>JAIOJX010000032.1:52431246-53031246 GCA_022376925.1 Tragulus kanchil
TATTGAAGAGCATGTTTTCCATCATAAGGTTGTACCACAGGTGTCAACTACAGTAGGAGTGTCTTCAGATTTAGATGAAATTGACTATTCCTCCAATCCCGTGCCCTTTGGAAGGCCAGCACCCTACCCAAAATTCACATATTTCTGGTATGTTTATAGATTCAGGCTCTGAACCTCTGGGTCTACAGTATGTTTGCCACTCATCACTCTCTAGTCCACTTTTGACCCCTGTTCTGCAGGTGGTGGTAAAGCACCCATGTGCCAATGCAAGAGTCTAATTGAGCAGTCTCAGGGTTGAGGCCAGCACCCTAGAATACAAATATGTGCACGCACATGCACACACCCCTGGTCTGTGACACAAATACCTAACAGAAGTTTCATTGGTGTCTGTGGGGGAAAGCTCCATGGTCCCTTAGACAAATGTCTCGGTCTCCATTCTTTCCCAGGCATAGAAGCCTTCCTCCTGGACTAGCTCCCTTCCTGACGAACCCTCACAACGACTGCAGGACAGGCAGCAAGAACAGGTCTACTAAGCCTCCAACTCCTTGCTTACTGGGATTGTTCTCTGTTAGGTCCAACCCTTCTAACTCAGGAGGAACATATGAGCTCTGGAAACGTTTTCTAGGAAACAATTACTCATGAGCAAAGGGACCAAAAAAGTCTCAGAGATGTTCTCCAGCAGACAGCCTAAACTAATGACTTGCAGCTGGGCAGCATGCCCTGCAGCAGCTGATGAGAACTATGTATTGCTGCCTTAAGATCTGTGCTCTCCTGGTATGTATGCATATACTCAGTGACTCAGTTGTATCCAACTCTTTGTAACCCCATGGACTCCCACAAGGCTCCTCTGCCCAAGGAATTTTGCAAGCAAGAATGCTGGAGTGGGGTGCCATTTCCTACTCAAGGGGATCTTCCCAACCCAGGGATTAAACCTGCATCTCTTAGGTCTCCTGCATCGGCAGACAGATTCTTTGCCACTAGTGCCACCTGGGAAGCCCTTCTGTTCTCTCTTGCAGTCAACTGAATCTCCAAATCAATTCATTGAGGGCTCCCCCCACTCAGGTCCACTCTCTAAAATTATCCACCAGCACTTTAGTTCATTCAGAAGGAATAACTATTGAAGAGCATGTTTTCCATCATAAGGTTGTACCACAGGTGTCAACTACAGTAGGAGTGTCTTCAGATTTAGATGAAATTGACTATTCCTCCAATCCCGTGCCCTTTGGAAGGCCAGCACCCTACCCAAAATTCACATATTTCTGGTATGTTTATAGATTCAGGCTCTGAACCTCTGGGTCTACAGTATGTTTGCCACTCATCACTCTCTAGTCCACTTTTGACCCCTGTTCTGCAGGTGGTGGTAAAGCACCCATGTGCCAATGCAAGAGTCTAAGAGATGTGAGTTCAGTCTCAGGGTTGAGAAGATTTCCTGGAGGAGGGCATGGCAATCCACTTCAGTATTCCTGCCTGGAGAATCTCATGGACAGAAGAGAGAGAGAGTCCATGGGCTACCATCCGTGAGGTCGCAAAGAGTCAGACATGACTGAAGCAAGTTAGCACATAACATAACACACTGCTCCTGAAAGACAAGTCTGTCCTTCCTTGATTTCCCCTGATGCACACAACAGGCTTCTTTGCATTTTAGAGACTAATGAAGGTTTGGACAGATGCAGAGCATTCACAGGAGCCACAAAAGTCATTTTAGAGCCCCAATTTGCAAAGACCCAGCAGCCTGTCTAAGAAGTGATTGAACCCCCTCAACTACCCCACCCTCTCCTTATGCCTCCCCCATCCTCCCCCTTCCCCATTCCTCTGGTCTTTGCTCTGCTCTATCATAATGCTAATCTCAAATCTCTTCCGGTGGCTTCCCTGGTGGTCCAGTGGGTAAGGACACCGCCTTGCAGTGCAAGGGGCGCCGGTACGATCCCTGGCCTGGGAAGATCCCACATGCCGCAGAGCGGCTGGACCGATGTGTCCAACTACTGAGTCAGAGCTCTGGAGCGCATGCGCCCAGAGCCGGCGCTCTGCAACAACAGAGGCCACCATGATGGGAGGCCCACACGGGCCAAAGAACAAAGATGAATGAAAATGGACAAATGAAAGACCAATAGAAGTGGCCCACCTGCTCCCCTCCCTCCCCACCCCTCCCCCACCAAAATAAATAAATAAATAAATCTTTAAAAAAAAAAAATCTCTTCTGGCAGCTGGCGGTTCAACCTTCTCCCACTACTATCCACTGTTTTGCTCTCATTCCTGCCACCTTGGCAGTTTATCAAAGGTTTTCTCTACACATTTCCATCCCGTAAGAGCAATTCTCATGTCCAGTGTTAACTTATCTCATCAGCTTGTTTGTTACAAGTCATTGCTCTAAGCTACACCTATCTAACAATTCCTCCTGTCTTTAAAATCCCCTGCCTTTCTCCTTCCCTCTGAAGGTCCCAAAATCTCCAAGCACAATTCTCACTCCTTCATCCCCTTCATTCTCACCCCAGCTGCTAGTGACCTGATTTAGGGCTTCCCAGGTGGTAGACACTTGCCAGTGCAGGAGACATGAGACACAGGCTCGATTCCTGGGGTGGGAAAATGCCCAGCAGTAGCGAATGGCAACCCGTTCCAGTATGCTTGCCTGGAAAATTCCATGGACTGAGGAGCCTGGTGGGCTACAGCCTACCAGGCCACAAAGAGTCGGTCACAACTGAGCATCAGTGATCTCATTTACTTCCAGGGTTTTGTCTGTAGGCTTTCTAGAGCTATTCCCACATCTCTGCCTCTAGTTCCCACTTCTCTTCTGCCTCTCAACTCCAACTCGCTCTGGGCATCTCCACTTGTCCTGTCAATTTAAGACACAATGTATCTAGAGCAAATCTCACCTAAGCAAAACTAGTCAGGACAGCAGCCTCCTTCAGGACACAAAGCCTTCTCAACCCTCTCCTCCCTTCACTCTAACTTTCTCTCTATTGCTAGACTAGTTTTCCAAAATAGTCTGATTGCTCCTTTGTTCAAAAACCTTCTGTCGGGCTTCCCTGGTGGTCCAGTGGGTGAAGAGTTTGCCTTTCGGTACAAGGGGCACTGGTTCAATCCCTGGCCTGTGAGGATCCCACGTGCCGCAGAGCAGCTGGACCCAGTGTGTCCAATTAAGAGCCAGCGCTCTGGAGCACATGCACCCAGAGCCGGTGCTCTGCAACAAGAGAGAGGTCACTGCCATGGCAGGCCCACACAGGCCAAAGAATAAAGGTGGATGAAAATAAATAAATAAACAATAAAAGAGGCCAAATTTTTAAAATAAAAAAGATAAGAACAACAACAAAAAAAAACTTCTGTCTTAATACAGTCTTGGCCTTCCTTTCAAGATCTAACATAATCCAGGCCTGAGCTGAATTTCCATCACAGGCCCTGTAATCCAATGCAAATTCAAATCCTCACTCTCCATATGCCTGCTGTATGACGTTAGAAAAGTGAATGTAAACTCTCTGGCATCTGTTTCTATAAAGATGTCCACATTTTGGTCTTTCCCAAGAAGCACTAAAATGTTATATAATCTTAATGTTAGTACCAATTCTGTCCTTACTATGTTGTAAATTTCCTTTTTAAATTTATTTTATTGACATATAGTTGATTTATATTGCTAATTTCAGCTATACAGCCACATGGTTAATATTTTTTTCATATTCTTTTCTATTATGATTTTATCAGAGGATATTGAATGTCATGCCCTGTGCTATGCAATAGGAACTCATTGTTTATCTATTCCACATATAATAATTTGCATCTGCTGATCCCAAACTCCCAGGCCATCCCTCCTCAACTCCCTCTCCTACTTGGCAACCACAAGTCTGTTCTCCCTGTCTGAGTCTGTTTCATAAATAAGTTCATTTGTGTCCTATTTTAGATTTCAGTGCAAATGATAGCATATGATATTTGTCCTTCTCTTTCTGACTCACTCTGCTTAGTCTGATAATCTCTAGTCTTTTCCATGTTGCTGCAGATGGCATGATTTCATTGTTTTTTGTGACTGAGTTGGCTTCAGCAGTATGTGAACCAAGAACTTTCAGATGAATTAGCTTAGATTTAAAAAAGGCAAAGGGATCAGATATCAAATTGCATAGAGAAATCAAAGCAATTCCAGAAAGACATCTACTTCTGTTTCATTGACTATGCTAAAGCCTTTGAGTTTGTGAATCACAACAAACTGTGGAAAATTCTTAAAGAGACAGGAATACCAGACAATCTTACTTGCCTCCTGAGAAACTTGTATACAGGACAAGAAGCAACAGTTAGAATCAGACATGGAACAAAATTGGGAAAGGACTATGACAAGGCTATATGTTGTCACCCTGCTTATTTAACTTAACACCGAGAGTACGTCATGGAAAATGCCGGACTGGGTGACTCACAAGCTGGAATCAAGATTGCTGGAAGAAACATCAACAGCCTTAGATATGCAGATGGTACAACTTTAATGGCAGAAAGTGAAGAAGAGCTAAAGAGCCTCTTGATGGGAGTGAAAAGCTGGCCTAAAACTCAAGATTCAGAAAACTGCCTGAATTTCCATCACAGGCCCTGTAATCCAATGCAAATTCAAATCCTCACTCCATATGCCTGCTGTATGACGTTAGAAAAGTGAATGTAAACTCTCTGGCATCTGTTTCTATAAAGATGTCCACATTTTGGTCTTTCCCAAGAAGCACTAAAATGTTATATAATCTTAATGTTAGTACCAATTCTGTCCTTACTATGTTGTAAATTTCCTTTTTAAATTTATTTTATTGACATATAGTTGATTTATATTGCTAATTTCAGCTATACAGCCACATGGTTAATATTTTTTTCATATTCTTTTCTATTATGATTTTATCAGAGGATATTGAATGTCATGCCCTGTGCTATGCAATAGGAACTCATTGTTTATCTATTCCACATATAATAATTTGCATCTGCTGATCCCAAACTCCCAGGCCATCCCTCCTCAACTCCCTCTCCTACTTGGCAACCACAAGTCTGTTCTCCCTGTCTGAGTCTGTTTCATAAATAAGTTCATTTGTGTCCTATTTTAGATTTCAGTGCAAATGATAGCATATGATATTTGTCCTTCTCTTTCTGACTCACTCTGCTTAGTCTGATAATCTCTAGTCTTTTCCATGTTGCTGCAGATGGCATGATTTCATTGTTTTTTGTGACTGAGTTGGCTTCAGCAGTATGTGAACCAAGAACTTTCAGATGAATTAGCTTAGATTTAAAAAAGGCAAAGGGATCAGATATCAAATTGCATAGAGAAATCAAAGCAATTCCAGAAAGACATCTACTTCTGTTTCATTGACTATGCTAAAGCCTTTGAGTTTGTGAATCACAACAAACTGTGGAAAATTCTTAAAGAGACAGGAATACCAGACAATCTTACTTGCCTCCTGAGAAACTTGTATACAGGACAAGAAGCAACAGTTAGAATCAGACATGGAACAAAATTGGGAAAGGACTATGACAAGGCTATATGTTGTCACCCTGCTTATTTAACTTAACACCGAGAGTACGTCATGGAAAATGCCGGACTGGGTGACTCACAAGCTGGAATCAAGATTGCTGGAAGAAACATCAACAGCCTTAGATATGCAGATGGTACAACTTTAATGGCAGAAAGTGAAGAAGAGCTAAAGAGCCTCTTGATGGGAGTGAAAAAGCTGGCCTAAAACTCAAGATTCAGAAAACTAAGATGGCGTCCGGTTCCATCACCTCATGGCAAATAGAGGGGGAAAGTGGAAGCACTGTCAGATTTTACTTCCTTTGGCTCCAAAATCACTGCAGGTGGTGGCTGCAGCTAATTAAAAGACACTTGCTCCTTGGAAGGAAAGCTATGGCAAGCCTAGACAGCATATTAAAAAACAGAAACATCATTCTGCTGACAAAGGTCTGGGCAGTCAAAGCTATTGTTTTTTCTAGTAGTCACGTATTATGTGACAGTTGGACCATAAAGAAGGCTGAGTGCTGAGCCTCCTCAATGACTCAGGGGTAAAAAAAAAAAATCTACCTGCAGAAGCCTGAATGCTGAAGAACTGATGCTTTTGAATTGTGGTACTGGAGAAGACTCTTGAGAGTCCCTTGAACGGCAAGATCAAAGTAGTCAATCCTAAAAGAAATTGAATACTCATTGGAAGAACTGATGCTAAAGCTGAAGCTCCAATACTTTGGCCACCTGATGTGAAGAGCTGACTCACTGGAAAAGACCCTGATGCTGGGAAAGATTGAAGGCAGAAGGAGAAGAGGGTGACAGAGGATGCCTTGGTTAGATAGCATCACTGACTCAATGGACGTGAATTTGAGCCAACTCCAAGAGATGGTGGAGGACAGGGAATCCTGGTGTACTGCAGTCCATGGGTTGCAGAGGGCTGGATACCACTTAGAGGCTGAGCAACAACAACAACAACAAAGTATTTCATTATATATACATAACATTTCTTTATCCAGTAAATTTCTTTTCATAGCTTCTCACTAATCCTGATTCCAATCAAGATAAAGACAATCTGTACACTTGAAATTCTACTTGCACCTTAAGCCACATGTTGTAGCTATTTTCAGGGTCTCTATGATACAACCTAAAGTTTGGTAACCAGAAAGTAAAATGAAATGACAATGTAGTAATATTGCAGTCAACCAAATAGCTGGTTAGCTATCAGGTGGAGCAGTTAGCACAGGCTGTGAGAAAAAGTGGATAGAGTTAGGGTAGGAAGGCTTGTTCCCTTTTGGATGCTCAAATGCTGAAAGGTAACTGGAGATATGGGGAGGAAGGGCTAGAGCCCAAATGCTAGCTGTCTCATAGCATCTGAATTCAAACTAGAGTTTACGTCTCATCTCTGCCACTGTCTGGATGTGTATATACTAGTAAATCCCTTAGCTCCTTGAGTCATAGTCTCCTCCTCATAAAATGGATGAGTAGTACGGGGAGGGTTACACATCTTAAGGGCTGCTGTGATGTTAGTTGTGTGATGTGTTAGACATGCTTAGTTCAGTGCTCACACTCACATTTGCTAACATTACGATGGTTATGGACTGAGCTCTGGATAATGTAAAAAGTAGCCTACAGTACTTCACGCTTTTGTAAAGTCAGCACTCATTTCACATCTAGAATGTTATAGACATTTAAAGTCATTGCCTTTTTTCTCAAGATGCTGGAGCATCCCTGGTAAGCAGCTACCTTTGGGCAACATGACCAGCAGGGCAGCAGGAGCGTTAATGCATGAAGTCACCACTTGATATCTGCAGGAGATTGGTTCTGTGGACCGTAAAAGCCCAGAAGGCTGCCAATAGAAAAAGTGCTTATCTGGAGTCTGAAAAATTGCATTTTAGGAGACACAGATTCAGGTAAAGCCAGAAGAGTGTTCCAGGGAAATGAAAGAGTCAGGGGTTTATAAAGGCAAAAGCCATCAGGCTGTACTCTGAGATAAGACAAGAAATATTTGTTTTTAATAGGTCACCAGTTGTTTCAAGTTCAGGGTCAAGTAAGCATCTTTAGTTTCCTGCATTGTTCCTATTGCTTGTATAAAGACAATACTTAGTGGTCAACAGGTCTGTCTCTCCAAGCCACACTCCCTCAGTGGCCCTTCAGCTTCATTTAGAGATCTCTCTTAGCAACACTGGTGCCATAATGATTTTCCTTTCACAGTTCCAAGACCACCCCACCACCACCTTGCAGATACAAAAGTCCATAGATGATCAAGTCCCTCATAGAAAATAGTGTAGAATAGTCTGCCCTCTGTATCCACAGGACCAACTGCACTAAACAGGCACTTTCTCCACCAAGTCTTTTCTGAGCTCACCCCAGGTACCAGTCACTGTTCTAGGTGCTGAAGGATCAGAAATAAATATGATCCCTGTGTTAAATAGTTCATAATCCAGTAGGAAATGACAGCCATATATCCAATAGCTCCAATGCATTCTGAGAGCTCACCGAGATGTCCATTCACACTACACATGAGCACAGGGAAGATGCAGTCAGACCCACCTGATAATACGAAGGCTTCAGGAGGTGAACCTGAGCTGGATCCAGATGTAGGTGACGCCCAGGCAGAACTGAGAGCTCTGTGGGGAAAGAGTTTTTTTGAGTGGGCACGGAGGTCTGAGAGACATGTGATGTCATTGGTGGGTTTAGGAGCAGGGAAGGATTAAGAGCCTTTGAAATGACGGGACATGAGGATGGATAGACACACTTCAGGCTTCCCTGGATATGCTATGAACACTAGAGAGCTCTCTGTTTAATCCTTCAAGAGGTGGGAAACAGGAAGGAATGTAAGCCTATCCTCTGTTACATTCCAGGCCTGGATAATCTTACAGAGGCTGTCTGAGACCCTCCTCTGTGCTTTCAAATCCTTGTAAAAAGAAAAAAACTCCCCCAGGTCTTGAGAAAAACCAAAGACTGCAAGGAGAAGCCAGCGTGGGCAGATTGACGATGCCCCGAGCAAATCTGGCCACTTGTAATGAGACACATAAACAGTAATGTGTTGCTTTAACTTGCCCTTGGCACTGGGGGCCCTCAGGGAAACCACCCAGCCAACTCAGTCTCCTTTGTCCCTGCCTCTGTCTCTCCTTTCATACCCTAGTTTCTTCCTGTGTTTGCTGCCATTTTAATAGACCAGCTGATTGCGGGAAACTTGCCCTGTTCAGAGCCTGGAAAGTCATAAAGGAACCCACTCAATTAAACCGAACTCTGAGTGTTATTCTCAGGGTAAAACTTCTCCCTGTGCCTCTGCCCTGTACGGTTTTGGGGTGCTCCTTCGAAGGTGCCATTGCGCTCAGGGCACAACAGTTGTACCTGCCTGCCTCCTCTGAGGCTGGCTCTTGGCTGAGCCCTAGCTGCCTGCTTGAGTCACTTGGGTTGGATGAGATGCGGAGGAGGATGTGGTTGGACTCAGCCAAGTGTCCCTGTCTGACCTCTGCTCTTTTTCTGTCCCCAGAGGAAAGGTGGAGCTTTCCGGCCCACAGAACTTCATTTCCTTTTCCCACTCCTTAAAATGCTGCACTCCTGTCCCATCTGTTGGAGAAAATGGGACTCAGTGTTTCACATTGACAGCATTCTGCCGAATGCCCTTTTTCTCAAAACTGAAGACTTTGATGGACCTACTGGGAAAACTATAGGTTGAAAGCCAGAGATTAACCCCTTCTCTGCTGGTTCCATCTCTTAGTCTCTTTGCACTTCTTGCCTCCCTCAGGGTGAGGCTGGGGTCTGCAAAGCCCCTGTTGCGACCCCAGGGATTAAGAGTCATTGGTGGGTTTAGGAGCAGGGAAGGATTAAGAGCCTTTGAAATGACGGGACATGAGGATGGATAGACACACTTCAGGCTTCCCTGGATATGCTATGAACACTAGAGAGCTCTCTGTTTAATCCTTCAAGAGGTGGGAAACAGGAAGGAATGTAAGCCTATCCTCTGTTACATTCCAGGCCTGGATAATCTTACAGAGGCTGTCTGAGACCCTCCTCTGTGCTTTCAAATCCTTGTAAAAAGAAAAAAACTCCCCCAGGTCTTGAGAAAAACCAAAGACTGCAAGGAGAAGCCAGCGTGGGCAGATTGACGATGCCCCGAGCAAATCTGGCCACTTGTAATGAGACACATAAACAGTAATGTGTTGCTTTAACTTGCCCTTGGCACTGGGGGCCCTCAGGGAAACCACCCAGCCAACTCAGTCTCCTTTGTCCCTGCCTCTGTCTCTCCTTTCATACCCTAGTTTCTTCCTGTGTTTGCTGCCATTTTAATAGACCAGCTGATTGCGGGAAACTTGCCCTGTTCAGAGCCTGGAAAGTCATAAAGGAACCCACTCAATTAAACCGAACTCTGAGTGTTATTCTCAGGGTAAAACTTCTCCCTGTGCCTCTGCCCTGTACGGTTTTGGGGTGCTCCTTCGAAGGTGCCATTGCGCTCAGGGCACAACAGTTGTACCTGCCTGCCTCCTCTGAGGCTGGCTCTTGGCTGAGCCCTAGCTGCCTGCTTGAGTCACTTGGGTTGGATGAGATGCGGAGGAGGATGTGGTTGGACTCAGCCAAGTGTCCCTGTCTGACCTCTGCTCTTTTTCTGTCCCCAGAGGAAAGGTGGAGCTTTCCGGCCCACAGAACTTCATTTCCTTTTCCCACTCCTTAAAATGCTGCACTCCTGTCCCATCTGTTGGAGAAAATGGGACTCAGTGTTTCACATTGACAGCATTCTGCCGAATGCCCTTTTTCTCAAAACTGAAGACTTTGATGGACCTACTGGGAAAACTATAGGTTGAAAGCCAGAGATTAACCCCCCTTCTCTGCTGGTTCCATCTCTTAGTCTCTTTGCACTTCTTGCCTCCCTCAGGGTGAGGCTGGGGTTCTGGCATGACCCCGTGAGCCTGCCACAGTGGGAACATCTCTGTAACCATGTTCACCCTGACTAGACCCCAGGAGCCTCTCGCTCTGATCTCAGCTGGTGAGGTAGCAGCAAGCAGGGGCATGAAGTGAGATCTTAATTTCCTATCCAGTAAATGAACCTGGGTAGCCTAGAATCTTCCTAGCAAGGAAGAGCGTGGTAAAGAGGTGTGCCAGGTTGCTTCAGTCATGTCCAATTCTTTGCAACCGCATGGACTGTAGCCCACCAGGCGCCTCTGTTCATGGAATTCTCCAGGCAAGAATACTGGAGTGGGTTGCCATGCCCTCCTCAGGGGTTCTTCCTGACCCAGGGATCAATCCTGCATCGCTTGCGTCTCCTGCGTCTCCTGCATCTCCTGCATCAGCAAGCAGGTTCTTTACCATTAGCACCACCACGGAGGCCCAGCAAAGAGGCGGTGAAGTCAGTTATATAAGTCAGTTCTTCCTTCAGGCCAATTATCTGGTTTCTTTTTCCACACCTGACCTACCCTGGGACCCTCCCTGGGGTATACATGCACGCCTCAGCCAAGATGGATCTCAAAGTGAAGGCTTCTGGGAGAAGCAAGACCCATTATGGTCTGGCATTATCCCCTGACGTTTGACCCATAGGGAGCCTTTCTGCACATGTGTAGTGTCTCCCTTGTCCCAAAGGAGGGGGAGCTGAGTTCCCTTAACCTTTCACTCAGACAGGGTTTTGCCCTCTTTGTCCTTGCCATGACTATTACCTTTAGGTGTTTACAAGAGACAGACACTAGCTATTTACCCTGTTTCTGTTGTTACTTCCATTTCAGAGGACAAACAGGAGACTGATTGTAAATGCCTCAACTGGAGCCCACCTAACTCTTGTCTCAGGGAACGTAAACAGGAAGCTAGTGGTAAATCTCTAACCTGGAGTCCATCTATCTCCTACATCTGCTCTTTCAATCACTTTAAGGCCCAGACAAATCACTGCCCCTCTGAGTGTGACTTCACCCCCATGGTAAGCAAGGGACCAGGTGACACCATCTAGAAGTGAGGAGGCATTCATGCCATGGGGTTTACTGGAATTAAAGAGAGAAAGGAGACCCAGAGAGCCTCCTGCTCTGGATTGCCACAGTGGCATCTGAAGCAGGACCGGAGCCCTCCATCTCAGCTGGTGAGGTAGCAAGCAGGGGCATGAAGTGAGATCTTAATTTCCTATCCAGTAAATGAACCTGGGTAGCCTAGAATCTTCCTAGCAAGGAAGAGCGTGGTAAAGAGGTGTGCCAGGTTGCTTCAGTCATGTCCAATTCTTTGCAACCGCATGGACTGTAGCCCACCAGGCGCCTCTGTTCATGGAATTCTCCAGGCAAGAATACTGGAGTGGGTTGCCATGCCCTCCTCAGGGGTTCTTCCTGACCCAGGGATCAATCCTGCATCGCTTGCGTCTCCTGCGTCTCCTGCATCTCCTGCATCAGCAAGCAGGTTCTTTACCATTAGCACCACCACGGAGGCCCAGCAAAGAGGCGGTGAAGTCAGTTATATAAGTCAGTTCTTCCTTCAGGCCAATTATCTGGTTTCTTTTTCCACACCTGACCTACCCTGGGACCCTCCCTGGGGTATACATGCACGCCTCAGCCAAGATGGATCTCAAAGTGAAGGCTTCTGGGAGAAGCAAGACCCATTATGGTCTGGCATTATCCCCTGACGCTTGACCCATAGGGAGCCTTTCTGCACATGTGTAGTGTCTCCCTTGTCCCAAAGGAGGGGGAGCTGAGTTCCCTTAACCTTTCACTCAGACAGGGTTTTGCCCTCTTTGTCCTTGCCATGACTATTACCTTTAGGTGTTTACAAGAGACAGACACTAGCTATTTACCCTGTTTCTGTTGTTACTTCCATTTCAGAGGACAAACAGGAGACTGATTGTAAATGCCTCAACTGGAGCCCACCTAACTCTTGTCTCAGGGAACGTAAACAGGAAGCTAGTGGTAAATCTCTAACCTGGAGTCCATCTATCTCCTACATCTGCTCTTTCAATCACTTTAAGGCCCAGACAAATCACTGCCCCTCTGAGTGTGACTTCACCCCCATGGTAAGCAAGGGACCAGGTGACACCATCTAGAAGTGAGGAGGCATTCATGCCATGGGGTTTACTGGAATTAAAGGGAGAAAGGAGACCCAGAGAGCCTCCCTGCTCTGGATTGTTCTGAGGCTCAGTTGTTAGGTATGCCCTGCCAGAGCAGTCCCGTGTCACCAAGACACCAGCCAAGGCACCAGAGATTTTTTTTTTTTTTTTTTTTTGGGCACCAGAGTTTTACCCTGAAGCTGCGGACCAACTTGTTAATAAGTACTCAGTTTCCTCCTTCCTTGCTTTTCTTTTTCACAACCCTGCCATTGCACCTCCCAGAGAAGCATTAGCAGGTCAGTTTTACCTCACACCGTTTTCTAGGGAATAACATTGACCCATTCATTAGGTTGGTTGGTTTGTTCCTGGATTGGCCTGGGCAGGTTTATAATCACCTCTTCCCTCTATTGTCCCAAAGAAAATTATTCCTTCTTCCTGCCTTAGGGCAGAACACGTTCAGTTCTACAGACTGCTGGAAAGCATTTAGTCAGAAGGAGAGCCATCACAGCACTGTTAACAAGAGGAGAGGGGGAAAGACAGAAGTAATTGAAGCTTCCCAAAGTGGACAGTGTTCTTTTAAATATTAGGCATTTAAAATAATGTTGCAGAGGGCTTCCCTGGTGGCTTAATGGTAAAGAGTTCACCTGCCAACACAGGAGACACGAGTTCGATCCCTGATCCTGGAAGATTCCACATGCTGCAGAGCAACTAAGCCTGTGAGCCACAAATATGGAGCCTGTGCTCTAGAGCCTCAGAGCCGCAACTATCGAGTCCATGTGCCACAACTACTGAAGTCCGTGTGCCCTAGAGCCCAAGTTCCACAATAAGAGAAGTCACCGCAACGGGAGCCCTGCTCACCTCAACTAGAGAGTAGCCCCCACTTCCTGCAACTAGAGAAGAGCCTGTGGCAGCAGTGAGAACCCAGAATAGCCAAATATAAAAAAAAATAAATGAAAAATTTTTTAATGTTACAGACGTATTTATTGAGAAATAAACTTATTTATGATTGTTAATTGAAAATGATTAAAATCTAAGCAAGTGTAAGCTCACTTTTGCAGGAAACAAAAAAAGAACATCTCTTTGCAGAGAAAAGTTGGAAGAAGTTGTACATCAAATGCAAGCAGAGGTTGTCATCTGGAGGTGGGGTTATGAGTGAGTTCTTAAATACTTTTTTAAGAAGGTGGCTCACACAGTCATGAGTCCAGCAAGTCTTTAGGAAGAGGACCCAGGTAAGACGGTGCGGCAATCTTGAGTCTGATGTTTGGGAACTTAGGCAGGATTTCTGTGTTGCTATCTTGAGAATTCCTTCTTTTTTTTTTTTTTTTTTTTCCAATTTGTTGTCTGTACCTTGTGACATGTGGGATCTTAGTTTCCCAACCAGGGATTGAACCTGCACACCCTGCACTGGAAGTGTGAAGTCTTAACCACTGGACCACAACACAAGTCCCTCCTTTATTTTAAAATATGTATCATTATTTTAATTCTTTTCCTCTAAGAAATATAATTAATTGTGTGTGGGAGCACCAGCAAGTTCTGGTCAGCCACCTCTCCTAGGTTTCTCAGGAAACCCTTTACTCATGGAAAGATGAGGTCCCCTCATCAGGCCGGCCTGAGCCTCTGGCTTCAGCCTTCCAGCCTCAGCTCCATAGAAAGTGCCTTATTGATGTACCCCATTGGGACATGGGGTTGCAAAGACTCAGACACGTCTGAGGGACTGAACTGATGTCCCCCTTTTCACCCCAGGCTCCAAGGATCCAGACCCAGGGCAGGAGACAGGCCTTCCTGGTGAAAGTCCTGCCACTGGCCAGCAGGCTGGGCTCCTGAGGGCCTCTGCCTACTGTGGGGCCAGTGTCCTAGCCACTGAGGCCTGTCCCCCCTCCCTCTTCCCACCCCCCCGACCCTGCACTGGGGGCTGCCTGCCTGCCTGCCTCTCCCAGGAAGTCTCAGCCCCTGTATGGGACCCCGGCAAGGCACCTAGGGGGTCCATGCTGACCAACGCAGTCCAGCTGGTGCCACCCACTCCTGTTTCCTCCGCCCTGGGTCCTGGCAGCCCCTCCCCCGCCTCTCTGGCTGGGTTTTACATGTTCCACTAACCCAGACAGATGGTGGGTGGAGGGGCCCAGCTAACCCGACCACAGCGATCCTGCTGTCCTTGCCCTATTAAAACCTAAAAAGAGAAAAAAGAAAAGAAATACAATTAATTGTGATTTTTTTTTTTTAATTTAAAAGGAAAAAAGTCCTCTGGGCCTGCCTGGTATTCATAAATGCACATTCTCCAGCAATATTCTGTCACTTTAGAAGGAATAGGAGATAAAGACCCCAGAGAGACTCTGGAAAGCCAAGTTTTTAGTTTTGGTGAGAATTATTAAGAGGAAGGGGTTTGCTGTTATTCCAACAATGTATCTTTGTTGAAGTGTAAAGGTCATATGTCTGTATCTCTATCAAGAGACTATATTGCTGTTGTTGTCAAGTTGCTCAGCAGTGTCTGACGCTTTGCAACCCCATGGACTGCATGCAGTGTGACAGACGTCCCTGTCCTTCACTATCTCCTGGAGCTGCCATTGTAACTGTCTTTTATGAGGTAGTTCATAAAGCATGCCCATGTGTTTCATTACTTGATTATTATAATAATTGTAGTCTTGCTAAAATAAATATATTGTTCCTTAAATACTTCTATTGATACATCTTTTAATTCTTGGGAATTTTTAAGAGTAAACCATTGCACTAGCACGGGGTGGGACAGACCATGTATTCAACATACACTGCGCTCTGCTGTTTTTCAGAAACTAAGCTGAGGCATGGGGAATCAGAAGGGGAAGGCATATATTCTTCCCTCAGTGAGTTGATAGGGAACAAGGATCACTGAACCGACATTGCAGCTGACCACTGTGGCCACTCTGTGCCCCGGGTACAGAAGGGCAGACAGTCTAGGTTGTGAGTGGTCAGGAAACGTTTCTTCAGGTGATATCTGAGCTATATGTTGAACGATACGTGGGAATTAGCCAAAGAAAAGGAAAAGGGCATTTCAAACAGAGGTTAGGAGGCACAGAAGGGAGCAGATCAAGGAACTGGAAAGGGCTAAATCTGTTGATCCGTGGTGTCCAGAGTTATCTGTGATGATGGAAAAGTTCTATATTGGGGCTGTTCAGAAAGGTAGCGGCATGTGACATGTGGCTATTTAGCAAGTGAGGAGCTGAAATTTTAATTGTATTTCATTTTTTAGATTTAAATAGCCAACTGTGACTAGCGGTTAGTGTGATTTTTGAACCACTTTATCAGGGAGTGATTGACATACAAAAAGATGTGCATAATTGATGTATACAACTTGATTAAATTTGGAGAGGAGAGATGCCTGTGAAACTCGTCACCACAATCTATGCCATAACATATCCATCGCCTCCTAAAGTTTCCTTCTGTCCTCTATCAGTCATTTGCGCATGTAGTGAGAGTGCTTAACCTAAGGTCTAGTGTGTATTGAACGGCACAGCTCTAAAATAAATCTGCTGTTAGGCCACGTACATTGCTTTTCTCTAGGAAGTTTCATTTTCACCCTGAAAGTGAAAAAAGAGTCACTGCAGTGTTTCCTACCAGAGAAGCATTGTATGCAAAGCTAGAAGGAAAGTATTTTCACCTTTTGTGTAGGTCTAGAGATATGTAACTTTTTTGTTGTTAAAAGTATATATAATCATCTGACTTCCTTGATTTCTTTTTTTCTTTTAAAATATTTAATCAGATGATTTTATTTCTTTTAGGCGGAAATAGCGCTTTCTTTCAGCTGTTTCCACTTCTTTTTGCCATTTTTGTTTCTTTTGTTTCAAGTACAGTTTGTATTTAATTCGGACTATTTTTAACATGTATTCACTTTCTATGACCTTCTTAGAGTGTGTGTTAGTCGCTCAGTCGTGTCCAAGTCTTTGCAACTCCGTGGAGTGTAGCTCTCTAGGCTCCTCTGTCCATGGAATTCTCCAGGCAAGAATACTGCAGTGGGTAGCCAGTCCCTTCTCCCCTTAGAGAAGGTAACAGAAAAGAATCGTGTGAAACAAGCATTGCTGTAAGATATATCTTTGGAAATGATCTGACAGTGGAAACTTCCTAACAATTAGCTGACCTATAAACCAATAAGTAAAAGATAGCTATCTCAGTAGGAAATTGAGTAGGTGGCATTAATGAACCATTCCCTACAGCTTGCATACAAACAGCCATTTAAACTTGTAAAACAGCGTTCAGCCTCACCAGTATTCAGGCAAGTTTCCATGAAAATGAGGTTCCCATTTTTTAACAACCAAATGAGTTAAGTTTTATTTTGAAGACTGTATTATTGAGGATGTAGATAAGCGGTTAGTCTCTTAACCATCTTAGGAGTGTTAATTCGTGCATTCTTTCTGGAAGTTTGGCAAAAGACAAGTAGTTTAAGCCTTGTCAAACAGCTGGGAATTTGCCATAAGGAAGTAATTTATGTACAAGGCTGCCTATGTCTGTCCTACATACTATGGTGAAAAAAAGCAACCTAACTGTGGTTCCCAATAGACTTATTAACTAAATCATGATGTATCTACACAACTGGACACTACATTGCCATTAAGTGTCACGTTGTGTATGGATACTCATCTGCATGGAGGAAATATCTGTGATGATATATTTTTTAAAGATTTATTTATTTATTTATTTTGGGCGGGGGTCGGGTTGGGGAGGGAGGGGAGCGGGCGGGCCACTTCTATTGGTCTTTCATTTCTCTATTTTCATCAATCTTTGTTCTTTGACCCGTGTGGGCCTCCCATCGCGGTGGCGCCTGTCATTGCAGAGCGCCGGCTCTGGGCGCATGCACTCCAGAGCTCCGGCTCGGTGATTAGACACATTGGTCCAGCCGCTCCGCGGCACGTGGGATCTTCCCAGGCCAGGGATTGAACTGGCGCCTCTTGCACTGCAAGGCGGTGTCCCTACCCACTGGACCACCAGGGGAAGCCCCGATATATTTTTTAATGGAAAAAATATCAACTCTCTATTAAAGTAGGTGTCAGTCTTTGGATAAGATCCAATCTTCCCTCTCTATTAAAATGTAAGATTTAAGTTGAACGTAAAAAACTGTATAACTAGAAAAAAACTTAATGAATATTCACCAAAATGTTAGTGTTTATCACAGTAGTATGATTATTTTATCACAGTAGTATGATTATTGTTGGTCTTTGTACTTTTCTTTGTTTCTCTTTATTTTATAATTTTCTACAATGAAAATACATAGCATTAAAATAAAAAACATTTTTCAGGTTGAAGTTGTTAATTAGGTGCATAGAGTTTGATCGTGACAGAAGCAATTGAAAGAATGTATTTGCCACACTCTTGCTATGCTAGATAAAATAATTAAACTGTTGGCAGGCAGGTGCTAGTCTAGACTTGTGCACAGTAGAGGTTTTAAAGAGGCTGAGGGACTTTGGAGTCTTTTCCAGAAGCTCTTCCCTGCTGTTGGTAACAGCAGAAGTGCTTCAATTAATCAAGATAAAATGTTTTCAACCAGAGACAGTTATGAACAGGAGATGCTCCGGCAGCCAAGTAGGTAGATGGTTTATAAAAAAAGAAGGCATTTTCCCATTGTTCCAAGTGTGCTAAGTTGTTTCAATCGTGTCCAACTCTGTGCAACCATATGGACTACAGCCCATCAGGCTCCTCTGTCCATGGGATTCTCCAGGCAAGAATACTGGAGTGGATTGCCATGCCCTCCTCCAGGAGAGCTTCCCAGCCCTGGGATCGAACCTGCATCTCTTATATAAGTCTACCTGCATTGCAGGGAAGTTCTTTACCACTTGTGCCACCTGGGAAGCCCCTTTTCCTTTGTTAGGTTCTTCCTAAAGTTTTAACCCTGGTAAAGAGACTGCCAAAGAAAGCTTTAACCAAAGACCAAATGAACAAAAGCTTCAGCTAGTCAGAAATTCTTCTGCCTTTGATTTTTAGGAGAAAAATGGAAAATCACACAAAAAGTAGTTACTCTCAATTGAGGAATGCTCATAACCAACTTTCACTACATGTCTCAAAGATGTATCAATTCAGACTAGTTTGTAGACTTTTTACATCACAATTTATCATTCTATCCAATGAAAATAATGCCTAATGATGAATTTGGAATTCCAGAAATATTTTCATTATCAACTAAAACAGACTCAATAATGTTCTACACACTCTACTTACTGCTCAGAAGGAGCGAGAAAAAGAAGATAGGAAGCAGATGGGGGAAGAGGAGAGGGGAGACCATATAGATAGGGAAGATTGGATCTTATCCAAAGACTGACACCTACTTCTTAGAGAGGAAGAAGAAAAAAAATCTGTTTCTAAAGTGATATGGGGGGGCTTCCTCTGGTGGTCCAGTGGGTAAGGACACCGCCTTGCAGTGCAAGGGGCACCGGTTCAATCCCTGGCCTGGGAAGATCCCACGTGCGGAGCAGCTAGACGGTTGTGTCCAATTACGAGCCGGAGCTCTGAGCGCATGCGCCCAGAGCCAGCGCCAGCAACGGCAGACGCCATCACGATGAGAGGCCCACATGAGCCAAAGAACAAAGACGGATGAAAATAGAGAAATGAAAGACCAATAGAAGTGCTTCAATTAATCAAGATAAAATGTTTTCAACCAGAGACAGTTATGAACAGGAGATGCTCCGCAGCCAAGTAGGTAGATGGTTTATAAAAAAAGAAGGCATTTTCCCATTGTTCCAAGTGTGCTAAGTTGTTTCAATCGTGTCCAACTCTGTGCAACCATATGGACTACAGCCCATCAGGCTCCTCTGTCCATGGGATTCTCCAGGCAAGAATACTGGAGTGGATTGCCATGCCCTCCTCCAGGAGAGCTTCCCAGCCCTGGGATCGAACCTGCATCTCTTATATAAGTCTACCTGCATTGCAGGGAAGTTCTTTACCACTTGTGCCACCTGGGAAGCCCCTTTTCCTTTGTTAGGTTCTTCCTAAAGTTTTAACCCTGGTAAAGAGACTGCCAAAGAAAGCTTTAACCAAAGACCAAATGAACAAAAGCTTCAGCTAGTCAGAAATTCTTCTGCCTTTGATTTTTAGGAGAAAAATGGAAAATCACACAAAAAGTAGTTACTCTCAATTGAGGAATGCTCATAACCAACTTTCACTACATGTCTCAAAGATGTATCAATTCAGACTAGTTTGTAGACTTTTTACATCACAATTTATCATTCTATCCAATGAAAATAATGCCTAATGATGAATTTGGAATTCCAGAAATATTTTCATTATCAACTAAAACAGACTCAATAATGTTCTACACACTCTACTTACTGCTCAGAAGGAGCGAGAAAAAGAAGATAGGAAGCAGATGGGGGAAGAGGAGAGGGGAGACCATATAGATAGGGAAGATTGGATCTTATCCAAAGACTGACACCTACTTCTTAGAGAGGAAGAAGAAAAAAAATCTGTTTCTAAAGTGATATGGGGGGGCTTCCTCTGGTGGTCCAGTGGGTAAGGACACCGCCTTGCAGTGCAAGGGGCACCGGTTCAATCCCTGGCCTGGGAAGATCCCACGTGCCGCGGAGCAGCTAGACGGTTGTGTCCAATTACCGAGCCGGAGCTCTGGAGCGCATGCGCCCAGAGCCAGCGCTCAGCAACGGCAGACGCCATCACGATGAGAGGCCCACATGAGCCAAAGAACAAAGACGGATGAAAATAGAGAAATGAAAGACCAATAGAAGTGGTCCGCCTGCTCCCCTCCCTCCCCAACCCAACCCCCGCCCAAAATAAATAAATAAATCTTTAAAAAAAATAATAAAATAAAATAAAGTGATATGGGTCAGTAATGAGGTTTGAGCTTAGAAGCAAAAATGGAGGCTAGTTGATGGTCAGACGATGGCAACTTTGGGTCTCAGCACATTATTCTGTTGAGTTACTATTATGTGACCAAGGTTGGGTGGGGCAAGACTTGGTTATACATGAGTATCAGCATATAAGGAAAAATAAGGACACTATAAGAGGCCTGTGAAGAAACATACCTGTATATAATAAGTATCTTTTAGATGATGTCATGCAGTAGATGCTATGACAGAGTAAAATGAATGAGCAATTTCACAGTTTTTGAGAGGCTACATAATAATCTAACCCTGCTTTAGTGGGGGAGCAGGGTTCATCCAGGAGCTGCTAGGTTCCTGGCTCCTATGAATACCTGGGGCCAGTTCCCTTTTAATCAATTCAGTTGATGTTCACACACATATGCACACACAAACACACACACACACACACACAGCCCTAGCATGTGATCTCCCTCTGTAGGACTGGCATTCACCTTGCTTGAGTCCAGGTCTCCGGTGTTGTGGTCCCTAACTCCCTGCTTCAGAACTGGGTGTGCCCAGGTCATTGGTGCTTGCCTGAAGGAGACTTGGCGGATCTGAAACTCCTGTTCTGTACATCCCAGGACTTTGACTCCAGCAAGTTCCTTGAAACTTGACTTCTGTTTGCAGAACGTCCCTGCTCAGCCTTCCCTTCATGTCATGTTCTACTGGCTGCCATGCCCAGTTGCTGAGTGTGTCTGGCTGAGGCAATCCCACTTCAGATGTAGTGCCATAGTGAGGCTGCAAATAATTCAGCCAGAGGTGTACACCTGCCTTCACATCTGTGCCTCAGAGGGCGGAGGGGAGGACCAAGGGACAGTGCCCATCAGGCTGTGGGCAGGTGATAGGTGACATGGCCTTTCACAATTTAATGATCTTCCTCCCTCTTTTCCTAACTTGTCTGTGGCTATAAACATACCTTAATGAATTCAAATATACAGTGTATAATAATATTTCAGTGCATTCCATGAATACCAGAACTTGTATCCCCCAAGGTCTGGTGCTTAGCACATAGTTGATGTTCAACTAGTGTTTACTGAAGGAATGAATGTGAATAATGTATGTGATCACTCTTACCTTATATGGCTTCATCAACACTGATCACTTGGCATGAATTTCCAAACCCTGCCCCCATCCATCTCTGCCTTTGCCTGAGGAAATGACTAGTACCTGCTCTTGGATGAATCAGGTACTTTGTGTAAGAGCAATTCACCAGAAGCCAGTCCTCTTAAGCAAGCCTGTTGTCTGATGGACAACTCTTGCTTCTGCTCAGTACCCTGTCTGTATAAGAAGGCAGGCTGGGGCTTCCCTGGTGGTCCAGTGGGTAAGGACACTGCCTTGCAGTGCAAGGGGCGCTGGTTCGATCCCTGGCCTGGGAAGATCCCACGTGCTGCGGAGCAGCTGAACCGATGTGTCCAACTACCGAGCCGGAGTTCTAGAGCGCATGCGCCCAGAGCCGGCGCTCTGCGACAACAGGGGCCACTGCGATGGGAGGCCCACACGGGCCAAGGAACAAAGATGGATGAAAATAGATAAATGAAAGACCAATAAAAGTGGCCTGCCCGCCCCCCGCCCTTCCCAACCCGCCCTGCTCCACAAGAATAAAAAAAAAGAAATGTTGCCCAAAATCAAAAAAAAAAAAAAAAAAAAAAGAAGGCAGGCTGCATCTCAGTTCCCGGCAGAGCATCTCTTTCAGGCAAAGTGAGGGTGGGGAGCTGCTGGTGCCCAGTCTGTCCTTGCTCCAGCCCCAATTTACAATCTGAAGATGAGGAGACCCTGACTTCACGGCCAATTTATCCATTAGAGAGAGGGCCCAGGGCCTGTGAAACTTACTAGAGACCCACAGAAAATGTTTTCATATTCTTTTAAAATCAGAAGAAAATAAATATAACAACACATACGTAATAATGATTCTAGCCTGCATTGTGTTCATCTGTTATAACCAATAAAGGGGCGGAGGAGGACCAAGGGACAGTCCTCAGCTAGGTGATAGGTGACATGGCCTTTCACAATTTAATGATCTTCCTCCCTCTTTCCTAACTTGTCTGTGGCTATAAACATACCTTAATGAATTCAAATATACAGTGTATAATAATATTTCAGTGCATTCCATGAATACCAGAACTTGTATCCCCCAAGGTCTGGTGCTTAGCACATAGTTGATGTTCAACTAGTGTTTACTGAAGGAATGAATGTGAATAATGTATGTGATCACTCTTACCTTATATGGCTTCATCAACACTGATCACTTGGCATGAATTTCCAAACCCTGCCCCCATCCATCTCTGCCTTTGCCTGAGGAAATGACTAGTACCTGCTCTTGGATGAATCAGGTACTTTGTGTAAGAGCAATTCACCAGAAGCCAGTCCTCTTAAGCAAGCCTGTTGTCTGATGGACAACTCTTGCTTCTGCTCAGTACCCTGTCTGTATAAGAAGGCAGGCTGGGGCTTCCCTGGTGGTCCAGTGGGTAAGGACACTGCCTTGCAGTGCAAGGGGCGCTGGTTCGATCCCTGGCCTGGGAAGATCCCACGTGCTGCGGAGCAGCTGAACCGATGTGTCCAACTACCGAGCCGGAGTTCTAGAGCGCATGCGCCCAGAGCCGGCGCTCTGCGACAACAGGGGCCACTGCGATGGGAGGCCCACACGGGCCAAGGAACAAAGATGGATGAAAATAGATAAATGAAAGACCAATAAAAGTGGCCTGCCCGCCCCCCGCCCTTCCCAACCCGCCCTGCACAAAAAAAATAAAAAAAAAGAAATGTTGCCCAAAATCAAAAAAAAAAAAAAAAAGAAGGCAGGCTGCATCTCAGTTCCCGGCAGAGCATCTCTTTCAGGCAAAGTGAGGGTGGGGAGCTGCTGGTGCCCAGTCTGTCCTTGCTCCAGCCCCAATTTACAATCTGAAGATGAGGAGACCCTGACTTCACGGCCAATTTATCCATTAGAGAGAGGGCCCAGGGCCTGTGAAACTTACTAGAGACCCACAGAAAATGTTTTCATATTCTTTTAAAATCAGAAGAAAATAAATATAACAACACATACGTAATAATGATTCTAGCCTGCATTGTGTTCATCTGTATACCAATAGAGTCCCAAAGCAAAATTCTTAATTTTTTTTAACGGAGGAAGGGGTCCATTAAAATCATAGTATGGCCTTGGGTGTTCTTAGCAGCAGAGCAGACTTGACAAGTCCTGCACGGATCCCGAGAGGGCTGCTCCCTCAGGCGCCTTCCCAGAGAGAAACCGGCTCTTCCGTGTGGAGGCACAGGGGCTTCCTGCCTCCCTGGCCTCTTAAACAAAGCACATCCTTGCCCAGTGCGCCTGATCCTCTCACTCCTGGTCCCGAAACATGGGGAAAAGCAGCATGATCTCACTCTTCTCCTAAAGAAGACAAGCCCAGAAGTGACCTCATCCTCTGACTCTCAAGCAAAGAAAGCTTATGGATGATTTCACCTCCTTTTCCCTCAAAAGTGAAGCTTAAGCATGACCACCCCCTCAAACCTGGCAGGAAAGATCAGGCATGAGGTCACCCAATCCCCACCCCATGCCTCTCTCTCCCCGGCTGGCTGATGACTGGAGAATGGAAGACTGGCTTCTCAGAAGTGACTCTGCCTGGAGGTGTGGGTGTCTGGCTGGCTGCTACTTCCTCTCAGCCCAGGGCAGGGCTGCAGGCCTAGATGGCAGCCTGGAGTCGGTCAGGAGTCACACGAACCATGACTCAGCACGTGGTAGCAGACAGGAATTTGTTCACGATTCAATGTCCAATAAAGAGCTTTTAGGCAAGTCTGGAGGGCAAAATGAACCAGCTCACAATAAAAAACTGAAAAGCAAAAGGGGAACCCAGGACTGAGAAATTCCTAGGAAAAAAAAAAAAGAACCATAACCTTGGCAGGGAGGAGAAGGGTTCTTGAATCGATGGAACTGCGAGGCTGGGGTGGCTTCAGACCTGCAGCTGCTCACAGCTCTGCAAGCACTCAGGAAGCCAGCCATCAGTCTGGCCAGGTTTCCCGCATGCCCTTCTGACCTCTTCTGCAGACACTGGATCCTCCTTGCAAAGAACGGCCGGCCCGGCCAAATGGACAGGACGGCCGACGTGTGCATCAGGACCTCAGCACCCAGCGAGCAACAGTGCTTGAGTCTGCAGCCCGGATTTAACACACGAGGAGGAAACAGGACAGGGAAGAAGTTTCCCTTGTAAATAAAAGATGCTTTTCAATAGTAAGGGAGACTGGCTAGTGGGAATGGGAAGGAGTGGGAGTTCCGTGTAGTTTACACTCAATTTTGCTGTGAACCTAAAATTGCACTAAAAAACGTCTATTTTTACTATTGGCTGAAATTTTTCTTTTTAAAAAAATCTATTCCATGACCATAGACTTCCCAGGGAGCATCATGCAGTGAGGTCTGTTCTGGCTCAAGAAGGAGACTGGTAAGCAAGCTGACTGCAGATGCCGCAAGCAAGGGAATCTTTCCTCTTTCTCACTCCTCTGGCATAGCCACTGCTGATAGGGTTCCTTAACTGTGTACAATACCTTTGAATTCTGCAATTAAGAAGTTATAGAAAATGCTTCTGGAAGAGATAGACTCTGGCGTAAGAATAGGTATCAGATCTAGTCTTGAGAAAAAGTTTTTTTCTTCTAAGCCTCAGTTTCTCCATCTGTGAAATAAGGATAACCAGTCTTCCAGAGATGTCACATGGATTAGCTTTCAGGGCTGTCATCTACCGTATCTACAGTGGCCACATCCTCCCCTCTCCGACCTTCACCAGCACTTCCTAGCACCCTTCCTCAGTTTTTCTACAATGCATTTACCATTATCTTTACACCATATATTTTACTCTTTAAATTATCTTTATCTCCCTTTGGAATGTAAATTCCAATAAGGAAGGGATTTTTTTCTATTTTATACTGTATCCCCAGCACCTGGAATATTTTCTTATATAGACTAAGTCCTGTATAAATATTTATTGATAATGTTCAATTTATATAAAGTGCTCAGCAAAATGCCCTGAATATGCCCTTGTGTAATACTTATTAACTGTTTTTATTGTATTTCCCATGCTGCAAAAGAGTAAAGATTGACGAAGTTCCAGACAGGAGAGAAAGGCATGCAGATAAAAGAGAACTAGTGAGGATTCAGGAGCATAAAAACAGACTTCCTAAGTGGCATGGTTTGGCTTTGGGTTGGGTCTACAGATGTGAGCATGTGAATGGCTCCAGGCCTGGCCCCATAAACAGCACAAAGTGCCCACCATATAGTGATGATTCTTTCTGTCTACCTCAGAGAGCTTCGAAAACAATGTAAGTGTGCTCTTTAGCCAAATAGTTCATCTTTTCTTTGATTCTTAAAGCAGAATCTGCTTTGGGCCAGTTGTACTTTTCACTATGAGTTTCATCACAAGCGTTGTATACTTTCAGTATTTCATTTGATGCTTAAAAGGAACGATGAAAAATTGTCTAAAACCAGCTATTGTCTGTCCTTCAAGAGCCCTCAGGAGGGTGCTGGGCTGTGAGGACCAAAGCCGGAACTCAAAGGAACATCAAAGCAAGCTGACTGCGATGAAGCAAGGAATCTTTGCTCTTTCTCACTCCTCTGGCATAGCCACTGCTGATAGGGTTCCTTAACTGTGTACAATACCTTTGAATTCTGCAATTAAGAAGTTATAGAAAATGCTTCTGGAAGAGATAGACTCTGGCGTAAGAATAGGTATCAGATCTAGTCTTGAGAAAAAGTTTTTTTCTTCTAAGCCTCAGTTTCTCCATCTGTGAAATAAGGATAACCAGTCTTCCAGAGATGTCACATGGATTAGCTTTCAGGGCTGTCATCTACCGTATCTACAGTGGCCACATCCTCCCCTCTCCGACCTTCACCAGCACTTCCTAGCACCCTTCCTCAGTTTTTCTACAATGCATTTACCATTATCTTTACACCATATATTTTACTCTTTAAATTATCTTTATCTCCCTTTGGAATGTAAATTCCAATAAGGAAGGGATTTTTTTCTATTTTATACTGTATCCCCAGCACCTGGAATATTTTCTTATATAGACTAAGTCCTGTATAAATATTTATTGATAATGTTCAATTTATATAAAGTGCTCAGCAAAATGCCCTGAATATGCCCTTGTGTAATACTTATTAACTGTTTTTATTGTATTTCCCATGCTGCAAAAGAGTAAAGATTGACGAAGTTCCAGACAGGAGAGAAAGGCATGCAGATAAAAGAGAACTAGTGAGGATTCAGGAGCATAAAAACAGACTTCCTAAGTGGCATGGTTTGGCTTTGGGTTGGGTCTACAGATGTGAGCATGTGAATGGCTCCAGGCCTGGCCCCATAAACAGCACAAAGTGCCCACCATATAGTGATGATTCTTTCTGTCTACCTCAGAGAGCTTCGAAAACAATGTAAGTGTGCTCTTTAGCCAAATAGTTCATCTTTTCTTTGATTCTTAAAGCAGAATCTGCTTTGGGCCAGTTGTACTTTTCACTATGAGTTTCATCACAAGCGTTGTATACTTTCAGTATTTCATTTGATGCTTAAAAGGAACGATGAAAAATTGTCTAAAACCAGCTATTGTCTGTCCTTCAAGAGCCCTCAGGAGGGTGCTGGGCTGTGAGGACCAAAGCCGGAACTCAAAGGAACATCAAAGCAGAAGGCTGGAGGTACTGAAGCAGGTGGATCTGAGCCATGGCAGGCACAGGGAAGAAAGGCACATCTTCAGTAGATACTCAGGGCATCCTGACCAGGCACGTTCCCATTCTATGAGCTCACAGACTGTACGTGGCCAAAATCAGTCAACAGTCTGCCTCTCATTTTGATGCGAAATTGGTTCTTTCAAAATGTGCTTCTATGGTCTCACTTCATAAAACACCCACACACAAACCCCAAATCCTTCTCTATCAAGCTCTGTTTTCACACTGAAATGCTCTATCTTCAAAAAGAAAGGGAGGAACTCTTGTCAAAGGCCATGGTACCCTCATTGTCCCTACGTTTGGGGGAGGATTTTTCTCCTCTCGCCTCCTACCTTCCTCACACGGAGGTGCACTTGGGCCCCAGACAAGAGGGCCAGGAGCTGAGCTCCTCTGAAGGTCATCTGTGAAGTCCAGGCACACCGCCCTGACTCAGCTGTCCCAAATGAAAAAAAATATATATGAGATAGCTATAGGCAGGTGATGCAAGGGAAGAAGTGCCTTTGTGCAAACTGTAAAAAGATGCCTCCTCCAGGCCCTTGGATTATAAATCTTTTTTTTCCCCTCAAGGCTGGAGTACTTGTGAGAGAAGTAGGACTATATTCCTCCTCGGTTGGACACCTTTGTGCAGGACGGAAACTGCAAAAGTGCACCTGGTGGCTGGCTATGTGAGAAGGGAGTCTTAGAGGGCTAGGGGTCACGACACACAAAATGCTTGACCCCTGCTCTATACACCCCAAGGATGAGACCCTTCTCTTTTGCAGCTGGAGTTTAGTCTGTGGTTGTATCTCCTCTAGAAGATGCTAACCTCCGAGTCTTTCTCTTCTATGCTGCCGCGCATGAGCCCTGCTCAAAATCTGTGGCATCAATACTTCATTTGTTTTGCTTGCAACTTTTCACTATGAGTTTCATCACAAGCGTTGTATACTTTCAGTATTTCATTTGATGCTTAAAAGGAACGATGAAAAATTGTCTAAAACCAGCTATTGTCTGTCCTTCAAGAGCCCTCAGGAGGGTGCTGGGCTGTGAGGACCAAAGCCGGAACTCAAAGGAACATCAAAGCAGAAGGCTGGAGGTACTGAAGCAGGTGGATCTGAGCCATGGCAGGCACAGGGAAGAAAGGCACATCTTCAGTAGATACTCAGGGCATCCTGACCAGGCACGTTCCCATTCTATGAGCTCACAGACTGTACGTGGCCAAAATCAGTCAACAGTCTGCCTCTCATTTTGATGCGAAATTGGTTCTTTCAAAATGTGCTTCTATGGTCTCACTTCATAAAACACCCACACACAAACCCCAAATCCTTCTCTATCAAGCTCTGTTTTCACACTGAAATGCTCTATCTTCAAAAAGAAAGGGAGGAACTCTTGTCAAAGGCCATGGTACCCTCATTGTCCCTACGTTTGGGGGAGGATTTTTCTCCTCTCGCCTCCTACCTTCCTCACACGGAGGTGCACTTGGGCCCCAGACAAGAGGGCCAGGAGCTGAGCTCCTCTGAAGGTCATCTGTGAAGTCCAGGCACACCGCCCTGACTCAGCTGTCCCAAATGAAAAAAAATATATATGAGATAGCTATAGGCAGGTGATGCAAGGGAAGAAGTGCCTTTGTGCAAACTGTAAAAAGATGCCTCCTCCAGGCCCTTGGATTATAAATCTTTTTTTTCCCCTCAAGGCTGGAGTACTTGTGAGAGAAGTAGGACTATATTCCTCCTCGGTTGGACACCTTTGTGCAGGACGGAAACTGCAAAAGTGCACCTGGTGGCTGGCTATGTGAGAAGGGAGTCTTAGAGGGCTAGGGGTCACGACACACAAAATGCTTGACCCCTGCTCTATACACCCCAAGGATGAGACCCTTCTCTTTTGCAGCTGGAGTTTAGTCTGTGGTTGTATCTCCTCTAGAAGATGCTAACCTCCGAGTCTTTCTCTTCTATGCTGCCCGCGGCATGAGCCCTGCTCAAAATCTGTGGCATCAATACTTCATGGAGGCTGAACAAGGAAGACTGAGCGAAGAACCTAGGAGGTCATTTGTAGAGGGATGGCATGATGTCATGGAAAGGCCATGGAAGCAGCTGACCTGGTAGAGTGGCTTGATAGTGTCAACTTAGTGAGGCCCAACTGCCTTTCCCAGAGTTCCCTCCCCTGCACGTGTCCCATTAGAGTGGCCACGGGAGATATGCTTGCAGGAAAATTGAAGGGGAGAAGCAAAGCAGTGGTCATTTTGTAGCTCACACGTGTGGCCACTAATCTTCTGAGTCACCTCATTGGCCCCAAGCAGGTGTCTTTTATTGCTGTTCTTGCCTCCCCAGAACTCTCCAGGGGAAGGGCAACCCCAGCTGCCGCCCCACCTCCACAACCTCATTCCAAGCTTTCCGAGCTAAGATCGCTTGCATTCTTAGCTGACAGCTAAATAAAATGACCCCGTTCCTGACCTCCCTCCCCTCCCAGGTAAAATGCCAGCACTTTCTCAGGCTCAGGACTTTTGTGCAAAGAAAGATTGGGAGCAGAGCTGGTAGGCTCCAGATCAGGCTGGTTGGGGAAATGTTCTGGGGTGGTTTTCTCCAAATCCCGCCACGGCTCATTTCAACCTCTATTTGGAGTCACAATAAAGGTGATTATTTATGACCTTATTAGCAGAGACTATAAATACTTCATAGAAGGCCTCCACTATTTAAATTCTTTTCTGGTCTTAGGAACATGCTGGAATATGGAGCAATTCCTACAAGGAGGTCTCTAATGCTAGGCGGCTTTGTGCAAACTGTAAAAGATGCCTCCTCCAGGCCCTTGGATTATAAATCTTTTTTCCTCAAGGCTGGAGTACTTGTGAGAGAAGTAGGACTATATTCCTCCTCGGTTGGACACCTTTGTGCAGGACGGAAACTGCAAAAGTGCACCTGGTGGCTGGCTATGTGAGAAGGGAGTCTTAGAGGGCTAGGGGTCACGACACACAAAATGCTTGACCCCTGCTCTATACACCCCAAGGATGAGACCCTTCTCTTTTGCAGCTGGAGTTTAGTCTGTGGTTGTATCTCCTCTAGAAGATGCTAACCTCCGAGTCTTTCTCTTCTATGCTGCCCGCGGCATGAGCCCTGCTCAAAATCTGTGGCATCAATACTTCATGGAGGCTGAACAAGGAAGACTGAGCGAAGAACCTAGGAGGTCATTTGTAGAGGGATGGCATGATGTCATGGAAAGGCCATGGAAGCAGCTGACCTGGTAGAGTGGCTTGATAGTGTCAACTTAGTGAGGCCCAACTGCCTTTCCCAGAGTTCCCTCCCCTGCACGTGTCCCATTAGAGTGGCCACGGGAGATATGCTTGCAGGAAAATTGAAGGGGAGAAGCAAAGCAGTGGTCATTTTGTAGCTCACACGTGTGGCCACTAATCTTCTGAGTCACCTCATTGGCCCCAAGCAGGTGTCTTTTATTGCTGTTCTTGCCTCCCCAGAACTCTCCAGGGGAAGGGCAACCCCAGCTGCCGCCCCACCTCCACAACCTCATTCCAAGCTTTCCGAGCTAAGATCGCTTGCATTCTTAGCTGACAGCTAAATAAAATGACCCCGTTCCTGACCTCCCTCCCCTCCCAGGTAAAATGCCAGCACTTTCTCAGGCTCAGGACTTTTGTGCAAAGAAAGATTGGGAGCAGAGCTGGTAGGCTCCAGATCAGGCTGGTTGGGGAAATGTTCTGGGGTGGTTTTCTCCAAATCCCGCCACGGCTCATTTCAACCTCTATTTGGAGTCACAATAAAGGTGATTATTTATGACCTTATTAGCAGAGACTATAAATACTTCATAGAAGGCCTCCACTATTTAAATTCTTTTCTGGTCTTAGGAACATGCTGGAATATGGAGCAATTCCTACAAGGAGGTCTCTCACCCCTCCCTGCAGTTTCACCCTCCGCTCCATCTGCACCCTCCACGCCCAACATCCATGCCTACACACTTCATCCTCTTTCCCTTTCATCCTGTTATCTTATCATCCTGTCTTCCATCTGTCTTGCCAAAAATGAACAACGGGTATGAGCTACCCTAGGACGGCTTGACATGGAAAAGATGTCTTTTCAAAACCCCAGAATGTCACGATGAACTCATAGAGAAACCGTATGATGGACTGTACCGGCTTTTCCAAAGTCAGTCTCTGTGGAAAAAGAATGCTTGACTCATTTGCTGACAGCTTGGGACGGTTAAATAGGGGAGGAAAAAAAGAGAAAAAAGAAAGTAAATACATGGTTTCTTTTAATCCATAGGTATCTGATTTAGGTGCCAAGGCTTGTGAATCTTGGAATAGAGTCAACTACAGTCATGGGTGATTCTCCAAATGAAGAGGCCAAATGCTGGCAAAATGAAAAGCAGATTTGAGCCATCACATTCCTACTGTAATGGATGCTGAGAAATGGATGCAGGACAACAACCCACACGTTTCCTGGTACTGCCGCTGTCATTGCAGAATCCTGGCTCCTTCAAAACATCATCTCTTGCCCCTGCCAGAAAAAGCCAGTCTTTAAGGGAAACTAAATCCAAGGTCACTTACTTCCACATAAAGAGAATATTTTGTCAGCTGCCAAAATTCATTTTCCTAATGTACTCTTACCCAATAACTTAAGCCTGGTACTCTGGGCAGAGTCCAACTTGGGTAATTCCATTCTCCCAACCAAATTCCCCCAAGGACTTTGAACTAGACACGATATCATTCTTTACTTTCTTGGCTGTGCTCTTATTAATCAAATGATGTTTTTCATTTCCAAAGCATGATGGGGATAGGGGGATGGAATTTCTAAAAAGAGATTATTCTTCAGAATTTAGTGATAAGAGGTTCCATTATATAAATTCACTCAAGTTCTCTGGAAATCAAATCTGAATTCATTATTCAACAAGTTATTAAAGTATATGCCAAGTGCTGTTCTCAACATTGCCAGTGCAGCAAGGCACAAGAAAAAGTTTCTACCCTCAAGAAATAAATATTAGAATGAAAGTGTAAGAGATGAGGTTGAAATGAGAGTCTAGAATCAGACCATTTAAGCCATGATCTAAAGTCTGGATATTATTATAAGGACAGTTGGAGAGTATTGGTGGAGCAATGTAATCAAATTTTTTATATATATAAGATCACCATGAAGGGGAGGAGTCATTATACAGAATATCTGTGGGTCAGGGTCCTAGTCTTCTGCTATTTTTCACTGGAATTGAATTATTTGGGGGTCAACACACTAGAGAATGGTCCCTATTTACCTCCCTGCAAACTTGCAAACAGCATTGCATCTTGGTTAGCTCGGTGGGCCAAGGAGGCCAAAGTCATGGTTTGACCACATGGACCATCAGCAGTGCATTATTCCAGATGAATTCTGCTTCCCACTTCCTCTCTGTATCTGGCTTTACTTCACAGGCTCCCTTTGGTCACATGGGACAACAGACAAAAGAAGGTAAATGAAGAAGCATTAGCTCATCTCCTCTGCCCCAAGAGCTGCCCATACTCTGCCGTAGGTAATTCAGGGACAACATAAAGAGCAGAAGCATCTACACATATATGTGTTTTATTGAATGGTATTAGAACTGTTTGTTCTACATTTCACCTAGGTATAGGATTTTATATTGACTCCTAAACATCTTTTTGTTAGTTTAGATTTATCTTTCTACCCAGCTGAGATATTTTTGAATGACTATTAATTCTCCTATCAGGCATATTCACTAACCATCCATGTTTTATGACAGATATAAACTCAGTAACACACTGCAGCAAAGACTATTCTTACCAGAGATGGCATGGACTACCCTGCTTTTCCCAGAGTCTTTTGTAATGAGTTGGGATCATGTGAATCTCTGTGGTCAGTGGGCTATGAATGAAGGGATGTCACTTGTGGATCAAGTCAGTGTGATTCTTTTATTCGTATGTTCCTTTGACACAGAGTCCTTGTAGATTGTGTGCTCTAGGGGTCATAACTACAGGGACAGTTTACATGAGTGTATAGCAAAACATTAAAGACAGCTAATATTCCATTAAAGTCTCTACATCCAGCTACAAATTGAATTTATCACCCAAAGACATTATAAAAGACTAAATTAAATGCCTAGCTAAAATTCGCATATACTAAGTCCTAAGGACCATGATGAGGACAACATAACAATCCACTCTAGTATACATGCCTGGAGAATCTCATGGACAGAGGAGCCTGGTGGGCTACAGTCCATAGGGTCACAAAGAATCGGACATGACTGAAGTGACTTAGCACACAAGGACCATGGTAATCCACTAAAGGTTTTTAAGCATGGTTGCGATATAATCAGTTCTGAATTTTAGATGCATCTGATGGGAAGGGAACTGGAGGGAACTAAGACTGGAAGCAGGAAGAACAGCTAAGAGGCCAGCTTGTGGGCATCTGGAAAAGGGGTGATGATTCTAGGAACCACTATGAGCTGATGATTCTGTCAGAGTCACTTTGCTTCCACTTTTGCCATGGTCGCAAAAGTCTAGATGTGTCAGGGAAATGCCCAGTCCAGAGCCCAGTGTCTGGCTCTTGCTCACTGCTCAGGCTGGTCCTGCCCATTCTCCCTCATCTGTCCTCTGGCCACTGTACCCCCTCGGGTTTCCTTCAGTGCCTTGAAGACTGACTCCGATGCTGGGCTTTTGTGCAAGTTTCTTCTGTTTAGAATACTTTCTTACCTTCTCCCTTTTTCCAGGTTAATCCCTCAAAATTTAAATCTCAGTTTTCTCAGGGAGCCCTCGCCTGACTTTTAAACCAAGTTCAGTCCCCTTGCTTAAATCATTTGCCCCCTGTTCTTCCCCTTTCAGAACACTCAGCACCTCTGTAATCATTTCTTACAAAAGCACCTTCTCTCTTTTTGAAAGTAAACTTTCTTGAGGGCAAAAATCATGGCTGTTGTGTTTATCCCTGAGAACTTAGAACAGTGCGAGGTAGGTGTTCAAATAACATTTGTCAAATAAGATTATCTAATAATTTGCTCTGAATATGTGTCAGAAGTTAGTGTGAAGTTAAGCGGATTGCAGATTTTAGAATCTCCCCTTAAATCCTCCTACACTGGTGGTGGGAAAGTAAGATGGATGTAGCCACTATGGAAAACAGTATGGGGGTTCCTCAGAAAAATTAAAATTAGAGGCTTCCCAGGTGGCTCAGTGATAAAGAATCCACCTGGCAATGCAGGATTTGATCCCTGGACTGGGAAGATCCCACATGTTGAGGAGCATCTAAGCCCGGGCACCACAACTATCAAGCCTGAGGCTCTAGAGCCCAGGAGCTGCAACAACAGAGCCCATGCACTGCAACTGCTGAAGCCCACTTGCCCTAGAGCCTGTGCTTTGCAACAAGCCACTGCAATGAGGAGCCCATGCACAGCAACTAGAGAAAAGCCCACACAGCAACAAAAACTCTATACAGCCAAAAATAAATAACTGAAATTATATTAAAAAAGAGAAATACTGAAAATAGAATTACCAAATGATCTAGCAATTTCACTCCTGGACATATATCCAGACAAATCCCTAATTCAAAAAGATGTATGCTTTCTTCTGTTCATAGTTGTACTATTTATGATAGCCAAGGGAAGGAAACACACGAAATTTCCACTGGCAAATGAAAAGGTAAAGAAGATGGGGTGTGTATATACATACATATGACACACTCAGTCACTCAGTCATGTCTGCCTCTTTGTGACCTCATGGCTTCTCTTGTCCAAAAAATTTTCCAGGCAAGATACTGGAGGGGGTTACCCTTTCCTACTCCAGGGAATCTTCCCAATCCAGGGTTCAAACCTGCATCTCTTGTGCCTCCTGCATTGGCAGGCAAATTCTTTACCAACGACATCACTTGGGAAGCCCACACATACACACAGACAGATATATATAAAATAGAATATTACTCAACCATAAAGAAGAATGAAAGAATACCATTTTCAGCGACATGAATGAAACTAGAGATTAGCAGACTAAGTCAGAAAGAGAAAGATACATACCATAGGGTATATGTGGAATCTAAAATATGACACAAATGAACTTACCTATGAAACAAAAACAAACTCACAGACATAGTGTACGGATATGTGGTTGCCAAAGGGAAGTGAGGTGGAGAAGGGATGGAGTGGGAAGTTGGGGTTAGCAGATGTGGATTATTATATATAGAATGGATAAACAACAAGGTCCTACTATAAAGCACCGGGAACTATATTCAGTATTCTGTGATTAGCCATAATGGAAAAGACTATAGAAAATAATGTGTATATGGATAATTGAGCCACTTTTCTGTGCAGCAGAAATTAACACAATGCTATAAACCAACTATACTTGAAAAAAGGAAGCTCCCCTTTTTATTTTCGGCCCTTCTCCTCAGAGATGACTTATAGGGAATCTTTTCATTTTGGGGGTCTGTCATTGCTTTAGTGCAGGGATTTACAGACTACAGCCCAGCCCACATTGGGCTAGCTGCCTGCTTTTATAAATAAAGCCTCATTAGAGCCCAGCCACACCTATTCATTTTCAAATTATCGGTGGCCTATTTCACACTACAAAAGCAGACTTGAGTAATTGCAACCAAGACCACACGGACCACAAAGCTTAAAATATCACCTTTACAGAAAAAAATTTGCCAACCCTTGGTCTAGGGTAAATTTTTAAACTCATTTGAGACAGCTAAGGGATTTCTTTCTGTTGGCTCATCTATATTTGGATATGCTTCCTCTTTACCCATCTTTCTTCTGCCTTTACAATTTGAGATTTATTCTTTCTATTAAAGTATTCAGAACAAAATAGCTACCTATTATCAACTGTGCTGTGCGTACTCAGTCACTTCAGTCATTGTCTGACTCTTTGCAACCCTATGGACTGTAGCCCACCAGGCTCCTCTGTCCATGGTCTTCTCCGAACAAGAATATTGAAGTGGTCATGCCCTCCTCCGGGGGTTCTTCCTGACCCAGAAATTGAACCCGCGTCTCCTGCATTGCAGGCAGACTCTTTACCACTGAGCCACCAAGGAAGACCCTATTATCAACAACTGACATGTATCTTCTGCCCCATGCAGTCTCTCTCCCACATTTGGTAATTTTAATAGTAAAGATCATTTATTTAACACACACAAAATCATTATTTCTCTCATTTTAAAATTACTCAATGAACATTTTGTTTTCTTTCCAGCTTTATTGAGATACGTGCCATAGAACACTGTAGACATTTAAGGCATACAACACAATAATTGGATATATGTCTATATAGTGAAATGATCACAGTAAGTGATCATCCATCACCTCTTTACCATTTGTTCTCCTAGCTCTACATGTGTGTAACGAAGTCCATGGTATTGCTGAAGGTTTCTGGTCAGACTCATTTCACTCTCAGCTTCTTTTTGCAGGTTGTAATCTTAACTATGTGCTCCTTGGTCAAGGACTCTTTAAGATAAGAACTAACCAAAAGGTCTTCTTGCAGACACAATAATTTCTTCCTTCAGGATCACCTCCATTTGTGTTATCAGAAAATTTTTTGAACATTACTTATCTATCAAGACTGGATCTCTTGATTATACTTGTGAATTTTCCTTTTTTTTTTTTTCCCAGAAATTTTCAAATGTGATTTTGAGTTCAAAGAGTATGTCAGAAATGGCTCAGATAGCCTTCCTTACTCTTTCTAATCCAGTTCCTACCGGGTCAGGATTTTGGGTTGAATTATTTCCCCAAAAAAAGATATGTCGAAGCCTTAACCCCCAGCATCTCAAAATGTAATTTTTTTTGGGGGAATAAAGTCTTTATAGACATAATCAAGTTTAAATGAGGTCAGAATTCATAATAGTGTTATCTTTATCTCCAACAAAGAGGAGAAATTTGGACCCAGAAGCAGACATACAACAGAGCACGAGACAAACGTGCATGCAGAGATAGGATGATGCATCACAAGATTGTGAATAACAAAGACTGGGAGCAAAGCTCCAGGGTCCAGGTCAGAGGCATGGGACAAGGTCATCCTCTCAGATGAACCAAGGCTGCCCACACCTTAATCTCAGACTTGTAGCATCCAGAGCTGTGAGACAACCAATTTCTGTTTTGTAAGTCACCCTGCTTGTGGGACTTTGTTACAGCAGCCCTAGCAAATGAAAACAGTCCAAATCAGTCCACAGACATGAGAGTTTGCAGGCTGTTTCCAATGGGAGCTCCACCTCATTTCCCTTGGTTCTGCTGACTTAAGCTCCTCTCAGAGTCTGGGATCCACCTAGGAAATCTCTGCAAACTTGAGACCTGACCTCCAGATACATACCACTGGTCTGACTTTCATGAAGTCATAGAGGGGATTCTGAGGTAGGATACACAGGGGAAAACTAACTCGTTTTGTGTAGCTTAGTCTCTTCCCTGCCCTCAGGGCCTTAGCACAACACAGAGACCTGACAGACTCACGTCTGCAGCTAACCCCAGACAGGATTCGGTGCTCCCAGTGGGCTCCTCGGTTGCCTGGTGTCCTCAAGTGCCCCTTCCTTAAACAGATCTAGGTGGGGGTGTCTGCTATTCCCTCACCCCTTGCCAGTCCTTCTTCTGGAAGACCCCTAACTCTAGACAGCAAGGCCACTAAGCTCTGAGAACAGATCTCCCAAATGATTGCCCCAAATTATTATTCTCAGTTCCTATGTGGGGTACCTAAAGGTTAAGAACCCTGTCCAGGGAGACAAACCTGAGTGGTGTCCCTGGGAACTGAGCTCATGCAGTCTGCCTCCAGAAGCTACACTTTTCCTTCTATAAACGAAAAACAGATTGCCCACCATGCCAGACAACTTTGAAATAGGTCCTGTATCTTTCATCACTCTACCTACTTGCTACAAATAGATGGCTTCCAGTAAGTCCCTCTTCTAGAGAAATTTTAGAATGCCCTTGGGGATGAGTCGGACAAAGAGAGAATTGAGGGCAGGCAGGGGTCAAGGACTCCCAGCCCTGATCCTGTCCCACTAGGAAAGACTTTCTCAGAAAAGAATACAGACCAAGAGATTACTAATGCCAGTCATTTAAGGACATGCCCCCTGTCTGGTGAAGCATCCAAGATGCACTAAGGTCTGGTTGACAGAGATTCAACTGATGCAATGTCTCTCACGCAATCTATCTGCCTTTACCTGCTCTCTTCATTGCTCCAGTTTCTCTTCTGCTTGACTTAACCATCGCCTTGTAAGTCACCCTGCTTGTGGGACTTTGTTACAGCAGCCCTAGCAAATGAAAACAGTCCAAATCAGTCCACAGACATGAGAGTTTGCAGGCTGTTTCCAATGGGAGCTCCACCTCATTTCCCTTGGTTCTGCTGACTTAAGCTCCTCTCAGAGTCTGGGATCCACCTAGGAAATCTCTGCAAACTTGAGACCTGACCTCCAGATACATACCACTGGTCTGACTTTCATGAAGTCATAGAGGGGATTCTGAGGTAGGATACACAGGGGAAAACTAACTCGTTTTGTGTAGCTTAGTCTCTTCCCTGCCCTCAGGGCCTTAGCACAACACAGAGACCTGACAGACTCACGTCTGCAGCTAACCCCAGACAGGATTCGGTGCTCCCAGTGGGCTCCTCGGTTGCCTGGTGTCCTCAAGTGCCCCTTCCTTAAACAGATCTAGGTGGGGGTGTCTGCTATTCCCTCACCCCTTGCCAGTCCTTCTTCTGGAAGACCCCTAACTCTAGACAGCAAGGCCACTAAGCTCTGAGAACAGATCTCCCAAATGATTGCCCCAAATTATTATTCTCAGTTCCTATGTGGGGTACCTAAAGGTTAAGAACCCTGTCCAGGGAGACAAACCTGAGTGGTGTCCCTGGGAACTGAGCTCATGCAGTCTGCCTCCAGAAGCTACACTTTTCCTTCTATAAACGAAAAACAGATTGCCCACCATGCCAGACAACTTTGAAATAGGTCCTGTATCTTTCATCACTCTACCTACTTGCTACAAATAGATGGCTTCCAGTAAGTCCCTCTTCTAGAGAAATTTTAGAATGCCCTTGGGGATGAGTCGGACAAAGAGAGAATTGAGGGCAGGCAGGGGTCAAGGACTCCCAGCCCTGATCCTGTCCCACTAGGAAAGACTTTCTCAGAAAAGAATACAGACCAAGAGATTACTAATGCCAGTCATTTAAGGACATGCCCCCTGTCTGGTGAAGCATCCAAGATGCACTAAGGTCTGGTTGACAGAGATTCAACTGATGCAATGTCTCTCACGCAATCTATCTGCCTTTACCTGCTCTCTTCATTGCTCCAGTTTCTCTTCTGCTTGACTTAACCATCGCCTTCACAAGTCACTGAAATAACTCCTTATTATTGCTCTACAGTTTTTCAGACTTTCTCAGGCAGCCTCTGTAACCTGGTGTAGCTTAAGTCTTAGGGACAGAACACCTTGGCACAGCCTCACTACCCTCCGCCATCTCTAACCACTCAGGAGGGTCCTGATAGGCAACCTGTAAGGAAAATGATTCCTGGTTGAAGTTAAATAATAGAAAGCTTCTAGAAATCTAGATATAACATTGACAATTGAAAGACTTAAAAGCTAAGCATAAGACTTGGCAGAAAAGGTTCTACTCCATTCCCTGGCATTGAACTTGCCTGTGATATAAGTATTGTCTGTGCGAGTGCTCAGTCGCATCTGACACTTTGCGATCCCTTGGACTCTAGCCTATGAGACTCTTCTGTCCATGCGGTCTCCCAGACAAGAATACTGGAGTGGGTAGCCATTTCTTTCTCCAGGACATCTTCCCAACCCTGGAGCAAATCTCATTCTTTTGTCTCCTTCATTGACAGGCAGATTCTTTACCACTGCACCATCTGAGAAGCCTCGCCTTGTCTAGCCTTGGATAAATGCTCCCTTGAGTTGACAGGTTACACCTTCATACTTAAAGGACTATTAATCAGCACAACATGGTACCTAACATGTGAAACAAATGGTGAAAAGGAAAGGCAATAATTTCCTCACTACATGAAAGGAGAGGCAAATCTGAGAAACACAATCTGGCACTGATTGAAAGTAAATTACCAGCTTATTTGATGACTGTAAATACAGGAGAAGCTCTAGTTTTAGAGGGCACAATACTTCCAGTAAGTCCCTCTTCTAGAGAAATTTTAGAATGCCCTTGGGGATGAGTCGGACAAAGAGAGAATTGAGGGCAGGCAGGGGTCAAGGACTCCCAGCCCTGATCCTGTCCCACTAGGAAAGACTTTCTCAGAAAAGAATACAGACCAAGAGATTACTAATGCCAGTCATTTAAGGACATGCCCCCTGTCTGGTGAAGCATCCAAGATGCACTAAGGTCTGGTTGACAGAGATTCAACTGATGCAATGTCTCTCACGCAATCTATCTGCCTTTACCTGCTCTCTTCATTGCTCCAGTTTCTCTTCTGCTTGACTTAACCATCGCCTTCACAAGTCACTGAAATAACTCCTTATTATTGCTCTACAGTTTTTCAGACTTTCTCAGGCAGCCTCTGTAACCTGGTGTAGCTTAAGTCTTAGGGACAGAACACCTTGGCACAGCCTCACTACCCTCCGCCATCTCTAACCACTCAGGAGGGTCCTGATAGGCAACCTGTAAGGAAAATGATTCCTGGTTGAAGTTAAATAATAGAAAGCTTCTAGAAATCTAGATATAACATTGACAATTGAAAGACTTAAAAGCTAAGCATAAGACTTGGCAGAAAAGGTTCTACTCCATTCCCTGGCATTGAACTTGCCTGTGATATAAGTATTGTCTGTGCGAGTGCTCAGTCGCATCTGACACTTTGCGATCCCTTGGACTCTAGCCTATGAGACTCTTCTGTCCATGCGGTCTCCCAGACAAGAATACTGGAGTGGGTAGCCATTTCTTTCTCCAGGACATCTTCCCAACCCTGGAGCAAATCTCATTCTTTTGTCTCCTTCATTGACAGGCAGATTCTTTACCACTGCACCATCTGAGAAGCCTCGCCTTGTCTAGCCTTGGATAAATGCTCCCTTGAGTTGACAGGTTACACCTTCATACTTAAAGGACTATTAATCAGCACAACATGGTACCTAACATGTGAAACAAATGGTGAAAAGGAAAGGCAATAATTTCCTCACTACATGAAAGGAGAGGCAAATCTGAGAAACACAATCTGGCACTGATTGAAAGTAAATTACCAGCTTATTTGATGACTGTAAATACAGGGGAGAAGCTCTAGTTTTATAGGAGGGAAATTAGAGAGGGCACAGGAGGTTCCTGAGCACAGACAGGGCTGGGCGAAGAGGAATGGGGCGGCTCTGTCATGCCGAGATTACAGAAGCAGGAAGGACTGAGTTACGGCAAGTGCTCTGCCGGTGGAGGCTGCTTGAGAAAGTGGAACTTGAGCTCCCACTCTCCGAGCCCTCCTCCCTTGTGAGCCTGCAGGGGTTAAACTGCCAAACCCATATCCGGTGGTAGCTAGGAGGGGTGGTTGTTATCTCAGCAAAGGAAGTATCAAGGAGAAAAAACTGTTCAGAGGAAAAAAACCGTTTCATCTTATACTCAGTCTGAAAGCTCCTCACTTCCTACCAAAAATCCAAGGATTAAACCCGCTCTCATCCCTGCAGCCCCCAGGGACAGAGTCCATGCAGACCTCAGAGGGAGATTCACCTGTGCGTGTGAATCTCACCTGTTCAGTCTCACTCATGTCCAACTTTGTGTGACCCCTGTGGACTGTAGCCCACCAGGCTCCTCTGTCCATGGGATTATCCTGGCAAGAATACTGGAGTGAGTTTTCATTTTCTCCTTCACAGGATCTTCCCAACCGAGAGACTGAACTCGCATCTCATGCACAGGTGGATTCTTTATCACTGAGCCACCTGGGAAGTCCCTCAGTGGGAGGTACTACCCACAAATAGCAGCTGGTACAGTTTCTGCAAAGAGCAGAACTGAAGGAAGCAGCCCCCAGGAACGGAGAATTCTCTGCAATCAGCAGAAGGAGCTGAGGACAAAGATGGACAGAGCAGTGTCACTAGAAAACTCAGGACTCCTCTGTGCAGTCCAACAGAGCCCCAGTTCAGGAGAGAGAGTGTGGCAAGGTGGGATGGATGGCTGGGTGGGAGAGAAGGATGAATGCACTTTGTGCTCTGGTAATGGAGATGAATACGGCAAAGAAGAGAAGTGATAACTCAGTCCCATGGATGTGATTGTTTCCATGGCCCCAAGCCCTGTCCCACAAGCATCTCTGATCCCAGGCAAGGCAGCTGTGTGTTCTCATGGTCTGAGAAGAGAAAATAAAGAGGACACATAGGTGCTTGGTTAGCTCAGCAACACTCCACCTTTGTTTCCTTTGGGTTTCAGCTCTCAGGGCCTGGGTTAGAAAGATCCTCTGGAGAAGGAAATGGCAACCTGCTCCAATATTGTTGCCAGGATAGTCCCATGGACAGAGATGCCTGGCATGCTACAGTTCCTGGGGTCCAAAAGAACTGAGCATGAATGAAGCAAATGAGATGATGAGGACTGTCATCAATTCCCTAAGATGTAGGCATTTTAAGTACCAGTGTACCTGATACCAACTTGAAGCTTGTGTTGATATCACATTTAAATGTTACCTGATATAATAACTGTTTAGTTAACTGTTTAGTTAGTTAGTTCTCATTGCACATGTATGGTTAGTCATTCTCAACAAATCTTTTAACTGCTTCTATAAAATTCAAAACTAAAGAACCCCTTAAAAGCATCTGCGAATGCCTAAAACTGGCATGTTAGTTAAGATTCCCACAATCTGAGGGCACAGCTTGTACGAGTAGTCGTTCTTATCAAATGCTTCTCTAGCAAATCTTGCAGTGGTCTGATGTGATGCCTATCACAGAGCCAGGATAAATCATGTCACCAAGGAAACACATTACTCAGCCCTGCCCACAGTGAATTTAGAGATTTTTAAAAACTAGTTTGGGACCAGTTTTTGGATAAGGCGGAAATGAGTTCGCTTCATCTGATGGTAACTAAAATGAAGGTTAGGAATTCCCTGGAGGTCCAGTGGTTAAGACTCTGATCTTCCAGTGTAGGAGGCACAGGTCAAATCCCTGGTCAGGAACTAAACAGGCGGAAATGAGTCGCAGAACTCTCTGCAATCAGCAGAAGGAGCTGAGGACAAAGATGGACAGAGCAGTGTCACTAGAAAACTCAGGACTCCTCTGTGCAGTCCAACAGAGCCCCAGTTCAGGAGAGAGAGTGTGGCAAGGTGGGATGGATGGCTGGGTGGAGAGAAGGATGAATGCACTTTGTGCTCTGGTAATGGAGATGAATACGGCAAAGAAGAGAAGTGATAACTCAGTCCCATGGATGTGATTGTTTCCATGGCCCCAAGCCCTGTCCCACAAGCATCTCTGATCCCAGGCAAGGCAGCTGTGTGTTCTCATGGTCTGAGAAGAGAAAATAAAGAGGACACATAGGTGCTTGGTTAGCTCAGCAACACTCCACCTTTGTTTCCTTTGGGTTTCAGCTCTCAGGGCCTGGGTTAGAAAGATCCTCTGGAGAAGGAAATGGCAACCTGCTCCAATATTGTTGCCAGGATAGTCCCATGGACAGAGATGCCTGGCATGCTACAGTTCCTGGGGTCCAAAAGAACTGAGCATGAATGAAGCAAATGAGATGATGAGGACTGTCATCAATTCCCTAAGATGTAGGCATTTTAAGTACCAGTGTACCTGATACCAACTTGAAGCTTGTGTTGATATCACATTTAAATGTTACCTGATATAATAACTGTTTAGTTAACTGTTTAGTTAGTTAGTTCTCATTGCACATGTATGGTTAGTCATTCTCAACAAATCTTTTAACTGCTTCTATAAAATTCAAAACTAAAGAACCCCTTAAAAGCATCTGCGAATGCCTAAAACTGGCATGTTAGTTAAGATTCCCACAATCTGAGGGCACAGCTTGTACGAGTAGTCGTTCTTATCAAATGCTTCTCTAGCAAATCTTGCAGTGGTCTGATGTGATGCCTATCACAGAGCCAGGATAAATCATGTCACCAAGGAAACACATTACTCAGCCCTGCCCACAGTGAATTTAGAGATTTTTAAAAACTAGTTTGGGACCAGTTTTTGGATAAGGCGGAAATGAGTTCGCTTCATCTGATGGTAACTAAAATGAAGGTTAGGAATTCCCTGGAGGTCCAGTGGTTAAGACTCTGATCTTCCAGTGTAGGAGGCACAGGTCAAATCCCTGGTCAGGGAACTAAGATCCCACATGCTGCAACGCCAAGAAAAAAACCTCTGTGCCTGTCATGATGATTATGAAACTGTAAATATACCCAATATCATTGAACTGTACAACTAAAAGTAAGTGAATTGTATGATAAATAAGTTATAACTCAGACAAAATTTTAAAAATAAAATGGTTAACATGCCATGTATCTGAATCACTGGCTCAAAATAAGATGACAGATTGGAGAACTCACGTGAGACAAGGAGGATGTGGTGACACTGAAGAGAAGAGTGCAAAGGCATGAGGATCTGGCACTAGAGCTGGTTCCCTCGTGGACAAGAAGCAGGAGGAGACAGAACAGTGAGGAGACACTGGAAGGGCTTCAACAAAACTTCCCTTTATCACACCATCATCACTTCTTCCCCTGCCCTCAGAACAGTTCCTGATAGTGTCAGTGAGAGACGTATTCCCAATAAGCCCACTCAGTCTTCCTTCTCTGGCAAAGTGGAGAGCAGGGTCAGTTTTGCTGAAGGAGACATTTGGTTCTCACAGACTCAAGAAGTTTAACCTACTTAAGACACCTCTATTTTGCTTTCCTAAGAAAATGTATGAATTAGGGGCTTCCCCCGGTGGTCCCGTGGGTAGGGACACCACCTTGCAGTGCGAGGGGCGCCGGTTCAATCCCTGGCCTGGGAAGCTCCCACGTGCTGCGGAGCGGCTGGACCCATGTGTCCAGTTACTGAGCTGGAGCTCTGGAGCGCATGCGCCCAGAGCCGGCGCTCTGCCACGACAGATGCCACCGCGATGGGAGGCCCACAGGAGCCAAAGAACAAAGATGGATGAACATAGAGAAATGAAAGACCAATGGAAGTGGCCCACCCACTCCCCTCCCTCCCCAACCCGACCCCCGCCCAAAATAAATAAATAAATAAATCTTTAAAAAAAAAGAAAGAAAGAAAATGTATGAATTAAGCAGCGACAAAAAGCACTGAAGAAGCTAATTGAAAGCCCTGAGTCTGTTGAGGAGGAACAAATCTTTCCTCTACCCTTCTAGGTTCTTCCGGCTGGTCTAAGAATTAAACTGCCCTGAGACTTAACAAAAGAAAATCAAGCTTAATTTCATATGTACGGGAGCCCTGCATACATGACAGGATCAGAAAACCTACATACTTTAAGAGATTCAAAGACAGAAAGATCAGACGAGGTTTATATGCCACCCTGAGCTAAGGAGGACAGGAGGGTCAACCATAGGACAAGAAGAAGAGCAGCTGTTTGGTAATTAGGCGTTTTCTCTGCCATACAGATGGGGCCACATCAATAGAATTTACCTGCCTCTTGTAGTGACTCTTTTCTGGGGAACACCCCAACTCCAATTCTTCTAGGTAGCTAAGGGAGGGGCAGTAGTTTCTCTTGAACTCCCACAGTCTCAGTTGCCTTTAGCTCGAAATAACTCTCACATAAAAGTGACACATTTGGGGGAAGTTCATTCGGAACCCCTCTGGATGAGGAAATAGCTACCCATGCCAGTATTCTTGCCTGGAGAATTTCATGGACAGAGGAGCCTGGTGGGCTACAGGTCACAAGAGTCGGATATGACTTAGTGACTAAACCACCAACCACCACCTGTTCTGAACCTTTACAAGTCTAGGATGGATTTTAGGATGGAATAATGTTTATTAATGAATCTTTGGGGGTTTTTTGGCCACTTCTATTGGTCTTTCATTTATCTACGTTCATCCATCTTTGTTCTTTGGCCCGTGTGGGCCTCCCATCGCAGTGACCTCTGTTGTCGCAGAGCACTGGCTCCAGGCGCATGCGCTCCAGAACTCCGGCTCGGTAATTGGACACATCTGTCCAGCCGCTCCGCGGCACGTGGGATCTTCCCAGGCCAGGGGTGGAACTGGCACCCCTCGCACTACAAGGCAGTGTCCTTACTCACTGGGCAACCGGGGAAGCCCTGTTAATGAATCTTATACCAACTATAGTCCCCCAACTTTTTCCACACAGAGTTTCTTCTCTGTAACCAAACAAGAGATTATATTCGCTGGAAGTAAAACATACCTCTAACCAGGTGTCAACTACAAACTGGCATTTACCAATTACATTGCCAGTGACTGAACCAAGGGCATTTGCCGTCTGCCTCTGTGGAGATTGACCGCAGCGCTGTGACAGCTGCTGATCTTCAACACCCCTGAGGTAGTTGAGTGGAGTGAGGCACTCTGTGCTCCAGGAGATCTGGTGGGGCAGGTCTTTGGATACGTGCAGGTTTTTAGGGACAGATTTTTATTATCTCAATCCTTGCATCTCCTCATATTTAAAAAAGCAGTAAATCCTTTCATGGTGACATCAGCTCTTCATGACTAACTGAAAACCCTTTGTAAAATGACTGTTTATTGGTATTGAACTTTCTCTTCATCAAAACCTTATATATTGATTTTCCTCCTGCTGCCTTTTTGGAGACATTTGGTTCTGAGAGCTATCTGAGGTGCTGCCTCCCGGGCAGCAGTCCTAAATGAGCCCCAAATAAAACCTAACCCACAACGCTCAAGTTGTTCATCTTATTTTCAGTTGACACAGGTAAGACTTTAGAGTTGCTTTTTAAAAAACCTCTGCTGAAAAAAACAAAAACAAAAGCAAAACTGTTGCTGCAAGAAAATAAAAGTATTATCTTAAAATTGACCCATATTAATGTTATTCCCATCTAAATCTCAGCGTTTCACTGTAGGCCTAGACAAGCTTCTAAAATTTATACAGGAAGAGAAAGCCCCTGGACTAGTCAAAGCAATTTTGAAAAACAAAAATGAAGTGGGAAAATCACTCTTCCCAATGTTAAGTTCTGATATATCACTGCTATTTGAGGCAATGTATTGCTGGTGGAGGAAACAGGCATACTCATCAGTGGAACAAAACAGAGAACACAGATACAGAGCCACACAAATATCCTCGATTAATTTTTGACAAAGGAGTAAAAGCAATCCAGTGGAGGAGAAATAGCCTTTTCAGTAAGTGGTGCTGGAGCAATTAGACTTAAACCTGACACTGCCTCCAAAATAACTCAGAACGGGTCATGGTCTTAAATATACACACAAAACTATAGAACTTCTAGAAAAGAAGGAGAGTATATTCCTGACTTAGGACTAGGCAGAATTTTTGAACTTGACACCAAAGCATGATCCATAATTGGAAAAATGTTTGAATTCTACTTAATAAAAATTTTAAACTTTTGCTCTGTAAAAGATCCTATATAATGAATGAAAAGACAGATTATACCCTGGGCAAAAGACAAATCAGACAAAGGCTTTAAATCTAGAATCTGTAAAGAATTCTCAGAACTCAACATTAAGAAAAATACACCCTATAGCACCATGTTTTATGGTATATGCTCTGTGGACCACCTGACTTAGGATCTTTAGGTGAGGAGGGACAGGGGAGAGCCTGGCAAAATGCAAATTTCTGTGTTGATTCTATAGGTTTGAACAAGGCCTGAGAAATCTGCACTTAAACTCTATACGAGATTTTTTTTCTTACAAAAATTTCAGAATCCCCCACTGCTGTTCATTCTAACAAACTATAAAAGAAGAACCACATTAGAAAGGAAACCAACTGGGACTAGGCCACTTGTGCCCTGAAGGGGCAAATGAAGAAGAGGGACTATTTCACGACAATCGACAAACAGGAAGTGCTATAAATAATGTCTAAGAAGAAGCCACCACTCTCTAAATTTATTAGGGTGTGAATAAAATGCTGACAGAGACCCTCTCTGACACCCTTTCCCCAACCTCTCATTCTCACACATTCAAGTATGCAAATGTGAGGAGAACTTGCTGTGTAGGGAGAGATTTGGAAAATCGTCTCATAGTTCTGTGGCTCAAGGGGTCTGGTGCCCCCTGGTTGTGTTTCAAAGGGGTTGTGAGGGCCCAACAGAGACCCTGTTCTCTGAAGGTGGGTCAGGCACTTTGGCAGCTTGAAAAAGTGTAAGTGTTCATCACTAAGTCATGTCTAACTCTTTGCAACCCTATGGACTGTAGCCCACCAGAGTCCTCTGTCTATGGAGTTCTCCTGGCAAGAATGCTGGAGTGGGTTGCTGTTCTCTTCTCCAGGAGATCTTCCTGATCCAGGATTGAACCTGGGTCTCCTACACTGCAGGCAGATTCTTCACTGTCTGAGCCACCAGGGAAGCCTTTGCTGCTTGAGAAACACTCATTCCCCAGCTGAACCCTTGTCTTTGAAGCCCATGTGAGTTGGGCCTGTGGGAAACCCACAGAGAGAGTCCCCATCTATTTGAATTCTACTTAATAAAAATTTTAAACTTTTGCTCTGTAAAAGATCCTATATAATGAATGAAAAGACAGATTATACCCTGGGCAAAAGACAAATCAGACAAAGGCTTTAAATCTAGAATCTGTAAAGAATTCTCAGAACTCAACATTAAGAAAAATACACCCTATAGCACCATGTTTTATGGTATATGCTCTGTGGACCACCTGACTTAGGATCTTTAGGTGAGGAGGGACAGGGGAGAGCCTGGCAAAATGCAAATTTCTGTGTTGATTCTATAGGTTTGAACAAGGCCTGAGAAATCTGCACTTAAACTCTATACGAGATTTTTTTTCTTACAAAAATTTCAGAATCCCCCACTGCTGTTCATTCTAACAAACTATAAAAGAAGAACCACATTAGAAAGGAAACCAACTGGGACTAGGCCACTTGTGCCCTGAAGGGGCAAATGAAGAAGAGGGACTATTTCACGACAATCGACAAACAGGAAGTGCTATAAATAATGTCTAAGAAGAAGCCACCACTCTCTAAATTTATTAGGGTGTGAATAAAATGCTGACAGAGACCCTCTCTGACACCCTTTCCCCAACCTCTCATTCTCACACATTCAAGTATGCAAATGTGAGGAGAACTTGCTGTGTAGGGAGAGATTTGGAAAATCGTCTCATAGTTCTGTGGCTCAAGGGGTCTGGTGCCCCCTGGTTGTGTTTCAAAGGGGTTGTGAGGGCCCAACAGAGACCCTGTTCTCTGAAGGTGGGTCAGGCACTTTGGCAGCTTGAAAAAGTGTAAGTGTTCATCACTAAGTCATGTCTAACTCTTTGCAACCCTATGGACTGTAGCCCACCAGAGTCCTCTGTCTATGGAGTTCTCCTGGCAAGAATGCTGGAGTGGGTTGCTGTTCTCTTCTCCAGGAGATCTTCCTGATCCAGGATTGAACCTGGGTCTCCTACACTGCAGGCAGATTCTTCACTGTCTGAGCCACCAGGGAAGCCTTTGCTGCTTGAGAAACACTCATTCCCCAGCTGAACCCTTGTCTTTGAAGCCCATGTGAGTTGGGCCTGTGGGAAACCCACAGAGAGAGTCCCCATCTATTGCTGTTGGGTGAAGGCTTACTGGAGGGTGGGAGGTCTCTGATGTCACCTTCGACCACCATTTTCCCCACCCACTTCACATAAATACATACTCAGGTCTAGAAATTAAGGAGCAGTTCCTTCTCATCAATCTGCCAAACAATCTGTGCTTCTGCCTCCATTATTCTGCTTCCAGGACTCTACAGGGAGTAAAAGGAGAGCCTAAGGACAGAACAACATGACTCAGTGCAGACCCAGATCAACGCCAGGGCCCTCTAAGTAACTGGTGAGTAAGAGGGCTGTGACCATATCTCTGGGAAATGTGGCCAGGGGCCAGCCTGACAAATAGAATGGAAAAACCACCCAAGGGAGGGTGAGGTGGGTACTTGTCAGCCCATCAAAAAGTGAAGTGATGCTTAGTAAGATCAAAATCAGCCTAAAGAGACACTAGGCTCTTGCGCTCATCTTCACCTAAGGGCAGGAAGGATCACCCGCCTGATTTAGGCACCTGGGCTTCTGAGATGGCCTTGCCTGCCTGAGGGGTCTGCTGACTGGTCTCCCTGCAGAACACAGCTCCCTGGGGTTTCCCCCCTTTGCTCAGTCACCACTATTGTCTGTCCTCTTTGTCAAAACTGATAGCAGCTAATTAGTGCTGAAGCCCAGACTGAGTTCACTTCCGTTCACCTTATTATTTGTTTCTCTTTTGGGCTGAAGCCAAGCAATAAATATTAGCATTCCCCCTGTACAGCCGGCACACAGAGACCCACGCAAGCTGGCTCACACACCCCCACTCTCTCCCAAGCATGCACACACGTACACGCACACCTCTGCACCCACTTGTGCACACACAAGCACTCACCCACACAGGTGCACACACATATGCACACATGTCCTCACTTATACAGGGGCCTCCCTGGTGGGTCAGTGGTAAAGAATCTGCCTGTCAATGCAGGAGACGCAGGAGACTTGGGTTCAGTCCCTGGATCCAGAAGATTCTCTTGAGGAGGAAATGGCAACCCACGCCAGTACTCTTGCCTGGAAAATCCCATGGACAGAGGAGCCTGGTGGGCTACAGTTAATAGGGTCAAACAACAGTTAAACACAACTTAGCGACTAAACAACACATACCCACACTTATACGTGTGCATCCACATGCGTACACACTCACACACACTTCATACCTGGGGCAAAGAGGAACACAACAACGGCAGGCCCCGTTGAGCGACCACGGTAAGTAGATTTGGAATCTCTGGAGCCTCAGGCCCCCAGGTCCAGGACCAGCTGAGGCTGCCTCCGGAGTTTTGCAGGTAGTTATTTCCTCCTCCCCATCACCTGGTTCCGTGGCTGCCCTCTGTAATTTATCGCTACATCTTGGGCCCAGTTTCCAGTCATTGTCAATTTGAGTGGGAGACCTTCTAAGTTTTTGTGTCAATGAAGATCAACTGTTCTAAACCCCAGCTCCCCTGAAGCATTCCTGGGTCAACCTGACTTGGATTTTAAACAGCAGAGTTGTCCTGCCTGGGCGTGAGCAGACGAGGCGGTGAAGCCCTCTAGTGGCCGTGGCCGATGTGACAAATAGTCTTGGAGGGCTCAGGGCTCTGTGCAAAGGCCAGTCAACTCTCCTAGAAGACTCAGGAAGGAAAGCACAGTCAAATTAGAGTCTCCCTGCAGAACACAGCTCCCTGGGGTTTCCCCCCTTTGCTCAGTCACCACTATTGTCTGTCCTCTTTGTCAAAACTGATAGCAGCTAATTAGTGCTGAAGCCCAGACTGAGTTCACTTCCGTTCACCTTATTATTTGTTTCTCTTTTGGGCTGAAGCCAAGCAATAAATATTAGCATTCCCCCTGTACAGCCGGCACACAGAGACCCACGCAAGCTGGCTCACACACCCCCACTCTCTCCCAAGCATGCACACACGTACACGCACACCTCTGCACCCACTTGTGCACACACAAGCACTCACCCACACAGGTGCACACACATATGCACACATGTCCTCACTTATACAGGGGCCTCCCTGGTGGGTCAGTGGTAAAGAATCTGCCTGTCAATGCAGGAGACGCAGGAGACTTGGGTTCAGTCCCTGGATCCAGAAGATTCTCTTGAGGAGGAAATGGCAACCCACGCCAGTACTCTTGCCTGGAAAATCCCATGGACAGAGGAGCCTGGTGGGCTACAGTTAATAGGGTCAAACAACAGTTAAACACAACTTAGCGACTAAACAACACATACCCACACTTATACGTGTGCATCCACATGCGTACACACTCACACACACTTCATACCTGGGGCAAAAAGAGGAACACAACAACGGCAGGCCCCGTTGAGCGACCACGGTAAGTAGATTTGGAATCTCTGGAGCCTCAGGCCCCCAGGTCCAGGACCAGCTGAGGCTGCCTCCGGAGTTTTGCAGGTAGTTATTTCCTCCTCCCCATCACCTGGTTCCGTGGCTGCCCTCTGTAATTTATCGCTACATCTTGGGCCCAGTTTCCAGTCATTGTCAATTTGAGTGGGAGACCTTCTAAGTTTTTGTGTCAATGAAGATCAACTGTTCTAAACCCCAGCTCCCCTGAAGCATTCCTGGGTCAACCTGACTTGGATTTTAAACAGCAGAGTTGTCCTGCCTGGGCGTGAGCAGACGAGGCGGTGAAGCCCTCTAGTGGCCGTGGCCGATGTGACAAATAGTCTTGGAGGGCTCAGGGCTCTGTGCAAAGGCCAGTCAACTCTCCTAGAAGACTCAGGAAGGAAAGCACAGTCATAAAATCTTCAGAGCCTAACTCCTCACTCTCCTTGACCCCCTGAGGCACATGGGCACCAAGTCTTATCAATTTGCCCTCCCAACAACACTCCTCTTGCCCCCAGCCTACTTCTGGCTTCATCACTCCTGCTGAGTTATGCTGCTGTGGTCTCTTTCCTGATTCTCTGCCTCCAGCTCTCATGTCTAATCCTTTACACACCTTGTTGCCAAATGTGTCTTCCAGATATTCATTGTTATCTTCCATGTTCTGTGTTTAAGGGTCTTTTTCGCTTTCCCATGATCTAAAGTGCTGATTCTCAAAAGGGAGAAGTCCTTCCTGAGAGACATTTCACTGTCTCAGGCCAGGGGAGCAGCATGCCCACGTGGCCGCTGGCGGTATGGATGCTCTTCATGCAAACCGTGCTCATATGGAGCCCCTCTAACTGAGGGGAAGTTCCTCAAACCTAGAGACATGACGAAAGGATGAAGAATCACACGTCCTCCAGGTAAAAAGTTCAAATATCTCAGCCCTCCAAAATTTAGCCTTGAATTTCCTTTCTCGCTTTAATGCTACAGCACAACATGTAAGTTAAAGGCTGGAATTAGACTATCTAGGTTAGAGTCCCTGGTATAAAATTTACCAGTTTTGTAATTGTATGAAAGATTCTAAATTCTTAGTTTCTTTGAGTATGTGTGTGCTAAGTGGCTTCAGTCATTTCTGGCTCTTTGTGACTCTTGGGATCACAGTCTGCCAGGCTGCTGTGTGCATGGCATTCTCCAGACAAGAATACGGAGTAGGTTTCCATGACTGCCTCCAGGGAGATCTTCCCGACTCAGGGATCAAACCTATGTCTCTTACGTCTCCTACGTTGGCAGGCTGGTTCTTTACCACCAGCGCCATGTGGGAAGGACCTTAGTTTCTTTTCACTGTTAAGAAATTAAGATATTTAATAAGCTAGCTCAGGTATCAGATATAGCCCAGTGCTTGGCATATAGTGAGTGCTCAAGTATTACTTCCTTGTTAACAAGACAACTGGTTCATTCACAGATCCGGCACAGGCTTGTACTTTTTAATCCTGTGCTTCGGCTCCTGACCCTTGATTTGCCTGGAACGCACCCTTCTTTCTCTCTTATACCAAGACCCCACTACTCTTTGCAGCCCAGCTCAAATCTTGGGGACTAGCGCAATAACACTAATCCTGTTGGCCTCACATGTTATGTACTGTGAGAGGAAATTTAATACTGTGGCAGTGCACTATATACATATATATATATATATATATATATATATACGGATGTGTAATAGATAACTATGACATTTTTATTACCTGTACAATTATTTTGAAAAGTTAAATAAATCCTTGTAAAGCATACTGATGCGTTATAGGAATCAGTTATTTAAAATTCTTTTCCATTTTCCTTCTCTCCTTAAACAAATAAATGCTATGAGGACAAGAGCTCTGTTTCATAATATAGTCTCCATAGATCACTTCTCACATGATACCTTCACTATATTAGCTAATCAGTATTTAATTAAGTGACTGCACCTTTAATAATAATATTAATGTATGTTTTTGTATCTTAAGGCAATTAGAGACATGACGAAAGGATGAAGAATCACACGTCCTCCAGGTAAATAGTTCAAATATCTCAGCCCTCCAAAATTTAGCCTTGAATTTCCTTTCTCGCTTTAATGCTACAGCACAACATGTAAGTTAAAGGCTGGAATTAGACTATCTAGGTTAGAGTCCCTGGTATAAAATTTACCAGTTTTGTAATTGTATGAAAGATTCTAAATTCTTAGTTTCTTTGAGTATGTGTGTGCTAAGTGGCTTCAGTCATTTCTGGCTCTTTGTGACTCTTGGGATCACAGTCTGCCAGGCTGCTGTGTGCATGGCATTCTCCAGACAAGAATACGGAGTAGGTTTCCATGACTGCCTCCAGGGAGATCTTCCCGACTCAGGGATCAAACCTATGTCTCTTACGTCTCCTACGTTGGCAGGCTGGTTCTTTACCACCAGCGCCATGTGGGAAGGACCTTAGTTTCTTTTCACTGTTAAGAAATTAAGATATTTAATAAGCTAGCTCAGGTATCAGATATAGCCCAGTGCTTGGCATATAGTGAGTGCTCAAGTATTACTTCCTTGTTAACAAGACAACTGGTTCATTCACAGATCCGGCACAGGCTTGTACTTTTTAATCCTGTGCTTCGGCTCCTGACCCTTGATTTGCCTGGAACGCACCCTTCTTTCTCTCTTATACCAAGACCCCACTACTCTTTGCAGCCCAGCTCAAATCTTGGGGACTAGCGCAATAACACTAATCCTGTTGGCCTCACATGTTATGTACTGTGAGAGGAAATTTAATACTGTGGCAGTGCACTATATACATATATATATATATATATATATATATATACGGATGTGTAATAGATAACTATGACATTTTTATTACCTGTACAATTATTTTGAAAAGTTAAATAAATCCTTGTAAAGCATACTGATGCGTTATAGGAATCAGTTATTTAAAATTCTTTTCCATTTTCCTTCTCTCCTTAAACAAATAAATGCTATGAGGACAAGAGCTCTGTTTCATAATATAGTCTCCATAGATCACTTCTCACATGATACCTTCACTATATTAGCTAATCAGTATTTAATTAAGTGACTGCACCTTTAATAATAATATTAATGTATGTTTTTGTATCTTAAGGCAATTTTCCATTCACTGTCTCATGACCTTTGATTGTCTCCCTTCTACAACAACCCTGAAAGAAAAGAAAAGCTTAGGCCTATTTCATAAGGAATTTCTTGTTGGCCACAAAATTCTGCAAACAAGTTTTGTTAGTTATATTTGAGTCATATCACAATAACACAGTGTCCAAATGGAAAGTTTGTCTGCAACAAAAGGGCAGGGGTAAACTTTTTTGGTAAAGTATGCCATGTTTGTTCAAACTTACTTGGAATTTAGCCTATAAATTACATTCTGCTTCAGTCATGTCCAACTCTTTGTGAGCCTGTGGACGGTAGCTCACCAGGCTCATCCGTGAGGCAAGAATACTGGAGTGGGTTGCTATTTCCTTCTCCAGGGTATCTTCCTGACCCAAGGATCAAGCCCTCATCTCCTGTGTCTCCTTCCTTTGGCAAGCAATTCATTACCACTAGCGCCACCTGGGAACAGAAAATAAAATTGACAATGTCAAGTGCAGATAAGGATGCAGAGCAACTGTAACTCTCATACAGCGCAGAGACTTGCAAAGTGGGATAGCTGCTTTAGAAACAGTTTGGTAGTTTCTTATAAAGTTCAAGAAACAATAAGCATATAAACCATCAAACCCATGCCTAGGTTTTTTACTCTAGAAAAATGCAAAATGCACATTTATGTATATACAAAAACATGTGCACTAATGCTTATGGTCTATAAAGACAAAGCACAGATCAGTGTTTACCAAGAATTAGGAGTGAGGATAGTGCTTGACTAAGATGCAGCATAAGAGAATTTACAAAAGGAAATGAGTAGCAGGAGCACAAACCTATTCATATGTCAAAATCATAAAACTGTATACCAAAATGTGAAAGCATACTGATGCGTTATAGGAATCAGTTATTTAAAATTCTTTTCCATTTTCCTTCTCTCCTTAAACAAATAAATGCTATGAGGACAAGAGCTCTGTTTCATAATATAGTCTCCATAGATCACTTCTCACATGATACCTTCACTATATTAGCTAATCAGTATTTAATTAAGTGACTGCACCTTTAATAATAATATTAATGTATGTTTTTGTATCTTAAGGCAATTTTCCATTCACTGTCTCATGACCTTTGATTGTCTCCCTTCTACAACAACCCTGAAAGAAAAGAAAAGCTTAGGCCTATTTCATAAGGAATTTCTTGTTGGCCACAAAATTCTGCAAACAAGTTTTGTTAGTTATATTTGAGTCATATCACAATAACACAGTGTCCAAATGGAAAGTTTGTCTGCAACAAAAAGGGCAGGGGTAAACTTTTTTTGGTAAAGTATGCCATGTTTGTTCAAACTTACTTGGAATTTAGCCTATAAATTACATTCTGCTTCAGTCATGTCCAACTCTTTGTGAGCCTGTGGACGGTAGCTCACCAGGCTCATCCGTGAGGCAAGAATACTGGAGTGGGTTGCTATTTCCTTCTCCAGGGTATCTTCCTGACCCAAGGATCAAGCCCTCATCTCCTGTGTCTCCTTCCTTTGGCAAGCAATTCATTACCACTAGCGCCACCTGGGAACAGAAAATAAAATTGACAATGTCAAGTGCAGATAAGGATGCAGAGCAACTGTAACTCTCATACAGCGCAGAGACTTGCAAAGTGGGATAGCTGCTTTAGAAACAGTTTGGTAGTTTCTTATAAAGTTCAAGAAACAATAAGCATATAAACCATCAAACCCATGCCTAGGTTTTTTACTCTAGAAAAATGCAAAATGCACATTTATGTATATACAAAAACATGTGCACTAATGCTTATGGTCTATAAAGACAAAGCACAGATCAGTGTTTACCAAGAATTAGGAGTGAGGATAGTGCTTGACTAAGATGCAGCATAAGAGAATTTACATGGAGAGTGATGGAAATATCCTGATTCTGGTAGCAGGAGCACAAACCTATTCATATGTCAAAATCATAAAACTGTATACCAAAAAATGTGAAACTTACTGTACTGAAATATGACATAAAAGAACATTTTTAAAAAGCTCAGAAACAAACATGTAATTTAATCTCAGCAAGTATGGAAAAAAGTAAATGACATCATTAACTCAATATAAAGATACTGATCACTTATTATGTATAAGGCATTGAGTGGGCTTGGCAAAAAGAAAACCAGAAACCAGTGATAAAGCAGTTTTAAGAGCTTTGAAATCTGTTAGAGCTAAGATTGATCCCTGGACAATCTCTTATGAAATGTGTCCTTAGGGATGTTGCTTAATGTCTTTGAGCTTTAGTTTATGAGGATAATAAAATAGATATTATGGACATAGCAAGAGAGCTGAAAATTATTATTATTATCACAGCATTGCTATGATAATGGCAATGGCTATGCTAAGATGGTTATGCCAAGAATAAGGATGGCTCTCCCTTTGAAATATATCCAGAATCTAGCCAGTCTTGACATGTCACTGTGACCGTCTGGCCCAGGCCATGGTCACCTCCTGCAACAGCTTGCTACTCCCACTCTGCAGTCCATTCTCAGTCCAGAAGCCAGGATGATCTCTTTCAAACACAAGTCAGTTATGTCACTCATTTGCTCCACATCCCCTTGTGGTTCCCCATTTCACTCAAGTAAGTCCTCCCAGTGCCCTATAGGACTGCCCTGCTCTGGCTCTGCCTGCCGCTCACATGCAATGTTCTACTGCTTTCCCTCCTGCTCCCTCGACTTCTTCCACATTGACCTGCGGCTTTGATTTGTGCCCACTGGGCACTTATTGACAGCCTTGGCACCGGCTCTGCCTCCGCCCAGGACATTTTCCATATACCTGTATTGATCACTCTCTTACCTCCTTTGTGACTTTTCTTGAATGTCATCTTTTTCTTTTCTTCAAAAAGAAAAATATAAGCTTATCCTAACCACTGTATTTAAATTTTCAACCTGCCCCTCCTTTCCCCCCAGTATTAACAAGCCTTTTTCCCTTGCCCAACTTTTCCTCTAATAGCTGTTTATAACAAAATCAAATTAGGAGTGAGGATAGTGCTTGACTAAGATGCAGCATAAGAGAATTTACATGGAGAGTGATGGAAATATCCTGATTCTGGTAGCAGGAGCACAAACCTATTCATATGTCAAAATCATAAAACTGTATACCAAAAAATGTGAAACTTACTGTACTGAAATATGACATAAAAGAACATTTTTAAAAAGCTCAGAAACAAACATGTAATTTAATCTCAGCAAGTATGGAAACAGTAAATGAGATCATTAACTCAATATAAAGATACTGATCACTTATTATGTATAAGGCATTGAGTGGGCTTGGCAAAAAGAAAACCAGAAACCAGTGATAAAGCAGTTTTAAGAGCTTTGAAATCTGTTAGAGCTAAGATTGATCCCTGGACAATCTCTTATGAAATGTGTCCTTAGGGATGTTGCTTAATGTCTTTGAGCTTTAGTTTATGAGGATAATAAAATAGATATTATGGACATAGCAAGAGAGCTGAAAATTATTATTATTATCACAGCATTGCTATGATAATGGCAATGGCTATGCTAAGATGGTTATGCCAAGAATAAGGATGGCTCTCCCTTTGAAATATATCCAGAATCTAGCCAGTCTTGACATGTCACTGTGACCGTCTGGCCCAGGCCATGGTCACCTCCTGCAACAGCTTGCTACTCCCACTCTGCAGTCCATTCTCAGTCCAGAAGCCAGGATGATCTCTTTCAAACACAAGTCAGTTATGTCACTCATTTGCTCCACATCCCCTTGTGGTTCCCCATTTCACTCAAGTAAGTCCTCCCAGTGCCCTATAGGACTGCCCTGCTCTGGCTCTGCCTGCCGCTCACATGCAATGTTCTACTGCTTTCCCTCCTGCTCCCTCGACTTCTTCCACATTGACCTGCGGCTTTGATTTGTGCCCACTGGGCACTTATTGACAGCCTTGGCACCGGCTCTGCCTCCGCCCAGGACATTTTCCATATACCTGTATTGATCACTCTCTTACCTCCTTTGTGACTTTTCTTGAATGTCATCTTTTTCTTTTCTTCAAAAAGAAAAATATAAGCTTATCCTAACCACTGTATTTAAATTTTCAACCTGCCCCTCCTTTCCCCCCAGTATTAACAAGCCTTTTTCCCTTGCCCAACTTTTCCTCTAATAGCTGTTTATAACAAAATCAAACAATGACTGATGGTTCTCTCGTAAACTGTGGGCATATAACCTGGTACAATCACTTTGGAAACCTTTTAAAGATGTAAAGAGTATCTGCTAACCCTAAAGATACCTGATACTACTCCTGGATGTAAACCCAACAGAAAATAGGGCCTCTATTTACCAAAAGACATATATTAAGAATATAGCAAATTTATTCAGAATATCTCCAAACTGGAAACAATCCAAGTATCTATCTATGGTACAATGGATAAATGGTGATATTTTCAAATATTGGAATAACACATAGCAATAAAAATGGACTGCTGATATTCTTTCCAACACAAATGCATCATAGGCCTAACTTTGAGCAAGAGAAGTCAGAAACAAAAGGGAACATTTTATATGATTTCATTCATTTGAAGTTCAAGAAAGGCAAAGACTTTAATGATAGAAGTCAAGTAGAGCTACTTCTCTCCTCTACAGGGAGGTAACTTAATCTATCTGAAAATAATAATATTCATCTTGCAGGGCTAGGCTAACCACAGATAATGTATATCTAACAGCTAGCACCCATTTATGGCATAGAGTATACAGCAAATAGTTGATAGTTTGTGTTCATGTATGTTTTCAATTCATGTTAGTTTAATAATTGGTAAGTGAAAGATAGTTTTATGATATTCAACCCAAAAGTTTCCATTGCACATAACATTAGCTTCTTCCAAATACCATTTCCATTTTCTTCCTGACCAAATAGAACCCATATTTTTATTCAGGGAAATCATATGCTCAGCCCAGAAGCATGAAACATGACTGAACCAAACATGGAACTCCCATGACCTGTTGCCAGACGCCCACTGTCCCAGTTCCCTCTTCTCCCATGTGCTCTGTTTCGGCCAATTAGATCTATGGAAGAATTCTGATGAAAAACTATTTAGAAAGACTTTTCCTCTTTGCTAAAAGGAGAAAGGCACGTACTCTCTTACCTCCTTTGTGACTTTTCTTGAATGTCATCTTTTTCTTTTCTTCAAAAAGAAAAATATAAGCTTATCCTAACCACTGTATTTAAATTTTCAACCTGCCCCTCCTTTCCCCCCAGTATTAACAAGCCTTTTTCCCTTGCCCAACTTTTCCTCTAATAGCTGTTTATAACAAAATCAAACAATGACTGATGGTTCTCTCGTAAACTGTGGGCATATAACCTGGTACAATCACTTTGGAAACCTTTTAAAGATGTAAAGAGTATCTGCTAACCCTAAAGATACCTGATACTACTCCTGGATGTAAACCCAACAGAAAATAGGGCCTCTATTTACCAAAAGACATATATTAAGAATATAGCAAATTTATTCAGAATATCTCCAAACTGGAAACAATCCAAGTATCTATCTATGGTACAATGGATAAATGGTGATATTTTCAAATATTGGAATAACACATAGCAATAAAAATGGACTGCTGATATTCTTTCCAACACAAATGCATCATAGGCCTAACTTTGAGCAAGAGAAGTCAGAAACAAAAGGGAACATTTTATATGATTTCATTCATTTGAAGTTCAAGAAAGGCAAAGACTTTAATGATAGAAGTCAAGTAGAGCTACTTCTCTCCTCTACAGGGAGGTAACTTAATCTATCTGAAAATAATAATATTCATCTTGCAGGGCTAGGCTAACCACAGATAATGTATATCTAACAGCTAGCACCCATTTATGGCATAGAGTATACAGCAAATAGTTGATAGTTTGTGTTCATGTATGTTTTCAATTCATGTTAGTTTAATAATTGGTAAGTGAAAGATAGTTTTATGATATTCAACCCAAAAGTTTCCATTGCACATAACATTAGCTTCTTCCAAATACCATTTCCATTTTCTTCCTGACCAAATAGAACCCATATTTTTATTCAGGGAAATCATATGCTCAGCCCAGAAGCATGAAACATGACTGAACCAAACATGGAACTCCCATGACCTGTTGCCAGACGCCCACTGTCCCAGTTCCCTCTTCTCCCATGTGCTCTGTTTCGGCCAATTAGATCTATGGAAGAATTCTGATGAAAAACTATTTAGAAAGACTTTTCCTCTTTGCTAAAAGGAGAAAGGCACGTACTCTCCTGCTGCGTCCCATTTTTCATCTTTGGATAAATGATTCATGGAGCTGTGACAACTATCTTCTGACCATGAGAATCACAGAGACAAGGACCCAGCATCCCAAAGCAGCAGAATTAGAAGATTACCTACCTTTCGATTTTTTGTTCTAAGAGCTACTTAAGTCTTGATTATTTAAGCTGCCATTAGCTGAGTATTCTGTTACTTTCAGGTCAAATTGTTCCTGTCTATTCCCTTCTAGAGTATAAGTGTACAAAAGAGAGTCTTTAAGTGATTATTAAGGCATCTTCCCATGCTCTCTTTAAATTTCCCAATGTCTGAGTACCACCCACTCCTTCCATGAACTTCCTCTTTGCTAGTTTACCAAAATGCCTTCATTTCCTAGGTCAAACACCTTTCAATGGTATATGATCACCATGATATACCACAAGGTCAGTAACTTTCCTTGGGGCTTTGAAAGGGTTTTACCTCAAGTTGAGACCTAAACCCAGGGCCCAGACCTGATCAAACCCTGCTTGGGACATGAACCCACGTGGCTGGAGCTTGAATTCCAGCCAAAACCCTGTTTGGGACTTGAACTCACGTGACTGGGGCTTGAACCTAGCCAAAACCTGGTTTGGGACTCGAACCCACATGGCTAAGGCTTAACCCCAGCCAAAACCCTGCTTGGGACTTGAATCCAGGTAGTCAGGACTCAATCCCGGCCAAAACTCTGTCTGGGACTCGAACCCACGCGGCCTGGACTTAATCCAGCACTCACCCAACGTCTGGACCCACTGAGGCTCAGGTTATTCGTGCCTCAGCACAGAAGGAATTCAGCAAGAGGCAGAGTGATAGGCAAGAAGAGGATTTACTAGGATAGGGTACTTGGAAGAGGTGCAAGCAGGCAGGCAGGCAGGCAGGCAGGCAGGCAGGCAGGCAGGCAGGCAGGCAGGCAGGCAGGCAGGCAGGCAGGCAGGCAGGAAGGAAGGAAGGAAAGCTCTGCTCTGCTCTCCCTTCAACTGAGTGGGCAGCAATATATATAGGATGGTAGAAGACTGCCCCCCTCAAGTAGACACAGATGCAGGACATACATCATTGGTTGCTTCTTCGCCTGCTCCTCCTTCTTCAGCTGTTTATACCCAGTCAAGCCTGCTTTACTGAACAAGGAGCAGCTCTCCTGAGTTATCATCAACTCACTGGCCTCCCAACCTTTCTCAGGTTTCTGCCTTCTACCTACCATCCCCTAGGACTCTACAACCACCTACCTATTCTACTCTGTCCCTATCAGCTTGAGCCTAGGAAGTAAGACTTAGGAAAATTCCACTCAATTGCTGACTCTTGTCGGAGGATGGTCAGCTGCTAAACATAATCTAACTGCATTTACCCACAAATACTCCACGGCGCCAACCTTGTGAATGTAAGTGTGCTGTGAATAGATAGCTCATGCCAGCAGAGTTCCTTCCTGGTTGGCAAGGCAGATTGACCTTGAAGTCTATGATATCTAGACCCCTTGTGTGCATATGCCCCTTTGAAGGCTCTGTTTGTGGCCCAAGCAATGTATTCACATGATCATATGCTTTTATAAAATATAAAAGGCATTTTAGTCACAATCAGGACCTCAGTCTCTTTCCTTTCCAACTTACCCTCTGTTATATTCACCCTTGTGTAGGCTGGTGTTAGAGAGACCACTGGCTGCTTGGGATTCAGCTAAGGGGAAGCTGAGTTGAAGATACACAGAGTTTATATAAAAAAAGGTTATACTTTTGAGGCTCATTTTCACATCTAGTTAAGTTATTGCTAGATATTCTGATGTGGGAATGGCTTCTGACAACATAGCCACTGCCTGCTCTGGCAATGCCAGAGGTCATACAGGGACACGAATGTGGCCTACTCCCAGGCATTGGAAGTGTGTGGGTATTGAAGGAGAAATGAGTTTTTCAAAGTGTGAAGCAGAAGCTAGTCTGTGAAAGTTCTGCCAGTCTTCAGGATGTACAGTTATAAGCAGAGCATTGGATTCTTCACAGATGCTCAGCCAAAAGTTCAGTCCTGCCTGAATATATTTCATAAGCAACACATGCAATTAGGAACCCACAGGATTTCCTGGTAGCTCAGATAGTAAAGAATCTTTCTGCAATGCCAAAGTATTGGAGCGTCAGCAACAGCATCAGTCCTTTCAATGAATACTCAGGGTTGATTTCCTTTAGGATTGACTACTTTGATCTCCTTGAAGTCCAAGGGACTCTCAAGAGTCTTCTCCAACATCACAATTCAAAAGCATCAATTCTTCAGAGCTTAGCCTTCTTTATGGTCCAGCTTTCACATTCGTACATGACGACTGGAAAAACCATAGCTTTGACAATCCAGACCTTTGTTGGCAAAGTGATGTGTCTGCTTTTAATATGCTGTCTAAGTTTCTGAAAGTTTCCAAGGAGCAAGCATCTTTTAATTTTGTGGCTGCAGTCACCGTCCTCAGTGATTTTGGAGCCCAAAATAAACTCTGCCACTTTTTCACCTTCTATTTGCCATGAAGTGATGAAATCAGATGCTATGATCTTAGTTTTTTTAATGTTTAATTTTAAGCCAACTTTTTCACTGTCCTCTTTCATCTTCACCAAGAGGCTCTGTTTCACTACATATTTTATACATCCCACATATTGGATCACATCACATGCTGCAGAGAATCATTATCTATCAATGGAGTATAACAACTCAAAAAGACAAGCCAGGGCAAAAAAAATCACTATACATACTTGTAAACAAATTGATGCATGTAACATAAAAATAATTTAATTATATAATCAAGTAGCTTGATACAATGTAGGAGCATTTTAACACATTTTAATTATTTCTGTACATGCCTTAATTTCAGGTAATTTTCTATATTTACTCAGAGTTCTTGAAGTATATCATAATTCAAAAGAAATTCTAGGGCTTCCCCTGGTGGTCCAGTGGGTAAGGACACCGCCTTGCAGTGCAATGGGCGCCGGTTCGACCCTTGGCCTGGGAAGATCCCACGTGCTGCGGAACGGCTGGACCCATGTGTCCAACTACCAAGCCTGAGCTCTGGAGCGCATGCGCCCAGAGCCAGTGCTCTGCAACGACAGGCGCCACCGCGATGGGAGGCCCACAGGAGCCAAAGAACAAAGACTGAATATTTTGCAACACATGCAATTAGGAACCCACAGGATTTCCTGGTAGCTCAGATAGTAAAGAATCTTTCTGCAATGCCAAAGTATTGGAGCGTCAGCAACAGCATCAGTCCTTTCAATGAATACTCAGGGTTGATTTCCTTTAGGATTGACTACTTTGATCTCCTTGAAGTCCAAGGGACTCTCAAGAGTCTTCTCCAACATCACAATTCAAAAGCATCAATTCTTCAGAGCTTAGCCTTCTTTATGGTCCAGCTCTCACATCCGTGCATGACTACTGGAAAAACCATAGCTTTGACTATGTAAACCTTTGTAGGCAAAGTGATGTCTCTACTTTTTAATATGCTGTCTAAGTTTCTGAAAGTTTCCAAGGAGCAAGCATCTTTTAATTTTGTGGCTGCAGTCACCGTCCTCAGTGATTTTGGAGCCCAAAATAAACTCTGCCACTTTTTCACCTTCTATTTGCCATGAAGTGATGAAATCAGATGCTATGATCTTAGTTTTTTTAATGTTTAATTTTAAGCCAACTTTTTCACTGTCCTCTTTCATCTTCACCAAGAGGCTCTGTTTCACTACATATTTTATACATCCCACATATTGGATCACATCACATGCTGCAGAGAATCATTATCTATCAATGGAGTATAACAACTCAAAAAGACAAGCCAGGGCAAAAAATCACTATACATACTTGTAAACAAATTGATGCATGTAACATAAAAATAATTTAATTATATAATCAAGTAGCTTGATACAATGTAGGAGCATTTTAACACATTTTAATTATTTCTGTACATGCCTTAATTTCAGGTAATTTTCTATATTTACTCAGAGTTCTTGAAGTATATCATAATTCAAAAGAAATTCTAGGGCTTCCCCTGGTGGTCCAGTGGGTAAGGACACCGCCTTGCAGTGCAATGGGCGCCGGTTCGACCCTTGGCCTGGGAAGATCCCACGTGCTGCGGAACGGCTGGACCCATGTGTCCAACTACCAAGCCTGAGCTCTGGAGCGCATGCGCCCAGAGCCAGTGCTCTGCAACGACAGGCGCCACCGCGATGGGAGGCCCACAGGAGCCAAAGAACAAAGACGGATGAAAATAGAGAAATGAAAGACCAATAGAAGTGGCCCGCCCGCTCCCCTCCTTCCCCAACCCGACCCCTGCCCAAAATAAATAAATAAATAAATCTTTTTTTTTTTTTTAAAAAAAGGGAATATCAGCTTTAAACACGAACCTAATGGCACAGTGGCAAAGAATCCACCTCTCAATACCAGAGGCACAGGTTCAATCCCGGAAGATCCCCTGGAGCAGGAAATGGCAACCCACTCCAGTATACTTGCCTGGGAAATCTCAGGGACAGAAGGGCCTGACAAGCTACAGTCCCTGGGTTCACAAAGAATCGTGCATGACTGAGCACGCACACACAGTGCACTAATCTAGCACAAAGTCAAGGAAGAACAGATAAAGCAGGAGTAAGCTCATTTCTTGCTGCCATTTTCCTTTTCTCTGTGTTCCAACCATCCCTTTCTCTGTGAGGAAGGAGGAGGAGCAAGAAACAATAGATAAGGAGAAATGTGGGGCCAGGGAAAATGAGATTTGACATTAAGTAGTATTCAGGTTTCTAATTATTCCCAGGGCTGTGTGTTTTAATGTGTTTTAGGCTGTGTTTGCTACTTAAAATGACTACTGACTGTCCATTGTCGCTGTTCAGTCACTAAGTCATGTCCAGCACTTTGCAACCCTATGGGCTGCAGCACCCCAGGCTTCCCTGTCCTTCCCTGTCTCCCAGAGTTTGCCCAGACTCATGTCCATTGACTTAATGATGCCATCCAACTATCTCATTCTCTGTTGCCCCCTTTTCCTCCTGTCCTCAATCTTTCCCAGAATCAGGATCTTTTCAAGTAAATTGGCTCTTTGTATCAGGTGACCAAAGGTTTGGAACTGGGTTGATTCCTTAAGAATTGACCGGTTTGATTCTTCTTGCTGTCCAGGGTCTCTGCGCATTTCCTGTGGGTGAATTGTGTTTATCCAGGACAAGCAAAGAGCACCACATAAATGTCACCAGTCAAAACAAAAATCAAGCTGTGGGCTTGACCATCCCTAGTGGTCCAGTGGGTAAGGACACCGCCTTGCAGTGCAAGGGGCGCCAGTTCAATCCCTGGCCTGGGAAGATCCCACGTGCCGCGGAGCGGCTGGACCCATGTGTCCAATTACCGAACCGGAGCTCTGGAGCGCATGCGCCCAGAGCCGGTGCTCTGCAACAACAGACGCCACCGCGATGGGAGGCCCACAAGAGCCAAAAGAACAAAGACGGATGAAAACAGAGAAATGAAAGACCAATAGAAGTGGCCCGCCCGCTCCCCTCCTTCCCCACCCAACCCCCCAAAAGATAAATAAATAAAATAAATGTTTTTTAAAAAAAAAAATCAAGCCGTGTCTTAATCATATCCACGAGTCAAATCTGGCTAACACCCTTGTTACATTGACTTAGGAATAAGTAGGTAGAAAACTATAAATAACCTAAAACTGTAATTATGGTATTGATGGGATATTATTTTCTAACATTTTTTCTAAATTCTTTATTGAAATCCATATTCAGAAGTAGCCAAATTCATGTCTCTGTCTTGGTCTTAATATGAATCACCCTTATCACTCATTCATTCAACAAATATTTATTCAGCTTCCTAAATGTTATTTTGGTCCTTCCCTTCCCCTACTCAAGAATCTCCTGTGACTGCCGATTGCTTACCGCAGTGATTTTCCAAGGGAGGAACACGCCTCTGGGGATGAATATCAGTAAGGTAGGGCCTCAAGCCATCCTCATCTCCCTCTCTTTTTGAATCTTCAGAAACTTGCCTTTCCGGAGGGGGCAGTGCCCTTCCCTCCCTCTCCAGCCCACCCTCCCTGCTGCCCCGAAAGCCACTGTGTGATGTAGCCCAGGACTCACTTAATTGCTCTAAGCAGAGCCCTTATCCTTTGCCCACTGAAATCACTTGGATAAAAACCAGATAGAATTATATTTCATTTGGATTCAACTCTCATCTTCTTTTTGTTCTTATTAAGGTGAGAATACAATATTCTCTGTTGGCAGCAGCCCAGTGATAATCGTTTTAGCTCAGATCACTTCTCTAATGCTGTGTCCTAGGGACGAAAGCTTATGGGGCTTTCCTGACAGTTTATCCCTGAAGACTCTCAGGTCTCCGCCTCTTGCAGCTGGCCTGACAGAAGGTGTGGAGACTTGGGGTGGAGGGCTGAGGGGAGGGTCAATCAGTTTAGTTGGGAGAGGAAGGATTAGGACAGTAGGTATAAATGTCTGGCCTGCATGCAGTTGGTAATGTATCTGTTGTTCACACATTGAAAATGTACACAATGCTATATAAAATGGATAACCAGCAAGAACCTATTGTAAGGCAGAGGAAACACCGCTCAATGTTATGTGGCAACCTGGGTGGAAGTGGAGTTTAGGGAAGAATGGTTACATGTATACATGTGGCAGAATCCCTTAGCTGTTCACCTGAAATTATCACAACATTGGTAAATTGGCTGTGCTCCAATATAAAATAAAACAGTTTAAAAAATAATATTTAAGGACGCTTTTCTGGTGGTCCAGTGGGTAAAGAGTCTGTCTTGCAGTGCAAGGGGTACGGGTCCAATCCCTGGCCTAGGAAGATCTCATATGCCGAGGAGTAGTTGGGCCAGTGTGTCCAATTATGAGCCAGCACTCTGGAGTGCGTGCTCCCGGAGCCAGTGCTCTGCAATGAGAGAGGCCACTGCGATGGGAGGCCCACACATGCCAAGATCGATGAAAAATAAATTATGACTTAGAGGAAAAAAAAAAAGTAAATGCTAAAAGAAAAAATAAAAATATTTAAATACTAAATTTAACTATTCGAAGACAATGTTCTTCTCTGTTCTCCCCTGTGGTCTCTAGTACATCCTGTTGAAGATGGTATTAAAATAAATTCTTTTGAATTAAGTATGATTATCCTGTTGCAGCTTCTTATTTATCACACTGCTAATGCTAGCAATAACTAATGATGAGAAACACATTCAAAATATAGGTATTAGGAAATAAGATGAATGCTTGTATAACTACATTTTTTTAAGAAATCTATTTATTTATCTATTTAAATAAATTTATTTATTTATTTACCTATGTATTTATTTATGGCTACACTGGGCCTCAAAAATATGCTTTTAATGAAAATATAGCATTAAAATAACTGTCAGACTGCCCCTTCTTCCTGTCAGACTTTTTAAGTTGCCATAACAGAAGCTTAGGGACTATTGGAGTGAGAGATTGATGTGCACACAATTAAACAAATTACTAGAGGGTAAATGCTATAATTGGGTATTGTGCTTCCCTAGTCAACCTTTTTCCTAGTCAACCTTCCCCAGGGTGGGCCGAGAGTGTTCATTTTCTTCTGGTAAATAGCCATCTGGCCTCAAGAGATAATCCTTACCCAGACATCCGATTGGCCAGCATCAATGTCTTGATAATTCTAGGAAGGGTCCTCCTGTGGTTTGACTTCCTGATGAGTCAGAAAGCTTTCCTTTCATCCATGAACCCAGTGTCACTTTTTACTAAGCGCCTTCTCAGAAGGTCCTGCCTAAAGTCATCAAAATCTGCCATGTGTAGAAAGACGCCTGGAAATCACTGTGCCTTTCCAATTATTTAAAATAAAACAGTTTAAAAAATAATATTTAAGGACGCTTTTCTGGTGGTCCAGTGGGTAAAGAGTCTGTCTTGCAGTGCAAGGGGTACGGGTCCAATCCCTGGCCTAGGAAGATCTCATATGCCGAGGAGTAGTTGGGCCAGTGTGTCCAATTATGAGCCAGCACTCTGGAGTGCGTGCTCCCGGAGCCAGTGCTCTGCAATGAGAGAGGCCACTGCGATGGGAGGCCCACACATGCCAAGATCGATGAAAAATAAATTATGACTTAGAGGAAAAAAAAAGTAAATGCTAAAAGAAAAAATAAAAATATTTAAATACTAAATTTAACTATTCGAAGACAATGTTCTTCTCTGTTCTCCCCTGTGGTCTCTAGTACATCCTGTTGAAGATGGTATTAAAATAAATTCTTTTGAATTAAGTATGATTATCCTGTTGCAGCTTCTTATTTATCACACTGCTAATGCTAGCAATAACTAATGATGAGAAACACATTCAAAATATAGGTATTAGGAAATAAGATGAATGCTTGTATAACTACATTTTTTTAAGAAATCTATTTATTTATCTATTTAAATAAATTTATTTATTTATTTACCTATGTATTTATTTATGGCTACACTGGGCCTCAAAAATATGCTTTTAATGAAAATATAGCATTAAAATAACTGTCAGACTGCCCCTTCTTCCTGTCAGACTTTTTAAGTTGCCATAACAGAAGCTTAGGGACTATTGGAGTGAGAGATTGATGTGCACACAATTAAACAAATTACTAGAGGGTAAATGCTATAATTGGGTATTGTGCTTCCCTAGTCAACCTTTTTCCTAGTCAACCTTCCCCAGGGTGGGCCGAGAGTGTTCATTTTCTTCTGGTAAATAGCCATCTGGCCTCAAGAGATAATCCTTACCCAGACATCCGATTGGCCAGCATCAATGTCTTGATAATTCTAGGAAGGGTCCTCCTGTGGTTTGACTTCCTGATGAGTCAGAAAGCTTTCCTTTCATCCATGAACCCAGTGTCACTTTTTACTAAGCGCCTTCTCAGAAGGTCCTGCCTAAAGTCATCAAAATCTGCCATGTGTAGAAAGACGCCTGGAAATCACTCAAGACTGCTAGATTAGGGTGGTGGGGATGATGGGAGGAAGGGGAGGGTGAGATGTATGGAGAAAGTAACATGGAAACTCACATTACCATATGTAAAATAGATAACCAATGGGAGTCTACTGTATGACTTGGGGAACTGAAACAGGGGCTCTGTAACAATTTGGAGGGGCTGGAGGGAGACTTAAGAAGGAGGGGACATATGTGTACTATGGCTGACTCATGATGTTTGGCAGAAAATGAAATTCTATAAAGAAATTATCCTTCAATTACAAAAAAAAAAAAGTAAAGTGCTGAATTGGATTTTCTTCTACCTGGAACAAAAGAAAGACCTGGTCTTCTAAACATGTTTTGCAGGGTCAGTTGGTTTTTCCATGAACTATTACTTTTTGGAGTATTTTCCGTATGCATAGTGCTGTATACTAGACACACTATAATAAACAAGATGGATGTCCCTTACTCTCTGAGTTTCTCACAAGATAAATTGCCCTAGCATTTTAAGTTTTCAGTTTCCTCCCTTACCAGGAAAATGAATCCAAGCCTTCTCTCCTAGAAGATGCCCCAAAAAAGGCTGCTTCAGTGGAGACAATTGCCCATTTATACATATTTCAGTGCATAAAAATAACTCCTTTTCCCCATGATTCTCTATCACATAACTTGTTAACAGCCTTCATGATACCTATAGTTTGAGGATATTTCATGAATTAATTGGTTCTCTTGTTCATGACTACCTTCTCACTGGTGTATAAAATCAAGAACCATTTTATCTTTTTTTATTATTCTTTATTTTAAAGATTTTACAGAGTTTTGTTGTTCACCGACATGTATGTTCCCAGATCATTCATATGCATATCCCTGGACCATTTTATCTTATTCCCAGCTGAATAATTAGTCCCTTGCACACTGTGAAAAGTGAAAGTGTTAGTTGCTCAGTCGTATCCGACCCTTTGCAGCCACACAGATTGTAGCTAGCCAGACTTCTCTGTTCGTGGGATTTCCCAGGCAAGAATACTGGAGTGGTAGACATTCCCTTCTATAGGAGATCTTCCTGACACAGGGATTGAACCCAGGCCTCCAGCATTACAGGGAGATTCTTTACTCTTTGAGACACCAGGTGTCAATAATAACTGTTGAATTAATAAATATGTGGAAGGAAGGAGATAGGTATGAAAAAAGAAAGAAAAAATGACATCAAAGATTTCTCCAGACTTAAGCAAAGATGAGGCTTCTGATTTCCTGAGGACTTCACACATCCTTGTATCCATTCCATTTATAAGGAGGTCACGAGTCTAGAGTGTCACCTTCGCCGTGTCTAGCGATTCACAAGCAACTCTCCCAGACATTCTCTCAGGGCAAACAGTGAAGCACTTCGGGCCTTGCAGACCTTAATCCCTCAGTTGAAAGTGATTATTATTATTATTATTCCTTTGTGTCACTCAGTAGAGGAAGGGTACTCCTGGGCTCTGGGCAGCCAGCCTCATCTGGTGGTTCAAACATCTTCTTGGAGCAGGACAAAAGCAAAATCCAATGATGTTTTCCTTTAACCAAGGCAAAAGCGCTAATGAAAATATTTCTTGGTTCTGCAAAACAGCCTTTAAATATATTTTTTCTAATATCCTTACATGTGTTTTTCTAGTTAGAGTTCACAGAGACTGGCAACAAGTCTTTTAAATTGACCAAACAGTGATGTGTGTAGACATGAAGTCATTGCAAGGAAATGGGTGTGACCACAGAGGTGTGTTCGTTTACAACCACAACGTAGATCTGGGTAAAGAGTTTTGGGTACCCATAGTCATTTGCTTATTCCTACTGCATGCACGTATTAAACACGTATTGAGCACATATTATACCTCCAGTGGATTGGTTTATTCCATGACAGACATGGAGGACAAAACCGAAGCACCACTGTAGTGGCCATTGTTGGATAGGCCTGGATTCTCTCTGGAGTTGTTCCATGATACTGGGTACTAGAAGCAAAAAATGCATCACCTCTGCATTCTTTTCTCCATCTATCTGGAGATTAGCATATCTCAGCTCACATTTTTGAGGCTTAAGTGTTTTTTGGTTCTACTAAAGGTACAAAGATGTCATTTAAGAAAATATTACATTAAAAGATATAGTGCGGCGTCCTTGGTGGTCCAGTGGGTAAGGACACAGCCTTGCAGTGCAAGGGGCGCCGGTTCGATCCCTGGCCTGGGAAGATCCCACGTGCCACAGAGCGGCTGGACCCACATGTCCAATTACCAAGCCGGCGCTCTGGAGCGCATACGCCCAGAGCCGGTGCTCTGCGACAACAGAGGCCACTGCTATGGGAGGCCCACGTGGGCCAAAGAACAAAGATGGATGAAAACAGACAAATGAAAGACCAATAGAAGTAGCCCACCTGCTCCTCTCCCTCCCCACCCCATCCCACCAAAATAAATAAATAAATAAATAAAAGATACAGTGGGTCATGCTATTTTCATTATCAGCCATTTATATAAAAATGCTGGTGAGGTCATTTTTTGGTGAATCCAGAGCAACTGTGAACACAGGGGTGTGCGTGAGTGCTAAACCAGTCAGTCATGTCTGGCTCTTTGTGACCTACTGGACTGCACCTGCCAGGCTTCTCTGTCAACGGGATTCTCCAGGCAAGAATCCAGGAGCGGGTAGCCATGCCTTCCTCTGGGGGATCGTCCCAACCCAGAGACTGAGCCTGCATCTGAAACATCTCCTGCATGACCAGGTGGGTTCTTTACTACTAGCGCCACCTGGAAAACACTGGTACACAACCCACATTTTAGCCACACTGCACTCTGCAGCTAAGAGAATCACACGGTCAGACTGTCACTATTTCCAGGTCTCTCACGCTCATGTTTTATTGTGATATAGAAGCACTGGGTTAGGTTGGCCCACCTAACCTAACCATATGTTTTAATTGAAGAATACCTGATCTACAATGTTAATTTTTGTTGTACAGCAAAGTGATTCATTTATACACATATATGTATATAAAATATAAATGTACGTAAAATCTACATCTATATATAAATGTGTATAAAATGTTTTATAAATATTATTGGCCATAATGGTTTATCACAGGATATTGAATATCTTTCTCTGTGTTATGCAGTTGGACCCTGTTATTTAGCCATTCTATATATAATGATTTGCATCTGCAATCTCAAACTCCCATTTCATCCCTCCCTCACTCACTCCACATTGGCAACCACAAGTCTCTTTTCTGTGTCCGTCTTATACTCACGTTTGATGCCAGTGCCAGGATTCACATTTCTCTGGTTTCTGGTTTGCCAGCAAGTGCTCTGAGCACTTGTCACTGTGGATCATGCTGAGACGTAATGGTCCTGGCAGCCTTGCTAGCTGAGCAGCGGCAGCGCAGCGATCCGCCCCCTAGCTGACCCACCTGAATGCTGTCGCTGGGCAATCACAGCGCATCACTCTCAGGCATTGGTTGATCAGCTGCTTTCTGATGATCCTGCCTGGCCATTAGATGTGGAATGTGGCTCACCTATGCCATGAAGCTATGAGAATCCCAAAGTCCTGACGCAGACGGCACCCTTGTATCACTTTCTGACTGATTTCAATATGGTCACTAAGGAGAACTTCTTGATTCTTTCTCAACTTTCTCACTCTAAATTCAGAGCACGTCAGCTGTACCATTCATGGCGTATGTTACCGTTGTAAATGTCCTGCTAATCTTTGAAGTCAAGAAGGTACGTGTGATAAGCAGAACAATGGCCCTCCAGAGATGACAATGTCCCAATCTCTGGAATCTGGAAATAAGATAGACTACATGGAAAGGGAGAATTTAAAGTTGCAGATGGAACTAAGGTTCTAATTAGCTGTAGAGATGAGGCGATTATCTGGATCACGCAGATGGGCCCAGTGTCATCACAAGGATCCATATAAATGAAAGAGGAAGGCAGGACCATCAGAGACAGAGAAGGTGTGATAACAAAAGCAGGGATGAAGTGTTGGCAATTGTTTTCACTGAAGCTCAAGGGGGTCCGTAAGCCAAAGAATGCAGGCAGCCTCCAAGGAAACTGGTTCTCAGCTAGAGCCTTCAGAAGGAACCCAGCCCTGCTGTACCTTGGTGTTTTCCCCAGTGAGGTTCATGTGGAATTTCTGACCTTCCAAACTGTAAGATGATACGTGTATGTTTCTTTAAGCCACTAAGTTTGCGGCAATTTGTTACAACAGCAATAGGAATCCAATACATTATGTCTGATTCATCTTTCTGTACGTGCTTAAGACTGATACTCTCTAGTATTCAATAAGTCTGTGTCAAATAATTGAATATTGAAGAAATACTATTTATACCTAATTGACATTTATAGCAGCAAAGTATACATAATGTACTGTTTATAATTTTAACCTTTGTAAATTTATAGTGGAGTTAAATTCATTTAGAATGTATAATATAACCATCCACCACTATTTATACCCCAAACTTTTTAATCATCTCCCCACTCAAAACCTCTCTATTCATGAAATAAGAATTTCTTTCTGCCTAACCTATCAGAAGCTATAGTAACCTTTAATAATACTTTTTGTCCCTGTGAATTTGCCCATTCTAGGTACTCGCTAAGTGGAATCAAACAATAGATGTCCTTCTGTGTCTGGCTTATTTTATTAATCATCATGTTTTCAAGTTTTTGTTGTTTTTTTAAAAACTTTTATTTTACTTTTAACTTTTACAGAGTTTTGTTGTTTACTGTTTTCAAGTTTTATCCATGTTGTTGTAATTCATTTTACGGCTGGGCAATATCCCTTTTCATATATATGCCACATTTGTCCAGTCTTTTATCTGTTGATGAATACTTGGGTTATTTTCACTTTTCCTTACTGAGAATAATGCTTTCTGCGGGGCAGGGGGGAGGGAGGGGGACAGGTGGGCCACTTCTATTGGTCTTTTCATTTATCTATTTTCATCCATCTTTGTTCTTTGGCCCATGTGGGCCTCCCGTCATGGTGGCCTCTGTTGTCACAGAGCACTGGCTCTGGGCACATGTGCTCCAGAGCGCCGGCTTGGTAGTTGGACACATGGGTCCAGCCGCTCTGTGGCACGTGGGATCTTCCCAGGCCGGGGATCAAACTAGCGCCCCTTGCACTGCAAGGCGGTGTCCTTACCCACTGGACCACCAGGGAAGCCCCCAAATAATGCTTTTATGAACATCATTGCACATATACCTGTTCAAGTCTCTGCTTTAAGTTCTTTGGGGTATTTACCTGGGACTGAAATTACTGGGTCATATGATAGTTCTATGTTCAACCTTTTAGGAACTGCCAAAGTGTTTGCCACAGCTGCCACACCATTTTACATTTGTACCAGAATCACATGAGGTTTCCAGTTCCTTCATATTCTGGCCAACCTTTATTTTCCTTTTTTTTTTTTAAATAAAATGATAGTCATCCAAGTAATCGTGAAGTGGTATCTCGTTGGTGTTTTGATTTGCATTTCTCTAGTAACTAATGATAGGGGCTTCCCCAGGTGGCTCAGTGGTAAAGAATCTGCCTGCCAAGCAGGAGAGGAGGGTTCAATCCCTGGGTGGGAAAGATGCCCTGGAGACAGAGGAGCCTGGCAGGCTCAGTCCATAGGGTCACAAATGAGTTGAACATGACTGAGTGACTAAACAACACAACAACAATTACTAATAATACTGAGTATTTCTCATGAGCTTATTGGTCATTTGTATATGTTCTATGGAGAAATGTCTACTCAAATCTATTTCTCATTTTTTTGAATTGGGTTATTTATTTGTTGTTGAGTTTTCTATGCTCTTTATATATTCTAGATATTAAACTCATCAGATAAATGATTTGCAAATATTTTCTCCCATTTAGTAGGTTGTATTTATGTTTTCTTGATCATATCCTTTGGTGAACAAATGTCCATGAAGCTGATAAAGTCCATTTATCTTTCTTTTTTTTCAATTTTGGCCTCTTTTATTGATTTTTTAATTTATTTATTTTCATCCATCTTTATTTTTTGGCCTTTGTGGGCCTCCCATTGCAGTGGCCTCTCTCTTTGCAGAGCACCAGTTCTGGGTGCATGCACTCCAGAGCACTGGCTCATAATTGGACACACTGGTCCAGCCACTCCCCGGCATGTGGGATCCTCCCCGGCCAGGGATTGAACCGGTGCCCCTTGGACTGCAAGGCAGACTCTTTACCCACTGAACGTCCAGGAAAGCCCCCAATTTATCTTTTTAAAATTTTCTTTTTGTTACCTGTGCTCTTACAGTTGATTTCAACCTGAATGACATAGGGATTCTGCGTGTCTTACAGAAAGTATCTTAGAGTCTTTAAAAAAAATATATATATATATATATATGTATATATGAACAGCTTCTATTGTTTTCAGTGGAACATGGAAAAGAGAATATGGCAACTCCAGCTTCTTCAGTCACTGCCCTCAAAGCATCCTAAGAGCGTGTCTATAGCATGATATACAAAATTGTCCAGTATCTTAGAGCCTTCATATTCTGAAAAATGATAGTCATCCAAGTAATCGTGAAGTGGTATCTCGTTGGTGTTTTGATTTGCATTTCTCTAGTAACTAATGATAGGGGCTTCCCAGGTGGCTCAGTGGTAAGAATCTGCCGGCAAAGCAGGAGAGGGGGGTTCAATCCCTGGGTGGGAAAGATGCCCTGGAGACAGAGGAGCCTGGCAGGCTCAGTCCATAGGGTCACAAATGAGTTGAACATGACTGAGTGACTAAACAACACAACAACAATTACTAATAATACTGAGTATTTCTCATGAGCTTATTGGTCATTTGTATATGTTCTATGGAGAAATGTCTACTCAAATCTATTTCTCATTTTTTTGAATTGGGTTATTTATTTGTTGTTGAGTTTTCTATGCTCTTTATATATTCTAGATATTAAACTCATCAGATAAATGATTTGCAAATATTTTCTCCCATTTAGTAGGTTGTATTTATGTTTTCTTGATCATATCCTTTGGTGAACAAATGTCCATGAAGCTGATAAAGTCCATTTATCTTTCTTTTTTTTCAATTTTGGCCTCTTTTATTGATTTTTTAATTTATTTATTTTCATCCATCTTTATTTTTTGGCCTTTGTGGGCCTCCCATTGCAGTGGCCTCTCTCTTTGCAGAGCACCAGTTCTGGGTGCATGCACTCCAGAGCACTGGCTCATAATTGGACACACTGGTCCAGCCACTCCCCGGCATGTGGGATCCTCCCCGGCCAGGGATTGAACCGGTGCCCCTTGGACTGCAAGGCAGACTCTTTACCCACTGAACGTCCAGGAAAGCCCCCAATTTATCTTTTTAAAATTTTCTTTTTGTTACCTGTGCTCTTACAGTTGATTTCAACCTGAATGACATAGGGATTCTGCGTGTCTTACAGAAAGTATCTTAGAGTCTTTAAAAAAAAAAAAAAAATATATATATATATATATATGTATATATGAACAGCTTCTATTGTTTTCAGTGGAACATGGAAAAGAGAATATGGCAACTCCAGCTTCTTCAGTCACTGCCCTCAAAAAGCATCCTAAGAGTTCTTGATCTGATTTTCTACTCAGTGTCTATTATGATATACAAAATTGTCCAGTATCAGAACGTGTGTGGCTAAGTGCTCTTACACATGAAAATCTCTGACTAAGCAGCTTTATTCACAGTAGCCCAAAGTCATAAATAATCCAAATATCCATCAATAGTAGAATGGACAAATAAACTGTGGAACACTGCAGAGTAGCATAAGACACAGCAATAGGAAAAAGAAAGAAAGAGAGAATGTAGCCCTACTGCAAATACAAACATGAATGATCTCACTGATAAATTGATGAAGAGGCCAGATACTGAAGTGCAGATATGAATAAGTCAATTTATGATGAAGTTAGAGAACAGACAGAGCTCACCCATGCTATAGAAGTCAGATTCATGGCTACCTGAGGCAGGGTATTAACTGAGAAGACGGAGGGATAAAAAAAAAAAAAAAACAAGAAAACCTTCTGTAATGTTGAAAATACGAACATTTACATCTTGATTTATGTAGTAATTACAGCAGGTGTGTGGGTATATAATTATCAAGTTTACATAAGATTTGTGCCTTTTACTGTTTATAACAATTAAAAAAATTGAAATCTCTGGTTAATGGTGAGGTTCACAAGATCCATGTTAGTACATGATTTTGGTGGTGTTTTCCATCAGGACATGATCTGAATTAACTCTCAAAAATGCTCAGCCTCACTTGAGAAGCTTAAAAACAATAGCCAACAGAGTATTAGCAGTGAATAGAAGCTCCTTAAGACTGTCACAGAGTCTTAGCAATGTGCTTGTGAAAGGAAGTGTTACCTTGAAAACAGAAGGGCAATAAATCATTAGCTTCTAGATTCCTGTTGGATTCCTAACATAAAAAGAGATTGCCTGGGAAAATATCAGCACACAACAAGTAGGATGTTTTGAATGGTGTAGTTTTGGGAAACTATGCCCTTGATTGCTGCTTGAAGGTGTTGCTAAGATACATCAGATACCAAGAAACAAGACTGAAAAGGATGGTGCAGAGTTTTTTAAAAATACAAGTGTAAGTTCAAGCATACATCACCTTAATGCAGACTCAAAACTAAACTTGAGAGTGCAGGAAGTGAGAACACTTGGCTGCAATTTGTTCCTTTCAACAAGGTATCTTAAGATTCAGACACAGGCCTGTAATATTTGATGCTTAAAGAAATTATATTTAAAAAATCATTTTCATGAAAACTCAGGTGACTATAAATATTAGTCATCAATCCATGTTAACGGAGCAGGGACATGGTGATCCATGATTACAAGGGTGAGATGTGAAGGGCTGGTGGAATAAGCCATCAGCCCTTGACAGGACCATCATACCTTAGATTAGGCTATTATTCAAAATTAGGTAAATAATGTCCACCAAAACCAAGATGAAATACATACAGCAAGAATGGAGGTATGAGGTTGCACATTTGGTACAATTCATCTTGGCCTGAAGATGGAAAGTAAATTACTAAATAAAAGTGCAGTGAAAGAAGAATTATGACTTTCTAAGCAGAAGCCTTACCCCAGCAATGTGTGCTATTTCAAAAACTTTTAAGACACAAGGATGGGACTTCCCTGGTGGCCCATTGGTTAAGAATCTGCCTGACAATGCAGGAACATGGGTTCAATTCCTGGTTCAGGAAGCTCCCACATGCCTTGGGGCAACTAAACCTACGAGCTGCAACTACTGAGGCCACCTGCTCCAATTGCTGAAGCTCACACTTCTGGAGGCCGTGTTCTGCAACAAAAGAAGCCACTGAAACTAGAAGCCCCCACATGACAACTAGAAAGTGGCTGCTGTTCATTGTAACTAGAGAAAGTATGTGCTCAGCAACAAAGACCCAGAGAGGCCATAAATAAATAAATGGTTTTTTAAAAGACACGGGAATGTGAGATAGAACTCATACTTCCCACCAACAGAAATATGACAAAGACGTATGTTATTCAAGACCTAAAATGAGTCTTCTATCTGCATATTATTGCCTATGTCTTCTTTTGCCCGTTGACTATTTAGAAGACATATTTAAAGATGGGTTAATTTTAAATGAATTAAGAATTCAACTTTTATTGAGCAAGCACTGTGTGATTGGAGTGGAAGCCCTAAGACATTCTGACATGATCTGGACACTAAATGAATTTCAGGAAAGCTGCCCCATCCCATCTCCTTAAAAGGAGCTATCAAAGAATTAGAAATTGACCTTATTTGGGAAAAAAATTACAAAAGTTACTTTGTATATATAATCTCAAGTATGCAGCTTCCAGGGTTAGCATCTGATTAAGGGCTAACATCATCAATGCAGATCAAAACAGATCTGAGTTTAAATGTTATTAAGACATTCCAAGACATTCTAATTTGGGATGGAGCCAGTACCAAAAGTTATAGCGCCTACCTCGAAAGATCTTTAAAATAGGACCAATCTCCTCCCGCCCCTGACAGCTTAGGCATTATGTGTATTTTGGAGTTAAGGACGGAAGTACCTCATCCACAGGAGCTTGTCTTCAAAGTGCTCACACAGCCAACAGATGGCAGAATTGACTACACTGTTCTTCTGTGGTTTAATATAAGTCTATGTATGAAACAGAATAGACATTTTTTAAAGATGAGTGTGTATTTACCTAGGAATCATGATGTCATATGTTTACATGTATATACTCTTGCTTCTTCCCATCTTAAAGCCTCTTTCCCCAAAACTTACCAAAGAGAGGACCTAATCTTTGGCTAGTACCCTGGGCCAACAGCACACTCAATTCAAGAAAGGATAAGACTCATGAACAGGGCTTCCCTGGTGGTCCAGTGGGTAAGGACACCGCCTTGCAGTGCAAGGGGTGCCGGTTCGATCCCTGGCCTGGGAAGATCCCATGTGCTGTGGAGCGGCTGGACCGATGTGTCCAATTACTGAGCCGGAGCTCTGGAGTGCATGTGCCCAGAGCCGGTGCTCTGAGACAACAGAGGCCAGCGTGATGGGAGGCCCACAGGAGCCAAAGAACAAAGATGGATGAAAACAGACAAATGAAAGACCAATAGAAGTGGCCCGCCCGCACCCCCTACCTCCCCACCACCACCCTCCCCCCAAAAAAGACTCATGAACAAGAGTAAGAAATAGACTTCTGGACTTTTCTTCACCGAAATCCCATTAAGACAGAGCAATAAATAAGAGTCTGCACTCAGTGTAAGTTGCTATCAGGGGCTTCCCTTGTGGCTCAATTGTTAAAAAATCCTCCTGTTAATGGAGGAGACATAGGTTCGATCCCTGGTCCAGGGAGATCCCACAAGTCTCTGAGCACCTAAGCACCTTGGCCTCAACTATTGAGTCTGTGCTCTAGAGCCCACATGCTGCAACTACTGAAGCCCATACACTCTAGAATCCATGCTCCAAAAGAGAAGTCACCAAAATGAGAAGCTTGTCCTCTGCAACTAGAGAGTAGCCCAGCTTGCCAACTAGAGAAAGGCCTGCACAGCAACAAAGACTCAGTACAGCCAAAAACAAATAAATAAATGAAATTATAAAAATAAATAAATAAGCTGCTGTCAGGTTTCCTATCTGTATAACTGCTGAACTTTCACCATTTCCCAAAGGGATCCTGGGATGACTCAGACCTGACCCCAAACCACAGCAGACTTCTCCTGACCTCTGTTCCCTGGGCCCAAACTGTGGGTCCAAAGAGAGTTCCAGCCCACATCCTTGTTTCCTGCCCTTAATCCTCTACTCTGTCATGTGAGAGACTCAGACTTTTGCATTTAAGTCTTTTCTAAAGGCAGTTCAGCTCATACCCAGGGTTAAACCACACACATAAAAGAAAGGAAATGAAGGTCCTGATCTGCATGTGCATGTGGTTCATCTTCCTCCTCCCACAGGATCATAGGACCAAACACCAGGATCCATAGTCTCTGAAATGCCAGGATTCTCTTGGCCCCTCTGTTGTTGTTGTTCAGTTGTTCAGTCATGTCCAACATCTTGAGGCTCCATGGATTGCAGGACACCAGGCTTCCCTCTCCTTCACCATCTTTTGGAGATTGCTCAAACTCATGGCCATTGTGTCAATGATGCCATCCAACTGCTTCATCCTGTGTCGCCCCCTTCTCCTCCTGCCCTCAATCGTTCCTAGCATCAGGGTCTTTTCCAGTTAGTTGGCTCTTCACATCAGGTGGCCAAAGGATGGGAGCTTCAGCTTCAGCATCAGTTCTTCCAGAGAATTTTAGGGTTGATTTCCTTAAGGATTGACTGGTTTGATCTCCTTGCTGTCCAAGGGATTCTCAAGAGCCTTCTCCAATACTACAGTTTGAAAGCATCAGTTCTTTGGCACTCAGCCTTTCTTATTGTCCACCTCTCACATCCATCTTTGACTACTGGAAAAACCATAGCTTTGACTTCTGGACCTTTGTAGGCCAAGTAATGTCTCTGCTTTTTAATATGCTGTCTAGGTTTGTTATAGCTTTTTCTCCAAGCAGTCTTTTAATTTCATGACTGCAGGCACCATCTGCAATGATTTTGAAGCCCAAGAAAATAAAGTCTGTCATTATTTTCATTGTTTCCCCATCAATTTGTTGTGAAGTTATGGAATCAGATGCCATGGTCTTTGCTTTTTGAATGTTGAGTTTTAATCCGACTTTTTCACTCTCCTCTTTCATCTTCATCAAGAGGCTCTTTAGTTCCTCTTTGCTTTCTGCCATAAGAGTGGTGTCATCTGCATAAATATTTGTTCAGAGATGTGGAAACTCAACTTATCTTACAGAATCTTGATCTCTCAACTAGACCTAGGACAATGACTGGCATATAGAATGTTCAAAAACATTTGTGAACTGACTCATGAAAATCCAGTAGCATTTATAGAACACTTACATACAGCCTCTTTAAAATCATGTCCTTGTCCCAAACTCTTCAGTCCCACCCACCTCTGTACTTAAAAGGCCCAAACTCTTATTTACAAATCCATGATGTGGCCCAAGGCTCATCTCTCACTGAGTCTCGGCCCTTTCCATGATGTTTCATATATGAGCCTCTTTACCTAAAGAAAAGCAAAAATGGTTTCCCACCTCCTACTGAACCTACTCTGCTGACTCTGCTTCTGGTCGGTCACTGGGTATGATGCACTCCATACCTGGTACCCTTCTCTTTTCCCAACCTAGCTGAATATGTCTGACTAGGTTATATTCCACAGAGCTTACACAGAGACTCTATTTCATGAAGTTTCCTACAGAAAATTGTTAGAATTTCATTCAATTGTTTATAGCAAGAACATGACTACATTACTTTAACCATATAAGGGTTTATTTGTTCTCATACAGTCAGGAAGTCCAAAGTTCAACAGTCCAGGACTGCTGCGGCTGCTTAAAGAAATCATCAAGGATCAGGCTGCTTCTAATTTCCTTGTCTGCCATCCTTAGCATTTGGCTTCAGTCCTTATGGTTGTAGAAAATTTGCTGCACTCCAGGTACTGTGTCTGTGCATTCAGTCTCTCAGTCATGTCTGACTCTCCACAACCTTATGGACTGTGTCTCACCAGGGTCTTCTGTTCATAGAATTCTCCAGGCAAGAATAGGGAGTTGGTTACCATTTCCTCCTCCAGAGGATCTTCTTTTGGTCCAGGAACCACATTTGCGTCTCCTGCATTTATCACTGAGCCACCATTGTATCTGGGTCCCAGGGAAAAAGAAAGGGTAAGGACAATGGCATGAGGTCAAAAATACATGGGAATGAATCTGTGCCTTTGTATTAGGACAATAATTGATTTCCAGGAAACCCTACCCAGCAGACTTCCTCTGTCCTCTCATTGGCCAGAACTTGATTGCATGGCTATCTCTTTCTGGGCACGTTGCTGCCCTAAACAAAACTGGTGTTTGGTTAGAAAGGAAGAGGAAAAATCTGAAGATGACACAGACAATCAGCAGTGTCTGCCACACCTTCAGAGTCTACTCCAGCTTGCTTCAACCTTACCCTTCTCTGAGCAACTACTTAGTACCATAGTTTGTGTGCAACTGAAGGGTAGCGTCCTCATTTATATCCCCCTAATTGAGTGCCGAGCATATGAGAAGTGTTCCATTGACATGTTATCACAAATGTAGAGGCAGTGTGGCATGATGGTTAGCAGCCAGGTGGTCTGAGTTTGAATCCTGGCTCTGCCATTTATTATTTATTAGTTCTGCAACTTCAGTCAAGTTACTTCTCTGTTCTTCAACTGCTTCATATATAAAATGGAGGTGACATAGCAATGCATAGTTTATACAGTTCTGATAAGGATTAAGTTAATTTTAATAGAGTGTTTAGACTAGTAAGCACAATGCAAGTGTCTGTTCAATAAATAAGTAGTTGCCACCTACGTTAAATTTTTACCAGAAAATGAGACACACAATTCCATAAGTTGGAGCATTTTTATAAACTGAAAGGACAGAATAGCTGAAGCCAGGACTGTTGAAGACAATTCGAACTCCTGTTGATCACTGTGGCTAAGACATCAATTAGGAGACTGGGCAGCTGCTGCTCAGAGCTTGGGCTCCAAGTTTAGAGCTTGGACTCTAAGCTCTAAGAGCTTGGGCTGCCCATTTGTTCTTGTTTAGTCACTAAGTCATGTCTGACTCTTTGTGACCCCATAGACTGTAGCCCACTAGGCTCCTCTGTCCATGAGATTTCCCAGGCAAGAATACTGAAGTGAGTTGCCATTTCCTTCTCCAGGGGATCTTTCCAATCCAGGGATCAAACCCAAGTCTCCTGCACTAGCAGGCAAATTCTTTACCACTGAGCTGCCCTGGAAGCTGGGCTGCCCAGATAGGCTACTAACTTTCTCCCACTTATTAAATGTGTGCCCTTGAGTAAAGCACTGATTCAGTTTGCCTGTGATGTTGTCCTTACATGACTGCAAGAACAGAAAAAGTTCTAAATTGTTTATTACAAAACTTGGCTATATACTAAGTTGATTCTATGTTAAGAAACTCTCCCTCTGTTAGAATAATAGAGAAAACCAGGTCAGAATCACTAATATCTATTTGCAGAGTGAAAGCACACAATATGGAAAATGTTTTTTGTCAAGTGTTTTTAATCCTTTTAGGTGAAATACACATCAACATAATGTAATAAATTAATTTATTTGTATAAACATAAAGTAATTAAATGAGATTAAATGACAAAGGTCATTATTTAAAATAGTAGTGTGTCAGAAATATACAGGTCTTTGAATATAAGAGGTAACTGTTCATTCAAAAAATAGACTGCACATTGAGAAACACATTTTTTATCCATTGCTCTGAAAATTAAAAATATGTTATAAGCTTATAAATTAGTCTTTGAAAATACTCAGAGGAAATAATCTCACAATTTTAAGTTCAGTGAAGTGTATTTGAACTACCATAGAAATTCAAGAAGTATTTGTTGTTATTTAGTCATTAAGTTCTGTCTGACTCCTTGTGACCCTGTGGACTGTAGCCTGCCAGGTTCCTCCATCCATAGGATTCTCCAGGCAAGAATACTGGAATGGGTTACCATTTCCTTCTCCAGGGACCTTCCTGACCCGGGAATGGAACCTACGTCTCCCGCATTGCACGTAGATTCTTTACTGATAATCTCTCAAAAAAATGTTTATATTTGTTTAAATATATATGATAGTTAATTTACTCCTAACTCTCCTATAAGATGTATATATAACACAGACACTTCCAAGAAACCAGAGACGAGTTATCTTTGCCAATATCACTGAGTGGAATTTGAACCTCAGTTTTCTAACTTTAAATTTACAGCCTGCTACATGTCAAAACATTCTCTTGTTTTATAAAATCAGACTCAGAACAGTCTGAATTACTGTGCATTTTCCATGTTTCCTACATAAAATCCTCCTCTTGAATAACTTATGGCATAATGCTGCAAACAAAAATAGATGACCTGCATAGAAGATCAGAACCCTTCAATCTCATGCTCCACTTGTTCCTAACCCTGTGAGAAATTATGGAGGCCAATGTGTGTATGGAAGACTGTGCTATGCCAAGGGGAACTTTGGGCTTTGGCCTGCAAGGACACTGCACACCACTAGTAAGTGAGGCTGAGTCAGGTAAAGTTATCCAGAGCCTAGAAATAAAACTGATCCCACAGCCTATCCTAGTCTAGGCACTCCTTGAGTCTCGGTGCCTTCATCCCGCACTGGATGGTAGGGCAAAACCAAGCCAATGGCAATCAGGAATGGGGGCCAAAAAAGACCAACAAACTTGCATGTGTACCAATCCCTAGGGCAGCCAATCCCAGCACTCAGATGAATTCAGCTCTGCCTTTCTGATTTATCCAGAGAGATGAGAAAGAGGGCAAGGGAAGAAATGAGAGAATCGTGAATTAACCAGATCTCCTCCTTTTCCTTCCCCCTCCAAAAGAAAAGGAAAAGTGTTATTTGCCCAGTCGTGTCCAACTCCGGGCAACCCCATGAACTGTAAGCTGCCAGTCTCCTCTGTCCATGGAATTCTCCCGGCAAGAATACTGGAGTGGGTTGCCATTCTTTTCTCCAGAGATCTTCCCAATCCAGGGATTGAATACGGGTCTCCTGCATTGCAGGCAGATTCTTTACCGTCTGAGCCACCAGAGCAGTATCTCCACAGGAAAATCATCTCCAAAGATGGAAGTCTTATTTAAGCTCGGCCCCATGCCTTAGACAGCATGACCCAATAATATCTCTGCACATTGGATTGGAACCTGACCAGTCTATAGAAACATCTCTCTCCTTGGGGCTGAGCTCAGAGGCAGATGAGGGGAGCAGCAGGAGCTTCCTTACTCTAAAAGCCAACATATTCTGTTTCATATTGGTGGGGGGAGAGTGGAAAGAGTGAGGGGCAATGAAGGGTATTCAATCTTTTTTTTTAACTTTTGGCCTCTTTTTATTGATTTTTTATTTATTTATTTTTCACCCATCTTTATTTTTCAGCCTGCGTGGGCCTCCCATTGCAGTGGCCTTTCTCGTTGCAGAGCACTAGGTCTGGGCGCATGTGCTCCAGAGCGCTGACTCGTAATTGGACACACTGGCCCAGCTGCTCCGTGGCACGTGGGATCTTCCCCGGCCAGGGATCAAACCGGTGCCCCTTACACTACAAGGTGAACTCTTTACCCACTGGACCACCTGGGAAGCCCTGTTTCATATTTTAAATTAAACATTTTAGAACGAATAACCTTAGACAGTATAAAAAACTTTCGGTGGCCCTGTTTACACCCTTTAAAACACTATCCTAGTCTAGGCACTCCTTGAGTCTCGGTGCCTTCATCCCGCACTGGATGGTAGGGCAAAACCAAGCCAATGGCAATCAGGAATGGGGGCCAAAAAAGACCAACAAACTTGCATGTGTACCAATCCCTAGGGCAGCCAATCCCAGCACTCAGATGAATTCAGCTCTGCCTTTCTGATTTATCCAGAGAGATGAGAAAGAGGGCAAGGGAAGAAATGAGAGAATCGTGAATTAACCAGATCTCCTCCTTTTCCTTCCCTCCAAAAGAAAAGGAAAAGTGTTATTTGCCCAGTCGTGTCCAACTCCGGGCAACCCCATGAACTGTAAGCTGCCAGTCTCCTCTGTCCATGGAATTCTCCCGGCAAGAATACTGGAGTGGGTTGCCATTCTTTTCTCCAGAGATCTTCCCAATCCAGGGATTGAATACGGGTCTCCTGCATTGCAGGCAGATTCTTTACCGTCTGAGCCACCAGAGCAGTATCTCCACAGGAAAATCATCTCCAAAGATGGAAGTCTTATTTAAGCTCGGCCCCATGCCTTAGACAGCATGACCCAATAATATCTCTGCACATTGGATTGGAACCTGACCAGTCTATAGAAACATCTCTCTCCTTGGGGCTGAGCTCAGAGGCAGATGAGGGGAGCAGCAGGAGCTTCCTTACTCTAAAAGCCAACATATTCTGTTTCATATTGGTGGGGGGAGAGTGGAAAGAGTGAGGGGCAATGAAGGGTATTCAATCTTTTTTTTTAACTTTTGGCCTCTTTTTATTGATTTTTTATTTATTTATTTTTCACCCATCTTTATTTTTCAGCCTGCGTGGGCCTCCCATTGCAGTGGCCTTTCTCGTTGCAGAGCACTAGGTCTGGGCGCATGTGCTCCAGAGCGCTGACTCGTAATTGGACACACTGGCCCAGCTGCTCCGTGGCACGTGGGATCTTCCCCGGCCAGGGATCAAACCGGTGCCCCTTACACTACAAGGTGAACTCTTTACCCACTGGACCACCTGGGAAGCCCTGTTTCATATTTTAAATTAAACATTTTAGAACGTAATAACCTTAGACAGTATAAAATAATAAACATTGGGGGTTTCTGAAGAGCCTTGGGAACCCCACCCTGCTATTGGGGATGTGCCACATTGTCTCCTAATTTTACCCTCAGAAGCAGACATAATCCCTGTTTCTGAATAAATTTATAATGCAAAACATTCAAAGAACAGAGAGGAAGTTCCACCTACTTTATTTACACAAAAGAGGAAGATTATTTCCAGAAAGGGATTTCGAAGATGTGAATACTAAGAGAGCAGTGCCATTGTATGTATGTGAAACAGAAAAGTCTCCCAGTGTTTAGGAACGGATGCAGTGGACCAGAGCTGGTTTTAATTATGTAGAAGCGATTGGTTGCAGTAAAACTCGAACTGGAAAATTGGCTCAGAATTAAAGTAAAGAATTCATAAGATTTTAGAGTGAGCAGAAACCAAAGTGATCATCTTATTCAATGGTGCCCTACATTTGATTGAATCCAAACAAATATTTACTGAACACCTATTATGTGCCGAGAACTCAAGTTTAACAGTTCTTTTCAATGTTAAAAATGTCATAGTCTCCCGCATGACAATATTTCTAGACTTTAGGATGGAAAAGTACCTACTGGGATAAAATAATGTGTGCAAACATAACAGAATTGTAAATACTATACTTTAATCATTACAAAGGGCCTCCAGTCAGCAACTGGCTAACAACTGAGGTAGGCATGAAAGTAAATCCACCAGTTAATTTTCAGTTCCCGGGAACTGCAACCCTGGAAGACATCACATCTGACTCATGAGACCTGACATGCACCAGAAACACCTAGCTGAGTCACTCCCAGTTCCTGACCTATGGAAACGAAGATAATAAATGCCTGTTGTTTTCACTTACTAAATTGGGGTTTTCAGTATAGATAACTGGTACACCCATTTTATACGTTAACTATGGTACCTTATACAGGGCTTCATAGGTGCTGTAGCATGCTAGAATAGTCAGCCTGTCTCCCCAGGCTAATAGGCTCAAACCGTGCCCCTTACACTACAAGGTGAACTCTTTACCCACTGGACCACCTGGGAAGCCCTGTTTCATATTTTAAATTAAACATTTTAGAACGTAATAACCTTAGACAGTATAAAATAATAAACATTGGGGTTTCTGAAGAGCCTTGGGAACCCCACCCTGCTATTGGGGATGTGCCACATTGTCTCCTAATTTTACCCTCAGAAGCAGACATAATCCCTGTTTCTGAATAAATTTATAATGCAAAACATTCAAAGAACAGAGAGGAAGTTCCACCTACTTTATTTACACAAAAGAGGAAGATTATTTCCAGAAAGGGATTTCGAAGATGTGAATACTAAGAGAGCAGTGCCATTGTATGTATGTGAAACAGAAAAGTCTCCCAGTGTTTAGGAACGGATGCAGTGGACCAGAGCTGGTTTTAATTATGTAGAAGCGATTGGTTGCAGTAAAACTCGAACTGGAAAATTGGCTCAGAATTAAAGTAAAGAATTCATAAGATTTTAGAGTGAGCAGAAACCAAAGTGATCATCTTATTCAATGGTGCCCTACATTTGATTGAATCCAAACAAATATTTACTGAACACCTATTATGTGCCGAGAACTCAAGTTTAACAGTTCTTTTCAATGTTAAAAATGTCATAGTCTCCCGCATGACAATATTTCTAGACTTTAGGATGGAAAAGTACCTACTGGGATAAAATAATGTGTGCAAACATAACAGAATTGTAAATACTATACTTTAATCATTACAAAGGGCCTCCAGTCAGCAACTGGCTAACAACTGAGGTAGGCATGAAAGTAAATCCACCAGTTAATCTCAGTCAGTAACTGCAACCCTGGAAGACATCACATCTGACTCATGAGACCTGACATGCACCAGAAACACCTAGCTGAGTCACTCCCAGTTCCTGACCTATGGAAACGAAGATAATAAATGCCTGTTGTTTTCACTTACTAAATTGGGAGTTTTCAGTATAGATAACTGGTACACCCATTTTATACGTTAACTATGGTACCTTATACAGGGCTTCGTAGGTGCTGTAGCATGCTAGAATAGTCAGCCTGTCTCCCCAGGCTAATAGGCTAGGGCCATTTTGTTGTTGTTGTTCAGTCCCTTGTTCATTCCATTCTTCATATGAACTCTTTGCTTTAAACTGTACCCTTCCAGGCTCATGGAAATTAGTTAATGCTCTCTAGTTTTCTACAGGATTAGAGGTGATGATGCCTATACACACATCTCTTCTTAATGAATTTTAGATGTGTGATTTCTGGGGGGTGAGAGAAGAAATAGGTAACCTCACCAAGCATTATCCCAGACAAAAGAGCCAAATTCGCATTGAGTTTTGCAATTGACTTAGATTTTTCCTGACATTTTGGTGAAATACGTTTATAAATGTAGAAGCCAGTTCTTTCATTAATCATCTGAACAGCCATCTGATACACCAGGACTAATAACTAGTATCGTCGATAAAATAATTACAACAGCCACGGACTCCACCCTTTCCCTCAGTAAACAGTCAGCCGCTGGGTTCAGTAGAGACCAACTTCTGAATGTCCCCAGGGCCTCTCCTGCTGTCTGAGGCCCAGGCTTTCCTGCCACATGGTTTTCCAATGGGGTGGGTAGCACCTCCACATGAGGGCTCAAAGAGCATCCATGCTGAGCATGTCCCTCCTTGAAACAGTCTCTATGACTTCCAGATCCCAAATCCAGAACCCAGGAAGGACCATCATCATAGGGAAACGGGCTGGCCTGGTCACCAGTCATTTATTCCCCATGAGCATCCATAAGGACCAGACAGGGCACTGACACATGAAGTGGATGGTCCAGTCCATGCCCTTGGGGGTCTTATAGTCTAAGCTGCCTGCAGCATTGCCTCAGCTTCTCCCAAGCTGGGAAGTGAGAGTAGTCACCCAGCCTGTGCTTTTCCTCAACCTCGGAGCAGAGCTCTTGTGTACCATTGCGGGGGTGGGGGTAGGGCCGAGGAGAAGGGGTTTCAGGATGCTAGATTCGCTGGGGAACTGGGGGACAGGCCCTGACACTCTCTGCTAGGTCGACTAGCTTGAGAAGAGCTCAGATTTTTTTTCCCCTAAATACCCAAGAAGCTTAGGGAGCAAAGGCTGCTTTTATTCTCTGTCAAAAACAATGCTTTGTGATCCTAACCTCTCCTTTCTTGACTGTTAGAGTCTCTAAGGCCACAGTGGCAGGGAATTCTGGGCTGGCCTTTGAGGACACAGACAGCAGGCGGCAAGGGTTCCACTCTCCCAGAGTGGGTTGCTGGCTCGACTCAGCAGAACTTGCAAAGGAGGATCTAAGAATGATTTGAGACCTTAGCCGACCACCCAGCCCAAGCATGAGAGAGGCTGAGGGGTCTGAGAGCGAAGCATGGCTGGGAAGTGCAGGAGGAAGAGTTGGTCAGTGGATGGTTTGTGGTTCAACCCCTGTCCTCACAATGCTGAAGGGGTGGCAGGCTTCAGGGAGACCTTCTGAAGCACTTGAAATGTATCACTGGAGGTGGGGCAAGGACCGTATCAGCCCCAGGCCTAAGAAACCTGAAAGTCAGGAGTCTGACTGAAGCTGCCTGTGGCAAAGTGCAGAGGGTGCTGATTAGGGAATCAGTTCAGTCCACTGACAACAGGGCAAAGGTGTCTACCGTGAAACAGAAGTTTGGGAATGTGCATGGTTAGATGACCTGGAACCTTCTTAAAGAGATGTTGCCCCAAGAGGCCATTCCTAAAGGAATTCCAACAGAGAGAGTTCAACTCCCAAGCACAGAGGCTAAAGGGGAAGTTTCAAGAAGCCAATCTGTGAGTAGCCTACAGAATTCTGAAAGTGTAGAGGAGAGACCCCAGAGTCTGAGTAGCTGAAGAATCTTGGAGTAGCCCGTGTGAGCTGGAGTCCACACTGACTGAATACTTGCTCCTGGCAGACAGCACCAGGCCCTGTGCTGGAGGATAGGGAACAACCCAATGTTTTGCTGGGGTTGGAATCACAGGGTGGGTTGGGTCAACCATATCAAACAGGGATGTGAGGAAGAGAGGATTCCATCGCTGACAGTCTCTGACAGCCTCACCCGTCCAAGTCTGCTCTGCAGACCACCAGCCCCAGCACCCCGGAAGGCTGGATGGAAATTCCAGGCCCAGACTATCTGGATCTGTTTCACATTTTAGAAGCTCCCCAGGTGGTTCCATGCACACTTAAGCAGTTCCACTCTTAAGCTCAATGAGCTTCTCTGGTAGTGCAGTGATAAAGAATCTGACTGCCAATGCAGAAGACACTGGTTTGATCCCAGGGCGAGGAAGATCTCCTGGAGAAGGAAATGGCAACCCACTCCTGTATTCTTGCCAGGAGAATCCCATGGACAGAGAAGCCTAGCAGGGTACCGTCCGTGGGTTTGAAGAGTCAGACATGACCAAATGAGCATAGCACTCTTGAGTTCAAAAAATGTAATCCAGCTGTGGCCCAAAAGGGACCCTGTGAGGTGATGGCACACATTTGGACATTCTTTTCCTTTAGGTCTATAGGAAGCTGCTGCACTGGCGAGGGTGAATGAAGTTAGACATTAGGTGGCATTATAAATGGGCCGTGGGGCACAGGGTCAGTCATATGTGGATGGGCCCACGCTGCTGTGATAGAAATGGAGGTGGCAGACGAGCCCCAGGCCTAAGAAACCTGAAAGTCAGGAGTCTGACTGAAGCTGCCTGTGGCAAAGTGCAGAGGGTGCTGATTAGGGAATCAGTTCAGTCCACTGACAACAGGGCAAAGGTGTCTACCGTGAAACAGAAGTTTGGGAATGTGCATGGTTAGATGACCTGGAACCTTCTTAAAGAGATGTTGCCCCAAGAGGCCATTCCTAAAGGAATTCCAACAGAGAGAGTTCAACTCCCAAGCACAGAGGCTAAAGGGGAAGTTTCAAGAAGCCAATCTGTGAGTAGCCTACAGAATTCTGAAAGTGTAGAGGAGAGACCCCAGAGTCTGAGTAGCTGAAGAATCTTGGAGTAGCCCGTGTGAGCTGGAGTCCACACTGACTGAATACTTGCTCCTGGCAGACAGCACCAGGCCCTGTGCTGGAGGATAGGGAACAACCCAATGTTTTGCTGGGGTTGGAATCACAGGGTGGGTTGGGTCAACCATATCAAACAGGGATGTGAGGAAGAGAGGATTCCATCGCTGACAGTCTCTGACAGCCTCACCCGTCCAAGTCTGCTCTGCAGACCACCAGCCCCAGCACCCCGGAAGGCTGGATGGAAATTCCAGGCCCAGACTATCTGGATCTGTTTCACATTTTAGAAGCTCCCCAGGTGGTTCCATGCACACTTAAGCAGTTCCACTCTTAAGCTCAATGAGCTTCTCTGGTAGTGCAGTGATAAAGAATCTGACTGCCAATGCAGAAGACACTGGTTTGATCCCAGGGCGAGGAAGATCTCCTGGAGAAGGAAATGGCAACCCACTCCTGTATTCTTGCCAGGAGAATCCCATGGACAGAGAAGCCTAGCAGGGTACCGTCCGTGGGTTTGAAGAGTCAGACATGACCAAATGAGCATAGCACTCTTGAGTTCAAAAAATGTAATCCAGCTGTGGCCCAAAAGGGACCCTGTGAGGTGATGGCACACATTTGGACATTCTTTTCCTTTAGGTCTATAGGAAGCTGCTGCACTGGCGTAGGGTGAATGAAGTTAGACATTAGGTGGCATTATAAATGGGCCGTGGGGCACAGGGTCAGTCATATGTGGATGGGCCCACGCTGCTGTGATAGAAATGGAGACTCGGGTCCACTGTGCACCCTTTGGGGATGACTGTTTGGTGGAGATGGTGTGGCTGAAGGGAACAGAAGCCATTTCCATGTATGGGCAGATGAAAGAAATGATTGAAGGGGGTAACCAAGACAAAGCTCCAGATACCTCCCATCAGTTTGCTTGCTTCATGTTGGAGATCCACACATCTGCCTCCAGGAGCCAATTCCACAGATACTTGCTGGGTATGACCCAGCAGCCAGGCAGGCGTGTGTAAATACCCCTTCTGGCTGCTAGAGACTTAGTGAAACCTTATCATGTTCTAATTTTCATTTTTATAACCACTCTCTGAGCTCAATAGAGAAGATAGGATATATTTTCTTTATTTATAGCCCTCCTGGATTTGTATCAACTGGCATGGTTAATGAGTGACTGAGTTGGGATTTCTTCTAGGTTTTATGATTTCAGTCTGTCTCTGCAGAAAACATGGACTCTTTACCAAAAGGGCTTCTTTCTTATTCCTTAGACATAACAGTTTGGCAAGCCCTGAATTATTATAAAGTGTTTGATTTCCTAATTGTATGAGCAAAGGACTTAGAAATACAGAATGTGGGCTCTTTCAGTGAGCCTCCTTTCCCCTTTCTCTCCAACCCATCTCCTGGGATATTGCAAACAAAGCAGGAATGCTGCAGAAACCAAATGCGCCCACTCCAACTGACTGCTCTGGGGAAGTGTGCAAGGAAGCCCTGATTCCTTTGTGGAGGAGGGCACCACGGGGTTGGGGTGGGCAGGGCCCTGATTTTTCCTTTGTGGAAAAGGGAGGGCCCCCTCACTGCGGGTGCCAGGAGAATCCCATGGACAGAGAAGCCTAGCAGGGTACCGTCCGTGGGTTTGAAGAGTCAGACATGACCAAATGAGCATAGCACTCTTGAGTTCAAAAAATGTAATCCAGCTGTGGCCCAAAAGGGACCCTGTGAGGTGATGGCACACATTTGGACATTCTTTTCCTTTAGGTCTATAGGAAGCTGCTGCACTGGCGAGGGTGAATGAAGTTAGACATTAGGTGGCATTATAAATGGGCCGTGGGGCACAGGGTCAGTCATATGTGGATGGGCCCACGCTGCTGTGATAGAAATGGAGACTCGGGTCCACTGTGCACCCTTTGGGGATGACTGTTTGGTGGAGATGGTGTGGCTGAAGGGAACAGAAGCCATTTCCATGTATGGGCAGATGAAAGAAATGATTGAAGGGGGTAACCAAGACAAAGCTCCAGATACCTCCCATCAGTTTGCTTGCTTCATGTTGGAGATCCACACATCTGCCTCCAGGAGCCAATTCCACAGATACTTGCTGGGTATGACCCAGCAGCCAGGCAGGCGTGTGTAAATACCCCTTCTGGCTGCTAGAGACTTAGTGAAACCTTATCATGTTCTAATTTTCATTTTTATAACCACTCTCTGAGCTCAATAGAGAAGATAGGATATATTTTCTTTATTTATAGCCCTCCTGGATTTGTATCAACTGGCATGGTTAATGAGTGACTGAGTTGGGATTTCTTCTAGGTTTTATGATTTCAGTCTGTCTCTGCAGAAAACATGGACTCTTTACCAAAAGGGCTTCTTTCTTATTCCTTAGACATAACAGTTTGGCAAGCCCTGAATTATTATAAAGTGTTTGATTTCCTAATTGTATGAGCAAAGGACTTAGAAATACAGAATGTGGGCTCTTTCAGTGAGCCTCCTTTCCCCTTTCTCTCCAACCCATCTCCTGGGATATTGCAAACAAAGCAGGAATGCTGCAGAAACCAAATGCGCCCACTCCAACTGACTGCTCTGGGGAAGTGTGCAAGGAAGCCCTGATTCCTTTGTGGAGGGAGGGCACCACGGGGTTGGGGGGTGGGCAGGGGCCTAGCCATGACTTTTCTGCTTCCTTACCCCACAGCATCAACGTCACAGATTCATGGCTATAAAACATCACTGTTTGGTCACTGAGTCTAAGATAAATGCCCATCCCGCTAAATACACTGCTGGCAGGAGTCTCACTTTATAAACCAAGAGCGATGGGAAGGTATGAGCCAGCTCCCTCAACACTCCCAGACTCTCTGCACCTGGCTGTGCACGTGCTCCCACTGCCCTCCTGGTAGTCAGGGAGACTGGGCTCCGCAGGAAGTGGAGGGAGGCACCGAACCTCTTTTATCAGTATTGTTTTGCAACCTGGCGTCTCTCTTTCGGTCACACAGCCTGAAAACAGAAGTTGTTTTTCAAAAACCAGGGAAATAAACGTTGACACGAAGCTGTCCCGTTGTTGTGGAAGAGGCCTCTTCCTTCAGCCCTCTGAACACCACTGACAAATAAGTCCAGCCAGCTCCCCCGCGGCATTTTCCTAGGTTGTTTAGGCAAGCTTTCTCTACCCAATATGGCTGCTGAAATCAGAGGACAAGCCTAGTTAAAGCACCCTTAGCAGGTCCCTGATGTACCCTCCAGAGCCCACAACTTTTTGTTCTGTCAGGGGGCTTATAGTCTTCCACTGGGATTCCAGTTTTGTCTTTGTTTTTATTTTTTAAAGGACACATGTGGTGATCAGAGTCTTGGCCAAGGACCCCACGATAAGGAGAATCCATCCTGCCGCTAGTCCTAACGTCTTGCTGTTAAGTGTTAGTTGAACTGATGCCTGCTCAGGAGCAGCATGGTCTAGTGGGATAAAGAGGTCCAGACAGGTTAAATGGTCGGCCCAGGTCCCAGAGCTGGCAAATCCTGTGACGGGGGTAAGAATGTAGGTCTCCAGTTCCTACCCTGTGTGATGTCCACTCCCTGCACAGTCTCTCTTTTTAGGCAAAGAATCACATGCCAGGGGAGCCCCAGGGGATCATGGAGGCTTACGTCCCTCACTTTGTGTGTGCGGAGCCTCAGATTCAGAGAAGGCGGTTGGTTAGCCAAGGTCACCCCCTTAGCCAATAACAGAACTGGCGTGAGAAGTCAGACTGCTGATGTTCTCAGCTCAGTGATATTGCTGCTTTTTCGAAAGAGGGAACTTTTAAAGTGAAACAACAAAAGACATATTTGAAGGAGCCATTTTTCAGCTGCTTTGGAAACATGAAAGGGAAGTCTCCGGATAAAGAAAATTTGTGTCTTTGGTTCTGTCTTCAACTCCTCAGTATTTGCTAAGATATTTTGTTTTGAATAGAAAAATCCTTAGTTGGTCCTGAATATTACAGCTATAAAATTACAAAGTAATTTTTCTTCGGTGTCAGAGTGCAGCATCCTACTAAAGACGTATTTTTATGTAGGTATATTTTTTGACAAATTTTTTGAAAAAAATTTTTGAAAAAATGTATTTTACTGAAGTATAGTTGATTTACAATGTTGTGTTAATTTCAACTATAATTAGGCTACATTAACTTTAAAGGACAGTTTCTTGTGGGATTAGAAAACTATCCGCAATTCCAAGACTGAATGAGTCATTAAAGAGTTTGGCACTAGAGGGCGCACCATGAGACGGCTGGCTATAAGCACTCCAGGAAGCGCGGAGCAGCTAGACAGAGGAGGCATAGAGCAGACAAAAAGAGAGGAGATAGTTACTGTACCTGCATACTCAGTTGCCCTGTTGTGCCGATTCTTAGCGACTCCATGGACTGAGATCCACCAGGCTCCTCTCTCCGTGGGATTTTTACAGACAAGGATACTTGAGTGGGTTGCCATTTCCTCCTCCAAGGGATCTTCCTGACTCCAACCTGCATTTCCTGCATCTCCTGCTTGGCCGGTGGATTCTTTACCATTGTGCCACCTGGGCAGCCCACAGACAGTGAACAGGTACAGTAATTATCGTTGGGGCAGACATCACAAGTGACAACAATGGGCTAGAGAAATTATGTGTGTTTGATTTCAGTTTTTGTTTCAATATAAGTGACGGGGGGCCATCTATGATTCAGCAGTCAAAGAATCACATGCCAGGGGAGCCCAGGGGATCATGGAGGCTTACGTCCCTCACTTTGTGTGTGCGGAGCCTCAGATTCAGAGAAGGCGGTTGGTTAGCCAAGGTCACCCCCTTAGCCAATAACAGAACTGGCGTGAGAAGTCAGACTGCTGATGTTCTCAGCTCAGTGATATTGCTGCTTTTTCGAAAGAGGGAACTTTTAAAGTGAAACAACAAAAGACATATTTGAAGGAGCCATTTTTCAGCTGCTTTGGAAACATGAAAGGGAAGTCTCCGGATAAAGAAAATTTGTGTCTTTGGTTCTGTCTTCAACTCCTCAGTATTTGCTAAGATATTTTGTTTTGAATAGAAAAATCCTTAGTTGGTCCTGAATATTACAGCTATAAAATTACAAAGTAATTTTTCTTCGGTGTCAGAGTGCAGCATCCTACTAAAGACGTATTTTTATGTAGGTATATTTTTTGACAAATTTTTTGAAAAAAATTTTTGAAAAAATGTATTTTACTGAAGTATAGTTGATTTACAATGTTGTGTTAATTTCAACTATAATTAGGCTACATTAACTTTAAAGGACAGTTTCTTGTGGGATTAGAAAACTATCCGCAATTCCAAGACTGAATGAGTCATTAAAGAGTTTGGCACTAGAGGGCGCACCATGAGACGGCTGGCTATAAGCACTCCAGGAAGCGCGGAGCAGCTAGACAGAGGAGGCATAGAGCAGACAAAAAGAGAGGAGATAGTTACTGTACCTGCATACTCAGTTGCCCTGTTGTGCCGATTCTTAGCGACTCCATGGACTGAGATCCACCAGGCTCCTCTCTCCGTGGGATTTTTACAGACAAGGATACTTGAGTGGGTTGCCATTTCCTCCTCCAAGGGATCTTCCTGACTCCAACCTGCATTTCCTGCATCTCCTGCTTGGCCGGTGGATTCTTTACCATTGTGCCACCTGGGCAGCCCACAGACAGTGAACAGGTACAGTAATTATCGTTGGGGCAGACATCACAAGTGACAACAATGGGCTAGAGAAATTATGTGTGTTTGATTTCAGTTTTTGTTTCAATATAACCTTGGACCAGAATAGGGTTGATTTTTCACATATATACCATTCAATCCTCACAACTCTGAAAAATAGGTATTATCTCCACTTTATAGACGACGAAATCAAGGTTCAGTGAAAGTAAGCGGAATGTCCAAAGTTATCATTTCCCCCACAGTAGGGAGGTTTCCTGATGAAGACAATTTAATAATGTCCTACTGTCTAATTAAATATCTTTCATTTGTAGAATTCCTTCGAGATTGTTAAGTTTTGTTATTCTACGATCTTTCCCTTCCACTCTAACCTGTCCTGTAGCTTTGCTGTCCAATGCACAGATCTTTTCGGACCCCCCTGTGGCTTTACTCCAACCTCACCTGTTATAACATCCTCCTTTTTCTTTAGCCACTTCTGAGGCCACCAGGTTTACAGGCCATCTCCTCTGGCCCTTAGACCCCTCCTCGCTGATCCTTGCTGTCAAGGCTTGCTGAGGCCTAGGAGGTGCTCAGCAAGCACTGGCTTAGAGTCATTCTCAAACCTTAACAGGCACCCTGGTGCTTGTTGAACTTGCAGAGACCCCACCCCTGCCTCAGACACCGATTCTTAAGGTCTGAGATTATGTCCTTGAATAATTAGCAAGCAGCCCAGGCAACTCTGATGCAGGTAGCCTGCGAAAGTCACTTGGACAGACTAGCTCTTACTGCATTCCTCTGGGTGAATTCACGCTCATATATTCACCATCGGATGTGATTTGTCATTTGTTGCTATTACTTTAAACATGTTTCCAGGTGGCCTCATTTCTATACATTTTGTTTCTCAAGAGTAAAAACTCTATTCCTCCTTTATACCCACTGTTCCTTATTGGGTTTCTCAGCACTTCTGTCTGCCCAAAACACAACTTCCTCTTGCGTCCCTTACCTGTGCAGCACCCACTCCCCTTCAAGACTCAGTTCTCACTGCTCCTCATGAACGGATCGCAAGTTCAGGTGAGGTGCCTCTGCCATGGTTCCCGTGGCAGCCCACCCTTCTCCCACCAGGGCGTGGGATCTGGGACACACCTGTTTCTGTCTCACGTACACATCGTTCTGTATTTCACTACTGACGTCATTCCAACCTCATCCACTGAATACTTGCAAGATCCCTTTGTGAGGACAGGAACTTGGTGTTCTTGCCCCATTATTATATCTCAACACCGAGTGCAGAGCCTAATATATGCTAGGCACTTTATGATTATTTATAGAATATGTGGATAAATAAACCAGCAAGAGTGACTAAGAAGAAAGAAACATAGGAGAAAAAAAAAAAACTTAAAAAAAAATACCTTAATTCACAATAGGCTAGGATGTATGGAGACAATAACCTTTGGACCCAAATGGGGTGCCCAGGTGATGGCCGACAGAGCTGTGGATCCCTAGTTACTTCACCAGCTTCATTTGCCTTCTGGCTTTAAGTCAGTTCAACTCAGTACGTATGTAGTAGGTGCCTTTGATGTGACAAGCACTCTGCTAGATACTGGGGAAGCAAAACTGTGTGAGACACAGCTCCTGAACTTGCAGGTGTAGTATTTAAAGCAAAATCATCTTGTGATCTATATGTCAGTGTGTTTAACTATTAATAGGAAACCAGAAATGACACTGTTCCACTCATAGGAGAGTTCAAATGACTCTGAGTCTTATAATTGCCACATCATTTAAGAGAAGTCTTAAAAAGCAATGAGGCAGAATGGGAAAAAAGCCAGGCATTAAAGTCCAGTGAGCCCAGGTTGGAGAGCCTTGACTGCTTGTATAAAATAGGTCTGATAATTATGACACTCCTGACAAATAACAACATTACTTAGCACTGTGTCAGGCACTCTGCTAAGCTCTTTGCATACACTGACTTATTTAATCTTCTCAGGTATCTAAATAAGTGTTTTCATTAGTCACATTCGGCTACTTGAAAAGACTGGCCCAAAGAGGTTAGGTAGTTTGCCTAAAGTGACACCTAAGAATAATTGGCATAGTCCTGGGATTTGAACCTGGGACTGGCTGATGAATAAGTAAGATAATGTAGGTACAAGTCTGGCATGGTTCCTGGCAGATGCTAAACCTTCAACAAAAAGCTTCCAATATCCTTATTACACTCAAGAAACGCAGGCCCACAGAAGTATTGTCTCTGGGATGAGTTACTTTGTGGACAGTTGAGCATTTAGGGAAGAGGCCTTGGTTCCTGAGCCCATGACACGAACTGGAGACAAAAAAACAAAAGGGCCAACTGGCTTCCCAGGGTTGCTGTGACTCCAGACTCAAGCATCATGCCCCCACCCCATTCCTGGGGAGCCACTGCATCTTAGGGTTACAGAGACCTCACAGGTCACCAGTTGGGGTCCCCATCTGGTGCATGCCTCCCCCTACCCTCCACCTGCCAAATGGCTGTCTCTGATTCCATCCCTGGTTCAGCCTTAACCCCCTTCTGAATGCCACCTTTTCACTGCTTTCCAGCAGGTGATGGCCGACAGAGCTGTGGATCCTAGTTACTTCACCAGCTTCATTTGCCTTCTGGCTTTAAGTCAGTTCAACTCAGTACGTATGTAGTAGGTGCCTTTGATGTGACAAGCACTCTGCTAGATACTGGGGAAGCAAAACTGTGTGAGACACAGCTCCTGAACTTGCAGGTGTAGTATTTAAAGCAAAATCATCTTGTGATCTATATGTCAGTGTGTTTAACTATTAATAGGAAACCAGAAATGACACTGTTCCACTCATAGGAGAGTTCAAATGACTCTGAGTCTTATAATTGCCACATCATTTAAGAGAAGTCTTAAAAAGCAATGAGGCAGAAGGGGAAAAAAGGCCAGGCATTAAAGTCCAGTGAGCCCAGGTTGGAGAGCCTTGACTGCTTGTATAAAATAGGTCTGATAATTATGACACTCCTGACAAATAACAACATTACTTAGCACTGTGTCAGGCACTCTGCTAAGCTCTTTGCATACACTGACTTATTTAATCTTCTCAGGTATCTAAATAAGTGTTTTCATTAGTCACATTCGGCTACTTGAAAAGACTGGCCCAAAGAGGTTAGGTAGTTTGCCTAAAGTGACACCTAAGAATAATTGGCATAGTCCTGGGATTTGAACCTGGGACTGGCTGATGAATAAGTAAGATAATGTAGGTACAAGTCTGGCATGGTTCCTGGCAGATGCTAAACCTTCAACAAAAAGCTTCCAATATCCTTATTACACTCAAGAAACGCAGGCCCACAGAAGTATTGTCTCTGGGATGAGTTACTTTGTGGACAGTTGAGCATTTAGGGAAGAGGCCTTGGTTCCTGAGCCCATGACACGAACTGGAGACAAAAAAACAAAAGGGCCAACTGGCTTCCCAGGGTTGCTGTGACTCCAGACTCAAGCATCATGCCCCCACCCCATTCCTGGGGAGCCACTGCATCTTAGGGTTACAGAGACCTCACAGGTCACCAGTTGGGGTCCCCATCTGGTGCATGCCTCCCCCTACCCTCCACCTGCCAAATGGCTGTCTCTGATTCCATCCCTGGTTCAGCCTTAACCCCCTTCTGAATGCCACCTTTTCACTGCTTTCCAGCAGGGATGACAGGGGCACAGAGCCCCAGCCCCAGAAGTCATTGCTGGACAACACTTTCAGTATCGTCTAACTCAACCTCAGGTCCCCACCCGCGCCCGACCTGGAGTGGGAACTAGCAGGGACAGAACCTTAAAGGAGACTGGAGCCCTCCCTCCCTCCTGCGAAATGAGTCATGCTTTGTACCTCCCTTGTCCATCTTTGTCCCTGCAGGAGGCAGGGAGAAACAGGACAGGCTCATGAGTGCACGAATCTGGATTAACGCTAGCCAACAACAAGGTCCTTCTGTCTAGCACAGGGAGCTATATATCCTGTGGTAAGACATAATGGAAAAGAACAGAAGAAAAAGGATAGATAGATAGATAACTGAATCACTTTGTAGTAGAGCAGAAATAAACACAACGTTGTAAATCAACTAGACTTCAATTTAAAAATATTATTGGAAAAAAATTGATACAGGCTAAGGAGGTCCTCAATCCTGGGTAAACTGGGTGGTAGGCACTGGGCTGAGAGCGTGGATGTGTGGTCAGAGGAGACCAGCTCAGGCTCCAGTGCTCAGGAGGCCAGGGACACACAACGTTGTGTGTGCTGGGTCCAGAAGCCGGCCTACACAGGCCCCTGCTCTGCTTCTCCAGAGGATCTTCTCAGCCCAGTATCTTGCATTGCAGGCAGACTCTTTACCATCTGAGCCACCAGGGAAGCCGACAGTATACTCACTGAGGACTAATCTTCATCTGCAAGGCTCTTCTTGCCTTTCCTTTCACCAACAAGACCTGGTGAGAGTGGGGTCAAGACAGAATGCGCCTCCCCTGGATGCCTCCACACCCAGCTATTGGAATGGGGGCTCATCAGTGAGGCACAGTGACTGAAACCCCACTTCCGGCGGTATTCACACACTGCTTACATGTTTGTCCTTGGTGGCTCAGATGGTAAAGAAGCGGCCTGCAATGCAGGGATCCCTGGCTCAGGAAGCTCCTCAAAAAGCAAAAGGATCCCTGCCAAATGGCTGTCTCTGATTCCATCCCTGGTTCAGCCTTAACCCCCTTCTGAATGCCACCTTTTCACTGCTTTCCAGCAGGGATGACAGGGGCACAGAGCCCCAGCCCCAGAAGTCATTGCTGGACAACACTTTCAGTATCGTCTAACTCAACCTCAGGTCCCCACCCGCGCCCGACCTGGAGTGGGAACTAGCAGGGACAGAACCTTAAAGGAGACTGGAGCCCTCCCTCCCTCCTGCGAAATGAGTCATGCTTTGTACCTCCCTTGTCCATCTTTGTCCCTGCAGGAGGCAGGGAGAAACAGGACAGGCTCATGAGTGCACGAATCTGGATTAACGCTAGCCAACAACAAGGTCCTTCTGTCTAGCACAGGGAGCTATATATCCTGTGGTAAGACATAATGGAAAAGAACAGAAGAAAAAGGATAGATAGATAGATAACTGAATCACTTTGTAGTAGAGCAGAAATAAACACAACGTTGTAAATCAACTAGACTTCAATTTAAAAATATTATTGGAAAAAAATTGATACAGGCTAAGGAGGTCCTCAATCCTGGGTAAACTGGGTGGTAGGCACTGGGCTGAGAGCGTGGATGTGTGGTCAGAGGAGACCAGCTCAGGCTCCAGTGCTCAGGAGGCCAGGGACACACAACGTTGTGTGTGCTGGGTCCAGAAGCCGGCCTACACAGGCCCCTGCTCTGCTTCTCCAGAGGATCTTCTCAGCCCAGTATCTTGCATTGCAGGCAGACTCTTTACCATCTGAGCCACCAGGGAAGCCGACAGTATACTCACTGAGGACTAATCTTCATCTGCAAGGCTCTTCTTGCCTTTCCTTTCACCAACAAGACCTGGTGAGAGTGGGGTCAAGACAGAATGCGCCTCCCCTGGATGCCTCCACACCCAGCTATTGGAATGGGGGCTCATCAGTGAGGCACAGTGACTGAAACCCCACTTCCGGCGGTATTCACACACTGCTTACATGTTTGTCCTTGGTGGCTCAGATGGTAAAGAAGCGGCCTGCAATGCAGGGATCCCTGGCTCAGGAAGCTCCCTCAGAGAAGGAAACGGCAAGGAAATGGCTGCCCACTCCAGTATTCTTGTCTGGAGAATTCCATGGACAGAGGAGCCTGGTGGACTATTTAATCTATAGGGTCACAAAGAGTCAGACACGACTGAGCGACCGACACTTTTACCTGTCTGTCTGCTTGGTCTTAGCATACAGCAGGCAAGGCCTGGCCTCGGTCAGCCCTTGACGAGTCAGGACAGCTGTCTTCCTCAAAGGGCCGGGGCAGTCCTTCAGATTTTCCAGTCCCAACTCTCTCATGAAACTGTACCAGGATCCTGTCTGCTCAGACAGACATGAGTCTGTAACTTCATTACCATTTGGTAGCCTGGATGTTAACAGGTGCTTAAAAGGGGAAACTGAGTTGAATCTGAGTGTGAGCCTATTCTTAGAATCGGTGCTCTGCCCCCAGGCCTCTCTCACTCAGCCCTCCAGCCTTTCCCTCCTGAGGGGGTCCCTCAGCCCCTGAGGAGACTTGAATTTCAAGTGTGAAAACGCCCCCTGGACCTCATCACCAATTCTTCCTAACAACCAAAGCTTTCATTGCCTCTAAGGCTTGTTCTTAGGCTATTTTTAACTTATCCTTTCTTTTAAAAAAAAAAAAAAAAAATTACACCAAGAGGAGCTTAATGAGCCCCATTAAGCTTTTTGTCAAAAAAGAAAATTTTCAGACATTAACCAAGGAGTGCTCCTGAACACCATGGCTGGCTGGCATGCCTCTTCAAACTAGGCTCTCCTCCCCTCAATACAAGAGCTTATTTTTGGACAGCAGCCTCCGCACATCACAAACATGCCACACAGGGTTCATCGTGAACTTAAAAGAAGCGGAGATTTAGGTGAGAGGTTCAGGAAAAGAACTCAGGGCTGCAGAGAACAGCCAGAGGAAGGAGGGCAGAGTTCCTGAGGGATGGGAAATCCCGCTGCTTAATGTGACTTCCAGCACCTCTCGGCTGCATGACTGCGCTTCTACCTGGCCAACAGTACAAAGGATGGGAAACATAGTGAGACTTCAGTTCGAATACACACACACCCCAACACACCACCAGCAGCACCGACAACAGCATCAACTAGGGGCTCCGTGGTAAAGAATCCACCTGTCAGTGCAGGAGACTTGGGTCTGATCCTTGATGTGGAAAAATCCCATCTGCTGTGGAGCAACTAAACCCATCTATGACACAACTATTGAACCTGTGCTCTAGAGCCTGCGGCTACTGAAGCTTGTGTGCCGAAGAGCCTGTGCTCCCCAACAAGAGAAGCCACCACAGTGAGAAGCCCGCACACGGCAACTGGAGAGGAGCCCTCACTCCTAACTGGAGGAAAGCCCACGCAGCAATGAAAACCCTGCATAACCAAACATAAATAAATAAAAGCAATTTTAAGAAATAATGTTATTTATTTATGTTTTGTTGTGTGGGGTCTACATTGCTGTGTGGGGTTTTCTCTAGTTGTAGTGAGCGGGGGCTACTCTCTAGTTGTGGTGCACAGGCTTCTCGTTGCTGTGGTGTCTCCTGTTGTATCGCACAGCCTCTATAGTTGTGGCTCGTGGGCTCTAGAGCACAGGCTCAGCAGTGGTTGCGGATGGGCATGTGGGATCTTCCCAGACCAGGGCTTGAACCTGCGTTTCCTGCATTGGCAGGCAGATTCTTTCTCTTTTATTTTTTTTTAAATTGTGGCCTATTCCATACTGGTTTTTAGTTATTTATTTTCATCCATCTTTATTCTTCGACCTGTGTGGGCCTCCCATTGTAGCGGCCTCTCCTGTTGCAAAGCACCAGTTCTGGGCGCATGCACTCCAGAGCGCTGGCTCATAATTGGACACACCAGTTCAGGCGCTCTGCGGCATGTGGGATCTTCCCAGGACAGGGATCCAACAGCACCCCTTGCACTGCAAAGTGGACTCTACCCAGTGGACCACCAGGGAAGTCCTGGAAGGCAGATTGTTTACCATCATTTACCATTCAGAGCCAGCAGGGAAGCCCTAAAATAACTTAAAAAAAAAATTAAAACAACATAAAACAAACAAGAAAGACCTGCGGCATTCTTGCAAAGCATAAATACGATGGCAATAAACAACTCAGCTGTCCATCCATCCAAACCCAAGAGTCCATCTGAGTCAAAGCTTGGCCTTGGTTTTAGGCCAAGGTTCTCAGCTATTCTGCAGGATGAGATTGAACATTACTCACAAATTACAATGTTGCCCCCCGGCAGGGTCAAAGCAGTCAGGACAGAACCATTCGCTCCTTGGACTTTCAAGTTAAAGTATCATGGAGCCCTTTCCAGGCATGAGAGGACAGCTTCCATCTCTTGGATGCTCACGCCTAGTTGTGCTGCTGTTTCAGAGTCCACTGATGACCTTCACAGCCCTGGCACTGGCATTCTTAATTGGGGTTCGGCCATGGCTTTATCTAGTGGACTCACAGTAAGTGGCCTAGTGACCAGAACTTACTGCGACTGTTACTGGTGTGTGGAAGGCCTGGGGAGAGGATAGGGAGATATTTGCCTTCAGCAGAGAAAGAACTTCCTCCTTGGATGAATAGCCCACCCTCCCTGAACTGTGTTAGTGTTACAATGTACCAGTCTGTAGAGTTCATATTATTCCAAGTATTCCATGATTCTCAGAAGATAACAGTGCTTGCTCAGAGCTGGATAAAATACTGTTGGACCATGTTAGCGAAATGAAAGATTTTCAGGATGGTGAGAAATAAAGAAGAAGTTTGCAGATAATGGAAATCACTTTTAAATTTATTATTGCAAAAAGGAATTTTTTTGTAGGGAATACGAACGTGGAGTATTTATTCATGCTGGATACAACATCAATTAATTAATCAAAAGCAGACAAGATGAAAAGAGTCGTTCTTTTGAGTTGCCACTCAAGTCTAGTGCTCATAACGAAAGAGGCTAAGAATGTTGTGCTAAGACTCTTTTAAAAGCTCAACAGCCCCATCAGAAAGGCAATAGGCTAAGCATGTTGCTTGCATGTTTGCTAGTAAGGCCAAAGACTAAAGCCACAGCATTAACTTCATGCATAGTATAAAAAGAAATTGTCTGTTCTTATTCAAGGACTTGAATGTAGGTGTAGAAGAGGCTTTGTCCCTTGATCTATGGCTACAGGGCAGAATGGCGAGTAAGAGCACGCCTCTGTCTGTTCTCATACTATTCCCTCTGCCCATGGAGGCCTCCCCGCCCTGTCATTCAGGAGAACGCTTACCCATCCTGTGGGACCCAGCAAAATGATCACCTCTACTGTGAAACCTCCTGTGATACACTAGGCTGAGTGAAATGTTTCCATTTACATTTCTGTTTCTTCCCCATCAGACTGTGAGCTCTTTAGGGATCCAGAAAATGTTTCACTGATACATGAGCACAATGTTTGATTCACAGCTAATAAGTACTCAATAAATATTGTTATTATTTATAAAATATAAAAATAAGTTCTTGTTGAATGAATGCATATCTAGCAAGAGCAAGAAGAACAAATAATAAAAAGGATTGATGATAGGCATTCATTCATACATTAATAACCGTTGGCTCATCACTGCCCAAGACAGAGGGGGGAGACTGAAAAAACAGAAGGTAGAGTCTAGATCCTGGCTGGGAGAGTCAGAGAACACACTTGAAACAGCAGGGGAAACAATCTATGAAACGATCTATGGCTATATCTTACAGTCAATAGTTCAGAGTAGTAGGAAAGGGGTGTCAGAGCTTGGTATTTAAGTTCTACTCCAGGACCCAAGAGAATCACCTCAAATCAGTGTTTACAAGTCAAATAGCTGTCAGAGTCCCTTTTCTGGGTTGTTCTACTTTGCTTAATGGAAATCACTTTTAAATTTATTATTGCAAAAGGAATTTTTGTAGGAATACGACGTGAGTATTTATTCATGCTGGATACAACATCAATTAATTAATCAAAAGCAGACAAGATGAAAAGAGTCGTTCTTTTGAGTTGCCACTCAAGTCTAGTGCTCATAACGAAAGAGGCTAAGAATGTTGTGCTAAGACTCTTTTAAAAGCTCAACAGCCCCATCAGAAAGGCAATAGGCTAAGCATGTTGCTTGCATGTTTGCTAGTAAGGCCAAAGACTAAAGCCACAGCATTAACTTCATGCATAGTATAAAAAGAAATTGTCTGTTCTTATTCAAGGACTTGAATGTAGGTGTAGAAGAGGCTTTGTCCCTTGATCTATGGCTACAGGGCAGAATGGCGAGTAAGAGCACCCCTTTGTCTGTTCTCATACTATTCCCTCTGCCCATGGAGGCCTCCCCGCCCTGTCATTCAGGAGAACGCTTACCCATCCTGTGGGACCCAGCAAAATGATCACCTCTACTGTGAAACCTCCTGTGATACACTAGGCTGAGTGAAATGTTTCCATTTACATTTCTGTTTCTTCCCCATCAGACTGTGAGCTCTTTAGGGATCCAGAAAATGTTTCACTGATACATGAGCACAATGTTTGATTCACAGCTAATAAGTACTCAATAAATATTGTTATTATTTATAAAATATAAAAATAAGTTCTTGTTGAATGAATGCATATCTAGCAAGAGCAAGAAGAACAAATAATAAAAAGGATTGATGATAGGCATTCATTCATACATTAATAACCGTTGGCTCATCACTGCCCAAGACAGAGGGGGGAGACTGAAAAAACAGAAGGTAGAGTCTAGATCCTGGCTGGGAGAGTCAGAGAACACACTTGAAACAGCAGGGGAAACAATCTATGAAACGATCTATGGCTATATCTTACAGTCAATAGTTCAGAGTAGTAGGAAAGGGGTGTCAGAGCTTGGTATTTAAGTTCTACTCCAGGACCCAAGAGAATCACCTCAAATCAGTGTTTACAAGTCAAATAGCTGTCAGAGTCCCTTTTCTGGGTTGTTCTACTTTGCTTATTTTCTGAACCATCTGGCTCTTTCTCACCTCCCCAGCCTCCACCCCACTTCCTGTTTTTGCCCTCGAACAGTCTGCAAATCCAACCTCAGCCCCCATCACCAACTCCCAGCCTGTGACTTCTCTCCTCCTTCCTGGCTGCCCCTCAGACTGCCACCCAGCAGAACCCTCACTCATGAGTCAGAGCAGATCTGAGGGGGTTGGCCCAGTGGCTAGTGTTCACTCTTTCCTTGGCACTGGAGGTTTTCTATGAGGACCTCAGAGTGGTTATGGAAGATCTTTGAGGAGGAGCTGCCCTATCCTGCCACATCCTCCAGGTTCCAGAGAAAGGTTCTGCCTCATACTCAGAATCTGTGGACTTGGCATCTCACTTGCTGATAGTCCCTTCATACTTGCTCTCACTTTTCTTTTATCCTTTTCTGGTCAGTGATTCTGCTTGCTGTCCACAGCTTAATGCCACCATTGGCTTCAGTGTGTGTTACTTGCTCAGTCATGTCTGACTTTTTGCAACTACATGGACTGTAGCCCACCAGGCTCTTCTGTCCATGGAATTCTCTGGGCATGAATCCTGGAGTGGGTAGCCATTCCCTTCGCCAGGGGTCTTCCCGACCCAGGGATCAAACCCAGGTCTCCTGCATTGCAGGCAGGTTCTTTACTGTCTGAGCCACCAGGGAAGCCCACTGTTGGCTTCATTGTGTCCAATTCTTTGTCCCTGGCTTTGGATCCTAATTTGCCTCTGGAAACCTCTGAACATCCCCTTGCCTTCTTGGTGCAGCCTGGGCTACAGCACTCCTAAAACAATTACCGTAGGGTTTAGCCAGGCCTCTGGTTCCACATTGCTATATGATGTCTCCCCTGGACTCTTTCCCAATGTCTTTCCAGGCATCCAAATTAAGGGCACCATAGTGTACAAAAACAGCCATCAAGACATCAGCTAGAGCTCAAGAAATCACAGAAACCACCTAAGTTTGAGCAAATCATTGGTCACTTTATTTATACCTCTCCAAAAAAGAAGTTGTGGATTCTGAGGCTTATGTGCAGTCTTGAATGACTGGACATTTAAGAGCTCTGTTTGATTAGTGTACCACCTATTTGGTATTAAGGGTCAAATTGTATGATCATTCTATTGTGCATATTAACAGAATACCTACTCTGATTTCCTCTTGCCTTACTCTAGAGAACTCGGACAGCCATCTCTATCTTAAGGCCATCTTTGGGAACTAAGTTGATACCAAGGAAAATGATAGGCTCCAGTTAAGTGGCTCTAACTCCGTGAGGGCTAGAAAAGCTATGGACAACAGATACCCCAGGAAGAGCCCTGGCAAAGGAGCTGCTGATGTATGGAGTCAAGGAAACAGACTGCTTATGGAGGCTGCACCATTTTCTTTCTCTGGTTACCCCACGATAAACAACTTCAAACAACAGTAGAGATTCCATACTTAGGTCCAAACCCCACTCAGAATCTGTGGCCTTGGCATCTCACTTGCTGATAGTCCCTTCATACTTGCTCTCACTTTTCTTTTATCCTTTTCTGGTCAGTGATTCTGCTTGCTGTCCACAGCTTAATGCCACCATTGGCTTCAGTGTGTGTTACTTGCTCAGTCATGTCTGACTTTTTGCAACTACATGGACTGTAGCCCACCAGGCTCTTCTGTCCATGGAATTCTCTGGGCATGAATCCTGGAGTGGGTAGCCATTCCCTTCGCCAGGGGTCTTCCCGACCCAGGGATCAAACCCAGGTCTCCTGCATTGCAGGCAGGTTCTTTACTGTCTGAGCCACCAGGGAAGCCCACTGTTGGCTTCATTGTGTCCAATTCTTTGTCCCTGGCTTTGGATCCTAATTTGCCTCTGGAAACCTCTGAACATCCCCTTGCCTTCTTGGTGCAGCCTGGGCTACAGCACTCCTAAAACAATTACCGTAGGGTTTAGCCAGGCCTCTGGTTCCACATTGCTATATGATGTCTCCCCTGGACTCTTTCCCAATGTCTTTCCAGGCATCCAAATTAAGGGCACCATAGTGTACAAAAACAGCCATCAAGACATCAGCTAGAGCTCAAGAAATCACAGAAACCACCTAAGTTTGAGCAAATCATTGGTCACTTTATTTATACCTCTCCAAAAAAGAAGTTGTGGATTCTGAGGCTTATGTGCAGTCTTGAATGACTGGACATTTAAGAGCTCTGTTTGATTAGTGTACCACCTATTTGGTATTAAGGGTCAAATTGTATGATCATTCTATTGTGCATATTAACAGAATACCTACTCTGATTTCCTCTTGCCTTACTCTAGAGAACTCGGACAGCCATCTCTATCTTAAGGCCATCTTTGGGAACTAAGTTGATACCAAGGAAAATGATAGGCTCCAGTTAAGTGGCTCTAACTCCGTGAGGGCTAGAAAAGCTATGGACAACAGATACCCCAGGAAGAGCCCTGGCAAAGGAGCTGCTGATGTATGGAGTCAAGGAAACAGACTGCTTATGGAGGCTGCACCATTTTCTTTCTCTGGTTACCCCACGATAAACAACTTCAAACAACAGTAGAGATTGATTTCTCGCTCATGTTAGGTGATCGTGTTACATAAGCAGAAGTCTTCCTGTAAGTGCGCACTGCATTGCACTAGGCTCAGCCCTTGTGCTGGCAGTAACTCTGTACCATGTTTTCTTTAGTCCAAGATCCAGGCTGAAGGAGCAGCTCTAATTTGGCACGTTAACATTCTCCAGAAACAGAGAACAGAGAGATGGTGAGCATTCACAAAGGCTCTTAAAACTCTTGCCCAGAAATGGTCCATGTCACTTTCACTCACACTTCATTGGCAAAGCAAGCCATGTGGCCAGGCCCAAGGTTGCTGGTTGGGAAAGCATAAATCTCCCATAGAAGAGAGCAGCAGATATTGGAAACAATGTCACAGCCGCCACAGCCACGGACCTTGAACATGAGCCCCGTGGTTTATAGCTAATGCATAGGAAACCTAGCTGTTTCTGAGGCAGGCCTTGGTACCAGAAAGCTGTGTGTGCTTTTAAATATAGATTTGTGGGGACAGTGGGTGCAGGAGGGACATGAGGAGCTCAGCACGCTCTGTGAGGTCCTCCATTGGAGACCATTACATTAATTCAAGAGCGATTCAGTGGATTTGGGTTAGGGGCTGTGAGGAGAAAATGGAGAGAAACATTTGGGTAGAACAGTTACTTTAAAAGCAAAATAGGCAGGACTATTTACCTGGATAGATAATGGGGGCCCTAGGGGTGTGAGTCAAAGATGATTCCGAGATTTCTCCTCACTAGCTGGGCTGCGAGGCAGTGAAACATGCTACTTGACGTAAAGTCAGTTCCAGAGCTTTCTCAGAATCACAGCACATTGATCTTCCAGGGTGATACGCAGCAGCAAGGACACAGCAGCTGTAAAGAGCGCTGAGCTGCCTTACAAATCCGGGCGGGGCTCCTGGGTCTAGCGCCCATGAGCTGTGTGGTCAGGGAAATCTCTTTACTTTCCTGTGCCTTGGTTTTTGCACGTGTGAAAAGGAGAATAGTGATTCACAAGTCACAGAATTGCTTGAGGACCACGTTCCTGTGAACATTCTTGACAGTGATTTATACATGTTTATGAATACCAGAGCCCTGGTTGGACGCGTGTCCTCAGCCTAGCCACCCTATGATTATATACTGCCTTGGATTGTTTGGGGCTTAAGGCATGCCATCACCTCATTCTTGAATTCTATTTAGAGGTTTCCTAGCCGAAAACCTGGGCATATAGCCAGATAATGGAAACTATGGATCACAGGCTCTAGAGACTAGAGTAACCAGATAGGTACTTTAAATGTAGGTCAGATATAAGGAACATGAAGCACTTTTGGAGGAAACATGAAGACGTGGTACAGAGAACTTTGGGCTTCCCAGGTGGTGCTACAGGTAAAGAACCCACCTGCCAGTGCAGGAGACTTAAGAGATGCTGTGGGTTTGATCCCTAGGTTGGGATGATCCCCTAGAGGGGGGCATGGCAATCCATCCACTGCAGTATTCTTGCCTGGGTAATTTCCCGGACAGAGGAGCCTGACGGGCTACAGTTCACGAGGTCACAGGGAGTTGGACATGACTGAAGTGACTTAGCACACGTACGCACAGAGAACTTTCCCTGTGTTATATATAAAACAACATACACAAAATAATAAAGGGTAACAGCCTCTCCCTGACCCCTACAAGACCATCAGGAGTGGCCTGGGCGCTGGTGAACTGCAGAGTGAGAAGTAGTTGGAAGGGGGCAGCCTTAGCTCAGCCTAGTTTGCCAGGTGTCCTGGTTGGTAAAAGTGCTGGAAATCTGGATGTTTACATGACACTTCCTGATTTATCAAACATTGACGACTAATTGAAAAAAAATTTTAAAAACAGTCTGCAGTCAAACAGGTTGTCACCTAAGACTCGTTCCCCACGAAGTCACGCACATTCCAGAGCTTTCTCAGAATCACAGCACATTGATCTTCCAGGGTGATACGCAGCAGCAAGGACACAGCAGCTGTAAAGAGCGCTGAGCTGCCTTACAAATCCGGGCGGGGCTCCTGGGTCTAGCGCCCATGAGCTGTGTGGTCAGGGAAATCTCTTTACTTTCCTGTGCCTTGGTTTTTGCACGTGTGAAAAGGAGAATAGTGATTCACAAGTCACAGAATTGCTTGAGGACCACGTTCCTGTGAACATTCTTGACAGTGATTTATACATGTTTATGAATACCAGAGCCCTGGTTGGACGCGTGTCCTCAGCCTAGCCACCCTATGATTATATACTGCCTTGGATTGTTTGGGGCTTAAGGCATGCCATCACCTCATTCTTGAATTCTATTTAGAGGTTTCCTAGCCGAAAACCTGGGCATATAGCCAGATAATGGAAACTATGGATCACAGGCTCTAGAGACTAGAGTAACCAGATAGGTACTTTAAATGTAGGTCAGATATAAGGAACATGAAGCACTTTTGGAGGAAACATGAAGACGTGGTACAGAGAACTTTGGGCTTCCCAGGTGGTGCTACAGGTAAAGAACCCACCTGCCAGTGCAGGAGACTTAAGAGATGCTGTGGGTTTGATCCCTAGGTTGGGATGACCCCCTAGAGGGGGGCATGGCAATCCATCCACTGCAGTATTCTTGCCTGGGTAATTTCCCGGACAGAGGAGCCTGACGGGCTACAGTTCACGAGGTCACAGGGAGTTGGACATGACTGAAGTGACTTAGCACACGTACGCACAGAGAACTTTCCCTGTGTTATATATAAAACAACATACACAAAATAATAAAGGGTAACAGCCTCTCCCTGACCCCTACAAGACCATCAGGAGTGGCCTGGGCGCTGGTGAACTGCAGAGTGAGAAGTAGTTGGAAGGGGGCAGCCTTAGCTCAGCCTAGTTTGCCAGGTGTCCTGGTTGGTAAAAGTGCTGGAAATCTGGATGTTTACATGACACTTCCTGATTTATCAAACATTGACGACTAATTGAAAAAAAATTTTAAAAACAGTCTGCAGTTAAAACACATCTGCTGTCGGTCCACAGGTTGTCACCTAAGCATCACATAAGGAGAAGGAGGTTGAATATGGTTACTCACAGAACTATCACTGCATGAGAAAGAGTAGAAATTTTAGGTGGTGGTGGTGGTTCGTCACTAAAGTCATGTCCAATTCTTTTTGACCCCATGAACTGTAGCCCGCCAGGCTCTTCTGTCCATGGGATTTCCCAGGCAGGAATACTAAAGTGGGTTGCAATTTCCTCCTCCAGGGGATCTTCTTGACCCAGGGATGGAACCTGCATCTCCTGCATTTCAGGTGGATTCTTTACCACTGAGCCACCAGGGAAGTCCAGAAATTTTAGGAGATGAGGCCAAAATCAGGAAGGGATGTGGCAAGAAGGACTATATATAAGCATGCTGGAGGCAGACTTTCAGGGGAGATCAGGGAATGGGAGGCCCATGGTCACCTGGTCTCAGGGGTTCAGACATAGATTTAGATTTAGGCTCAAAGTGTTTGCTCACCTTTGGCTCAGGTGCCCTGCCTGGGCCGGGAGAGTGATCAGGCCAGGAGTCAGGACAGTGACCTCCTCCTATATGCCTTCACTGCCAGGGAGCCTCTCACCCAAGGACAGAGGGGCTTTTTAGTTTCATGATTACCTCTCCATCCTCTACTTAAAAAAAAAAAAGTATTACTTATTTTTTGCTATTCTGAGTTTTCACTGCTGCTGCAGGCTCTTCTCTAGTTGTGGTGGGCAGGCTTCTTGTTGCGGTATTCTTGCCTGGGTAATTTCCCGGACAGAGGAGCCTGACGGGCTACAGTTCACGAGGTCACAGGGAGTTGGACATGACTGAAGTGACTTAGCACACGACGCACAGAGAACTTTCCCTGTGTTATATATAAAACAACATACACAAAATAATAAAGGGTAACAGCCTCTCCCTGACCCCTACAAGACCATCAGGAGTGGCCTGGGCGCTGGTGAACTGCAGAGTGAGAAGTAGTTGGAAGGGGGCAGCCTTAGCTCAGCCTAGTTTGCCAGGTGTCCTGGTTGGTAAAAGTGCTGGAAATCTGGATGTTTACATGACACTTCCTGATTTATCAAACATTGACGACTAATTGAAAAAAAATTTTAAAAACAGTCTGCAGTTAAAACACATCTGCTGTCGGTCCACAGGTTGTCACCTAAGCATCACATAAGGAGAAGGAGGTTGAATATGGTTACTCACAGAACTATCACTGCATGAGAAAGAGTAGAAATTTTAGGTGGTGGTGGTGGTTCGTCACTAAAGTCATGTCCAATTCTTTTTGACCCCATGAACTGTAGCCCGCCAGGCTCTTCTGTCCATGGGATTTCCCAGGCAGGAATACTAAAGTGGGTTGCAATTTCCTCCTCCAGGGGATCTTCTTGACCCAGGGATGGAACCTGCATCTCCTGCATTTCAGGTGGATTCTTTACCACTGAGCCACCAGGGAAGTCCAGAAATTTTAGGAGATGAGGCCAAAATCAGGAAGGGATGTGGCAAGAAGGACTATATATAAGCATGCTGGAGGCAGACTTTCAGGGGAGATCAGGGAATGGGAGGCCCATGGTCACCTGGTCTCAGGGGTTCAGACATAGATTTAGATTTAGGCTCAAAGTGTTTGCTCACCTTTGGCTCAGGTGCCCTGCCTGGGCCGGGAGAGTGATCAGGCCAGGAGTCAGGACAGTGACCTCCTCCTATATGCCTTCACTGCCAGGGAGCCTCTCACCCAAGGACAGAGGGGCTTTTTAGTTTCATGATTACCTCTCCATCCTCTACTTAAAAAAAAAAAAGTATTACTTATTTTTTGCTATTCTGAGTTTTCACTGCTGCTGCAGGCTCTTCTCTAGTTGTGGTGGGCAGGCTTCTTGTTGCGGTGACTTCTCTTGTTGTGGAATTCAGGCTCTAGGGCTCACGGACCTCAACAGTTGCAGCTCTGAGGCTCTAGAGCACAGACTCAATAGCTGTGGCTCACGGGCTTAGTCGCTCCGCAGCACGTGGGATCTTCCCGGATCAGGAATTGAACCCATGTCTCCTGCATTGGCAGGTGAACACTCCACCACTGAGCTACCAGGGAAGCTCCTCCACTTTATTTTTAAGTTATCCCCGGCCATACTGTTTTGAAGAGCTGTCAGATGGAGTTCCAGACAGTAATCAGACATCATAAACTTTCAGATCCAGAAAGTTAGCATGTCACCTTTGAGTAAGAAAATCCCCAGGCTGGCTTCTCTGTTCCTGAGCTCACATTCCTCTCTCCAGCCTGAGCCCTGCTCAGCCTCATCCAACAGGTCAGGTCTCTGGCTGTCTTCATCTTCTCTTCCCCCAGACACAGCTCTCAGCAGATGTCCCACACTGGGGGCAGGGTGGTGGAGGGGTGGTTCCGTGGGGATTTTTAAACATTCAATGCACTTCTTGGAAACAGCGATCGCTCTTCCTTCCTCTTTTCAAATGACCATATAAATCACTTTGCTCTGGGCGCTGGTTCTGTTTTGTTGGGAAGTCTTGTTCAATGTCTTTTTACCATGCTGTTTCTCAGGGGTTTTGTGTCACTTCAACTTTCAACTGCCAAAACTGTCATAAAGGTCCTCCCTCGCTGTTTTATGTCACATCCATGTCCTTGTCTTTCACTTAAAATTTTTTTATTTTGGCCAGATGAGAATACATACCCTCTTCACTCCACAACAGGATAGTTTTAAAGTAGTATGTTATGAGGAAGTGAATGTTTAATCTCCTGTAACTTATTTTTTGCACCACTGTGTTACTTTGCTTAAATATTTTCCTTAGTAAGAATATAACTTGAGACTTTGGAATTATTATCTAGTGATTTTTTTGTTGACTCAGATCAGCTTGTTTTTCCTCTCCTTGTTTGCTAGAGGATTAACAGAAAGGTAACCTTTTCTACTAAGTTTCTTCTTTTGCCACATGAACCACTAAGTGCCATTTTAGTAAAGGATTTGGGTTTGTAAATTCTGAATGTGAATGTCTTTTCTCAATTAACAAGTACTTGGAGAACAGCATGATACTAAAAGAATTTCTTCCTAGGAAAAAATTTCCCCATATTTGTATTGATTGAAAAGCTTAATAAATCCATTCATTTATTAATACACAATTACTGAGTGCCTACTGTGTGTCAGACACTATTCTAAATATCAGGGGTATATTGATGAGCAAGATAGACAAAATTTCCTGTCTTTAAAGGGCTTATATTCTAGGAAATGCCCTGGCAATCCAGTGGGTGGTACTCCACGCTTCTACTGAAGGGGGCACAGGCTCAATTCCTGGTCGAGAAACTAAGATCCCACATGCCATGCAGCACAGCCAACTAAAAATAAAATAAAGTCTATTATAGAAAGGGCTTGTACTCTAGAAGGGACGGATACTAAAGTATACATATATAAACACACATGCACAATGAATTCTCAGAGGAAAACAACAAAGCAAGGTAAGAGAAATGAAGTAGGAAGAGCATTTTAATTTTAGATATGGTCGTGTTAAGGGATGCAGATAAGGTAAGGACCTTGCAAGCCACTGTAGGGATTTGGGCTTTACTCTGAGAAAAATGGAGAACTATCACAGTGCTTGGGCAAAGGAATGAGATGACTAGACTCACATGTTCAAAGGATCACTTTGCCTGCTGTGGAGAATAGCTTGTAAGGGAGGGGTGGGACAGAAGAGTGAAATGGAAGCACAGAAGCTAGTGAAGTGGCTGGTGGGTTAGCCAGGAGATGATGGGGGATGGAACCAAGGTGTAGTATTGGAGGATGTGTATTTAGAAAGTGAGGCCTGCAGGATTTCCTACTATTTTGTTGTAGGTAAGAGATGAGTCAAAGATGACTTCAAGACTTTTAGCTCAAGAAGGCAGAAAGGGCTTACCATTTACTCAGAGTGGGAGACCTGTGTGGGTTGCAGGGGGGGTTTGGTTTTGAGACCTGGGTCTAGTGATTTTTTTGTTGACTCAGATCAGCTTGTTTTTCCTCTCCTTGTTTGCTAGAGGATTAACAGAAAGGTAACCTTTTCTACTAAGTTTCTTCTTTTGCCACATGAACCACTAAGTGCCATTTTAGTAAAGGATTTGGGTTTGTAAATTCTGAATGTGAATGTCTTTTCTCAATTAACAAGTACTTGGAGAACAGCATGATACTAAAAGAATTTCTTCCTAGGAAAAAATTTCCCCATATTTGTATTGATTGAAAAGCTTAATAAATCCATTCATTTATTAATACACAATTACTGAGTGCCTACTGTGTGTCAGACACTATTCTAAATATCAGGGGTATATTGATGAGCAAGATAGACAAAATTTCCTGTCTTTAAAGGGCTTATATTCTAGGAAATGCCCTGGCAATCCAGTGGGTGGTACTCCACGCTTCTACTGAAGGGGGCACAGGCTCAATTCCTGGTCGAGAAACTAAGATCCCACATGCCATGCAGCACAGCCAACTAAAAATAAAATAAAGTCTATTATAGAAAGGGCTTGTACTCTAGAAGGGACGGATACTAAAGTATACATATATAAACACACATGCACAATGAATTCTCAGAGGAAAACAACAAAGCAAGGTAAGAGAAATGAAGTAGGAAGAGCATTTTAATTTTAGATATGGTCGTGTTAAGGGATGCAGATAAGGTAAGGACCTTGCAAGCCACTGTAGGGATTTGGGCTTTACTCTGAGAAAAATGGAGAACTATCACAGTGCTTGGGCAAAGGAATGAGATGACTAGACTCACATGTTCAAAGGATCACTTTGCCTGCTGTGGAGAATAGCTTGTAAGGGAGGGGTGGGACAGAAGAGTGAAATGGAAGCACAGAAGCTAGTGAAGTGGCTGGTGGGTTAGCCAGGAGATGATGGGGGATGGAACCAAGGTGTAGTATTGGAGGATGTGTATTTAGAAAGTGAGGCCTGCAGGATTTCCTACTATTTTGTTGTAGGTAAGAGATGAGTCAAAGATGACTTCAAGACTTTTAGCTCAAGAAGGCAGAAAGATGGACTTACCATTTACTCAGAGTGGGAGACCTGTGTGGGTTGCAGAGTTTGGTTTTGGTGGGCTGCACAGTTTTGTTTTGAACTCAATTTTGAGCTATTACAGGCCTAGTGGGAGAATCAGGTAAGCCATTAGAAACACAACTTGGCATGTAGGAGAGGGAACTGTGCTGGATATGTGAATAGAAAGTTGTTGACATAGAGAGGGAATCCAAAGCTCGAAGACTGCATGAATTCTTTGGAAGGAGGGCAGTGTCTTGGAAGCAGGCAGGAGGCAGCTTACCAAAGAGAAGGCAGTAGGCAATGGTGTCCCGTGATGTGGAGAGGTCAATTAAGAACCAAGAATCGATCACTGTATTTAGCAAAATGACAGCTGTTCATGTCCTCTGCAAGATCAATTTCAGTGAAGCAATAATGGAAGTAAAATCCTGATAAGATTGAGCCGAAGAGAAAATGGAAAGAACTGAATTGGAGACAGTAAGTACAAAGAATTCTTTTGAGATGTTTAGATCCAAAGGAGAGAGAAGTAGTGTAGGGAAAGCAGGGTCAAGAGAAACTTTATTCCTAATAAAGGGAAAAATAATAACATTTAAAAAAATGGTGATGGCAGTCATCCAGAAGACATGGAAAGTCAATGCTATAGGAGACAAGGGTCAATTGCTACTGTTATCATTTGAGATTGAATGAGATCTGGTACAAAATTAAAGGACGAGCTTTCTGAAAGAACTTTTCCAGAAGAGCTTTCTGTAAGTTCATCCCTAGTAGTAGCAGGGGGAAAGGCAGAGGATATGGATACTGACTCTCAAGTTTATGCTTTAAAAAAAAAATTTCCCCAGTGAAGGGAACACTTAGTTTAGGGCTACCAATCAAGAAGCTCTGGCTTACCAGACAGGCAATCCTTATTCAATTTGCCTGGGAGTAAGTGGTGGAGAAACATTGGGGAAGGAAAGTGGACAGAAGAGTGAAATGGAAGCACAGAAGCTAGTGAAGTGGCTGGTGGGTTAGCCAGGAGATGATGGGGGATGGAACCAAGGTGTAGTATTGGAGGATGTGTATTTAGAAAGTGAGGCCTGCAGGATTTCCTACTATTTTGTTGTAGGTAAGAGATGAGTCAAAGATGACTTCAAGACTTTTAGCTCAAGAAGGCAGAAAGATGGACTTACCATTTACTCAGAGTGGGAGACCTGTGTGGGTTGCAGAGTTTGGTTTTGGTGGGCTGCACAGTTTTGTTTTGAACTCAATTTTGAGCTATTACAGGCCTAGTGGGAGAATCAGGTAAGCCATTAGAAACACAACTTGGCATGTAGGAGAGGGAACTGTGCTGGATATGTGAATAGAAAGTTGTTGACATAGAGAGGGAATCCAAAGCTCGAAGACTGCATGAATTCTTTGGAAGGAGGGCAGTGTCTTGGAAGCAGGCAGGAGGCAGCTTACCAAAGAGAAGGCAGTAGGCAATGGTGTCCCGTGATGTGGAGAGGTCAATTAAGAACCAAGAATCGATCACTGTATTTAGCAAAATGACAGCTGTTCATGTCCTCTGCAAGATCAATTTCAGTGAAGCAATAATGGAAGTAAAATCCTGATAAGATTGAGCCGAAGAGAAAATGGAAAGAACTGAATTGGAGACAGTAAGTACAAAGAATTCTTTTGAGATGTTTAGATCCAAAGGAGAGAGAAGTAGTGTAGGGAAAGCAGGGTCAAGAGAAACTTTATTCCTAATAAAGGGAAAAATAATAACATTTAAAAAAATGGTGATGGCAGTCATCCAGAAGACATGGAAAGTCAATGCTATAGGAGACAAGGGTCAATTGCTACTGTTATCATTTGAGATTGAATGAGATCTGGTACAAAATTAAAGGACGAGCTTTCTGAAAGAACTTTTCCAGAAGAGCTTTCTGTAAGTTCATCCCTAGTAGTAGCAGGGGGAAAGGCAGAGGATATGGATACTGACTCTCAAGTTTATGCTTTAAAAAAAAAATTTCCCCAGTGAAGGGAACACTTAGTTTAGGGCTACCAATCAAGAAGCTCTGGCTTACCAGACAGGCAATCCTTATTCAATTTGCCTGGGAGTCCATTTTGGAAGGTACAGGTGCATTTCTTTCTTCTCATTGTGGTTGATTAAGACATGTGCCCTTCGCTTCTCTAGTTTCAATCTCATCATGTTATTTCTAACTATAGCAGTCTGGCTATTCCTTTTCCCTTCAGACCCCATGTTATGTCAGGGCCCACAGAGAGTTACCCCACATACTCTGCCCAGATCCATTTTCTTCTCACTGTTTTCCATCCTCCACCTGCTTGTTTCTAGTCCGGTCTCCAGCATTCGCTTTCCTTAGCTGCAAAAAAAGGTGAGAGTTTGCATCCTCCCTTTGACCAAGAAGTGAAATGGGTTTAACCTATGTAGAGAGACAGCACAGGAGATGAGAAGGCTACTGCTTACCACGTGCTTAGGTTCAGCCCGAACTATGTATTTTTTTTAAATTTTACTTTGTTATCATCTATTAGATTAGATTAAGTCTTAGTTGCCGCACACTGCATCTTGTGGGATCTTTTGCTGCAGTGCTCAGACTTTCTGATTGTGGTCCTATGGGTTTAGTTGCTCCTGGGCATGTGGGATCTGTTACCAGATCAGGCATGGAACTCGATTCCCCTCCACTGCAAGGCAGATTCTTAACCACTAGGCCATCAGGAAAGTCTCCTGACTATGTAATTTCTAAGCCTTATATGTATGTGAGCTTATCTAAGATGCAGTATTTACAGAATCACCATAGACTAAGAAATTTGGTCACACATATACTACGTGGACACAGAGTAGGCTACATCTGCTGAACAATACCTATATTCTAAGCACTCGGCTAAGCCCTTTCCATATGAGAATAAATCCTTGGTCTCACAATATCTTGACATAGGTGCTATTATCTCCATTTCAGACATCAAGAGAGGCAACAGAGAGACTCATATATAGTTTGAAACCCTGCAGCTCTCCAGCATCACTGCCACTTGCCAAGCAAATATATTTCCCAGTCATTTGTGTATGGTTATACAGGTGCAACCAGATTTCGCTCTGTCCCCTCGGGGCCAGTCTTCTGCTATGAGGGATTCATCATATGATTCATAAGCTACTCTAATGTATTGGGGATTAACTTACAAAGTTGATTTCGGCACAACTTTTCAAAAATACGTTCACAGATTACTGAAATTCCTATTGCTTACCATACGTTGGGCACGCCACTAGGTGACACACATGGGAACAATGCAAAATCCTTCCTTCAAGGAGCTCCGATTCTTCTCTAGTGGGAAACTCAATTATTCATTAACTCATTCAATAAGTATTATTGAGTGCCTTAGGGTGTGCCAAGTGCTACAGTTTAGGTAAACACAAATCAACTTAGAATTACAATACTTGCTAGAAAGAGACAGAGGTATACAGACCTTTATCTCTTAGGTGGTCCTTGGTATGGTGAGTGTGTGGATCTCTAGAGCCAGGCTTCCAGGCTTAAAAATGGAGCGCTGCCACTTAAAGGCTGTATGATCTTGCACGGCTTATCTAATCTCTCCAGGCCTTTGTAAAAAGTGAGGAGAGTAATAGTATTTCTCTCATAGGGTTGTTGCAAGGACTAAAAGGGGATGTAGGTACAGTACTCAGAGCAGAGCCCTGCCCGGCACAAGCACTGTTAGCTGTAGTCATCATTCCAGGGATAGATTTCACAAAGTATTGGAACAGTCGCTGATTTGTGACCATAACTCAACAAAGGACAGTAAGCGCTCCTAAGTCTCTGTTGACTAGAGCTCCCTTGAAGCCTGATTGTGTTTCCCCAACCTGATCCCTGGCCAAGATAGGCCATTCAATCTGACCGTCAAATCAGTTATCATCCTTAAATGCCTTCTACCTGTTTGGTGTTCCTTGGGGAGTACAGGAAGTTGACATTTTTTGCTTCCTAGACCCCGAGAGTGATCTTCATTATTTGTCATTGGTATAACTCTTAGCAATTTTATCTTAATTTTTTGTTTATTATTTTTTATCAAAAGAGTAATAGGTGTTCAACATAAAAACAATTCAAACATACAGAAACTTGTAATAGAAAGGGAACAACCGTAGTAGTCTACATCCAGAAATAACCACGGTTAACTACTTGTTATATATGTTTCTAGATTTCTCATAAGTATATAGTTAATAATACAAATATTTTTCACAAAATATGCAAATAAAATGTGATCATAGGCTTCCCTGGTGATCCAGTGGGTAAGGACACTGCCTTGCAGTGCAAGGGGCGCTGGTTCGATCCCTGGCCTGGGAAGATCCCACGTGCCGCGGAGCGGCTGGACTGATGTGTCCAATCACCGAGCCAGAGCTCTGGAGCGCATGCGCCCAGAGCCAGTGCTCTGGAGTGAGAGAGGCCACTGTGGTGGGAGGCCCACACAGGCCAAAGAACAAAGATGCATGAAATGAAATAAATGAAAAACCAATAGAAGTAACCAAAAAAAAAAAAAGGATCATACTATTCATATTGTTTTGCAACTTGCTTTTTTTTCATTTATAGATTTTGGACATTCTTTCATGTTAGTACAAATAGGTGTCTTATTTAAAAAAAAAAAAAAAAGTTAAATTTGCTTAACTAGTTCCCTACTGGGATTTTGTTATTATACTTGTTGTTGTTGTTGTTATTACACTTTTTGCACACATATGTCCAAAGTAAAAATTCCTAGATGTAGAATTGCCTGGTCAAAAAGAAACAAAAAGAATTTCACATATTAATTTCATCCAAAGTCGCTCAATTTTCCTCCAAATGGATTTACCCAATTTACACTCACATTTATGAAAATATGTGCCTGTTTCTCTATGTCTGTTTTCTGAGTACTACTTTTTTCCTTTCTCAAATTTATCCTATTCTTGAAATCAAAGTTCTCTCAAATCTAGAATCATACTTTAAAACTCAGGGAAGATCAAAACATGGAATGGGTTTTTACAAACAGCAAAACGCTCCAAATTAATTATAGTAGTTAAGTGTTTTGCATTAAAATGTCACACTGGTAGATGTTAACAGTTTTAAAACAGCACTAACTTCCCAGGTCAGCAAATCTGGTACTGTAATCAGATCCCCTGCCACCCAGTCTGCCTACACACCTCCTTCTTGGCTGGGTGTGTGGAATAGAGGAGGCTGCTGGCCCCAAAAGGTTAAAAAACAATTCAAACATACAGAAACTTGTAATAGAAAGGGAACAACCGTAGTAGTCTACATCCAGAAATAACCACGGTTAACTACTTGTTATATATGTTTCTAGATTTCTCATAAGTATATAGTTAATAATACAAATATTTTTCACAAAATATGCAAATAAAATGTGATCATAGGCTTCCCTGGTGATCCAGTGGGTAAGGACACTGCCTTGCAGTGCAAGGGGCGCTGGTTCGATCCCTGGCCTGGGAAGATCCCACGTGCCGCGGAGCGGCTGGACTGATGTGTCCAATCACCGAGCCAGAGCTCTGGAGCGCATGCGCCCAGAGCCAGTGCTCTGGAGTGAGAGAGGCCACTGTGGTGGGAGGCCCACACAGGCCAAAGAACAAAGATGCATGAAATGAAATAAATGAAAAACCAATAGAAGTAACCAAAAAAAAAAAAAAAAAAGGATCATACTATTCATATTGTTTTGCAACTTGCTTTTTTTTCATTTATAGATTTTGGACATTCTTTCATGTTAGTACAAATAGGTGTCTTATTTAAAAAAAAAAAAAAAAGTTAAATTTGCTTAACTAGTTCCCTACTGGGATTTTGTTATTATACTTGTTGTTGTTGTTGTTATTACACTTTTTGCACACATATGTCCAAAGTAAAAATTCCTAGATGTAGAATTGCCTGGTCAAAAAGAAACAAAAAAAGAATTTCACATATTAATTTCATCCAAAGTCGCTCAATTTTCCTCCAAATGGATTTACCCAATTTACACTCACATTTATGAAAATATGTGCCTGTTTCTCTATGTCTGTTTTCTGAGTACTACTTTTTTCCTTTCTCAAATTTATCCTATTCTTGAAATCAAAGTTCTCTCAAATCTAGAATCATACTTTAAAACTCAGGGAAGATCAAAACATGGAATGGGTTTTTACAAACAGCAAAACGCTCCAAATTAATTATAGTAGTTAAGTGTTTTGCATTAAAATGTCACACTGGTAGATGTTAACAGTTTTAAAACAGCACTAACTTCCCAGGTCAGCAAATCTGGTACTGTAATCAGATCCCCTGCCACCCAGCTCCTGCCTACACACCTCCTTCTTGGCTGGGTGTGTGGAATAGAGGAGGCTGCTGGCCCCAGGGACAGGGCAGAGAAAGAGAGAGAGCAAGAGACGGGCTCAAAGTCTAGTGTCTCCTTGTAAGTAATCCAGGACTGTCCCTTGAATGTGTTTCGGATTCTCCAGCTCAGGGCTGCTCTTCCTAACTTCCAGTGTGGTAGGAACAAGTACTCACTCTCCGAGCATCAGTTCTACCCCCTTCTCTCTGAAATCTTCCCTGAAGCCCTAGAAAGCCACTCTCTACTATCTCACCAAATCTGAATGTACACCTTCCTGAGTACCTGTAATATTTTGTGCAGTGTCCTTACGAGGAACGTTTAGGTGCTTAGGAAGTGCTGGTTGAACATTCACTGACATGGAGACATCTTGGTAGAAGAGATGAGATTTCCCATTGTTCACGGGGCTCAGCGGGTAAAGACTCTGCCTGCAATGCAGGAGACACAGGTTCCATCCGTGGCTGGGAAGATTCGGAGAGGGAAATGGCAACCCACTCCAGTCTTCTTGCCTGGAGAGTCCCATGGAGAGAGGAGCCTGGTGGGCTACAGTTTATGATGTTGCAAAGAGTCCAACACGACTGAACACACTAACTCATTACTCATTGTTCATGGAAATAGGCACATTCAGACCAAAGGAGACACTGTGATAGTGGGCTGGAACCATTCGTCAATGCTAAAAACCAACACTTCCAAACATGCCTCTTGATTTCATCCAAAGTCGCTCAATTTTCCTCAAATGTTTACCCAATTTACACTCACATTTATGAAAATATGTGCCTTTTCCTATGTCTGTTTTCTGAGTACTACTTTTTTCCTTTCTCAAATTTATCCTATTCTTGAAATCAAAGTTCTCTCAAATCTAGAATCATACTTTAAAACTCAGGGAAGATCAAAACATGGAATGGGTTTTTACAAACAGCAAAACGCTCCAAATTAATTATAGTAGTTAAGTGTTTTGCATTAAAATGTCACACTGGTAGATGTTAACAGTTTTAAAACAGCACTAACTTCCCAGGTCAGCAAATCTGGTACTGTAATCAGATCCCCTGCCACCCAGCTCCTGCCTACACACCTCCTTCTTGGCTGGGTGTGTGGAATAGAGGAGGCTGCTGGCCCCAGGGACAGGGCAGAGAAAGAGAGAGAGCAAGAGACGGGCTCAAAGTCTAGTGTCTCCTTGTAAGTAATCCAGGACTGTCCCTTGAATGTGTTTCGGATTCTCCAGCTCAGGGCTGCTCTTCCTAACTTCCAGTGTGGTAGGAACAAGTACTCACTCTCCGAGCATCAGTTCTACCCCCTTCTCTCTGAAATCTTCCCTGAAGCCCTAGAAAGCCACTCTCTACTATCTCACCAAATCTGAATGTACACCTTCCTGAGTACCTGTAATATTTTGTGCAGTGTCCTTACGAGGAACGTTTAGGTGCTTAGGAAGTGCTGGTTGAACATTCACTGACATGGAGACATCTTGGTAGAAGAGATGAGATTTCCCATTGTTCACGGGGCTCAGCGGGTAAAGACTCTGCCTGCAATGCAGGAGACACAGGTTCCATCCGTGGCTGGGAAGATTCGGAGAGGGAAATGGCAACCCACTCCAGTCTTCTTGCCTGGAGAGTCCCATGGAGAGAGGAGCCTGGTGGGCTACAGTTTATGATGTTGCAAAGAGTCCAACACGACTGAACACACTAACTCATTACTCATTGTTCATGGAAATAGGCACATTCAGACCAAAGGAGACACTGTGATAGTGGGCTGGAACCATTCGTCAATGCTAAAAACCAACACTTCCAAACATGCCTCTTGAGGCTATTTGTTGACCCTAGCTTCTCTCCATCAAGAAAAAAGACTGCAACTATATCTGGATCTTACCACAAAAGCAAGAGGGAAAACTATCCGATTGGGAAACACAGCTTAGCGGAGGACAACCTTTCATCGGCCTGCTTCACATACAAGACATTTTTGGCAAAAAGGAATGGGGGAGGGGCGGGGAGAGCGACTCAAATTAAAACAAGAAGTGAGTCCCGTGCATCTTTTAATAGCAAGAGACAGAACAAATAAGGCTGGGACGCTATTCGTGCCAAGATAAAGTTGCCTGTGCCGCACATCTCAGGTAAGTAAGGCTGGAAGCCGCTGACATGACTTTAAGGCAAATTTTCCCCGACCATTTTAAGGCATATCCCAGCCCCACCCCCATCTTACTATCAGAGTTTTAGTTGACCGGATAGCCCCGGGCAGGGTGACGGCTCCCGAGACGGGCTCTCGCCCGCCTGCCGACACTGGCTACGGGGCATCGCGCCTGGCCCAGCTGGGCGTTTTAGTCCTCAGCGCTCGGGCGAGAGCGAGCTCCGGCGGCCGCCCCTCCTGGGCGCGTGCACCTGCGAGCGGTTCCGCAGACGCCCGCCGCCAGTGGCCGACCCCGGGCCGCCGGACTCGCCCCCCGCCCCTCCGGTCAGCCCGCCTGGCGGCGGAAGCGCCCCGACCCCGGCAGGCGCGGGAGAGCCCGGGGGAGAGAGCTCGCCATCACATGGAGGCCCGGGCCCGCCCCATTGGCTGCAGCCGAGCCAGTCGCGGCGCTCGCCGGCTGCGGTTGGTCCCGGAGCTGCAGCGCCTGCATGGGCCCGGAGTCCATGTTACGCTTTGTCTAATTCCCCCCGTTAGAGAGTCATGTGCTGCTGCTCCCGTCGCCGCCGCTGCCGCCGCCCGGGGTGCCCCGGCTCCTCCGCCGCGCTTCGAAGTGGCAGCCGCGGGCGGGGCCGCGGGAGCAGGGTCCAGGGCGCCGCGCGCCTCCGCCGCCCCGGCGCGTCCGGGAGCAGCCGCCGCCGCACGCCGCAGGTGATGCCGCCACCGCCCGCCTCCGCCTAAGCCGGGGCTAGGCGGCCAAGCTGCCCGGGCTGCCCCCCAAGGTTGGCGTGCGCCTCTGGGATAGGGGCCGGGGACGGCGCCCCTGGAGCCGCGCCGGAGCCGACGCGCGCCACCCCGGCGCCGGCGACCTGCCCCGCGGCGCCGCGGCCCGAGCGGAGGCTGCGGCTGGCACCTCGCGGGCCGGGGGACCCGGACGGCGAGCGGGCTGGGCCGGGCGCTCGCCTCGGCCCGAAGATCGTTCCGCTTTCGGCAATAGAGCGGCGGGCGCCGGGACCGCGGAGTGGGCCCCGCGAGAGGACGGTGCCTGTGACCGCCTCTCTCCAGCTCCCCGCACGCGCGCTCCCTTCTCTCGCCTCCCTCCGCCCCATCGGAAGGGCGGGGAGACCCGGTTACGGCTCCGCTGATTCTTCCCGGAGGTGGGTGTTTGGTGTCTGGCCTCGCTGGCCCGCGGCCCAGAAGGTGAGCCCTCCAACTTCTCCAGAAACGCCTCCCCTCCGCCTCCTTCCCGTGCGGGGTGGGCTGGGCTGGGAAGTGAGGGCGCGCCCCGCCCCCAGCGCGAGGGGGAGGGAGCCGGGGGCCCGCAGGTGCACCCAGCCCGCCGCGGGCCATCTCCGGGTTGGGTACCGGTATAATCCGCTTCTAGCCTGTTTGGAAGCGTGGGCACTGGGGAGCCGGACTTCGGCTGGAATCCCTTCCAGGGGCTTGGAAAGGAGGAGGATTGGGGGGTGGTGGTTCAGAGAATCACACCTCCGCTTACTGGGAGGTAAGGCCTCCGCTTAGGGGCCTTCCTCGTTCTCTGCTCTTTTATTTGGGGGTATAACGAGATGAGTTTTTTCGGCTTCTTAAAAAGCCAGCTGCAGTAAAGAAGAGCTGCCACAGGTCGAGGGGAGGAGAGGTAGGTCGCTGCTGGCGAGGTGGGGTGTGCGGCCCCATTTGGATACTCAGTTTGGGTGTATGTGGCAAAAGATGGGGCTGTGGGGTTTCAGGAGAGAATAAGTGCCAAGATGAGAGAGGGTGGAGCACTCAGGAGGTGGGCAGAAGGAAGGCGAATAGGTACTGGAGGGGTCCTAGCCGACTGTGGGGCCTAACTGGAGGCCCCGGACTCATATATCACAGATTTCCTCCTTTCCTTCTCCTTGACAAAGTGTTTCTTATCGGACAAAGAAAACTTTGAGGACGTATTTTGACATAGATTCAGGAGTAAAGAGAGACCCGACTTTTGGAAACTTTCTTTAGCAGCTTTGCTAATAGAATTCTAGTCAGGTTGCGTTTATTGAGCACTTATTATGTGTTCTGCGCCAGAGGCTGGGAGAGTCTAGGCGGCCACGGAGTTCCTGTCTGCAGTACTTGGGAGGGCTGTTTACCTCGTAAACAACCAATGGGCGCTTCCAAGTGCCAAGAATGACAGTGATTCAGACCTTCCCCGCCTGAGCTTCTGAGGCCTTCTCGTGGTGCAGACCTGTGGGAAGAACTCTGCACTTGTACCCAACAAATGGGGTCTTAAGGCGGCATTTATTTTTACAGCTAGGGCAGGATGAGAGTTGTCTCTTTTCCTGTCTTCTACATCCACGGATTAAAAACCCTGTTAGAATATGAGAACAAGATAGGAAAGATCCTGAGATGAAAATCAGGTAAAAAAGGTTCCGGCACAGTCTCTGGTCTCTGTCCGGTTAGGAAGGGAGTTGCCCACAAAATGTCTAGGTATTCCATGGAGCCAGGGGAAAAAGCAATCCAGAGTCTTGAATTGGCATGGTTTGTTTATATATTTGAACATTTTATCTTAGATTTGTCTCCTTTTTATTGAGGGCATGTGAGTGTGTGCTTGGTTCATTGAAACCTAACATACTAGAAAGTTGGAGAGGAAACCATCCTTACCTGCCCCTGTCTTCCAGTCTTCTTGTGGCCGTGTGGAGTGGTGTATGATGCAACGGCTCAATATTGAGCCATCGCCCTAGCTTTTGCTCTCTGCTAAGGTTTACAGAATTTTAAAAACGTGGTCGAAACTTGACCTTTTTCCCTTTTTATATTGTACAGAACATTTTTTGATTTTTTAAAAATTTGCTGTGTTTGTAATATCCTAATACTTAACATTTTTTTGACAGCTGCATTTTGGTTAGGTGGGCAGAAGGAAGGCGAATAGGTACTGGAGGGGTCCTAGCCGACTGTGGGGCCTAACTGGAGGCCCCGGACTCATATATCACAGATTTCCTCCTTTCCTTCTCCTTGACAAAGTGTTTCTTATCGGACAAAGAAAACTTTGAGGACGTATTTTGACATAGATTCAGGAGTAAAGAGAGACCCGACTTTTGGAAACTTTCTTTAGCAGCTTTGCTAATAGAATTCTAGTCAGGTTGCGTTTATTGAGCACTTATTATGTGTTCTGCGCCAGAGGCTGGGAGAGTCTAGGCGGCCACGGAGTTCCTGTCTGCAGTACTTGGGAGGGCTGTTTACCTCGTAAACAACCAATGGGCGCTTCCAAGTGCCAAGAATGACAGTGATTCAGACCTTCCCCGCCTGAGCTTCTGAGGCCTTCTCGTGGTGCAGACCTGTGGGAAGAACTCTGCACTTGTACCCAACAAATGGGGTCTTAAGGCGGCATTTATTTTTACAGCTAGGGCAGGATGAGAGTTGTCTCTTTTCCTGTCTTCTACATCCACGGATTAAAAACCCTGTTAGAATATGAGAACAAGATAGGAAAGATCCTGAGATGAAAATCAGGTAAAAAAGGTTCCGGCACAGTCTCTGGTCTCTGTCCGGTTAGGAAGGGAGTTGCCCACAAAATGTCTAGGTATTCCATGGAGCCAGGGGAAAAAGCAATCCAGAGTCTTGAATTGGCATGGTTTGTTTATATATTTGAACATTTTATCTTAGATTTGTCTCCTTTTTATTGAGGGCATGTGAGTGTGTGCTTGGTTCATTGAAACCTAACATACTAGAAAGTTGGAGAGGAAACCATCCTTACCTGCCCCTGTCTTCCAGTCTTCTTGTGGCCGTGTGGAGTGGTGTATGATGCAACGGCTCAATATTGAGCCATCGCCCTAGCTTTTGCTCTCTGCTAAGGTTTACAGAATTTTAAAAACGTGGTCGAAACTTGACCTTTTTCCCTTTTTATATTGTACAGAACATTTTTTGATTTTTTAAAAATTTGCTGTGTTTGTAATATCCTAATACTTAACATTTTTTTGACAGCTGCATTTTGGAAATCAGACTTGGTTCCATCTCAGTACTACTGGTATTAAATTGGCACTAACTAGGAAAACATCAAAGTTTTCTCAAAATTGTGTGCTCTTGATCAGCTATGTTCTTGACATGGCAGTTGGTGAGGGAGTTCATGTATTTTCCATGTATCGTTGCAGCTCATGCGGACATTCTGAAATGTCCAGCTAATGTGTATTGCATGCCAGCAGGAAGCAGAGAACCGAGTGGGTGCTGTGTGCCTTAACCAGGAAGGAGAGGATTCTTGTACTAACAAGAGGACCAGATGGTCCATGGGATACCACCACTAGAAGCAAGAGATTGCATTTGTCTAGGAGGCCAAGGACTCCCCAGAGGGAAAGGGTGTTTGGAGCCAGCTGGGAGTGTTGTGTGTACTGGCGAAGAGGAAAGGCACCTGTGTTAGGGAAGCTTTGAGGTGTGTCATGGGTTAAAAATAGGTTTACCCCACTGGAGCAGAGAACATGTCTGATGAGGGGAGGTCGAGGGGAGGTAGGTAGTGGAGAACTTGAACCACAAGTCTGTGGTGTTCATCATTTGCCTCAAGAAGTGTGGTTCTCAACAGGGGCTGACTTTGCCTCCCAGCAGACACGTGGGACTCTCCAGATGCAGACGTGTTGTTTTTGCTTGTCCTAGCTAGGAGGCATGTGCTACTGACACCTAGTGAGCCCAGGCCATGGATCTTGCTCAACATCCTGCAATGTGCAGGATGTTCCCCACGACAAAGAATGATCCTGTCCAAAATGTCAGTTGTGCCAAAGCTGAGAAACCCTGCCTAGACAGGGAAGGTAGAAGCTGCTGTGCAGTGAAGTTCCATCTCAGAACAGGCCGTTGAAATGTGAGGAAGCCCCTGGAGGTTGGGAAGCTACTCTAGGAGACTTCTGCTGTGCTTGGGCCTGAAGGGATTACTGTTGCTGTTTAGTCACTCAGTCATGTCCAGCTGTTTGTGACCCCATGGACTGTAGCACTCCGGGCTTCCCACGTGGTCGAAACTTGACCTTTTTCCCTTTTTATATTGTACAGAACATTTTTTGATTTTTTAAAAATTTGCTGTGTTTGTAATATCCTAATACTTAACATTTTTTTGACAGCTGCATTTTGGAAATCAGACTTGGTTCCATCTCAGTACTACTGGTATTAAATTGGCACTAACTAGGAAAACATCAAAGTTTTCTCAAAATTGTGTGCTCTTGATCAGCTATGTTCTTGACATGGCAGTTGGTGAGGGAGTTCATGTATTTTCCATGTATCGTTGCAGCTCATGCGGACATTCTGAAATGTCCAGCTAATGTGTATTGCATGCCAGCAGGAAGCAGAGAACCGAGTGGGTGCTGTGTGCCTTAACCAGGAAGGAGAGGATTCTTGTACTAACAAGAGGACCAGATGGTCCATGGGATACCACCACTAGAAGCAAGAGATTGCATTTGTCTAGGAGGCCAAGGACTCCCCAGAGGGAAAGGGTGTTTGGAGCCAGCTGGGAGTGTTGTGTGTACTGGCGAAGAGGAAAGGCACCTGTGTTAGGGAAGCTTTGAGGTGTGTCATGGGTTAAAAATAGGTTTACCCCACTGGAGCAGAGAACATGTCTGATGAGGGGAGGTCGAGGGGAGGTAGGTAGTGGAGAACTTGAACCACAAGTCTGTGGTGTTCATCATTTGCCTCAAGAAGTGTGGTTCTCAACAGGGGCTGACTTTGCCTCCCAGCAGACACGTGGGACTCTCCAGATGCAGACGTGTTGTTTTTGCTTGTCCTAGCTAGGAGGCATGTGCTACTGACACCTAGTGAGCCCAGGCCATGGATCTTGCTCAACATCCTGCAATGTGCAGGATGTTCCCCACGACAAAGAATGATCCTGTCCAAAATGTCAGTTGTGCCAAAGCTGAGAAACCCTGCCTAGACAGGGAAGGTAGAAGCTGCTGTGCAGTGAAGTTCCATCTCAGAACAGGCCGTTGAAATGTGAGGAAGCCCCTGGAGGTTGGGAAGCTACTCTAGGAGACTTCTGCTGTGCTTGGGCCTGAAGGGATTACTGTTGCTGTTTAGTCACTCAGTCATGTCCAGCTGTTTGTGACCCCATGGACTGTAGCACTCCGGGCTTCCCTGTCCTTCACAATCTCCTGGAGTTTGCTCAGACTCACGTCTGTTGATTCGGTGGTACAATCCCACCATCTCATCCTTTGTCATCCCTTTCTCCTCCTGCCCTCAGTCTTTCCCAGTGTCAGGGTCTTTCCCAGTGAGTCGTCTCTTTGCATCAGGTGGCCAAAGGACTAGAGCTTCAGCTTCAACATCAGGGATTAGGATCCGGGCAAATTTTAATTAGAGAGAAAAGGCATTTTTGAGAGATCATGGTAGGTGAGCTAGTAGGGCAGTATAATATTGGGTTAAGTGGGGAATCACACAGTTAGTGGTATTAGTGGTATTTTAGAGAAGTCTTGGCCTAAGTTCATTTCATTAGTAAATTCTTACACTTGTGAGGCAGCCTGTGTTTAAACATCCCCGGAAACAGGGGCCTCTATCATTTTGGAAGACATGCCATCATACCTTTGGACCATGTGTATGATTGTTAGCTGATGACTGCCTCCCTGAAACTTTGTTCTGTGAATCTCATTCCTCTGAAACGACCTACTTCCCAGGACAACCCAATGAAGGTGCAGAGACAGAATGATGTTCCTTTTGTGCGCCTCCCCCTAATGAACTTTTCTCAAAGCAAACAGTCCTAATTCTTTTCACAATTCAGTTTCTGCCTCTTGAGCTTGTCAGCACCTTTTATGGAGAGTTATGGTAACAGGAATTAAAGATGGTAACGGAGACCTGCTCTGGTCCACAAAGAATACAGTAAGACAGCTGTTTCCTGAGGCTGAGGCACAAGCATCTGCAGTTTTTGCAGCTTAAGCTTACAAAACTGCCCAGCACGGGCTTGTTCTTAGGATTCTGGACAGTCAGAACTCCCCAGTATTTGTCATATTAGCTGCTGCATCCTCTGCTCATTGTGCAGGTGTGTGTGTGTATGTGAGTGTGTGTGTGAAGTTGAGAGGGTGTTTTTGGTTTGTTTTTGTCTCTTTTCAATGTTATCCTGTTGATTTTGGCCCAGTCTTCAGACCTTTTGAGATCTTAAAATCTTAATTCTGCCTCCTAATCCTATGAGAGAGGAGTGGGAGATGCCTTTTCCAAAGGCTTTGTAGTCACTTAATATTAAAGCTTCATGAAACCCAGTACTTTGTTCGGCACTGCTGGTCCTGTTTGAGAGCTGGGGGTTCTGGGTGATGGAATTCCAGGGGTTGATGAACCCCGTATTTAGGGGCATCTGAGAAATTTGTGTTTGTGGGCAAGCTACAGTGAGTTTAGCTCTTGCTAATGTTTGCTTGCACCTGAGGTGCCCTTTTGAAATTATTAGAGTCTGTTGCAAGCTTCTGAAATCTGTACTCCATCCTCTGGGGTCTTTGTAATTCTATTTAGACATCTGGAAGAGAATTGCTAATGTTCTGTGCAAATCTGAAGCTTGCCAAATCATAGTTGCTTTTGAAATTTGTGAAGAGGTAAATAGGGTGATAACTAGTATTGACAAAAACCATGTATGAGGTTGGTTCCTATTCAGGCTGTTTTTCCTTCTTCTTTTTTTTTTGCTAAAATGCCTGAAATACTTAATTAGTGACAGCTTTATATTTGGGAAGGAGAGAGAAGAGGTGGGGTCTTAGAGACAGGCTGTTTTCTTAGAACTAAACTTCAGTTTGTTATTGGTGATATGTCATACTTGGCAGATTTCACGTCTCTTCACTGAGAAGACATTAGGAAATTACCATTCTTGGATGTCTTTTGAAGCAGACAGGTCGGAAATCCTAGGTAATTTACTGCCAGGTTGTCCAGTTGTTCTAGATCTATCTAGCACACTAAATTTAAATAAACTACTTGGTTCAGGTGGTCACCATCCAGCAGTGCTAAGAGTGCTAGAACAAAATTGCAGATCTCAGAGCCAGCCCATGTAACCTCTTTGTTAGGGATGGCCATTGTGCCCTAGTCTATTGGGTGTGTTGCCTGTCCAGATGGTACAGTCCGCTTGCTCTCACTCCTGCGCTGGTTCCCACGTGGGAACCCTGTCTGTATCCTCTGGAAATGAAGCTATTCCTGTGAAAAGAAGCGATGTTTTGTGAATTTTGAAGTTTGAGGGCAGAAATATTTGAAGACCCTTAGAGACACTCTTTACACTTTCAAAGGCTTTGTAGTCACTTAATATTAAAGCTTCATGAAACCCAGTACTTTGTTCGGCACTGCTGGTCCTGTTTGAGAGCTGGGGGTTCTGGGTGATGGAATTCCAGGGGTTGATGAACCCCGTATTTAGGGGCATCTGAGAAATTTGTGTTTGTGGGCAAGCTACAGTGAGTTTAGCTCTTGCTAATGTTTGCTTGCACCTGAGGTGCCCTTTTGAAATTATTAGAGTCTGTTGCAAGCTTCTGAAATCTGTACTCCATCCTCTGGGGTCTTTGTAATTCTATTTAGACATCTGGAAGAGAATTGCTAATGTTCTGTGCAAATCTGAAGCTTGCCAAATCATAGTTGCTTTTGAAATTTGTGAAGAGGTAAATAGGGTGATAACTAGTATTGACAAAAACCATGTATGAGGTTGGTTCCTATTCAGGCTGTTTTTCCTTCTTCTTTTTTTTTTGCTAAAATGCCTGAAATACTTAATTAGTGACAGCTTTATATTTGGGAAGGAGAGAGAAGAGGTGGGGTCTTAGAGACAGGCTGTTTTCTTAGAACTAAACTTCAGTTTGTTATTGGTGATATGTCATACTTGGCAGATTTCACGTCTCTTCACTGAGAAGACATTAGGAAATTACCATTCTTGGATGTCTTTTGAAGCAGACAGGTCGGAAATCCTAGGTAATTTACTGCCAGGTTGTCCAGTTGTTCTAGATCTATCTAGCACACTAAATTTAAATAAACTACTTGGTTCAGGTGGTCACCATCCAGCAGTGCTAAGAGTGCTAGAACAAAATTGCAGATCTCAGAGCCAGCCCATGTAACCTCTTTGTTAGGGATGGCCATTGTGCCCTAGTCTATTGCGGGTGTGTTGCCTGTCCAGATGGTACAGTCCGCTTGCTCTCACTCCTGCGCTGGTTCCCACGTGGGAACCCTGTCTGTATCCTCTGGAAATGAAGCTATTCCTGTGAAAAGAAGCGATGTTTTGTGAATTTTTGAAGTTTGAGGGCAGAAATATTTGAAGACCCTTAGAGATCACTCTTTACACTTTCAAAGGCTGTATCAAAGTTGCAGTCACCTTGGAATTAAGTGTGCAGTGTATCATTTTTGAGTAGAAAGAGAAATTTTTTTTTAAGGTTGGGAATGATCAGTGCTTGAAGTTGGTAGAAGAGGAAATTGAAGCCCAAGGAGGTAATGTGGTTAGTGGCAGTTTACACATGTAATCATGGAGCAGGCATTAGAATCCCACCTGCCTGAAAGACCACAGAGACACACTAAGGATAAAGATTACTCTGCTTGGAGGTGTGTAAACAGTGGCGTCCCTTAGGACTGATTTACATAATTGATCCAAAAGGAGTGCACAGTGGAGTTTCTAGGTTTACAGATGACAGTGAATTATGAAATAGCTAACCATTGGGAATTTACTCCAGGGAAACTGCACTAGGATATGTTAGTCATCAGAAGATTTGCAGGTGAATTTGTTTGTGGGCAAGCATGAGGGGGGCATTATAGAGCTGTCGTAGGATGGTTTTGGATGGGAAAATCCAGGAAAGGGCTTCAAAAATATTTTCACAGTGTCTTCCCAACTTGTTGCAGATGAAAAAGGACAGGAAATGCTAAGCTTCATCAAAAAGATTTTGGCAGCAAAACAGAACACATAGTCTTAATTGAGTTTCTACTGTGCTTTATTCAAAGCATGGACTCCTGACTTTAGGTCAGAGACCAGAGCTGGAATGATCAAGGGAAGGGTGCCTGGAAAGGGTGGACAGGCCTGCCAGCATGTGAGCTTCAGGAGGACAGAGCCTGTCTATCTAGCACACTAAATTTAATAAACTACTTGGTTCAGGTGGTCACCATCCAGCAGTGCTGAGAGTGCTAGAACAAAATTGCAGATCTCAGAGCCAGCCCATGTAACCTCTTTGTTAGGGATGGCCATTGTGCCCTAGTCTATTGGTGTGTTGCCTGTCCAGATGGTACAGTCCGCTTGCTCTCACTCCTGCGCTGGTTCCCACGTGGGAACCCTGTCTGTATCCTCTGGAAATGAAGCTATTCCTGTGAAAAGAAGCGATGTTTTGTGAATTTTGAAGTTTGAGGGCAGAAATATTTGAAGACCCTTAGAGATCACTCTTTACACTTTCAAAGGCTGTATCAAAGTTGCAGTCACCTTGGAATTAAGTGTGCAGTGTATCATTTTTGAGTAGAAAGAGAAATTTTTTTTTAAGGTTGGGAATGATCAGTGCTTGAAGTTGGTAGAAGAGGAAATTGAAGCCCAAGGAGGTAATGTGGTTAGTGGCAGTTTACACATGTAATCATGGAGCAGGCATTAGAATCCCACCTGCCTGAAAGACCACAGAGACACACTAAGGATAAAGATTACTCTGCTTGGAGGTGTGTAAACAGTGGCGTCCCTTAGGACTGATTTACATAATTGATCCAAAAGGAGTGCACAGTGGAGTTTCTAGGTTTACAGATGACAGTGAATTATGAAATAGCTAACCATTGGGAATTTACTCCAGGGAAACTGCACTAGGATATGTTAGTCATCAGAAGATTTGCAGGTGAATTTGTTTGTGGGCAAGCATGAGGGGGGCATTATAGAGCTGTCGTAGGATGGTTTTGGATGGGAAAATCCAGGAAAGGGCTTCAAAAATATTTTCACAGTGTCTTCCCAACTTGTTGCAGATGAAAAAGGACAGGAAATGCTAAGCTTCATCAAAAAGATTTTGGCAGCAAAACAGAACACATAGTCTTAATTGAGTTTCTACTGTGCTTTATTCAAAGCATGGACTCCTGACTTTAGGTCAGAGACCAGAGCTGGAATGATCAAGGGAAGGGTGCCTGGAAAGGGTGGACAGGCCTGCCAGCATGTGAGCTTCAGGAGGACAGAGCCTGACCGGTCTGTTTTTCTGATAAAAATATTATTGTTTCTAGTATCTGGAAAGAAGACAGAAGAGAGGTGGGAGGGGATGATCTGAAGCCCATGAAGCCCCTCGGATAGGGATGAGGAAGCCTGGATTGGTCCCCTGGTCCCAGAAAACCTGAGCGTGCTCTTTCAGCCGCCTGCTTCCTCATCGGCCTGCTGCAGTGCTCTGTCAGTGTGGTGTAGGCAGGGATTTGCGTGTCTTGTGCTTTTCTGATTCCCTGGTGCCCCATATAGAGCAGGCCCTGCGTTAGTGCTCGACACCTGAATGAGCACATGAAGAGGCGCATTCCTTACAGCTTTAGAAGACATACATTCAGGGCATAATGTAAAAAAAAAATAGGGTACCTGTTTTGCCTAGCCCTGGCTGGCATCAGAATCCATCTAGGAAATGTTTTAAAGTTGCATGAGCCCAGATCTTGCTGCACATCTATTGAGTCAGAGGAGTGAAGTTTCATTTTGAATCTCTTTACCCCCAAGTGATTCTGGTGTGCAGCCAAGACTGAGAACCACCATCTTGCTTAGTTGCGCAGCAAAGATATTGACGCTTTAGGTAAGTTTTGAAGCATTAGGAGCTGATAAGCACACACTTGGTAGTTAAGATGAGCAAGGAGCTTTAAGGATACATTTGTGTCCTTGGAAGATGATGACCAACACAGCAGGTGGTCTACTGTTTGGCTCTCGGTACTCTGTGAGATACTGCATTTTGGGATGGATGGTGTGAGAGGACAATCCTTCAGTCCATTCTTGAGCCATCATTTCCTGAGTGGGTCCATACATTACGTCAGACTGTAGAGAAACAAGAATAAAGACAATGCAGCACGCTTTTCAGTTTTAATTTTAGTGCTAAGTTTATTCAGTTCAACGGATTTTTAGAAAATCTTGGGATATCTTGCTTACTTTGACAGGCCAGTCTTTTTTCCGTTTATGAGAGGCTGGTGATAGTCTGTCTTTGGTATCATTTCTTGGTCATCTAAAACGTGGCAATTTTGTGGCACCTTCTTTTGAAATTTTACTTGTCTGTGATATCAGGAATCTGGGAATTGCATCCTCCCTGAGCTGTTCAAGATGTTCGTATCCTTCTCTTGACACCTGCTATTGGGGAAAGAACACACATATCGATGTTCGATTCTGTCGTTATTTATTTTCTTAAAAAGCTTTCTGACTTTCCTTCTCTGTTTGCTGGTAATGGTTAGGAACTTTGCCAGAGAAAGCTTCACTTCCCCAGCAACCCATAAATCCCATTGCTAAATCTCAGCATCAACAGATGACCAGCACTGCAGTGAAATCTGCAAAGCGGGGAGAGGAAGGAAGTACAAGACAAGCCCTCCCCTGTGCAGGGTGTCAGCCACCAGGAAGCTGCCGCCAAGCGCGCTCAGTGGAGACCAGACAGCTTTGAGTCACTCACACTGGGCCCAAAGTGCCATCCAGGCTCCTCACAGCTTGTTCCTAATCCAGCTCTAAGAAATATTTGAATACTAACATTCTTTGGAAAATGACCCCTACGCTTCTTACAATGGTACCCGACTTAATAAGCTTTTGAGATCACTTTATTGCCATATATAACTAGTTTTTTTAAACTTAATTGGTCAATATTTGAATGCTCATAGCTAGTATTTTTAGGCAGTTATTAATTGTCCAAACGTATGCCTTGGAATCTACATGCAGTCTCATTTAATCTGCAAAACAATCCTGAGTGAAAGATGGACTTATTTCCACTTTAGATAAGGCAACTGAGGCTTGAGAGGTTATATGATTTGACCCCTCCCCACAAAAAGAAGATCACAGGGGAAATGGTGGAGGTAGAATTTGAAACTAGTCATTATTTTAAAACTCATTCTCTTATATACGCATTCCTCTCATTTCTCTTGGGTTTCTTTTTCTTCATTTTGTAATATTATTAATATTTCTGTTAAAAAAAAAAGAATTTGATTTTGAGGCATGAAGAGACGTTAGAGCTTGTCTAGTTTCTACTCTTCATTTATGGACCAGATCTGAAATGTGGGCATGTAGCTGAGACGAGGAGGGCTGTGGGGGGCCCAGCTCTGCAGGCCAGAGCTCTCATCAGTGCACAGTGGTTTTAGAAAATACCAACCTGTCAGTAAAACCACTTGAGTGAATGTTGATCCTGGAATTGAGAGGGTAATTTCAAATCACTTTGTTTTGGTGTTTTCTCTGGTCCTTTTTTATCATCAGTATTGCTGATACAGTGCCACTTGTAATAACACAAACTAAGTGCCCTCCTCCTACTTAGATCTCACCCTATAACACTGTTCACATAAACATCTTATAAAAGGATGTTTTAAAGCTAGTTCATCTGATTAAATTCTCCCCTTTTTTTAATGGTTAGGAACTTTGCCAGAGAAAGCTTCACTTCCCAGCAACCCATAAATCCCATTGCTAAATCTCAGCATCAACAGATGACCAGCACTGCAGTGAAATCTGCAAAGCGGGGAGAGGAAGGAAGTACAAGACAAGCCCTCCCCTGTGCAGGGTGTCAGCCACCAGGAAGCTGCCGCCAAGCCCCTCAGTGGAGACCAGACAGCTTTGAGTCACTCACACTGGGCCCAAAGTGCCATCCAGGCTCCTCACAGCTTGTTCCTAATCCAGCTCTAAGAAATATTTGAATACTAACATTCTTTGGAAAATGACCCCTACGCTTCTTACAATGGTACCCGACTTAATAAGCTTTTGAGATCACTTTATTGCCATATATAACTAGTTTTTTTAAACTTAATTGGTCAATATTTGAATGCTCATAGCTAGTATTTTTAGGCAGTTATTAATTGTCCAAACGTATGCCTTGGAATCTACATGCAGTCTCATTTAATCTGCAAAACAATCCTGAGTGAAAGATGGACTTATTTCCACTTTAGATAAGGCAACTGAGGCTTGAGAGGTTATATGATTTGACCCCCTCCCCCACAAAAAGAAGATCACAGGGAAGTGGTGGAGGTAGAATTTGAAACTAGTCATTATTTTAAAACTCATTCTCTTATATACGCATTCCTCTCATTTCTCTTGGGTTTCTTTTTCTTCATTTTGTAATATTATTAATATTTCTGTTAAAAAAAAAAGAATTTGATTTTGAGGCATGAAGAGACGTTAGAGCTTGTCTAGTTTCTACTCTTCATTTATGGACCAGATCTGAAATGTGGGCATGTAGCTGAGACGAGGAGGGCTGTGGGGGGCCCAGCTCTGCAGGCCAGAGCTCTCATCAGTGCACAGTGGTTTTAGAAAATACCAACCTGTCAGTAAAACCACTTGAGTGAATGTTGATCCTGGAATTGAGAGGGTAATTTCAAATCACTTTGTTTTGGTGTTTTCTCTGGTCCTTTTTTATCATCAGTATTGCTGATACAGTGCCACTTGTAATAACACAAACTAAGTGCCCTCCTCCTACTTAGATCTCACCCTATAACACTGTTCACATAAACATCTTATAAAAGGATGTAGCTACTACTTGTAAGGTGTTTTTGCACAAAATTTTGCTGAATAAATGCTATCACAAGTTGTGTTAGTCACTCAGTCTCAACTCATGGACTGTAAACCCCCAGGTCCATGGAATTCTCCAGGCAAGAATACTGGAGTGGGTTACCATTTCCTTCTGCAGGGGATCTTCCTGACCCAGGAAATGAACCCAGGTCTCCCACATTGCAGGTGGATTCTTTACCATCTGAGCCATCAGGGAAGCCCAAGTATATGCAGTTAAAGACAATCATTACCTATATCCTTTGTGCTAATAATGAATCAACAAATATCCACGTATCTATGATACATATATAAAATCTGTTTTATTTATAGGTTTATTATGCTCAAGTATAGCCATTTCAGTGGAGCGAATTCGCTCTGAGTTTCTACTTTAGTGTTTTTGTTTTTCATATTAACATTTAGCCAGTAATAAAGTACAAATTATAACATGGTCTACAGCATTACACAACTTGCTCAATGATTTCTCTTCCTACACACACACACACACCTGCACACAAACACACACACACAGCCTTTCTCTTAGTGCTTTTCAAATATTTCTTTATTACGGGACATTCTTTTAGTTGTAAATTCTTTCCTTATGAATTGTTTGTACCTGGAAAATTCTGTACCAAGCAGGGCCTTTATAATTACATCTGTAATTTTCTGCACTAAGAGAGAGAGTTGGATATTAGCTGTGGTCTTAGGCGATACCAAACACTGCCTGAAGCGGGCCTCACGTGAGCTGACTTACGCAGCTGGCACTCAGCCTCAGGGTAGGGTAATGGGGAGCTTGTGGGGGCAGGCCTGGGCTGAACTAGAAAATGCAGGTCCTGTCTAAAGGGGCCTTGTTTAGCCAGTCGTTCGAGCTGAGACGAGGAGGGCTGTGGGGCCCAGCTCTGCAGGCCAGAGCTCTCATCAGTGCACAGTGGTTTTAGAAAATACCAACCTGTCAGTAAAACCACTTGAGTGAATGTTGATCCTGGAATTGAGAGGGTAATTTCAAATCACTTTGTTTTGGTGTTTTCTCTGGTCCTTTTTTATCATCAGTATTGCTGATACAGTGCCACTTGTAATAACACAAACTAAGTGCCCTCCTCCTACTTAGATCTCACCCTATAACACTGTTCACATAAACATCTTATAAAAGGATGTAGCTACTACTTGTAAGGTGTTTTTGCACAAAATTTTGCTGAATAAATGCTATCACAAGTTGTGTTAGTCACTCAGTCTCAACTCATGGACTGTAAACCCCCAGGTCCATGGAATTCTCCAGGCAAGAATACTGGAGTGGGTTACCATTTCCTTCTGCAGGGGATCTTCCTGACCCAGGAAATGAACCCAGGTCTCCCACATTGCAGGTGGATTCTTTACCATCTGAGCCATCAGGGAAGCCCAAGTATATGCAGTTAAAGACAATCATTACCTATATCCTTTGTGCTAATAATGAATCAACAAATATCCACGTATCTATGATACATATATAAAATCTGTTTTATTTATAGGTTTATTATGCTCAAGTATAGCCATTTCAGTGGAGCGAATTCGCTCTGAGTTTCTACTTTAGTGTTTTTGTTTTTCATATTAACATTTAGCCAGTAATAAAGTACAAATTATAACATGGTCTACAGCATTACACAACTTGCTCAATGATTTCTCTTCCTACACACACACACACACCTGCACACAAACACACACACACAGCCTTTCTCTTAGTGCTTTTCAAATATTTCTTTATTACGGGACATTCTTTTAGTTGTAAATTCTTTCCTTATGAATTGTTTGTACCTGGAAAATTCTGTACCAAGCAGGGCCTTTATAATTACATCTGTAATTTTCTGCACTAAGAGAGAGAGTTGGATATTAGCTGTGGTCTTAGGCGTATACCAAACACTGCCTGAAGCGGGCCTCACGTGAGCTGACTTACGGCAGCTGGCACTCAGCCTCAGGGTAGGGTAATGGGGGAGCTTGTGGGGGGCAGGCCTGGGCTGAACTAGAAAATGCAGGTCCTGTCTAAAGGGGCCTGTTTAGCCAGTCTGTTCAGCAGCCAACTGTTGCCATATGGGAATGTGGGCCAGTTTTGACAGATCTTCACTGTAAGCCAGAAATCTGGATTACTCAAAAATCTCCTGATTTTAAAAGATTGGCTGAACTTAACATTTGAAAAAGAACTTCCTGCAGACCAAACAAAATAGCTTTGTGGGTTGGATAGAGCCTGCGATCTTAGGCCCTAGTGGCCAGGTAAATGGAAGCATAGGATTCAAGTAAAAGCATAATACACTTTTAGAAAGTTGAAACAAATGAAAACTTGATGTCATTGTCTGCACTGCACCTCCCTCACCACCCACAGAAAGCAGAACAAAGCAAACCAAAGTCCCCATACTTGTTGTGGTAATAATTTCTGTCTTTTAAATTTGACTCATTTAGAGTGGATGCATTTGAAGGGGTTGTCCTGGCTAAGGAGTGATGATTCGGTGAGAGATACATAGAGTTCAGAAGTGAAGCAGGTAGGAGAAGATAGGACTGTGGGAGGCAGGTGGGCCCAGAAGCACAAAGGAAAGGGTAAGAGCCACTGGAGGTGAGGAAAGATCATCTGCCCCAGAAGAGAAGAGGGATGTTTCTTTATATCTTCAAATTAGGGGATAATAGGGAGGAAAGGAAGGAAAGAGAGGACTGTCTACATGAGAAGGGAAAATTATGATCTGATGAGTATTTAAAAACAGTGCAGAATCTTTGTGGGTAGGTGGAGGACCATTGTCTTGCCACCCCTCCTGTGCACGTTAGCTTGTGACTTCTGCAAAAGGAGAATTGGAGTGTAAGTGTTGGAAATGAGAATATAGAGTGAGAAAAGGAAGAAGGGAACAGAACAGCTGATACAAAGTAAACCAGGAAGGCTGAAAATGTTTCCACTGTACAGACCAACACTCGTCCCCCCACCCTGGACCCCAGCGTTGTTTGAAGGGGTATGCATGGTGGCTGCCACCTCCCAGATGGCTCTGGACGCCAGCTTGCTTTGCTTGTTGGGTACTGGTGTGCTTGGCGCCCCTTGGCACTGCCAGAGCAGCCCTTTCCCGTGAATTTAGAGGCAGCGGGGCCGTGTCTGCTCCACCACCCAGGCACGTGGCTGGGAGACCAGTACAGGCTGAATTTTAGCCCCTCTCCCTGACCGGATGCCCCTGGGCAGGGCACAGCCCCAGACCTGTGTGGTGACCCTTCCTTCTAGAGGTCCTGTCTTTAGTTTTATCTACTCTTCTGGGGAAAATCCTTCCATTGTTTCTAATCTGTTGTACATATGTCCTCTCCAGAAGAGAGGTGATTTTTTTTTTTTAACAGAGCTCTGTGTCTAGCTGAGTCTAGACTTTTAGCCTATGAGGGGATTTTTAAAACCATTTTTCTCTCTTAATCATCCCAAGGATAGCCCATTGTTCCTGGAATTCCAGCGTTTTCTGAGAAAGAAAGCTTTTGATTCATCAGCAGGTTTCATCCCAGTCCTTAGGATGGTCATCCTGTGTGATTTGGACCAGGTCTTTCTCAACTGGTATCATGTTAAATTTTTAACATTTCAGTTGCTTTCAGACTATACAGTGAATTTTACAATGTTCCCCTACATTAGTTAGTTAAATGCTGTAAGTTCCTTGTTTTGTTTTGTTTTTCTCATTGTGGAAGCCCGTGTGTAGTACTGAGAGACCGGGCGCAGATTTACATGCACTGATGCTGGAAAGAAGGAAAACTCTCCAGATTCCACGATTTGTTCTTCTAGGGACCTTAGGAAGGAAAGAGAGGACTGTCTACATGAGAAGGGAAAATTATGATCTGATGAGTATTTAAAAACAGTGCAGAATCTTTGTGGGTAGGTGGAGGACCATTGTCTTGCCACCCCTCCTGTGCACGTTAGCTTGTGACTTCTGCAAAAGGAGAATTGGAGTGTAAGTGTTGGAAATGAGAATATAGAGTGAGAAAAGGAAGAAGGAACAGAACAGCTGATACAAAGTAAACCAGGAAGGCTGAAAATGTTTCCACTGTACAGACCAACACTCGTCCCCCCACCCTGGACCCCAGCGTTGTTTGAAGGGGTATGCATGGTGGCTGCCACCTCCCAGATGGCTCTGGACGCCAGCTTGCTTTGCTTGTTGGGTACTGGTGTGCTTGGCGCCCCTTGGCACTGCCAGAGCAGCCCTTTCCCGTGAATTTAGAGGCAGCGGGGCCGTGTCTGCTCCACCACCCAGGCACGTGGCTGGGAGACCAGTACAGGCTGAATTTTAGCCCCTCTCCCTGACCGGATGCCCCTGGGCAGGGCACAGCCCCAGACCTGTGTGGTGACCCTTCCTTCTAGAGGTCCTGTCTTTAGTTTTATCTACTCTTCTGGGGAAAATCCTTCCATTGTTTCTAATCTGTTGTACATATGTCCTCTCCAGAAGAGAGGTGATTTTTTTTTTTTAACAGAGCTCTGTGTCTAGCTGAGTCTAGACTTTTAGCCTATGAGGGGATTTTTAAAACCATTTTTCTCTCTTAATCATCCCAAGGATAGCCCATTGTTCCTGGAATTCCAGCGTTTTCTGAGAAAGAAAGCTTTTGATTCATCAGCAGGTTTCATCCCAGTCCTTAGGATGGTCATCCTGTGTGATTTGGACCAGGTCTTTCTCAACTGGTATCATGTTAAATTTTTAACATTTCAGTTGCTTTCAGACTATACAGTGAATTTTACAATGTTCCCCTACATTAGTTAGTTAAATGCTGTAAGTTCCTTGTTTTGTTTTGTTTTTCTCATTGTGGAAGCCCGTGTGTAGTACTGAGAGACCGGGCGCAGATTTACATGCACTGATGCTGGAAAGAAGGAAAACTCTCCAGATTCCACGATTTGTTCTTCTAGGGACCTTAGTCCACGGATGGAGATCCTGGAGAAGCTATCAGGAAGTGAACTTGTGAATAAACCTTTGTGCCATTTTTGGGGCATTCTGGATTAACCACTTGTATAAGAAGTCTTCTTTAACTGAAAACACACTTGGAAAGAACATACTCATGGAGATTAATCTGCTCTGGAAATAATAATAGGAAACACTTGCGTAGTACGTACATGTGCCTGGCACTGCTTGGAGCACTTTATGTGTAAGTAGCTCGTGTATTGCTCACCACAGCCGTTTGATAGCAGAGGACAGCAAGGCCGGGTGACCGCATCTCCATGGGCAGCCGGGGACTCCAGGCCGCAGGGGCAGAAAGAAGGGGCAGAGCTGTGACTGGAACCCAGGCAGGCCTGGTTTGAGGACTGCAGAGTGGCCTCATGTATTCTTCTCTCAACACGGATCACAGATAGGCTTTAGAAACTTCTTTTGCTTTCCTCACCACTTCACCTTAAATGCAGGACCAGGGTTTGATTAAAGAAAAGAAAATTACACTCCTTCCCTAAACACCTCCTCCCATAACGAAATGAACAACGGCATTGTCAGGAGACACTTTCCATCCAGGCGCAGAAACTGAAGGCTCTTCCTGGAGCACCTGACTGATCCTGAGATGTCGTGAGACACCAGACCGATCGTTCCAGTGGCTGCAGGTAGAGGCTTGTCACTGGGACACCTCTCACTCTCGGCACTGGAATTGTGTATAAGAGGACAGAAACTGCTTTACCTTTAGCTTAACTTACAGATTTGACGAGCTTCTGAGAACGTTTTAAAAAATGGCTATTCACACTTCATGAGGGCGGTGGGAAGGGCCCAGGGTTTGGAGCTTAGAGGACTTGAGCACTGGGCTTGGCACTCTTTACTGACTCTGTGACCTAGGACTTGTCGAGACGTGGGTTTCATCCTGTGATTGGCGGAGGGGCCGATAACTGCAACAGGATTGGTGTGGTGAGGATAAGCTACGTATTACATATGATGATGCTGGAAAGAAGGAAAACTCTCCAGATTCCACGATTTGTTCTTCTAGGGACCTTAGTCCACGGATGGAGATCCTGGAGAAGCTATCAGGAAGTGAACTTGTGAATAAACCTTTGTGCCATTTTTGGGGCATTCTGGATTAACCACTTGTATAAGAAGTCTTCTTTAACTGAAAACACACTTGGAAAGAACATACTCATGGAGATTAATCTGCTCTGGAAATAATAATAGGAAACACTTGCGTAGTACGTACATGTGCCTGGCACTGCTTGGAGCACTTTATGTGTAAGTAGCTCGTGTATTGCTCACCACAGCCGTTTGATAGCAGAGGACAGCAAGGCCGGGTGACCGCATCTCCATGGGCAGCCGGGGACTCCAGGCCGCAGGGGCAGAAAGAAGGGGCAGAGCTGTGACTGGAACCCAGGCAGGCCTGGTTTGAGGACTGCAGAGTGGCCTCATGTATTCTTCTCTCAACACGGATCACAGATAGGCTTTAGAAACTTCTTTTGCTTTCCTCACCACTTCACCTTAAATGCAGGACCAGGGTTTGATTAAAGAAAAGAAAATTACACTCCTTCCCTAAACACCTCCTCCGCAAACGAAATGAACAACGGCATTGTCAGGAGACACTTTCCATCCAGGCGCAGAAACTGAAGGCTCTTCCTGGAGCACCTGACTGATCCTGAGATGTCGTGAGACACCAGACCGATCGTTCCAGTGGCTGCAGGTAGAGGCTTGTCACTGGGACACCTCTCACTCTCGGCACTGGAATTGTGTATAAGAGGACAGAAACTGCTTTACCTTTAGCTTAACTTACAGATTTGACGAGCTTCTGAGAACGTTTTAAAAAATGGCTATTCACACTTCATGAGGGCGGTGGGAAGGGCCCAGGGTTTGGAGCTTAGAGGACTTGAGCACTGGGCTTGGCACTCTTTACTGACTCTGTGACCTAGGACTTGTCGAGACGTGGGTTTCATCCCCTGTGATTGGCGGAGGGGCCGATAACTGCAACAGGATTGGTGTGGTGAGGATAAGCTACGTATTACATATGATGATGTTTTACTGGCAACAGTGGCCATGTGTGTTGAGCATTTGGGGACCAGTGTGTCTTTAGTCTCAGAGTCTCTCTTATGGGTGGGTGGTGAGCTGGATGCCCTGGGAGTTGTTGGGAAGGTTGATGTTGCTCAGAGCTTCTCTGCTTTCCTGTGCTCTCTTTACCTGTATTCCAGTGTGGACGATAACGTGGCTGTCCGCTCCGTTCCTGGCCCAGGCTCCTTTTCCTTGGTTTTCCCCCCTCCTTCTTCGGGCTCACCTCCAATTTGCCTACAAAGTGCTGTTTGTTGTGAGGGTGAAGCAGGCAATTCTCTGGGCAGCGACACTGTGGCTGCAGGCAGTTACTGTAGTTCAAAGCAGAAAGCCAAGCTGGAGGAGGAGGGACAGACGGGGCTTGTTCGTTAGAATTTTGTACATTGATTTTTGAAGGAAAGAAAGGGAATTAAGAGATGACTTCTCAATAGAAATATTATGAAATGCCCTTCATAACAGAACAAAATTGGGCAAGGAGAAAGGGCTTTGAGAAATTTAAAGAAATCACTGTTTATCACTTTGAAACCAAGTGCTTTTTATTTATTTTTTGGAGTGGAAGCACATGCCTTTGGAGCTCTCACTGGGTCTGGGATGCCTTCTAATAAGGAATAAAACAGAAGCTGATCGGGAATACGACCAGCAGCTATCATCTTGGTGCATTCTATGTGGTCTGCATTGGGCCGAACACTTTTCCTGCTTTATGCGCAAATTGGTGATGAAGGTAGGGATCGTTCTTTATGTGACCCATTTCAAAGATTATAAAATTGAGGCTCATAGTGTTTAAATAACCTACCAAAGTTTATAGTGCTAGTGAGTACCTAGAGAAGTAAACTCTGAGCCTGTGTGTGACTCTTCTTCACAGAATGAAGAATGAGTGAGATGCCTGGCCCTGCTCTCTGGGGGAGACCAGCCCGTAAGCAGTTTGGAGTAATTGAATGCAGCAGGCAGTATATGCTGTAATTTCTGTATGAGTGAACTTTTTCTTTTCTTTTTTTTAATGACATTCGCTCAGAGGAAGGAGAGACCAATTTTGGCTGGAAGGATCAGAGACGGTTTCACAGAGAAAATCAGCTTGAGTAACCCAGCCTTGAATGACAAGAATGGTGGTTACCGTTCTTGGGAAAGGGTAGATGAGCTGAGGGAACGTTGGGGCAGTCAGTGCCAAAGCCATAAAAGAGCCACGTGATGTGTTTGGGGGATGGTGCAGTGACAGAATGAGGAATGTGCTAGCTAAGGAGGGCAGGAGAGTAGTTTGGGACAGATCACAGAGGGCCACGAGTGTCCCGCTAAGGCATGTGAACTTCATTCCATTGCCTTTGAAGGCTGTTCCATTGAAGGTTCTCGAGAAGGCAGACCATTCAGCCTCTGATGTGACTGGTTCTGGGGGCAGAGTCTAGAAAGGTGGAGAATGTCTGCAGCAGAGGTTCGCCAACCAGACTGCAACATAGGGTTGCCTGGGAGGTTCTTAAATGTACAGATTCTGGAAACATCCCCTGCTACTGGCATCCCACGCCCCCCAGATACTGTGTAAAAGTCTGCAGGTGATTCTGAGTGCAATCAGATAAGGGTGTGGAGCCTCTAGACATCCTGAGGCTAATTGTGAATTTGTCATCAATTTGAATGGGGCCAGCAGAAACCAAGTGCTTTTTATTTATTTTTTGGAGTGGAAGCACATGCCTTTGGAGCTCTCACTGGGTCTGGGATGCCTTCTAATAAGGAATAAAACAGAAGCTGATCGGGAATACGACCAGCAGCTATCATCTTGGTGCATTCTATGTGGTCTGCATTGGGCCGAACACTTTTCCTGCTTTATGCGCAAATTGGTGATGAAGGTAGGGATCGTTCTTTATGTGACCCATTTCAAAGATTATAAAATTGAGGCTCATAGTGTTTAAATAACCTACCAAAGTTTATAGTGCTAGTGAGTACCTAGAGAAGTAAACTCTGAGCCTGTGTGTGACTCTTCTTCACAGAATGAAGAATGAGTGAGATGCCTGGCCCTGCTCTCTGGGGGAGACCAGCCCGTAAGCAGTTTGGAGTAATTGAATGCAGCAGGCAGTATATGCTGTAATTTCTGTATGAGTGAACTTTTTCTTTTCTTTTTTTTAATGACATTCGCTCAGAGGAAGGAGAGACCAATTTTGGCTGGAAGGATCAGAGACGGTTTCACAGAGAAAATCAGCTTGAGTAACCCAGCCTTGAATGACAAGAATGGTGGTTACCGTTCTTGGGAAAGGGTAGATGAGCTGAGGGAACGTTGGGGCAGTCAGTGCCAAAGCCATAAAAGAGCCACGTGATGTGTTTGGGGGATGGTGCAGTGACAGAATGAGGAATGTGCTAGCTAAGGAGGGCAGGAGAGTAGTTTGGGACAGATCACAGAGGGCCACGAGTGTCCCGCTAAGGCATGTGAACTTCATTCCATTGCCTTTGAAGGCTGTTCCATTGAAGGTTCTCGAGAAGGCAGACCATTCAGCCTCTGATGTGACTGGTTCTGGGGGCAGAGTCTAGAAAGGTGGAGAATGTCTGCAGCAGAGGTTCGCCAACCAGACTGCAACATAGGGTTGCCTGGGAGGTTCTTAAATGTACAGATTCTGGAAACATCCCCTGCTACTGGCATCCCACGCCCCCCAGATACTGTGTAAAAGTCTGCAGGTGATTCTGAGTGCAATCAGATAAGGGTGTGGAGCCTCTAGACATCCTGAGGCTAATTGTGAATTTGTCATCATGTAGATTATTTTTAAACCACAGGAATGGGGCCAGCAGTCAAACCTTTGAGAAGATCTATTTAGATTTTATCATTTGCTTATTATTCTGTGTAGATACTGAATCATCTCAGCATCATTATGTTCACATAAATTTCCTGTTCATATCTAGAATGCAGTATGGCTCTAATCTTTATGCCTTTGTGCTAAGTCCCCTACTCTACCTCCCACCCTTTTGTTTATTTGTAGCTTTTCCTTGGTGACTGTCCCCTCATGACACTCTCTCAGGAGGTTGGAGGTTCTCATGGAGTCCACTGCCTAGGGCGTGGTGGCTAAGAGCGAGCAGTTCAGTTTCTTGTTGAGAATTAAATGAAAGGATGCTCGCTTGTACATTTCGTGGGAGCCAGTGTGAATTAGGCCTTTTTTTTTTTTTTTCAAATATCTGCAACCTCTCTGACATCCGTTTTTTGAGTTCTAAGTCAACTACTGGAAAGGCAAACAGTTCTACCAAGGGAGAAGCAATTTCTCAACGTTAAAAAAATTAGAAATTCTAATTTATGCTTAAAAAAATAATGTTAGCTCAAGTTTTTGCTCTCTTCCCTCTTCCTTTTCCGCTGTTCTTTATCCTGCCGTGTGTTTGCAAACCATTCTCATGACCTTCTGCCTGAGCGGCATATTTGTAGTGGGGCCAAATTGTACATACACCACTGACTTTTTCATCTGACCTCTAAATTCATCTTCTGAGCCCCTTCATTTCTTTGAGTTATGCTAAGCAAGTCTTGTTGAAAGGAATATAATTTCCCGTGGAACTTTACTGATGGCGTGGGGAATAAGAGGATCATGCTTTTTGAAGTCCAGATGGAAGGTCCTAAAATCTTAAACATGTCCATTTTGCTATTGCTTACTTAGTTCCGTCTTGGCATTTCAGGTCTAGAAGCGATTACTACCCAATGGGCATTCTTAGACCCTCCCTGAAAACTAACGGGAGCACAAAAATGAAACTTCTTGTTTTTCTTTACTTCTCTGTTAACTCAGTCAATTGGCTTGCCCTCATTTGCCCTTTCCTCAGCTTCCAAATTAATGTTATGTGCAAATTTGATTATAATATTGAACAATTTCTAAGTTACTTTTGAATACAAATTGAATACTATTCCTTGTGGTTCTTTTCTTCATCACACTGGTGGATGTATCTAGTGTTTTTCTTTCCAGCCTGTTTAACTACTGTGTGGGTCTCATAGCCATGTAAGTCTCAGTTGATTTGGGGATCCTGATCCTATGGGACACTGTATCAAATACTTCCTCAAGATCAAAGCACACTTCCCTCCGCTTGCTCATTCAGTTGTGCTGGAGTCAAGCAGTCCTGGAGCCTTAAAACCCAGGATTCTGATCAAGGTAAGGGAACAGCCCTTTCCCCCAGCTTTACTGTTCTGCAAATACCTTTTCCTCTCTTTCCAGTATTCATTTACTCAGCAACATGCAGCAGGTGCTGCATCCCTGACCCTGTACAACCAGTGATTACATTCTTGCTACAGAAAGGAAAACCTCTGAGCCTTTCACTTCTCTCCTTCTGCTTTATCATGGGAGTATCCCTGTGAACTTTCATGCTGGAAAAGGCAAGTCCAAGCCAATTGGGTCCCCTTGGTAGTAAAATATATTGGTTAAAAGTAGATTCTGTGGCCAGCTAGGCTGCCTAAGGTCTGGTATTTGCTAGTAGTATCACTTTATGCAAATCACTTAATAGCTCTGTGTCTGCTTCCTGGTCTGTGATATGGAGGTAATGGTAGTTCTTGCCTTCATTAGAGTTGTTGTCAGGTATTCATCTGACCTCTAAATTCATCTTCTGAGCCCCTTCATTTCTTTGAGTTATGCTAAGCAAGTCTTGTTGAAAGGAATATAATTTCCCGTGGAACTTTACTGATGGCGTGGGGAATAAGAGGATCATGCTTTTTGAAGTCCAGATGGAAGGTCCTAAAATCTTAAACATGTCCATTTTGCTATTGCTTACTTAGTTCCGTCTTGGCATTTCAGGTCTAGAAGCGATTACTACCCAATGGGCATTCTTAGACCCTCCCTGAAAACTAACGGAGCACAAAAATGAAACTTCTTGTTTTTCTTTACTTCTCTGTTAACTCAGTCAATTGGCTTGCCCTCATTTGCCCTTTCCTCAGCTTCCAAATTAATGTTATGTGCAAATTTGATTATAATATTGAACAATTTCTAAGTTACTTTTGAATACAAATTGAATACTATTCCTTGTGGTTCTTTTCTTCATCACACTGGTGGATGTATCTAGTGTTTTTCTTTCCAGCCTGTTTAACTACTGTGTGGGTCTCATAGCCATGTAAGTCTCAGTTGATTTGGGGATCCTGATCCTATGGGACACTGTATCAAATACTTCCTCAAGATCAAAGCACACTTCCCTCCGCTTGCTCATTCAGTTGTGCTGGAGTCAAGCAGTCCTGGAGCCTTAAAACCCAGGATTCTGATCAAGGTAAGGGAACAGCCCTTTCCCCCAGCTTTACTGTTCTGCAAATACCTTTTCCTCTCTTTCCAGTATTCATTTACTCAGCAACATGCAGCAGGTGCTGCATCCCTGACCCTGTACAACCAGTGATTACATTCTTGCTACAGAAAGGAAAACCTCTGAGCCTTTCACTTCTCTCCTTCTGCTTTATCATGGGAGTATCCCTGTGAACTTTCATGCTGGAAAAGGCAAGTCCAAGCCAATTGGGTCCCCTTGGTAGTAAAATATATTGGTTAAAAGTAGATTCTGTGGCCAGCTAGGCTGCCTAAGGTCTGGTATTTGCTAGTAGTATCACTTTATGCAAATCACTTAATAGCTCTGTGTCTGCTTCCTGGTCTGTGATATGGAGGTAATGGTAGTTCTTGCCTTCATTAGAGTTGTTGTCAGGTATAATTGAATCAGTACATGTAAAGTGGTTGGAATTTGTTTATCTAGGTTTAGTTTAAAACTTGAATAATTTTTCAAAGTTTTATAATAATTTTTTTGGGTTTTCTAGGCAGTTTGTTTCTCTTTCCTGCTGTTGATCTTAGTCACTGGATCTACTGCAGGCAGGGAACGGAAATGAAGATCAAACTATCCAACTTCTCCACCTTAAATTATATGTACATTGCTTCTCTTCTGTAAAGGCTCCATTATAATAGAGTGTTGAGAATCGATGTATCAGTAGATAGTGATGTGCGTCACTTCTTCCTTATGAATTCATCTGTTACTACTTCCCAGTCTGTATTTGTGCAGATATTGATTTTTTTTTTGTATTTTTTTAAAAGATTTATTTATTTATTTATTTTGGTGGGGGTCAGGTGGGGAGGGAGGGGAGCAGGCGGGCCACTTCTATTGATCTTTCATTTCTCTATTTTTAGCCATCTTTGTTCTTTGACCCGTGTAGGCCTCCCATTGCGGTGGCCTCTGTCATCGCAGAGCACCGGCTCTGGGCGCATGCGCTCCAGAGCTCCGGCTCGGTGATTGGACTCATGGGTCCAGCGCTCCGCGGCATGTGGGATCTTCCCAGGCCAGGGATCTAACCGGCACCCCTTGCTCTGCAAGGCGGTGTCCTTATCCACTGGACCACCAGGGAAGCCTTGATGTATTTTTTAAATCTTAAGAACATTATTTTCTTAGTAATAAGCATTATATTTATTTAACCTATTATGACAAATTATTAAGTTGTTGACTTTTTTTTAAAACCCTTTTTATAACTGTGCCTGACAACCAGTGATTACATTCTTGCTACAGAAAGGAAAACCTCTGAGCCTTTCACTTCTCTCCTTCTGCTTTATCATGGGAGTATCCCTGTGAACTTTCATGCTGGAAAAGGCAAGTCCAAGCCAATTGGGTCCCCTTGGTAGTAAAATATATTGGTTAAAAGTAGATTCTGTGGCCAGCTAGGCTGCCTAAGGTCTGGTATTTGCTAGTAGTATCACTTTATGCAAATCACTTAATAGCTCTGTGTCTGCTTCCTGGTCTGTGATATGGAGGTAATGGTAGTTCTTGCCTTCATTAGAGTTGTTGTCAGGTATAATTGAATCAGTACATGTAAAGTGGTTGGAATTTGTTTATCTAGGTTTAGTTTAAAACTTGAATAATTTTTCAAAGTTTTATAATAATTTTTTTGGGTTTTCTAGGCAGTTTGTTTCTCTTTCCTGCTGTTGATCTTAGTCACTGGATCTACTGCAGGCAGGGAACGGAAATGAAGATCAAACTATCCAACTTCTCCACCTTAAATTATATGTACATTGCTTCTCTTCTGTAAAGGCTCCATTATAATAGAGTGTTGAGAATCGATGTATCAGTAGATAGTGATGTGCGTCACTTCTTCCTTATGAATTCATCTGTTACTACTTCCCAGTCTGTATTTGTGCAGATATTGATTTTTTTTTTGTATTTTTTTAAAAGATTTATTTATTTATTTATTTTGGTGGGGGTCAGGTGGGGAGGGAGGGGAGCAGGCGGGCCACTTCTATTGATCTTTCATTTCTCTATTTTTAGCCATCTTTGTTCTTTGACCCGTGTAGGCCTCCCATTGCGGTGGCCTCTGTCATCGCAGAGCACCGGCTCTGGGCGCATGCGCTCCAGAGCTCCGGCTCGGTGATTGGACTCATGGGTCCAGCCGCTCCGCGGCATGTGGGATCTTCCCAGGCCAGGGATCTAACCGGCACCCCTTGCTCTGCAAGGCGGTGTCCTTATCCACTGGACCACCAGGGAAGCCTTGATGTATTTTTTAAATCTTAAGAACATTATTTTCTTAGTAATAAGCATTATATTTATTTAACCTATTATGACAAATTATTAAGTTGTTGAATTCTTTAATATATTATTTTTAAAAGACACCCAAAAAGAATTGAAAAGAATTTTTTTTAATAAGGAGGCAGAAATACCCACTAAGAAGGTGAATAGACAAAACATGCCTTCCAAAGATAAATGTCTTATATGACAGTGTTTAGTCTACACCATATACAATACACTCCATGGTCAACAGTCAGTAAGTAGCCCAAGGCTGTTCATGCTCACGGTCTGTGCCAGGAACACTTTGAATATTCTTAACTTATGTACAAGTATTTGCATTCAGCCAAGCCTTCATGGTTTCTTGCTAATCTTTCACATTTATGCTCACTAAACCACAGTACATCAGTCATGATGGCCCACTTTATGTTTATCTTTGCATTCTAACCGGAAAAAAAAAAAAAGGATGAAGATTTTGTCCATCACAGTTTGATTGACTGGTGGATCTGTCATGTTTGCTATTTTATTAAACACATTTTGGCTGCAGCCTAAAATCAGATTTAACCTAATTTATATCAATTTATTGCTAAAAGTCAGTTTTATAGTTTACACTCTCAAAAAGCTTGGCAAGGGGATGAAGTCACATGATGTAGTTGAGAGAGAACATTACACATTGTGTTTTAAAAGTGAGAGTCTTCAGAGGAAAAGATGTGTAGCACAGAATAATAAATCCACAACCAAAATGCACCTACTTCTGTCTCAGTTAAGAGGAAGGACAGACCCAGGGTGACTGTTAGCTCCTGTACCTCCTGCTCTGAACAGCTATGAGCTCTGCAGCTTCTAACACGGTGGTAATGAGTTCTCCCTGCAAAGGCAGTTCTGAGAATCCATTGAGACAGGACATGTGTGGATCCTATGTAAATGGTACTAACTGTGCTCAAAACCTGTGTTTTTGGAAGCATACACACCAGCTCAGGCCTGTAGCCACCCTAGCCTGTGTTTCTCACTTGCAGCTGGGACTCCCAGGTCATGCTGCAGGTGGACTCTGTGATGCTTTCCTTCTCAACTTCCTTAAAACCGGGAAGCTCTGTGCCTGAGAGGGAGCCTAAACCATCTTGCAGGCAGACTTTTTTTTTTTTTTTTTTTAAGGTGATTTACACCCATCCCCTTGCTACATTTTTGAAATGACACTCTGGCTCCTTGAAAGTGGCTAATAACCCTCTGTGGGTAAATGCCAGTCAAGCCAGCCAGTTGGCTCTGAAGACATCTTCCTTGAAAGCCATGGACCGGGTCTTGCAGAGGCCGGGAGGTGAGTGTGAGTGCCAGTGACCTCCTTCGCAGAAGAGCCTGTTGCTCGTGCTACCCTGGAGGTGGAGACAGGGACAGCCTTCACACCGCCGTGAAGGCTGCTAGTACGGAGAGGCGATCTCTTAGGTAACCAGACGGCTCGTCATGTTTCTTTTTTTGTTTGCAGAAAATCCAGCTGTAATAATGGCCAAGAATCCTCACACACAGAAATTATATGGCAGACATTTTTAATCACAAAAATAAGATCTTTTAAGATGAAGAAAGATAAGGACATCATTTTTGGTTATGAGTTTATCATCTCCTCCGCACCCATTAGTCCTCAGGGAAGCTACCTCATGTCACTGAATTTGGAGCTTCTAAAATGACGGTCACACTATTGCTGTCTTTGTCCATGGACCATGGTACTTAGGGAATAGAAATTAACTTGTGAAATTAACCTCTGGTGTTCTTCCAAAATCAGTTTAATTTTTTGTGGTGTCATTTGTGCCTACCTAGAAACATTTTTTCCCTCTTTTTATGAGGTTGTTATTTTAATATTTTCTCCTGCTTAAAAGTGGCAAGGAAAAAAACTATTTCCATGAAATATAGAAGGGGCAGGAGAATAGCTGAGCCATGGGGATGCACAATATGATGCTTATGTCTTGTGATGGTTAGGATACATGTATGTCAGGAACAGATGTAGTCTTAGGAGTGTTGTATTATCCTGACTATGAACTTTGGGATCCATTTTTGCTTTGTCTCAAGAATTTCATTTTTCTTTAGAGGTTTTCCTTCAAGGCTCTTGGATTTACGAGTAACAGAAATGAAGGCAGGGATACTAAAAAATATTTTAAAATAGAATCTTTTAAATGACCGGAACCCCTGCTGCCCTGGAGCAGCTGGGACTCCCAGGTCATGCTGCAGGTGGACTCTGTGATGCTTTCCTTCTCAACTTCCTTAAAACCGGGAAGCTCTGTGCCTGAGAGGGAGCCTAAACCATCTTGCAGGCAGACTTTTTTTTTTTTTTTTTTTTAAGGTGATTTACACCCATCCCCTTGCTACATTTTTGAAATGACACTCTGGCTCCTTGAAAGTGGCTAATAACCCTCTGTGGGTAAATGCCAGTCAAGCCAGCCAGTTGGCTCTGAAGACATCTTCCTTGAAAGCCATGGACCGGGTCTTGCAGAGGCCGGGAGGTGAGTGTGAGTGCCAGTGACCTCCTTCGCAGAAGAGCCTGTTGCTCGTGCTACCCTGGAGGTGGAGACAGGGACAGCCTTCACACCGCCGTGAAGGCTGCTAGTACGGAGAGGCGATCTCTTAGGTAACCAGACGGCTCGTCATGTTTCTTTTTTTGTTTGCAGAAAATCCAGCTGTAATAATGGCCAAGAATCCTCACACACAGAAATTATATGGCAGACATTTTTAATCACAAAAATAAGATCTTTTAAGATGAAGAAAGATAAGGACATCATTTTTGGTTATGAGTTTATCATCTCCTCCGCACCCATTAGTCCTCAGGGAAGCTACCTCATGTCACTGAATTTGGAGCTTCTAAAATGACGGTCACACTATTGCTGTCTTTGTCCATGGACCATGGTACTTAGGGAATAGAAATTAACTTGTGAAATTAACCTCTGGTGTTCTTCCAAAATCAGTTTAATTTTTTGTGGTGTCATTTGTGCCTACCTAGAAACATTTTTTCCCTCTTTTTATGAGGTTGTTATTTTAATATTTTCTCCTGCTTAAAAGTGGCAAGGAAAAAAACTATTTCCATGAAATATAGAAGGGGCAGGAGAATAGCTGAGCCATGGGGATGCACAATATGATGCTTATGTCTTGTGATGGTTAGGATACATGTATGTCAGGAACAGATGTAGTCTTAGGAGTGTTGTATTATCCTGACTATGAACTTTGGGATCCATTTTTGCTTTGTCTCAAGAATTTCATTTTTCTTTAGAGGTTTTCCTTCAAGGCTCTTGGATTTACGAGTAACAGAAATGAAGGCAGGGATACTAAAAAATATTTTAAAATAGAATTGTATCCAAAAATAGATAATCATTGAGTTTTTAAAAAATTTTTTGGCCTCTTTTATTGGTTTTTTATGTATTTATTTTCATCCATTTTTATTCTTTGGCCTGTGTGGGTCTCCCGTTGCAGTGGCCTCTCCCGTTGCAGAGCACCGGCTCTGGGCACATGCACTCCAGAGCGCTGGCTCATAATTGGACACACTGGTCCAACAGCTCCGTGGCATGTGAGATCTTCCTGGGCCAGGGCTTGAACCGGTGCCCCTTGCACTGCAAGGCAGACTCTTTACCCACTGGACCACCAGGGAAGCCTCTGCCATGATTCTTTTTTTTTTTTTAACATTTAATTAATTAATTAATTAATTAATCTTCTTGGGGGGTGGGGTGGGGAGGGAGGGGGATGGGTGGGCCACTTGTATTGGTCTTTCATTTCTCTATTTTCATCTGTCTTTGTTCTTCGGCTCTTGTGGGCCTCCCATCGCAGTGGCCTCTGTCGTCGCAGAGCACTGGCTCTGGGCGCATGCGCGCTAGAGCTCCGGCTCGGTAATTGGACACATTGGTCCAGCCGCTCCGCTGCACGTGGGATCTTCCCAGGCCAGGGATCGAACCGGCGCCCCTTGCACTGCAAGGCCGTGTCCTTACCCACTGGACCACCAGGGAAGCCCTCTGCCATGATTCTTAATCTCCTTTTAATACATACACTCTTGGCTTGTCAGGAGCGCCTCCTGCCCCCCCAGGAGCACGCTCTTGACAGGTGAGTGTGAACTAGGTGCTAAAACAGAAGGAAATGGAAAGTGAGACAATTTCAAGTTTTCCCAAGAGTGGAGTCCATGCCTGTTTTGTGTGGATGTGATTTTTGTTTGTGTAACTGAACACTCCTAGAAACTGGTACACTCTGTTGTTTGTGTAAGTGTTTGTACACCTTCTTAAAGAGGACAAGAACTCAGGGAACAAATATTAGTCAGCAGATGAGGTTCTGAACCAGACAGACTTTGTACCTTGGCATGTGAGTGGCTATCCTATAACCTTCTGAACTTTTGCCACCAAGTGATTGACAGAGCCAGTGGCAGATAATGGGAAGGAGCACGGTGTCCGCAGCTTGAGTCATCAAGGTACAGATAATTAAGGGGCCGAGGAGCCCAGTGTGACGGAGTAACAGGATGGGAATGAAGGCTCACTGGGAGATGAGGGGTAACTCACAGGTGGCCATTGGACTTGATTTTTCCCAAGAAGTCACGATTGTTTTGAGAATTAGAGTGTAGAGGAAACGATCCAGATTTTATACTTAGGAAAGGCCTTACCATTTGACTACTTTCTAGCTAAGACATCGGGATAGTTATTTAACTTCTCTGACGCTGTTTCCTCAATTGGGAATATGAGAATAGGACTTTTGCAGATCTGTTGGGAAATAATCAGATTTAAGAGAGATTAAAATGAGTTCAGTCTAACACTGAACAGGAGTTTAATGTCCATTCGTTTCTTTCAGCTTCAGTCAAAATTTAGCTTTTCGCGTAGAATAATCATCCTTTATATTCTATTCTCCATGTTGAGTTTCAAAACAGGAATAACTTTTATTTAAGCTATCACCTTGGTGATGAAAGGAGCTGTTTATCAGAGAAAGTGTGCTCTAAGTGCCTTGCAGCCTGATAGTCTTCAGCAAGGGCAGGCAGAGTGTAGATGAAGGGATTCACACCAGCAAGCCCCGAAAACTGAACACTCCTAGAAACTGGTACACTCTGCTTAGGGCAGATTCTTAAACCATCTGTCTACTGTCTTTTCAGCATGACCTTGAAGTTCACCTAACTCTCAGAGTAACAAAATGGACATACACCCAGAATTGGATAACTGCTCAGTGATTCATGCGCGTGCCTCTCAGTCCTGTCAGACTCTTTGCGACCCCATGGACTGTAGCCCCCCAGGCTCCTCTGTCCATGTGACTTCCCAGGCAAGAATACTGGAGAAGGTTGCCATTTCCTTCTCCAGGGTCAGTGATTCTTACGCCCGGAGAAATACTTGTTTTCTGGAAGAATGCACTATATGATGCTCTTTCATGTGGAATTGGTATATATAAATATTAGGGCGCTGTGCGCTGTCAGTGGAGAGCGAGCCTAGGAACCCAGAATACTTCTTTTCTTTCCCTTTTCTGGCAGTTAGTGTCTGAACCAGACAGACTTTGTACCTTGGCATGTGAGTGGCTATCCTATAACCTTCTGAACTTTTGCCACCAAGTGATTGACAGAGCCAGTGGCAGATAATGGGAAGGAGCACGGTGTCCGCAGCTTGAGTCATCAAGGTACAGATAATTAAGGGGCCGAGGAGCCCAGTGTGACGGAGTAACAGGATGGGAATGAAGGCTCACTGGGAGATGAGGGGTAACTCACAGGTGGCCATTGGACTTGATTTTTCCCAAGAAGTCACGATTGTTTTGAGAATTAGAGTGTAGAGGAAACGATCCAGATTTTATACTTAGGAAAGGCCTTACCATTTGACTACTTTCTAGCTAAGACATCGGGATAGTTATTTAACTTCTCTGACGCTGTTTCCTCAATTGGGAATATGAGAATAGGACTTTTGCAGATCTGTTGGGAAATAATCAGATTTAAGAGAGATTAAAATGAGTTCAGTCTAACACTGAACAGGAGTTTAATGTCCATTCGTTTCTTTCAGCTTCAGTCAAAATTTAGCTTTTCGCGTAGAATAATCATCCTTTATATTCTATTCTCCATGTTGAGTTTCAAAACAGGAATAACTTTTATTTAAGCTATCACCTTGGTGATGAAAGGAGCTGTTTATCAGAGAAAGTGTGCTCTAAGTGCCTTGCAGCCTGATAGTCTTCAGCAAGGGCAGGCAGAGTGTAGATGAAGGGATTCACACCAGCAAGCCCCGAAAACTGAACACTCCTAGAAACTGGTACACTCTGCTTAGGGCAGATTCTTAAACCATCTGTCTACTGTCTTTTCAGCATGACCTTGAAGTTCACCTAACTCTCAGAGTAACAAAATGGACATACACCCAGAATTGGAGAACTGCTCAGTGATTCATGCGTGCGTGCCTCTCAGTCCTGTCAGACTCTTTGCGACCCCATGGACTGTAGCCCCCCAGGCTCCTCTGTCCATGTGACTTCCCAGGCAAGAATACTGGAGAAGGTTGCCATTTCCTTCTCCAGGGTCAGTGATTCTTACGCCCGGAGAAATACTTGTTTTCTGGAAGAATGCACTATATGATGCTCTTTCATGTGGAATTGGTATATATAAATATTAGGGCGCTGTGCGCTGTCAGTGGAGAGCGAGCCTAGGAACCCAGAATACTTCTTTTCTTTCCCCTTTTCTGGCAGTTAGTGTCTGCTCCGGGCAGGCTCCTCCTTTGAGTCAGCCAGGCGCAAGACAAGTCATTTCCCATCCTGAAGCTCTTTTGGCTGCTGAGCTGTAGTGGATACACAGGGATGTGCCTCTTAACTTTAAGATTGTGCATAAATCCAGCCTCCTCTGCCCTGGAAAGGCTCGTCTGGTCTTTATACCTTCCCCTTGGCTGATTCCCCCCACACCCTCACCCCCAGGGATGGGGAAGAGAAGAGAGGAAAGGAGGAACCCCGAGGCAGGCGGACAGCGTGAAGTTGACTTAGGTAGCTGGGAGGGGAGCCCAGGCGGGGGCTGGAAACGGAAGGGCTGCCAGCGCGCTGCGGGCGAGCCTGCCGGCAGGGGGAGGCCGGGCCGCGGGCAGCCACCTCGCGGGCCGCCGGGGTGGCGGGTCGCCCGCCGGGAGAGCGCCGGGGCCGCTGACCGTGCGAGGCGGGCGGCGGCGGTTATGCAAGCCGCAGCCCCCTTGTCCGCCATCCCCTCCAGTTTGCGTCCCTCCCTCCACTCGGCCGGCACTCGGATCTCTCTCGTTCTTTCTCTCCCCTGTGTGTTTCAAACAGGAAGTGCACGGCTGTCTGTAACGTGCTGCCGGGTCCCAGGATGGAGGAGTGAAGTCCCCGCGCCGTCGCGCCGGTTCCAGCCCTCGGAGCCCGCCGGAAGCCAGTCCCCGGAGAGGAGAGCGCCCTGAGGGAGCAGGGTGGCCGCCTGGTCCAGGTGCGGGGCTGGGTCGCGGGCCGGGCGCTGGACTGTCACTCAGCCGATCTGCAGCTACGTTTTGCAGTTTCACTCGTGTGCATTTTCTAGATTGCGTCCCCATGACTGCTTTCTTTTTAGGAGGGTCTCTCCCAACTCTGACTGTGCTGCTAGGGTGCTTTGAACTCGGGCGCAAAGGCACGTGGCAGCAGAACGGGACCTGCTGCTTCCTCACCCACTCTAGGCGGGAGCTTTCCAGGCAGAATTGACCATGCCTGGGAGGCTTCCTGAGTCCTCAGCCGCCCTCTCCACCCTCGCCTGTCTTCCTCCTGCAGCCTGAAGCAGCGGCTCTTTGTTCTTAACTTTGTTCCGCAGTCCGAGGTCTGTCTACAGAAATGGGTGGCTACGATGTGATTAACAGTATTGTCAGTGGGAGGGGTGGGGACCTAGGGGAGAAGTGGGCTGAAGCTGTTGTGTGAAATGGAAAGGGGAGCAAGAGTCTTGGTGTCCAGGCTCAGAAATCCCGCGTTTTCAGACGGTGTAACAGAGTCCAGACTCTGCTTTCCATTCTGGGAGAGCCAGGCTGTCGGGACGGAGGGAATGAGCGATGCAGACGCGCATGGGAAAGGTAGTGACCGGGAATGAGGAGCGGCTGGCTGCTGAGATGTTGAGTCTGATGTCTGGCTTGTTAACGTCAGTTGTGGTTTCTTAACCAGGCTCCCTTGTTGAGACAGAGGCACTATTAAAGGTAGGAGCCTGACATTTTTCTTCATTAAATGCCATTTTTTATCAGAGGAAAATTGAGAATGACTTATTTCTCAAATTCCCTAGGTAGATTACAGTTTCACATGCTTGTCTTGCTCCATCTCTGACGTGCAGAGGTGGAGGACAACATGCTGAAAGAGCAAAGGTTGGTTTTATGCGCACGCTTTTTGCGCCTTCATTTCTCTGGCAGCTCCTCTCTCAGGGGACTAAATCAGATGGACTTCTCCCCCAGTGAAACCCAGCCTTGTTTCCCTGATTTTATTCATCTGCCTGGTTCAATTCCAGTCTTGCAGAGGGACACCATGGGAGGTGGGATGTTGAGCAGAGTCAGTTTGATGGGGAGAGTGTAGCCTCAGATTAAGTGTTTGACTGATGTTAAAGCCAGGAACGTCTTCTTGCTCTTTCTTTTGGAAGAAGGGATCCAGGCAAATGTCTAGAGGGGAGAAAAATGAGATTCTGCCAAGGGGGGCCTCTTTCTGAAGCCGGGAGGGGACTTGCACAATCACATTGCTGTGTCCCCGTCGCCTCCTCATCTTACGGGGTGCCGAGCTAACTCGGGAAGCAGGGCCCAAGTTCATGATTCCTGTATTGATCATGCTACCTCTCTAATGCTGAATATTTTAGAGTAAAATATATTTACAACATAATTAGTTTTGCTTTGAAAGGAAGATCTTTGGTAGTAACTCAGCCTGGTAAGTTTGTCCTTGGCCCTCCCTCCCTCCCTTTTTCTTTTGAGCAGCAAGGAGGTAATTTGAATGATAAGATCCCATTATTCTAATAATCCTCCAGAACTGAAATCTCTTTTAAAATGCAGCTGCCTTGAGCCTTGATAGTATCAGTAATTGGCATAATGTGTTCGCATTAAGTAGCCAAGATACACTATGAGCCCTGAGCAATTAATTTCATCTTTTTCTAGACAGATGTGGATTTCTTAAATTTGATTTTAATTGTGAGATGTCTGTGTTTTTGCCTCTTCTTGTCAAATGCATCAGGAGATTAAAAGTGAAAACAGGTCATTAAGAGAGACTCTTGAAAGACCTGTACAACCATTTGCCTCTATTTTTTTATACCCAGGTATACTCTTGGCCCTCTGGTTTGTTAATTTACTTGAGGACTTGACCAGCATCTGCCATTCTGTTTCAGATAAAATAGAGCTTTTGTGACCTCTCAAATGTATTCCCTCCGTAGGAACAGGATTTCCTTCCACTCTGGTGGGATTTAGTAATAATTAAATAATAATCCAGGAATAATAATATGTGGCCTTGAGAACCTCATTTTCTGTTTGTTGTTGTCAATAAGTCCAACTCTTCACAACCCCATGAACTGTAGCCTACCAGGCTCCTCTGTCCATGGAATTTCCCAGGCAAGGATACTAGAATGGGGCTTCCCCTGGTGGTCCAGTGGGTAGGGACACCGCCTTGCAGTGCAAGGGGCGCCGGTTTGATCCCTGGCCTGGGAAGATCCCACGTGCCGCGGAGCGGCTGGACCGATGTGTCCAGTTGCCGAGCCGGAGCTCTGGAGTGCATGCACCCAGAGCCGATGCTCTGCGTCGGCAGAGGCCACCGCGATGGGAGGCCCACACGGGCCAAGGAACAAAAGATGGGTGAAAATGGATAAATGAAAGACCAACAGAGGTGGCCCGCCTGCCCTGCTCCCTCCCCAAACCGGTCACCCACCCCCCCACCTCCCAAAAAAAGAATACTAGAATGGGTTGCCATTTTCTTCTCCAAGGATCCCCTGACCCAAGGATCGGACCCAGATTTCCTGCATTGGCAGGCGATTCTTTACCACCGACCTACCAGGGAAGTCCCCATTTTATGTTTACAGAGAGCATTTTCTGTATCTCATTTATAATTTATTACTCGTTTTAACAGCCTGAAACAGGATTCATTTATTCTATTTAATGGAAAGAAGAAACCCATTTTCATGTTTACAGAAGAGCATGGGGTTCGACTAAACTCTTAAAAGGGAGCCTTAATAGTATCAGTAATTGGCATAATGTGTTCGCATTAAGTAGCCAAGATACACTATGAGCCCTGAGCAATTAATTTCATCTTTTTCTAGACAGATGTGGATTTCTTAAATTTGATTTTAATTGTGAGATGTCTGTGTTTTTGCCTCTTCTTGTCAAATGCATCAGGAGATTAAAAGTGAAAACAGGTCATTAAGAGAGACTCTTGAAAGACCTGTACAACCATTTGCCTCTATTTTTTTATACCCAGGTATACTCTTGGCCCTCTGGTTTGTTAATTTACTTGAGGACTTGACCAGCATCTGCCATTCTGTTTCAGATAAAATAGAGCTTTTGTGACCTCTCAAATGTATTCCCTCCGTAGGAACAGGATTTCCTTCCACTCTGGTGGGATTTAGTAATAATTAAATAATAATCCAGGAATAATAATATGTGGCCTTGAGAACCTCATTTTCTGTTTGTTGTTGTCAATAAGTCCAACTCTTCACAACCCCATGAACTGTAGCCTACCAGGCTCCTCTGTCCATGGAATTTCCCAGGCAAGGATACTAGAATGGGGCTTCCCCTGGTGGTCCAGTGGGTAGGGACACCGCCTTGCAGTGCAAGGGGCGCCGGTTTGATCCCTGGCCTGGGAAGATCCCACGTGCCGCGGAGCGGCTGGACCGATGTGTCCAGTTGCCGAGCCGGAGCTCTGGAGTGCATGCACCCAGAGCCGATGCTCTGCGTCGGCAGAGGCCACCGCGATGGGAGGCCCACACGGGCCAAGGAACAAAAGATGGGTGAAAATGGATAAATGAAAGACCAACAGAGGTGGCCCGCCTGCCCTGCTCCCTCCCCAAACCGGTCACCCACCCCCCCACCTCCCAAAAAAAGAATACTAGAATGGGTTGCCATTTTCTTCTCCAAGGGATCCCCCTGACCCAAGGATCGGACCCAGATTTCCTGCATTGGCAGGCGGATTCTTTACCACCGACCTACCAGGGGAAGTCCCCCATTTTATGTTTACAGAGAGCATTTTCTGTATCTCATTTATAATTTATTACTCGTTTTAACAGCCTGAAACAGGATTCATTTATTCTATTTAATGGAAAGAAGAAACAGAGGCTATTAAAACATGACTTGTCAGTGTTCATAGCAGTAAATGGACATGCTGGGACTTGAATGGGAGGGAGTCTTACGATTTGTAGTGCTTGATTCCCTTGTTACCTGCAAAGTGTTGCCTAAAGCAGTGATGGCAGCCTGTTTCAGATGGCCTTTTGCCTTTCTAAAGGAGAGCTGATAAACACTGACTTAGATTAATTTTACCTAAGTCTCCAGATTTTTCCCCCATTCCTCTCTACCCAGAATTTAAGGAGTTTTATTGTTTTGGTCTTTTTCCATCTTGGAAATTTATACTTCCTCTGTGTTAGTAACTACATATAGCTGTATTTGCATCATGGTGATTTGTTTTCTGCTGCCAAAATTCTAATGGCATGTTTTAATTTACAGAATCTTATGTCAGGTCCTAGTCAACAGTATTGTTTTGAAAGGTCAGATTAGCATATTTTAGCTTCTTAGAGTGAAAAAACATAACAGTTCTGGTTTACTCTTAAGACACAGTTTACATCCCAGAAAAGAAATGATAAATTAATGAATGGTGTACATGATGCTCTCCATACCCCATTACCCTACTACTGTATGACAACCTTGCATAGCCCCTCAACGTTCCTTTCCCAGTTCAGGATAATTTACTGAAAAGCTTATGTTACAGAAAGACATGGCCAAACCCATATACACTATATATTAAATATATTTGTGATACTCCCTAGGCAAAAATAAGTTTATTTTTCTTACATTTGCAGTGTTTAATGTGGAGGCTCTCTTTAGCTAGGATTCTTTATGTTACACTGAGAAAAATAAAAATTAAAATGTAGAGTAAACTTTCACTGGGAAATGCTGGATAAAATACTTCTTTTTCTCTTGAACAGTTGGAGTATCTGCAGTGATCTATAACTTCCCCTTTGTAGAATGGTGTCAGCATTAGGAGAAGGGGGCGGGGAGGTGGAAGAGAGGGAAACTGAATGATCTTTTCTGTTTTTAGTGAGGAATGGAATGGTGTATATATATATTTTTTTTTTCTTAGTACACAACGCGCTGCCATTTCTGTCTTTGAACAGTTGCAATGGCTTGTGAACTAAGAACGAAAGGGCAACTAGCCTTGATGTTAAATGCCAAGGGAGAGTTTATGGTCAAGAGAGGAGTAGGAGTGAAGATAAATGTGCATTAGGATTTTTGTTTTTTTAAAGCCGTCTCTCTTTTTCCTTCATGTCTATTATAAAATAAAAACTATCTTCAGTTAGAGATTGTGGACTTTAAAGCAGTAGTTCTCACCCCTTATAACAATTGGGATACTTATATTTAATGCTGAAAGATTTCAAAGATGTTGTCTTATTTAGAGTTTTACTTTTCGTTTCTGATGATTGCTTGAATATGTATTATAGAGAATGACAACAGCATCTTCCCATATCTGTAAAATAGTCATACTTGTATGAGTGAGACTTCCCAGGTGACGCTAGTGGTAGAGAACCCATTTGCCAATATAGGAGACAAAAGAGATGCTGGTTTGCTCTCTGAGTGGGGAAGGTCCCCTGGAGGAGGTCATGGCAACCCACTCCAGTATTCTTACTTGGAGAATCCCATGAATGGAGGAGCCTGACAGGCTACAGTCCATAGGGTTGCAAAGAGTCGGACATGACTAAAGCGACTTAGCTCACAAGCTTGCTCGTATGAGTGAGACAAGTCTATGGGCCTCCGCCAGGATCCCGAAGTCCACAAATTGGAACTGAAGACTAAAGTGAAACAGCTGCTCCAGACTGAAAATGCTGAAATGGTGACGTGCGGCATGGTCGCCATCAGGTTATAAAGATTCCCAAGCAGACGTTCTCATTTTTGTTGAACATTCCATAGGTGACGTGTAAAGTCCTGACTTTGGATCGGATCTTGTTTCCAGGTTAATTGATTTCATGGTCAGCTTTGGGGTCCCGCAGTGACTCAGTCATGGATAACTGGAGTTCCTCTAAGAGCATTCTCCCTGTGTTCTCCCTACATGCACGTGTGCTCAGTCACTTCAGTCGTGTCTGGCTCTGTGCAACCCTGTGGACTGTAGCGTGCCCAGCTCCTCTGTCCATGGGATTCTCCAGGTAAGAATCCTGGAGTGGGTTCCTTATGTTTGTGGAGTCAGGACTCCGACACCAGTCCCAGGTCACCACTGTCCTAACTGCCACTGGCAGCAACCTTGTATTCATTTCCCAGAAGCTAAGAGAAACTTCCCAGCCTTAACCTTTTTAGTTTTCTGTAAGTATATAGAAGAAGTGAGATTATTTACTCTGTTCTGTAGTAGAAAAAGCTGACATATAAATTCATATTGAAGCTGTCTCTCTGATTTCCCTGTCTGTTCCTGAAGTTTTGGTGTTCTGTTTATGACAGATTAGGCAGGGCTGCTGGATTCGCTCTGTGATGGCCCACACTCTGTGGAGTGTGCTTTCTCTGAATCTGAATAAATCCATTTCTTACCTATCAAAAAAAAAAAAAGATTAGTCAGGACACCAGAATCTATTAGGATTAGTGCATAATGCACTTTTTTTCTGGTTTAAAAAAAATCACTTTCTATTTATTGAATGCTTTACATGGATTATCTATGGATTAGTGTTGTGTAGGGTGATGGGTATTATAGATTTTTTATATATAAAGAAACTGAGGCAAGTGGAGATTTTAACTTACTCAGGTCTCTTGGCCTCGGATCCAGGTTTGTTAGTCCCCAGGCTAAAACATTTCTGTCATTAGATCTGCTTCTCTCTCTGTCCTTTACCTCACCTGTGAAGAAAATTAGAACATTTTATTTCGTTTTACCTACCTTTTTAGCAAAAGTTCATTAAAATCCTGCCAAATATGCAGACTGTAGGAATAGGGACATGAAAGGGTCAATGGTTTTATAAATGTTTTTGACTTCCATGACATATGTGTGTGCTTTTTTCTCCTCTGTGGAACGTAAGTATATTAACTCTGTTGGTGAGCGTTTCTTGAGGCAGCATTGTCCACAAGGAACATTAGGATGTAAGTGTACTAATTTTCCTAGGAACTGCACAGAATGTTGTCAGTTTTATATCCCTACCAGTACTACATGTGATTTTTGTTTTAAATTCACTAATTTCCTGGGTTTTGCTGTGTATTAGCTGTTCACTGTGGTGCATGGTTCAATTCTGTCTTGTTTTGATTATAAGTGAGGTTGAGTGCCTCTTCATTTACTTAATGTAATTTCCCATTTCTGTGAATTGGGTCTCTTGCCATTTTCTTAAAAGAAGTTCCTTGGAAGAATTTTTGTGGAGTTCCTTGTACATTCTAGAAATAAATCCCTTGGTAACTGTGGATAAGTTTCTTCCAGTAAGGCACTTGTCTGGTAACTTTGTGGTACCTTTCATTAACATCCATTACAGAATCTCTGATTATAATCTAGTTTAACTCACCAGTTTTTAGGATGATTGTGATCTGTACATTTTGAGTCATTTAGGAAACCCTTCCCTATTCTGGGCTCCCATTATTGTATCTCTTCACTTTTTTTAGCTTTATAAATTTTCTCTTGGGTTTTCAAATGATTTGGAATTTAAGATATGAGACATAAATTCATTTTTCTTCTTTAAAAAAATGTTCATATTGTGGGCTAGCCAGTTTTCTGAACACTGCTTGCCAAATAATCCGCTCTTTCTCCACATTTTTGGTGCCACCTCTAGCCTGAACGTGTGCATTTATACAGATCTCTTTCTGAGATCTCTGTCTTGTTCAGGTAGCTTATTTGTGTGTTCCTGGATCATTGATTTTAAAATTGCTAGGGCTTTGAAACAATGCCTTATCTTGTTACGTGTACATTTGTATGATTTGATTATTAGTGTAATTAATACAACTTTAAAAGTTCAAAAGTAGTTGAGATTATTTTAGGTAGCTTTCTGTGTCTGTGTTTGCATGTGTGTTATCCAGGGGCTCAAATGATAATCTGCCTGCAATGCAGGAGACCCGGGTTAGATCCCTGGGTCAGGAAGATCCCCTGGAGAAGGGAATGGCTACCCACTCTAGTATTCTTGCCTGGGAATTTGCATGGACAGAGGAGCCTGGTGGGCTATAGTCTATGGGATCACAAAGAGTCAGATATGACTGAGCGACTAACATTTTCACTATTACTGTTTGCATCTACAGATATGTTTTCTAGAAGTATGTTTACTTTTGGGGGAACATTATTTAGTAACATAGTTTAATTCAGTCCTAACACTCCCAAAATTCCAATTTCTTCTCAGTTTTATTGTTATTATTATTTAGCAGTCATGGCTCCCTTTCACACTTGGTCATCTATGTAGGGCAGTGGGGATTCTCACTTCAAAGGCCTCTCTTTCTTCTTCAGTGCTCTGCATGTGCCGGGAGAGCTGGGATGTGTGTTCCTGGTATGGCTTTTGAATGAATGTTTTATGAGGTGTGATGCCCTAATACATGGCTGAATACTCTTGAAAGCCCGTTAATTATAGATGTTCCTTTATATTGGGAAAACACTCCCCCTTGCAGCCCAGGTTTTCTTCCAAGTTTACTTTGCTTCTCTCTGTTCCTGGTTCATTCCTCCTCCAGTTTCCTATACATGTCAACTGAATGCTAGGTTGCTTTATTTGATAAGCAACCTTTTTTTTTTTTTAAAAAAAGATTTGTTTATTTATTTATTTATTTTGGTGGGGGTCGGGTTGGGGAGGGAGGGGAGCAGGTGGGCCACTTCCATTGGTCTTTCATTTCTCTGTTTTCATCCGTCTTTGTTCTTTGGCTCCTGTGGGCCTCCCATCGCGGTGGCATCTGTTGTCGCAGAGCACTGGCTCTGGGTGCATGCGCTTCAGAGCTCTGGCTCGGTAATTGGACACATTGGTCCGGCTGCTCTGCGGCACGTGGGATCTTCCCAGGCCAGGGATCAAACCAGCGCCCCTTGCACTGCAAGGCGGTGTCCTTACCCACTGGACCAGGGAAAGCCCCCTGATAAGCAAACGTTTAAGTACCTTTGAAGAATACAGTGTACTTTTTCCTTAATATGCCTGGATGAAACCGTGTTGTGCATAACATGACTTATTATATATACATTTGAAATTATGGTAGGAAACAATTTGTGGTCTCAAAGTAGATAGTGTATGACCTGGTTCGTCTAGGTCCTCTGGTACATGGATTATATAGTGATAGGCTTTATTTTATTTATCTTTTGTCTGCTGTTCTTAAGGTGCTTTGTGGATATAGGAGAGTGATGCAGTCTAACTACTGATATGTACTAGGCTTGCACAAAGTCTGATTATATTATAATGTAGAGTGTTCTAGAGTCCAAAACCTGCTTGTAAATCCAGTGTCCTTGGGCTGTTGGAATTCTTCTTCTGTTATGCTTTAAACAGACCCTATTCACCTGAGTTTGATGATAACAGCCCCGGCCACCAATCTGATTGACCTTACATCCTCAGGAGAGGACTTCATCCAGGTGGATGTTTTTCATTTCTCATTCAGGCTACTCTGTGCTCACCTCACCAGCTGTCAGGTCCACCTGTCTTACTAGCCTCCTATCTTGCTCAGTTATTCTAATATAATCGACAGCCATGCTACTTCATTCGTTTAGCCAACATTCGCTGAGCTCCAAACTATTACATCTTAGTTCCCTTCTCTCTTTTCCTCCCATCCACTGTGTACCAGTCACTGTGCTAAATTCTTTATTAATTTTTTTTTAATTGGAGTATGATTGCTTTACAATGTTGTGTTGCTTTCTGCTGCATAGCATTGTGAATCAGCTATAAGTATACATATATCTGGGCTTTCTAGTTGGCACTAGTGGTAAAGAAGCCACGTGCCAGTGTAGGAGACATAAGAGATGTGGGTTAGATTCCTGGGTCAGGAAGATCCTCTGGAGGAAGGCATGGCAACCCACTCTGGTATTCTTGCCTGGAGAATCCCATGGAATCCCATGGACAGAGGAGGCTGGCGGGCTGCAGTCTATAGGGTTGCACATAGGCAGGCATGACTGAAGCGACTTAGCATACATGCACGCATAGATATATCCCCTCCCTCTTGAGACTTCTTCCCCACTCCCATCCTACCCATCTAGGTCATCACAGAGCGCCGAGCTGAAGTCCCTGTGCTATACAGCAGCGTCTCACCAGCTGTCTGTTTTACACACGGTAGGATGTATATGTTGGTGCTTCTCTCTCAGTTTGTCCGGTGCTCCTCTCTCAGTTTGTCCCACCCTCTCCTTCCTTTCCCTGTGTCCACAAGTCCGTTCTCTACCTCTGCATCTCTATTCCTGCTCTGCAGATAGGTTACAGTGTGAGTATGACACAGTGCCTGACCTCAGAAGATACACAGATCATTAATCAGAATATGAAACACTTCAGTCCACTGGGATACATAATAGTAGAGTGGGCACAAACGAGGGAGTAGTTTGTTCCTTCTTGTTGGTGAGGGATAAATTCAGGCAGGAGGTGATTTTGGTGCTAAATGCTGGAGGGACAGGATTATTTGCCAGGTTCAACAGGAGAAAAAAAACAGAAGACAGTCCAGGTTCAGCTCCTAGAAGAGCTCAGTATGTGAGGAGCACCAGGCATGCAGGACTGGCACAGAGGAGTTGTGATACAGAGGAGAGCAGGAGGTGCATCTTGGTTCAGATTCTTGACCCAGCCCTGCCTGGGGTCATGCATGACATTGAGCACTGAAGATTGTGAAAAGAAAGCAGAGAGTTTGCTACTTCATTCGTTTAGCCAACATTCGAGCTCCAAACTATTACATCTTAGTTCCCTTCTCTCTTTTCCTCCCATCCACTGTGTACCAGTCACTGTGCTAAATTCTTTATTAATTTTTTTTTAATTGGAGTATGATTGCTTTACAATGTTGTGTTGCTTTCTGCTGCATAGCATTGTGAATCAGCTATAAGTATACATATATCTGGGCTTTCTAGTTGGCACTAGTGGTAAAGAAGCCACGTGCCAGTGTAGGAGACATAAGAGATGTGGGTTAGATTCCTGGGTCAGGAAGATCCTCTGGAGGAAGGCATGGCAACCCACTCTGGTATTCTTGCCTGGAGAATCCCATGGAATCCCATGGACAGAGGAGGCTGGCGGGCTGCAGTCTATAGGGTTGCACATAGGCAGGCATGACTGAAGCGACTTAGCATACATGCACGCATAGATATATCCCCTCCCTCTTGAGACTTCTTCCCCACTCCCATCCTACCCATCTAGGTCATCACAGAGCGCCGAGCTGAAGTCCCTGTGCTATACAGCAGCGTCTCACCAGCTGTCTGTTTTACACACGGTAGGATGTATATGTTGGTGCTTCTCTCTCAGTTTGTCCGGTGCTCCTCTCTCAGTTTGTCCCACCCTCTCCTTCCTTTCCCTGTGTCCACAAGTCCGTTCTCTACCTCTGCATCTCTATTCCTGCTCTGCAGATAGGTTACAGTGTGAGTATGACACAGTGCCTGACCTCAGAAGATACACAGATCATTAATCAGAATATGAAACACTTCAGTCCACTGGGATACATAATAGTAGAGTGGGCACAAACGAGGGAGTAGTTTGTTCCTTCTTGTTGGTGAGGGATAAATTCAGGCAGGAGGTGATTTTGGTGCTAAATGCTGGAGGGACAGGATTATTTGCCAGGTTCAACAGGAGAAAAAAAACAGAAGACAGTCCAGGTTCAGCTCCTAGAAGAGCTCAGTATGTGAGGAGCACCAGGCATGCAGGACTGGCACAGAGGAGTTGTGATACAGAGGAGAGCAGGAGGTGCATCTTGGTTCAGATTCTTGACCCAGCCCTGCCTGGGGTCATGCATGCTAACATTGTGGAGTCATGTCTCTCTGTTAAGATGTGTGAAAAGAAAGCACAGAGAGTCCCTTGACCTTTTAAGTCATCCAGGTAGAAATAACAAGGACCAGAATGAAGGTGATGCTGGTGGGAAAGGAAAGGAGACGATGGGTTTGAGAATCATTTAGGAGACAGACGTGGTTGCTGATTTGATGAAAAATGGAAGGGTAGGAGGGAAGAAGAAGAAAATAGCTCTTATGTTTCTGGCTGGGAAGAGTCACTGTTTCAAGATGTCATTCATCGGAAGGAGAACAGAAGAGGAGCGAGTTCGGAGAGAGAATAATTGAGTTTAGATTGAAGTAAAGTTGGGGTATCTGCGGGACATTAAGTTGATCTTGAGAAGCCTCGGCCCCAGGAGAGAAGTCAGGGCTGGAGATGTGTACTGGAGGGTGACTGGAACTGAAGGTTCTAGCTTGCATACAGTTGAGATCCCCAGGGATGGCCCAGCCCCACGGACCAAAGACTGAACAGGCCAAAGAAGGGGAGAGAGAAAAAAGGACCAGGAAAATCTATAAACACGGATGGTGGTAATGTTAAGCACCAGGGTTTTGTGTGTGTGTGTATGTGTGTATTCTTTCCATGTATTATGTCAGAGAATCCTTATGGTACTCCCAAAATAATTATTGTTATTATCCTTCACAGATTAATTATCTTGAAAGCTCAGGTAAACAGCTTGCTCCATCGCCCGTGTATTAAATAGGGAAAACTGTCAGCTATGTCCAAGGCCACAGGAAGGTCAGGTAAAGACTGAAAATGGGAAATTGGGTTTGGTGATTAGGTGTTTCATTGATAAAGGTTCTAAAGTCTATATCTGAGTGTCATGAATGAGGAAAGAGCAAGAGTTAGAAGTGGGGGCACTGGGTGGAGTATATGCGTGTATGCATGCATACTTGTGTGTGTACGCATTGGTCCATGAGGAATATTTTCTGTGTGGTCTGGAAACTAGAGCTTGTATTTGTTTGAGATTGGTGGAGAAGAAGTCACTGAGGTACAAGAGAGAGGAATTAATGGAATAAATTTCCAGAAAAGATAGGGCGGCCGGGATCTGGAGTGAAAGCTTGTCTCTGGAGGGAATAGGAACATTCATACCTTTGAGACGGGCGAGGAGGAGGGAAAGGTACATGTCACTGTGGATGAGTGTGCACGTGGAGGCAGTGGGGAAGTTGAGAAAGTTCCTTCCTGATGGCTTAGGTGTTCTCAGAGAGGTAGGAACAAGTGAACTCTGCTGAGAGTCAAAGGACCTTGAGAAGACAGTTAGAAGTTAGTTAACTTGGAAAAAGGAGCTCACTGACTTAGGACAAGTATTAATAATAATCCTGTGTCATTGAGGGCCTGGTTGGGCTTTTGTCAGTGGGGAGTAGATGTTGGTGGTGAGTATTGTTTTGTTTTTTCTTTTCTGATTGATAACGCTAAGATGAATACCATGAATGACAATCAAAAATAAAACACAGGCCTTGCCTGAAATACTAAATTTAGGTGGTGGTTTAAAGAAGCTTAAGGATATTGTGGGGAAGAATAAGAGAGGGAACAAAAACTGAGTTTAGGGAACTTGTATTCTAGTCTTGGTTCTTCCATTACCAGAAGATGGGCTTAGGGAAGTCAGCTACTCTCTCTGTGCCTCAGTTTCATCTTTCATTGGAAGAAGTTACTCTTTATGTTCCCCAAGCCTCTTGTAGCTCTCAAAACTTCTATGGGACTTGTACATTGTTGGACAAAAAAATGAGTGGACAGAAGGTTCAGACTTGTTGTCATTGACAAGCCCTTCTGATCACAACTCTAATGCCAGTGCCTTTGGAGCATCAGTAGCAGAAGATCAGGACAGCTTCCAGGTGACTGTGCCCAGGCCTCCGACTCTGGGTGACACTGGACAGTGGGAGAGAGGTAGCAAGTCAGCAAAGGGAGAACAGAGCCTGGGGCTATCATGGGGGCTGGGCAAGGACTGGACGGCAGGGTGGGTTTGCTGGGTGCCATAGCTTCCTGAGGCCTCACAGGTCATTGCGTAAGGGTGGTCCTAGTCTTTGCATTCATCATCTGCATTGTTTCTTTCCCTATATGATTGCATTTTATTTTCACTGGGTTTACTTCTCCCTCTTAGTTGAAAGTGTTGCATGTAGGAGAGAATTCAACAGTTGAGGAAGGTTGAGCATTATTTGTAGCATCTTCCTTTATATATCCTTTCTCCTTCCCATCTCCTTCATTGCACCTTACTCCTCTTTGCCGATAGAGAAGTCAGAAACAATTGGAAACATCTCATCCCTCTTCTCAGTTAGCTGTGTTCTTCCCCTGGAAAATTGATTTGTCAAAGCTATTAACAGTTTCTGCTTCCGATTAAGAGCAGGGATGGCTCCCAAAGCCCAGCAGGGTGTGGCTCGCACCGAATGGTGAATCCAGATCAGGTAAGTGACTCAGCGATTATGGTAGTGGTTTCACAAGCCTGAGCAGGTGATAGGACACTTTAAAAATCAAGCCTCTGCTTTCTCTATGCTATTACATATTTGAGAGAAACTTGGGCATTTCCTTTTTTCTTCGTTAAGCTATTGCACAACTTAATGCTTGGAAAATTCTTCACAGGAAGAAACAGGGTGTAACAGTTCGTGTGAGGCATTTTTTGAAAATTCACTCTTTTAGCTTACGTTTCTGAGAATACCCTTCTCCCCACCCCCTACAATTACTTTCTGAAAGTGTTAATATCTCCACATAATTATTCTTCAAAGTGAGACATAGTTAAAAAACTAAAACCATTGAAACACAAAATTGAAACATAGTCTATAAATGTGTTCTTCCATTTCCTGAGAAACAGCAGGAAGGATTTGCTTTCTCAAAATAAACTAAGTAGCCTGACTGTGAACTCGAAGTAGTAGAGATCAGAGATTCCTGCATCATCACACAATGGGAAATTCTCAATTTTTTTAACCTCAGAAAATCAAGTCTAATACTTTTTTCTGAAACACAAGGAACCAGGATGTGTATGTATAATGTAGAAATATACCTCTGGCATATGTGAAGTTGTGGTAATATAAAGTGATTGTCTAATATGTCTAGAGGAGTGTATTTCCAAGATGTGTTTGATCACTGTGGACATGTTAGACTTGCAACGATAGAAAGTGTCTTTCAGCATTAAACTTAGAATAGAGAACAACTGACTGAGTTTCTGTATGTCCATATAGCATCTAAACTTGAGCTTAAAGCTTGGTTGGTCAATGAATTATTTCATAGTTCCGCTATAAGAAAAGTTTAGCAACTCATGTTGAACATGGAACTTACACTGAAGAAGGAATTTGCTACTAATCTGAATTCTCAGGTAGGAATAGGGACATTTATGAATATTTCTCCACTTCCAGAAACAAGGAATGGGAGCCCATTTAAAAAAAAGGAAATCAGTTGTTATGGTTGCCAGCTTTTTCTTTCTAAGCTATAAACAAGATTAGGCAGAAAAATATGTATGTATTTGTCTGTCATTCGTTTGTGGACTCAAAGAATATACAGTTTTGTATTTCTCAAAGTATAAAATAGGTCCACATTTTGAAATATTGAACAATGTTTACATATATTAGAGAAATTATATATATACATTGAGAACTTTATAAAATTTCTCCAGTATTTCTGTCTTTCAAGAAAAAGTAGGAATCTACTCAGTAATAGCCTATACGAGAGAATCAGCTGTACTCCAAGGAAAAAGGTTAAAAAAAAACTATCTGAAAGTAGTAGACAGGCCATGATCTTAATTTCTTACTGTTTCTTTATTCTTAATCTGGGTCTTTATATTTATAGTGGGCCTGTTGTAGATAACAAATACGGAATCCTTTTAAAAATCTTTGCCAGTCTTTTAGTTGGTATGTTTAGATGATTCACACATGATTATCAATGTAGTTGTATTAATGTTCACCATATTTGTCCAGGTGCTTTCTATTAACTGCGTTTGTTCTTTCTTTATCTTTTCCCCCTTCTTTTGCCTTCTGTGGTTTTAAGTAAACATGTTATATAGTTCCATTTTATCTCTTCTTTTAGCATGTATTTCCTTTATAATATTTTTTTAGTCCTGACTCTGGAACTTAAAATTGATCTTACTTCCTTCAAAATACAAAACCAAAACACAACAGCAACAACAAAAAAGCATTTTTGTGTGTCTGTATAGGAAACAATTTGGAAGGATATATACCCAGACATTAAGAGTAGTTATCTCTGAGTGGCAGGCCTCCCTAGTGACTCACTGATCAAGAATCCACCTGCCAATGCGGGAGACACGGGTTCCGTTCCTGACCTGGAAAGATCCTCAGGAGAAGGAAATGGCAGCCCACTGCAGTATTCTTGCCTGGGAAGTCCCATAGACAGAGGAGCCTGGAGGGCTGCAGTCCATGGGGCCACAAGGAGTGGAACATGACTGAGCAACTAAACAACAGCCTCTGAGTGGTAGGATTATAATGGCTTTTTCTTTTCTTTTTTACAGCTTTATGTGTTATCTGATATTTTTTAAATAAGTATTCTTATAATCAGAAACAACAAAGTTCTTTTCATTTTGAAGAAAAGCAAAAAGACAAATCAGAGCAAAACAAGCTAAATGGTTCTGAAATGTATGTCCTTTCTCTGCTTCTGGTGAGTGGTGAGCACACCGTCCACTCTACCAGCACTCCTCGGGTAGGAAATGAGAAAGGGCTTCGCTGCTTCTCACCTTGCTCTGAGAAGGTCCTCAGTTCTTGATCGGTACCGTCTGTGCCTATACAGTGGGAACATACCCTCTGAATGCCTGTAGTTTGACATAAAAGGTTAAAAACTATCTGAAAGTAGTAGACAGGCCATGATCTTAATTTCTTACTGTTTCTTTATTCTTAATCTGGGTCTTTATATTTATAGTGGGCCTGTTGTAGATAACAAATACGGAATCCTTTTAAAAATCTTTGCCAGTCTTTTAGTTGGTATGTTTAGATGATTCACACATGATTATCAATGTAGTTGTATTAATGTTCACCATATTTGTCCAGGTGCTTTCTATTAACTGCGTTTGTTCTTTCTTTATCTTTTCCCCCTTCTTTTGCCTTCTGTGGTTTTAAGTAAACATGTTATATAGTTCCATTTTATCTCTTCTTTTAGCATGTATTTCCTTTATAATATTTTTTTAGTCCTGACTCTGGAACTTAAAATTGATCTTACTTCCTTCAAAATACAAAACCAAAACACAACAGCAACAACAAAAAAGCATTTTTGTGTGTCTGTATAGGAAACAATTTGGAAGGATATATACCCAGACATTAAGAGTAGTTATCTCTGAGTGGCAGGCCTCCCTAGTGACTCACTGATCAAGAATCCACCTGCCAATGCGGGAGACACGGGTTCCGTTCCTGACCTGGAAAGATCCTCAGGAGAAGGAAATGGCAGCCCACTGCAGTATTCTTGCCTGGGAAGTCCCATAGACAGAGGAGCCTGGAGGGCTGCAGTCCATGGGGCCACAAGGAGTGGAACATGACTGAGCAACTAAACAACAGCCTCTGAGTGGTAGGATTATAATGGCTTTTTCTTTTCTTTTTTACAGCTTTATGTGTTATCTGATATTTTTTAAATAAGTATTCTTATAATCAGAAACAACAAAGTTCTTTTCATTTTGAAGAAAAGCAAAAAGACAAATCAGAGCAAAACAAGCTAAATGGTTCTGAAATGTATGTCCTTTCTCTGCTTCTGGTGAGTGGTGAGCACACCGTCCACTCTACCAGCACTCCTCGGGTAGGAAATGAGAAAGGGCTTCGCTGCTTCTCACCTTGCTCTGAGAAGGTCCTCAGTTCTTGATCGGTACCGTCTGTGCCTATACAGTGGGAACATACCCTCTGAATGCCTGTAGTTTGACATAAAAAAAGGTTTCTATTTAATAGACAGTGAAACAAAAACCTCTGTTTCTGCATAATTGAGTTTTCTTCTGCTTTGGAATGTCTTTCATGCCTCTTAACAGTTAATGCCTCTTAACTGTCTTTCAAAAAATAATGAGCAGAATAAGAACACTCAAAAACGGGTTTAAAGTACAGCTTTCCATGTGAAACTTGTAATAAGTTCTTTGATTTCTGATCTGATACCTGCTGTCTTTTTAGGCGTGATGGGAGAGATTGTTAGGGCTGGTATATGTGGTAATAGGTGAAGATAATGTAACTAATGTGAGACTGTTGTTCTGTCTGGATTGGGGGGAGCTCCGTACCCCTTGTGAAGTTTTAGAGAAAATTATCATACTGTTGAAATGTTAATTATATCCTCTGAACTTATTTGTGCCTGTAAACCAAACCCAATTAAGGCTGCATGGCTCAGTACAAACAGATGAAATGTAGATTAAAAAAAAAAAAAAATAGTTTTAGTACCAAATCACCTGCTGGGTGTTTTCAAGAAAGTCGTTAAGTTTTTTAAAAATACTGCAGTTTGTTAGTGTGTGTAATTGGGACTATTATCTTTTGCTGCTTAACTGCTGTGTTCAAGTAAACAAAAGACAAGTGAAGCTCTTTGTGTCTTCTGAAAGAGGAAAGCCTAAAAAACAGCAAACCCTTTTTTCTCTTTATCCAAGTGAAAAAGAATAGTTCTCCATTTTTATATATCTTGTTATTAGGATCAGGAAATTTTACTCAAGGTTAGAAATGAAGTAGTAGTCATACTCCGTTTAAATCTAATAGAATTATATATTTTGATATATGCAAAAAATTAGAAAAGTTATGAAATAAGTGCTACAAATCATTTATTCATAAAACGTATATTATTAGGACTGTTAAAATACATACAAATTTTAAAAGGAATGCAAAGAGAGAAATATTGCTATTTAAGGAATTATGAGTCAAATTTAACAACCTTTCTTTATAATAGTCTCATGTTAGATATTTTATAAGAAGTAGAGAAGTCAGAAATCAAGTTTATGGGGTGCTTAGATCGGTACCGTCTGTGCCTATACAGTGGGAACATACCCTCTGAATGCCTGTAGTTTGACATAAAAAAAGGTTTCTATTTAATAGACAGTGAAACAAAAACCTCTGTTTCTGCATAATTGAGTTTTCTTCTGCTTTGGAATGTCTTTCATGCCTCTTAACAGTTAATGCCTCTTAACTGTCTTTCAAAAAATAATGAGCAGAATAAGAACACTCAAAAGGGGTTTAAAGTACAGCTTTCCATGTGAAACTTGTAATAAGTTCTTTGATTTCTGATCTGATACCTGCTGTCTTTTTAGGCGTGATGGGAGAGATTGTTAGGGCTGGTATATGTGGTAATAGGTGAAGATAATGTAACTAATGTGAGACTGTTGTTCTGTCTGGATTGGGGGGAGCTCCGTACCCCTTGTGAAGTTTTAGAGAAAATTATCATACTGTTGAAATGTTAATTATATCCTCTGAACTTATTTGTGCCTGTAAACCAAACCCAATTAAGGCTGCATGGCTCAGTACAAACAGATGAAATGTAGATTAAAAAAAAAAAAAAATAGTTTTAGTACCAAATCACCTGCTGGGTGTTTTCAAGAAAGTCGTTAAGTTTTTTAAAAATACTGCAGTTTGTTAGTGTGTGTAATTGGGACTATTATCTTTTGCTGCTTAACTGCTGTGTTCAAGTAAACAAAAGACAAGTGAAGCTCTTTGTGTCTTCTGAAAGAGGAAAGCCTAAAAAACAGCAAACCCTTTTTTCTCTTTATCCAAGTGAAAAAGAATAGTTCTCCATTTTTATATATCTTGTTATTAGGATCAGGAAATTTTACTCAAGGTTAGAAATGAAGTAGTAGTCATACTCCGTTTAAATCTAATAGAATTATATATTTTGATATATGCAAAAAATTAGAAAAGTTATGAAATAAGTGCTACAAATCATTTATTCATAAAACGTATATTATTAGGACTGTTAAAATACATACAAATTTTAAAAGGAATGCAAAGAGAGAAATATTGCTATTTAAGGAATTATGAGTCAAATTTAACAACCTTTCTTTATAATAGTCTCATGTTAGATATTTTATAAGAAGTAGAGAAGTCAGAAATCAAGTTTATGGGGTGCTTACTAAGATAAGTTTGAAAAGTTACTGAATTTTTATTTTGCAGTATAAAGTATATTAGCAGACTATTCAGCAGATGAGTGGAATAGAGTAAGTAATTTGACTCTTTTCGTAAACTCATTTCTGACTGAGAAACTCGATACATTGGAATATTAGTGGAGAAACAATGAGGACAAACCCAGGACTTGTTACTCTCTTAGCCCAATTATCCAAGCGTTGTGTGTGTTGGCGTGGTGCCTTTGACCTGCTGCTGCTGGTCCTTTCACTCTGGTTTTAACTTGTCCAAGTCTACATTGTTACCTTCTCTCTGCCTTTTTGTTCCTCGGGTACAGCTGTGAAAATTACTTAAGTGAGAAATGGTTTGGGGGTAAGAACTGTGAATGGAAAAAAGAAATAATCCACTCATTATTTAAATAAAGAGAAGAGGATTATCTACAACCCTGAGCTTTCCTCCCAGAAGAACTGATAGTATAATAGGTCATCTTTGCTTTTACATCTTTGCTTGTAAACCATAATGCTTTAATAACTGCTCTTAGGGAAAAGTCAAGAGGCACTAACTTTGAGGTACCTTTCATCCTTTTATGATGATTCCTCTATATGTTTCCTAAATCATTTGCTCTTTGAAAGAAGTATGAGCCTGTGATCAGCCCTGCCAGAGATGCCCAGTATGAAATCTAGATACTGGAGCGGTGCATTGAGGAAGAGGCCGACTCACCTGCTTTCAGGAGGTGATTGTAAACAGCCAAGTGGATATTTAAAAAGTGCAAAAATAATTGTGGTCGTAACCTGTGAAACCACTGAGCATTCAAACAATCCTTATATAATTTCCAAATTGATAGACAGTTCATAAATACATATGATGGATAAAATATATGAAGATATTATATGTATTTGGTAAAATAAAGTTCCTGCCTTTTTTAGTGTTTAATTCTAGATGAGTAATTCTTATATTTTAGGACACAGTGACACTAAGGCCAAAAAGCAGCATTTGTACAAGAGTCTTGAAATACAATTTACCAAGTAGTATTCCCAGTTTATGGATGGAACCTAAAAACTAAGCAGTAGACTTAAGCTGAAGGTCACACCGTAAATGAACTGTTCATTCCTAAGTAAACTTTCATCAGTGCTGGGAAGGAGAACTTACGAATCTCCTACTTAATGTAGGCTTTTATCTGAACCATTTCTGAAATTAAGGCAACACATATTTTCAGCTTTTCTGGAAGAAAGAAACATCTCTGTACTGCAATCTCTTTGAAACTTGTGGTGTTACAAATATTGTGCCAAAACTTAAGGCAACGGATTTTTGTCTTAATAGTAGAAATAAGTGTACATTCTGTGAAAATAACTAACCAGAGACAAGCCCACCTTCAGCCTTCTCTGTAGTGAGTTTACTAATCCCAAAGCTAAGTTATCTTTACCATACATTTTTTTTTTTAATTACAGATCTTTTGAGATTAAAAAAAAAATTACAGAATTTTTTTGAGTTTTTTCTTGCACGTTTTCTAGTATTTTCCCTTCCTCTGTTTAGGTACTGATAGGGACTTTGACAAGAAGCCTCATTTCCTGCAAATATGATGATTTCCTGGGGAAAAAGCATGTGGATGTTACTGGGAGGCAGACTTCAGCTTAACTTAGGGAACAGATCTTCTTTAAAGCCATTCAGAGCTAGAGTTGACTGCCTGGCACTGTCAAGGGCCCAGCCTGAGGGCGCCTTGGAGGAGCTGTCCATTCTTGGCTGAGGGTGTAGAAAAACCTGAAACCTCCCATGGGAGGAGGAAGGCAGAGATACCCTCTGAGATCACAAAGTGCTTGTTCAGTCACAAGCTTTGTACCGGAAAACCTTGGTTCAAGTAGCAGCTCTGCTGTGTACTAACTCTGTGGCTAGGAAAGTGACCAGCTTCTCTAAGCCTCGGTTTGCTCATCCTTAAAAAGAGGATAAAATGATGTGAGGCTTATGTGAATGTAGCAGTTATAAACATTTAGTGAGTATATTTATTCCTTCTAGTTCTGAGCGTTTCACTCTCTGCCACTTTTCTGTTCTTTATCTGCCCCCATGTTCAGTCTTTCACAGTCTGTGTTTTCTCTCCTCTTCTCAGCCTGTGTCCTAGGGCCTGCCTGGGGTGCCAGGGATGCCTTGAGCTCCTTTGGCAACTTTACCATCAGTGTCTGATTCCTGGGAAGTCAATGAACAGCTGGTGATCCTCTGTGTCTCTTGGATTTGGCACAAGGCACGTTGCTGTGTTAGCTTTCCTGTGTGCTTTTACTGTGACACTTCCAGCTTCACCGCTGATGGTCCTGAAAGCACTAAATGGAGCTGGATGTGGATAGAGAAAATACTTTTATACAAAAGGGTATGAAAGTAAAAATCTGCATTGGCAACATTTAATTTTTCCTCTATTTGAGGGATCTGGCTCCTAATTGTGTAGATTATATTTGAGAGGGAAGACTATCAGGAACACAGGTCCAGAAGTGTTCTTTTCAGCAGGAACATCTAACATAACCTTAGCGAACTACTGTTGGTAGTAAAGGGGTACATAAAACATTTCTTTATTACATGATGTTTGAAGACCCATTTGCTTGACAGAGTGATATCCCTTAGAAATGCTATGGAAACTCATTTTAGTGCATCTTGACTGAAAGCGATGTGACTATACCATTAAAAAAGTTCAGGTTACTGGGGCTGGAAGGCAGCTTTGGGACCACTCAATTCAGTGATTTTTGTTTATAAATAGTGAAATGGAGAATCAGAGACAGGAAGTAGCTTGTTCCTTGAAATAAAGGCATGTGGGACGATGTGGCCCCTACCACTGCAGTTATTTTCTTACCTCACACAGCAGTACCATAACTCTGGCCTCTGGACCTAGGAGTCATTCCCCTGTGGCTCACAGAGGCTCTCTACTCTCTTAACCCTGGTTGCTAGGTAATGCGGTGATGAAAAGTTTCCCGTGTTCTTGCTCAGATTCTTTCTTTTGCTCATATTTGATGATTTTTTTATGAACTCTTTGGTCAATGTGATTGCTCTGGCCCAGGAATAATCTCCATGGGCAAATATTTGGACAGTTTAGTTTTCCTGTTTGACAGCTTTCTGATCTCTTACTCTATGCCAGGCACGTAGATATTTTTAAGTAGTTTATATGAGCTAACTCTGGGAGACAGGTATAGTTTTCTATACCCAGTTGTCGGATCCGAAAACTAAAGTTTACAGGACTTACACATTTATTCCAGATGCTGTGTTTATAAACTAGATTAGATCTCAGGTTAGTTATCCAGAACCTATGTTCATAATCGTTCCCCTGTCTATATTCTCTGCTGCCCTTACTGCCTGTGTGATGGAGAACAGGACATAGAACTGAAAATCTTGTGGCAAATGATCTGAAGGGGAGCATCTGGCCTAACCTCTTGGCTTCTGACAGATGGGGTATGATTTCATACATGAGATAGTCAAGGCCTTACTTTTATTTACTTTTTGTCTTGATATTTCAAAGTAAAAATGATGTTTTATATTTTTCATTATTATAAAAGTAATAAGTCCTCCTTGGAATAAAATGTGAAAATAAAGGAGAAAATTACAGTAACCTTTATAGCTCTATATAGCTCAGATGATTAAAAGTGGGTTCAGATCTAAGCTGTGTCATATAACTAGTGTTGTTTGACTTGAAGGACATTTTGTAGCTGAAATTTCCACGCCTCAGTTCCCTGTGTGTAAGACAAGAATACTCAGGGTGCCTGACTTGTGCAGTCGGTATGTTAAGTGGGTTCTTATTTGTGAGGCATTTAGAGTCATGCCTGACACATAATAAGTGTGATGCAAGTGTTAATAAAATCAGTGGTCACCCGCGTCCGTGGTTTTCCCATCTTTGTCCCCTGAAGAAAGAACTTGAGGCAGACCCAGACTATAGACCATGCAGGGCAGTGAATGAATAATGGACTGGGATGTGTGGAGACAGAGGCAGGGGACCCTCTGCCTCTATTTGCCTCCTTAATAATCCTAATAACCTAACATATTAATAAAGATCCATCTCTCACGTTAAGGACTATTGTGATTCTCCTTGCTTTCAGGGAGCCCATAGAAACCAAGTCTGTTTCTTTGAGATTTTTCTCTTGTGGGCTAGGCCAAACGTGAATTTCCTTTCATGTGATCTTTTCTGTGGTCCCTGTTAGTTTAGTTCTTCCTTTGTTTTCTTGGGCTTTGGTGTGAAGAAGATGCCCTGTTTATACTGCCCCGGTGTCTTTCATTTATAATGCATTCTTCAGCTTATTCCAGTTGCTCTGACCCTTTGAGGTTTTTAAATTGCTTTGGTTCCAGTTTCTAAGCATTTTTGAAATATTAAAAATGTTCATAAGTGAGTGGGTCATGGGAAAGCTTTTCCTAGCGTTGTTTGTCCTTAGCAAGTTGTGAATTTGCTTGGAGAGGTTTAAGACTGGGTTAAATTCTGCCAGGTGCTTTGGTCACTTGAACTTGAATTCCCAGTTCTTTTGATATTTAAATCCCTGTTTCCCAGGCATGAAGTAGAGTGGGAGCCTGTTAAATCTAAGTGCCTATGTTGAGCTGTTGCCCATTGTCCCATCAAAGAAAGGTCTTAAGTAGGTTGGGTTTGCATTGAAGCACCATGTCAATAGTAAGGATCAAAAGATTTGTCTGTTCTCAGATTTTTGTCTTTGAACCAGGACTTTCCAAAAAGAACACAGGCTTGTTTTGAATATTGCCGCCTCTGGGTGTGAGTGATTATGCAAGTCAGTAGTATTTTTTTAAGCTATTCACAATAGATGCAGAGGTATGAAATTGCAAGAAAAACAAAAGTACTTTTTCCAACAACTTGTACAAAGCAGCCTTTGAATGCAGGTGGTCCTCAGTGTACAAAGATTTGCAATTCTACCTCCATCTGGTGAGACACCATCCACCAGTTACCACTTAAGCATTGGCCGTGATATTTGATTGGCCAAAAAGTTCATTCGGGTTTTTCCATAACATCTTACTGAAAAATCCAAATGAACTTTTTGGCCAACCCCATATAACCTTTCCATGAACTAACATATTAATAAAAGATCCAGGGGACCCTCTGCCTCTATTTGCCTCCTTAATAATCCTAATAACCTAACATATTAATAAAGATCCATCTCTCACGTTAAGGACTATTGTGATTCTCCTTGCTTTCAGGGAGCCCATAGAAACCAAGTCTGTTTCTTTGAGATTTTTCTCTTGTGGGCTAGGCCAAACGTGAATTTCCTTTCATGTGATCTTTTCTGTGGTCCCTGTTAGTTTAGTTCTTCCTTTGTTTTCTTGGGCTTTGGTGTGAAGAAGATGCCCTGTTTATACTGCCCCGGTGTCTTTCATTTATAATGCATTCTTCAGCTTATTCCAGTTGCTCTGACCCTTTGAGGTTTTTAAATTGCTTTGGTTCCAGTTTCTAAGCATTTTTGAAATATTAAAAATGTTCATAAGTGAGTGGGTCATGGGAAAGCTTTTCCTAGCGTTGTTTGTCCTTAGCAAGTTGTGAATTTGCTTGGAGAGGTTTAAGACTGGGTTAAATTCTGCCAGGTGCTTTGGTCACTTGAACTTGAATTCCCAGTTCTTTTGATATTTAAATCCCTGTTTCCGAGGCATGAAGTAGAGTGGGAGCCTGTTAAATCTAAGTGCCTATGTTGAGCTGTTGCCCATTGTCCCATCAAAGAAAGGTCTTAAGTAGGTTGGGTTTGCATTGAAGCACCATGTCAATAGTAAGGATCAAAAGATTTGTCTGTTCTCAGATTTTTGTCTTTGAACCAGGACTTTCCAAAAAGAACACAGGCTTGTTTTGAATATTGCCGCCTCTGGGTGTGAGTGATTATGCAAGTCAGTAGTATTTTTTTAAGCTATTCACAATAGATGCAGAGGTATGAAATTGCAAGAAAAACAAAAGTACTTTTTCCAACAACTTGTACAAAGCAGCCTTTGAATGCAGGTGGTCCTCAGTGTACAAAGATTTGCAATTCTACCTCCATCTGGTGAGACACCATCCACCAGTTACCACTTAAGCATTGGCCGTGATATTTGATTGGCCAAAAAGTTCATTCGGGTTTTTCCATAACATCTTACTGAAAAATCCAAATGAACTTTTTGGCCAACCCCATATAACCTTTCCATTTATCTCTCACCTACAATGAATTGCCCAGTTGTCTCAAGTCTATCTTAAGTTTAAATTTTACCCGATATATGGCTCCTGTGCAGGACACTCGGGTGGCCACCTTCCTGTCTTGCCTGGCCTCCTGAGGCTGCCTCCATCTGTCCTCTGTCGACTAAAAAAGATGAACAACTTGAGAGTTGTGGGTTAAGTTTTACTGGGGGTATAATTAGGACTGCAGCCCAGCAGCATCCCAGATAGCTCTGAGAGACTGCTCCAAAGAGATAGGGGAGGAAAGCCATTTTGAGGGTTTCAGTGTGGGGGGAAATTCAAATGCCTTCAAAGAAAGGGTTTTTTCAAAGGCTTTTGTTTTATAAATGGCTCGTGCCTGACAAGGGGGTCTGATATCTTCCTGAAGGATTTTAGTGCTTTTCTAGTTGTGAGGAGATGCAAGGATTGAGATCACAAAAGCTGTTCCTAAAAGTCATTTACCTATCTAAAGATCTGCTCCACCAGATTCCCCAGAGCACAGAGTGACTTGCCCCACCCTGATTTCCTTCAGGGGGTGTTGAAAAGTCAGCAGCTCCTAAGGCAGTGTTCCATCTCCGTGGAGGCAGATGGCAAATGCCCTTGCTGTCCATACGTTGTAGTTGACACCTCCCTAACCTCGACCTCCAATACTCTGTAGGTACAATACTCTGTACGTCTGAGGGGTTTTTGCAAAGTAAAACTCAGTGTGCCTGACCTGTGTAAAACTCTCCAGGGACTTCTCATCACCCTCAGAACTCCTGCCTGAGGAGTTCAAAGCCAGACCCGTTAAGAAGCCTTCAAGACCTTGCAAGAGAAAGTCCTTGCCTCTTTCTGAAATCAACAGCTCTTACCCTGCCTCACCCCACAGCATACTCCAGACTCACACTTCACTTACAGCCTGGAAGGACTCCTTTCTGCTCCTCTAATGGGCTGTACTTTCCTGACAAGTCTGCAGGGTGTGCCTGATGCCGAGAACACCCTATCCCCATCTGCTGCTTCACTTTTGTCTAGCTAGCTCCTATTTCTTCTTCTTTTATTCCTTAGCTTAAATGTCATTTCCTTCAGGGAGTCCTCTTCATCCCCTAAACTCAATTAAGTCCCCTTGCCGTTTGTTTCAGTAGTACCTTCTACCTCTCTGGCATTTCACTTGTTATGCTCGCATGTCTTTTAAAATAGATTCTAAGTTCCATGAAGGCACAGACATGTCTATTTTGTTCCACACTGTATCCTAGTACTAGATCTGCAGCAGCATCTTGAATGCTTTTTTAATGAATGAATATGTTCAAAATCACCCCGATATTATTAAAGTAGTGTTTGCCCAATAGCCACATGTGGATTTCAGGTATCTGTTTTAGTTGACTTAAATTGGCTTTGCTTAATTGTGCTAAATATGTATAAGCATGAAATAAAATATATACTCCTTATGGTTATAGCCTTTATACAGCTATTAAAACATTTTTAAAAATCACCAATAAAAGGAAGAACTATTTTAAACTGTTAAAATTTAAATGAAGCACAAGGAATGCTTTTTTTTTTTTTGCTGAGAATAAATCACCTGTGTTTATTTATTTTAAACAATATAAAGTTGTTTCCTTGGGTCCTAATATATACTTAATACATAACAGTCTTTTGATTTTGAAAATAGTAATTCAGAAAATACCTGTTGACAATAAATATATTATTCAGAAGCATGTTATGGACTCGAAGGCCTTGCTTGCTATCTCGGGACCCTCAGATCACAGCTGTGTCAGTGAGCAGCCCTTGAAATACAGTTTTAATGATGTTAATGATTTCCAGTTTCCTTTCTAGTGTGGTCAGTGTTTGTACATTCAAAGATAAGGCCAGTATTCCAGAATTGCTGAAATCAACATCCAACATACATCCAATTCAGTGATTTCTAGAGTTGGGAAAAGGAGCACAGTGTGACATTGAGTTCTTGCAAATGTTTACAGGTTCAGCATACAGCAAGTGTCAGACTGCTGAAGGAAGTCAATATAGTGGAAATGTCTCATTTACACTGTTTTGAAAAAAACTTGAACATCACTCCTTTTCTTTGGCTCCTCTTTGTAAATTTTTGAACCACCAAAACAGAACTTCTGTTTACAGTACCTTCATGCTACTCTGAAGCTCTTGTTTGAATGCCTTCATGTCACTTGACCTTCATTTGGTGTGACCTCATTGATTATGTATCCAGTCTGCCTCTGTCCTTTCCTTATTGGGCTATAGCAGTGAATATAGTACAGTACTCCACTGCCTGTCACTCTGTGGTGTCATGAAATCGAAGCCTCACTGATCGACAGATGTCCTAAACTGTCACCTCTGTCCTTTGCGCCGCTGATGGGAACCCTCATTGGGCTAGGGGTTTGAATGAATATGTTCAAAATCACCCGATATTATTAAAGTAGTGTTTGCCCAATAGCCACATGTGGATTTCAGGTATCTGTTTTAGTTGACTTAAATTGGCTTTGCTTAATTGTGCTAAATATGTATAAGCATGAAATAAAATATATACTCCTTATGGTTATAGCCTTTATACAGCTATTAAAACATTTTTAAAAATCACCAATAAAAGGAAGAACTATTTTAAACTGTTAAAATTTAAATGAAGCACAAGGAATGCTTTTTTTTTTTTTGCTGAGAATAAATCACCTGTGTTTATTTATTTTAAACAATATAAAGTTGTTTCCTTGGGTCCTAATATATACTTAATACATAACAGTCTTTTGATTTTGAAAATAGTAATTCAGAAAATACCTGTTGACAATAAATATATTATTCAGAAGCATGTTATGGACTCGAAGGCCTTGCTTGCTATCTCGGGACCCTCAGATCACAGCTGTGTCAGTGAGCAGCCCTTGAAATACAGTTTTAATGATGTTAATGATTTCCAGTTTCCTTTCTAGTGTGGTCAGTGTTTGTACATTCAAAGATAAGGCCAGTATTCCAGAATTGCTGAAATCAACATCCAACATACATCCAATTCAGTGATTTCTAGAGTTGGGAAAAGGAGCACAGTGTGACATTGAGTTCTTGCAAATGTTTACAGGTTCAGCATACAGCAAGTGTCAGACTGCTGAAGGAAGTCAATATAGTGGAAATGTCTCATTTACACTGTTTTGAAAAAAACTTGAACATCACTCCTTTTCTTTGGCTCCTCTTTGTAAATTTTTGAACCACCAAAACAGAACTTCTGTTTACAGTACCTTCATGCTACTCTGAAGCTCTTGTTTGAATGCCTTCATGTCACTTGACCTTCATTTGGTGTGACCTCATTGATTATGTATCCAGTCTGCCTCTGTCCTTTCCTTATTGGGCTATAGCAGTGAATATAGTACAGTACTCCACTGCCTGTCACTCTGTGGTGTCATGAAATCGAAGTCTCAGTGATCGACAGATGTCCTAAACTGACCTTCATCGCTGTCGTGTGTGCCTGCCTGCACACTGCGCTTCGCTGATGGGAACCCTCAGCCTCGCTGTGATCATAATCGCGTACCTGGGCCCTGGGCTGGTGAAAGGATGGTTGCAATGACCCCGTCTGTATTTGTATCCGTTTCTTTCGGATGAACAGTAGAATGAAAATACAGAACGAAAAATTATTTTGGAGAAGTCACAGATCCTTGAGTGTGTCTATGGGTTTCTAGACATCCTGAGACCCCCACTTGAGGATAGTTGCTGATAGCATTTGCAGCAGACCATATACAAACCACAGCTATATCACCATGTTTATGGAGATGTTGTGGTTCAGGGGGTCCTTCCCTTGGTTCTCTGTCTCTCTAGCCTGCTAGCCTGTCACTGCATCTTACCAAGCCCCATCTTGGTGAGAGAATGGAGAAGGCTTATTTTCTGGTCTCTCTAAGGCCTTAAAGACTCTCTGTTGGAGTCTTACTGGCTGTTTGTGGTTCCCTTCTGCAGCCCTGAAACTCAGGAGCACCTGTTGAAGGAAGAGTGTAGAAGGCAATGAGGATTTCAAGGGTATCAGGTCCTTATGCTTAACATGAAAAGGAAAGAGTGGCGCAAATCTTGATGATACAGACCCCAAAGTTGAAGACAGTTTATTACATCATGACTTTAGCCTGTGGACCTAGGAGTCACTTTTCTGCATATATAATTTTAATAGCTTTATTGAGATAACATTCCTATACATACAGTTGGCCCAATAAAAGTGTACTATTCAGTGGTGTTAAGTACATTCACGGATTTGTGCACACTATCACCGAATCAATTTTGAGAATATTTCATCACCCCAGGAGAAACCCTGTATCTATTATAAGTCATTCCCATTCTTCCCAAGCCTCCTAGCCACCAGTATTTATGTCTCATTTTAAATTGACCTTCATTTGGTGTGACCTCATTGATTATGTATCCAGTCTGCCTCTGTCCTTTCCTTATTGGGCTATAGCAGTGAATATAGTACAGTACTCCACTGCCTGTCACTCTGTGGTGTCATGAAATCGAAGTCTCAGTGATCGACAGATGTCCTAAACTGACCTTCATCGCTGTCGTGTGTGCCTGCCTGCACACTGCGCTTCGCTGATGGGAACCCTCAGCCTCGCTGTGATCATAATCGCGTACCTGGGCCCTGGGCTGGTGAAAGGATGGTTGCAATGACCCCGTCTGTATTTGTATCCGTTTCTTTCGGATGAACAGTAGAATGAAAATACAGAACGAAAAATTATTTTGGAGAAGTCACAGATCCTTGAGTGTGTCTATGGGTTTCTAGACATCCTGAGACCCCCACTTGAGGATAGTTGCTGATAGCATTTGCAGCAGACCATATACAAACCACAGCTATATCACCATGTTTATGGAGATGTTGTGGTTCAGGGGGTCCTTCCCTTGGTTCTCTGTCTCTCTAGCCTGCTAGCCTGTCACTGCATCTTACCAAGCCCCATCTTGGTGAGAGAATGGAGAAGGCTTATTTTCTGGTCTCTCTAAGGCCTTAAAGACTCTCTGTTGGAGTCTTACTGGCTGTTTGTGGTTCCTTCTGCAGCCCTGAAACTCAGGAGCACCTGTTGAAGGAAGAGTGTAGAAGGCAATGAGGATTTCAAGGGTATCAGGTCCTTATGCTTAACATGAAAAGGAAAGAGTGGCGCAAATCTTGATGATACAGACCCCAAAGTTGAAGACAGTTTATTACATCATGACTTTAGCCTGTGGACCTAGGAGTCACTTTTCTGCATATATAATTTTAATAGCTTTATTGAGATAACATTCCTATACATACAGTTGGCCCAATAAAAGTGTACTATTCAGTGGTGTTAAGTACATTCACGGATTTGTGCACACTATCACCGAATCAATTTTGAGAATATTTCATCACCCCAGGAGAAACCCTGTATCTATTATAAGTCATTCCCATTCTTCCCAAGCCTCCTAGCCCCAGGCAGCCACCAGTCTACTTTATGTCTCTGTAGATTTGCCTATTCTGGACATTTAATATAAATAGTCTCATATATTAGGAGGTCCATTGTGACTGGCTTCTTTCACTGAGCGTAATGTTTTCAAGATCAGCCATATTGTAGCATGTGTCAGTATTTCATTTCTTTTTATCACCAAGGATTCCATTGCATAGATTTGCTAGCAACATTTTAAGTGTATTGTTCAGTAGTGTTACATTCAGATTGTTGAGAAACAGATACCCAGAATTTTTTCATCTGGCAAAACTTAAAGTAGGTATACATCATCATTTTATTTATCTGTTCTCTTTTGTTGATGGACAATTGCATTTCTTTTTTTCCTCATGGGGCTGTTACATATACTGTTATGCATATTTGTGTACAGGTTTTTGTGTGGACAAGTGTTTTCATTTTTCTTAGTGTATACCTAGGAGCAGAATTGATGTCATAGGCTAATTCTATATTTAACATTTTGAGGAACTGCCAAAGTGTTTTCCACAGTGGCTGCAGCATTTTACATTTCTATCAGCAACATAGGAAGATCCAACTCCTCCACATTCTGGCTGACACTTGGTATTTTCTGTCTTTTTGATTATAGCCATCTTAGTGGGTGTGTGAAGTGGTATCCCATTGTGATCTTTATTTGTATTTCTCCTGTGATTAATGATGTAGGACATCTTCTCATGTGAAGTTTAAAAAATTTAGTTAAATTTTTTTTTTCTTAAAGTTTTCTTTGACTCTTGGGGTTACAATTTAAGAAGGAGGTACACCTTTGGGGATTGGAGGATTGAAAGGAAATAATGGTCCTCAATGGTAAGGATTGACTGTTGGCAGCTCAGAACTTAAGTAGAAGCGATCGAACCCTCACAGTCTCGGGGACCTCCATATGGAGTCCTTGTTCATAATAAGCAAAGTAAGGTGAAGTTGGGAAATGGGCCCAAGTGCAGGAATGTTCCTTTCAAGCTGCTGTGTTACCAACACAGCCAAGACAAAGAATGGCCTTCAAGACATGGGACAGTACAGAAATCATCTTTATATTCCCCAGTATCTTGTTCAATGTTTGACACAGATTATTTATTCTTGGTTTTAGAGAAAGGTATATCCTTGAATGTAGCAGACAAACTAAGAATTTAGAATCATAACATATGAGAAATAGAAGCTTTACATTATGTAAAATGGGGCTGTGAATTATCCATAGAGTAAATTCATAGATTCTACCAGACCTCCTCATGTGTCAGTATTTCATTTCTTTTTATCACCAAGGATTCCATTGCATAGATTTGCTAGCAACATTTTAAGTGTATTGTTCAGTAGTGTTACATTCAGATTGTTGAGAAACAGATACCCAGAATTTTTTCATCTGGCAAAACTTAAAGTAGGTATACATCATCATTTTATTTATCTGTTCTCTTTTGTTGATGGACAATTGCATTTCTTTTTTTCCTCATGGGGCTGTTACATATACTGTTATGCATATTTGTGTACAGGTTTTTGTGTGGACAAGTGTTTTCATTTTTCTTAGTGTATACCTAGGAGCAGAATTGATGTCATAGGCTAATTCTATATTTAACATTTTGAGGAACTGCCAAAGTGTTTTCCACAGTGGCTGCAGCATTTTACATTTCTATCAGCAACATAGGAAGATCCAACTCCTCCACATTCTGGCTGACACTTGGTATTTTCTGTCTTTTTGATTATAGCCATCTTAGTGGGTGTGTGAAGTGGTATCCCATTGTGATCTTTATTTGTATTTCTCCTGTGATTAATGATGTAGGACATCTTCTCATGTGAAGTTTAAAAAATTTAGTTAAATTTTTTTTTTCTTAAAGTTTTCTTTGACTCTTGGGGTTACAATTTAAGAAGGAGGTACACCTTTGGGGATTGGAGGATTGAAAGGAAATAATGGTCCTCAATGGTAAGGATTGACTGTTGGCAGCTCAGAACTTAAGTAGAAGCGATCGAACCCTCACAGTCTCGGGGACCTCCATATGGAGTCCTTGTTCATAATAAGCAAAGTAAGGTGAAGTTGGGAAATGGGCCCAAGTGCAGGAATGTTCCTTTCAAGCTGCTGTGTTACCAACACAGCCAAGACAAAGAATGGCCTTCAAGACATGGGACAGTACAGAAATCATCTTTATATTCCCCAGTATCTTGTTCAATGTTTGACACAGATTATTTATTCTTGGTTTTAGAGAAAGGTATATCCTTGAATGTAGCAGACAAACTAAGAATTTAGAATCATAACATATGAGAAATAGAAGCTTTACATTATGTAAAATGGGGCTGTGAATTATCCATAGAGTAAATTCATAGATTCTACCAGACCTCCTCAGATTACACAGATTGCTTCAAAAATACCTGCCTAATATCTTCCGTGACTCTTACCACACACATGAAAGCTTTTATGTATTCCGTGATACCAGTGAGATTTATATATGTCTCTATATTTCAGTTTATTCTCTCCCTAACATAAGGCAGATCAGTTCTCACAGTAATAAAGAACTAATTGTTGTGATCGCGGGGTATGCCAGGCATTGTGCTAAAACCATATCCAGTCATTGTGCCATTTAATTGACACAGCATTTGAGTGAGGTCTGTCTTACACTTATTCCCATATATATATATATTTTTTTGAAACATTTATTTTTTTATCTTTTTGGGGAGTGGGGTTGGGGAGGGAGAGGGGTGGGCAGGCCACTTCTGTTGGTCTTCCATTTCTCTATTTTCATCCGTCTTTGTTCTTTGGCTCCTGTAGACCTCCCATCGCGGTGGCTTCTGTCGTCACAGAGCGCCAGCTCTGGGCGCACGCGCCCCAGAGCTCCGGCTCGGTAGTTGGACACATCGGTCCAGCTGCTCCACGGCACGTGGGATCTTCCCAGGCCAGGGATCGAACCGGCGCCCCTTGCACTGCAAGGCGGTGTCCTTACCCACTGGACCACCAGGGGAAGCCCTTATTCCCATATTATACAAAAAAAAAGTTAGGCTCAGCATTATTAAGTAACGTGACCGTATTACACTAGCCCTAAAGAGACAGACCAGGAGGATTCTAGGCTTCCAGCCAATGCTCTTAGTCTGTGAACTCCGTACAAAAAAGTCTTCCTTACCCCGCTGTCTTTGCAGCAGGAATTGAGAAGATGTAGAATGAAAATTTTATGTACATACTGACGCCATCTTATTTGGAGGGAGATTTGTCATTGCTTCCCTGGCCTTCGTTGTTTCCCAGGTACAACTGAGTATGGCAGGAACCTTGCAGGGTGTGTGGCCACGGCTGCACCTGAAACAGGCACTGCAGCTTTGTGCACAGTTAGGAGGTTTGGACCTGATTCTTGAACCAGCTGGGCATTTTTCATCTGGGAGAGTCTTGATTAGATTTCTCTTTTCTTTGCTAAAGAAATGTAACTGGTGGCATTGTGGAGGACAGACTGGAGTAGGTGGAGCTGAGTGGCAGGGACTTTGGGTTATAACTTAGATGAAGGCAGTGAGGAAGAAGGGACCAATGTGGAGGTTTTCTAAGCTGAAACCATTGTGACCTGGTAACCTTGTGGCTGTGAGAGTTGAGAGATAGAGGGCTTGAAGATGCTTCAAGAAATCTAGCTTAGAAGACCTAGGCAAGGTGCCATATTGATGCAGAGTTGTAGGATTAGGCGAGGGGTGAGGCAAGGAATATCAAAGCCAGTGGTCGACCTAGTTCAAGGCTCCACTGTTGATTGTCTGAGAACCTCTGTGGTTCTCTTGATCTTGGGTACTTTAGTCTACTTAATTAGAAGATGAAAGTTCAATTGTACTTGCTTGCCTTTTAGTTTTCTAGAATATCAGTGAATGTTAACATTTCTCCTGCTATCAAATAGTTACTTAAGTCAAAAAAAGCATTTAGTTAAACTATTAATGCTTTTGCTAAAGTTTTTCCTATGTTTTTGCGAAATTTTCTTTTAAGTAGTAGTAGTAGTAGTTAGAAGGGAAGCTCAAGAAACAACCTTTTGTTACTGAGCTGGCGAGAGGCGTTTTAGACTGATCAGGCGCGTTTAAGGTGGTATGGCCGTAGATAAGAGAGGTGTTTTAACTCTACTCCTCTCCAAAGGAATTCCATCTGATAATGTAGGTGTTTTTCCAGTTGTAGGTTCCACATCCATCCCATCCTTAGCTACAAAATTCCTCAGATAAACCTTGAGTTTAAGGGAAACAGACCCTGTATGGAGCAGAGGCAAGGTGAAACTAGGTATCCCTCCAAATCAGATATCTCTAGTGAATGTTTATTCAGTTTGATCATTTTTAAGTGAGCCAGTTGTTGTCACAGTGTTTTATTCTTGGAGCAATTAAATTTAGGCATAGAGTTGAACTTTATTAGTCCTCCTTCAAAAATCTGTTTCTGAGGTGAGATACTTGGTAATACTCCATTGTAGTGATAGATGATGAAGTTGCTTCTGTTGTTTAGGGCCTCAAGGTTGCAAAGTTATACAAGTTGTTTACAGATAAAGCAACCTTTCTATGAAGGAAAGTTCATTTGCTCCTGCCAGAAGTACAGACCCCAAGCATTTGGTATAATGAGTGTCTTTGGTCTTCCCTTGCAGCTGCCTGATGTTTACAGAGTTCAGTTATCTTATGTCTAGGGTTAAGTGTCACAGTTTTCTGGGTCATGCAGTATAACAGTTTCTGTTTTATATTTTTTTAAAGAACATGCGTAGATTATTACCTGAGGTTTGATTGGATTTAGAGCCTTATTGGTGATTAATTAAAAATACACAGAAACACACTTTTTTTTTGGGGGTGCCTGTACATAATGGTCTTTAGGGGCTGAGATATTCAGGAGAGATCCTCTTACCACTCCTAAAATAATTATCGGTGGACGACAGAAGACGAGATGGTTGGATGGCATCACTGAATCAATGGACATGAATTTGAGCAGGTTCAGAGAGATGGTGAAGGACAGGGGAGCCTGACGTGCTGCAGTCCATGGGATCGCAGAGTTGGACATGACTGAGCAACTGAACTGAACTGAGATTTAAAATATGTTGGAATAAAATTTAAAGCTTAGAGTTAGGCTATTTGCATTTACATTAATTTACATAGGGCATAATTACCTTTAGTAATTTAGGTTTCTGATTGCATTGGAGCTCCAGTTTTCATTAACACTCTTGTTTCTTCCTGCTACTACAGGAATACTAACAAGATACCTGAACTATCATCTTGAGAGTTAATGGTTTATGTCCATGGATTTCATTTTAAAACTTTCTGGTGATTTGCAGTTGGAACACGTTGATGACTTATAATATCTGGTTACCTGTGCTTTGCTACAGTTGGTGGACAGATTTATTTAATACCTTCTGTGGCTCTTTTCTATAGTAAAAATCCATTGAAAACTATTATGAGACTTTTTAAAATAGTTTTATCTTTTGCTTATTTGCTTTCAGATGCTATCTCATATTTCTCCAGTTTTACTCTTGGGCTTCTATAGCTTTTACCTTCATTTGGCTTTGAGACCATTATAATCAGTTCCTTGAATGATGTCTTCCTTAGTACCTGACAATCTCTTGTAGAATTTCAAATTTATATTTTATAAATTAGAATGTGGCTCAGGTAATCATAATCATAATCATAAGGTATACACACTTTCCTGAGAATATGTTGTCTCTGATTTAAATGATAGCTGTTTTGTGACAAGCACTCTCATTGAAATGCAGGTTACCAGTGACAGCAGCCAGTATGGTGCTAACTCTGTGGTACCTTCATGGTAAGATCTGGTTGAATGGAGTTGCCCTAGGTGCATGATGGATGACTTATTATCTGGAAGCAGAACATAGGGTATTCTGTTAGCTGCTTTCAAAGGTGTTGTATATCCTTTCCAGGCCAGATGACTCCTCTCTAAGACAGGAGGTCTGAAACTGGCCAGAAGCAGTTAGTCACCTTTTCCTATTCTTTATGGGGTCTTTCTACTGTAGTGACCAAAACTTTGTTCACCAAAACTTTGTTCAGTTGTTTGTTACAGAAGAGGCAAAACATGAATCAACCCAAACGTACTCTGTACCAAGCACATTAGCAGTCTGCTCCCCTTACCCCACCTTTGGTTTCTTCATTCCATATTTTCAAGATAATTTCCATAAGGATGGCCATACTGTGAGAAATTGATGTTAAAAAGACCTCTCTGCCATCCTTTGGAGACACTGGACAGTATGTATATTTAACTATTTCCCTTTCCTCTGGCTTCTGTCTGCTTACTTAATACAACTGGGTTTCCCTGAAGTGAGTACTGGTATATTATGTCATCTTCCCCAACATGTGCCTCTACCTTCTGACTATACCAGGTATATAATAAGTGCTTATAATGTTCATTCAGAGCTTGCATAAATGAAAACTTCAAGTGATTTGGCCCTTAAGTGACAATATTTTGCTTAATTTCCACAAGTAGGGAGAGGATTAGTGTGGAGTTGAAATTGGGATCGAATCTTGGAAATTTTAGGTGGAAATAGTTTGTGACCTGAGATGAATAAAAATGTTTTTAAGGCATATGAAAACTAGACTTATGGAGCAGAAAATTTACTTATTCTCTCCAGACTGTGAACAGTTGTCTTGTTCTCACCAAAGGCAATTTTGTTGAAATGTTAGAAACAGTGTGTACAGGCTTCTGTAATCGCGCTGGGGAGAGATCATAGCGATCTGGGGAACATCAAGATACTGATTCAGCCTCTCTTCTTTGGAGATTATTTGACCCCTTCCCTCTAACCCAACTCCCTTCCAAGCTGTCAACACAAAGTTGCAAAATAAGAAATTAAAATCAGTTTCTGTGTTATAGCCTTCTGGAAGATGATGTTAGGGGAAAAAATATTTTTGTAGTTATAATTACACATGTACTCTTTTAGGTTCCTCTTGTGTTTTTAGTGACCTAATATCTGGAACATTTTTGTAAGTTTAGCTGTTACAGAACTACCCCTCAAAGGAGGCAGCTGAAGGCAGTGAAGGATTAGATGATTGTGGTTCCTTTCCATGGCTTCTCCTCTGAATGTCACCCCATGTTTACATCCAGAATGGACCGACAGCACTGTTATGTTCTGAATATGCCAGCAGAGGAAGGATGTCACCGTTATGTAAAAAAGAACCCTCTGTAAAGCTAAAACTGGTGGTTGAAAAAGTAAAATACAAAATACATTTTTGTCATTGTATAAATTTGAAAACTACTGAATCTATTTATGGTATGGTTCTTACAATCCTAAATTTTATAATCCTGTCTGTTAAATTTGCTAATAAAGCCCAAATGTTTACCCTTACATTCTTAAAGCTAGTTTATAAGGGCAGAGTGTCGGCTATATCACAGCAAACTTAGAGCACCTTTCAGTGCCAAATGACCTAATCAGTTATTCATCTTTTCTATGGGGAATGCTTTTCCATCATAGCTGTCTAAAATACTTGGGAAACTGTATCTTGTGGGAGTTGCCATTCGTCAGGAAATGCTTCTTCATAGAGTTAAGCCAGACCACATGTAGCAGTAAATGTTGTTTATCACTATGGAAACCAAAAATCACAAACGGGTATAGCCTTATGTATTAAACGTTCTGCATCTTATAGGGATAAGTCATATCCAGATTTGGTTCAGTTCACTCAAATATTTATTGGGCACTTAATGATCAGAAAGTCTGGGGCACTTTGTTTCATGACTAATTTTCCTCTACATAAAACCTAAAAGATCATGAAAGGGAAAACCTAAGAGGAAAAAGTCTATAATTTGTATGGATTATCAAGCTTGTAAATGTGAAATTCTGGATTGGGAGTCAGGAGGCTAGGGTTTTAGCTGTGGCTTTTTCAAAAAGTAGCCGTGTGGTTTTAGACAAATCTTTTTTGGATCTCAGTTTTCTTATCTTTAAGAAGATGAAGTTGGGCCATATGCCCCTCAGTGATAAATCTGTTTTCTTTTCTTGTTCCTCCAGAAGTACAAAACTCTTGTACTTGTACTCAGTATATCAAGAGTAATGAGGTTATTGTTTTACTGCAGTGACTTTATTACCTGAGAGAAGTCTTTGGTCAGCCAGCACTGGGGCCACATGTCTACCTGTTACCATTCGTTTAAGAACTACCCTCAAAGGAGGCAGCTGAAGGCAGTGAAGGATTAGATGATTGTGGTTCCTTTCCATGGCTTCTCCTCTGAATGTCACCCCATGTTTACATCCAGAATGGACCGACAGCACTGTTATGTTCTGAATATGCCAGCAGAGGAAGGATGTCACCGTTATGTAAAAAAGAACCCTCTGTAAAGCTAAAACTGGTGGTTGAAAAAGTAAAATACAAAATACATTTTTGTCATTGTATAAATTTGAAAACTACTGAATCTATTTATGGTATGGTTCTTACAATCCTAAATTTTATAATCCTGTCTGTTAAATTTGCTAATAAAGCCCAAATGTTTACCCTTACATTCTTAAAGCTAGTTTATAAGGGCAGAGTGTCGGCTATATCACAGCAAACTTAGAGCACCTTTCAGTGCCAAATGACCTAATCAGTTATTCATCTTTTCTATGGGGAATGCTTTTCCATCATAGCTGTCTAAAATACTTGGGAAACTGTATCTTGTGGGAGTTGCCATTCGTCAGGAAATGCTTCTTCATAGAGTTAAGCCAGACCACATGTAGCAGTAAATGTTGTTTATCACTATGGAAACCAAAAATCACAAACGGGTATAGCCTTATGTATTAAACGTTCTGCATCTTATAGGGATAAGTCATATCCAGATTTGGTTCAGTTCACTCAAATATTTATTGGGCACTTAATGATCAGAAAGTCTGGGGCACTTTGTTTCATGACTAATTTTCCTCTACATAAAACCTAAAAGATCATAAAAGGAGAAAACCTAAGAGGAAAAAGTCTATAATTTGTATGGATTATCAAGCTTGTAAATGTGAAATTCTGGATTGGGAGTCAGGAGGCTAGGGTTTTAGCTGTGGCTTTTTCAAAAAGTAGCCGTGTGGTTTTAGACAAATCTTTTTTGGATCTCAGTTTTCTTATCTTTAAGAAGATGAAGTTGGGCCATATGCCCCTCAGTGATAAATCTGTTTTCTTTTCTTGTTCCTCCAGAAGTACAAAACTCTTGTACTTGTACTCAGTATATCAAGAGTAATGAGGTTATTGTTTTACTGCAGTGACTTTATTACCTGAGAGAAGTCTTTGGTCAGCCAGCACTGGGGCCACATGTCTACCTGTTACCATTCGTTTATAGATCCTGCCTCTCTCTCCATTGAGTATGGACTGACATGGAATGTCCGTTTCATCTAGTAATGATGAAGTATGTGCTAATCTGAATGTGGAAGTTTAATTTGACTTACAGCTAAAGGCGGCATTTAAAGAGTATCTATCATGTCCACAGGTAAACATCAGGATAATGCCTTAAGAAATAGGCTGAAGATGTTAAGAGGTTGGTAGGAGAGGAGGTTGGCTGAATTAGTGAAGGAGCGTGTTTTTTGATATATCCATTTAATTCTTGGCTCTACTAAGATTTTGCCGTGACTGTCATTCCAGTAGTTTCCATGAAACTACTGAGTTATCGCATACGTGGAACTTGAATCATTTGGTCCTAATGACTCAGCAACATCTGTGAGAAGGAAAAGTTATCTCTGTTTCCAGCTCTGTTGCTGATCTGGGTGTGTGTGACAAGGCGACTTCTCTTGACTATTAAATGGCAGAAATATCTATCCCATTCTTACCCCTTCAGAATATTATGAGGATAAACAAAATACCTAAGTAAAGCTATAAACCAGTGTTACTTTATGTGTTAAGTTAACCAGGTAGAAACTTTTGGACTCAAGTCAAAATTCAAACATCCTTTTGACAGTTGGGTATTGCTCTTTGATTTCTGTAAGATGAGAGGAGTTTACTAGATTATAAATTTTAAAATACTCTGGTGATTAAAAGTGAGAGACCGCAAAGCATTTGACTACCTGGCTTTTACAAAAATACTATAATGTAAGAGTACATTTAAGTGTTCCTTATATTCTTATTATTTAATGCCATACATAGTTTTTTTGGTTTGTTTATTGTCCATTGGTCTTTCATTTATTTATCTTTTGTTCTTTGGCCTATGTGGGCCTCCCATCGCAGTGGCCTCTGTTGTCACAGTGCACCGGCTCTGGGCGCAGGCGCTCCAGAGCTCTGGCTCGGTAATTGGACACATGGGTCCAGCCGCTCTGCGGCACGTGGGATCTTCCCAGGCCAGGGATCGAACTGGCACCCCTTGCACTGCAAGGCGGTGTCCTTACCCACTGGGCCACCAGGGAAGCCCTCATACATAGTTTTTGATCATCTGCTGAACATCACACACTGTTTAGGGAGCTGAAGAAAAGTAGTGAGTATAACAAAATCCTGATTCTCCCAGAGACTATAGAGTGAATGAAACTAATAACTAGATTCTGTGGGATCCTATTAGCTCTCCTGTGTGTGTGTGTGTGTGTGTGTGTGTGTGTGTTGCTCAATTTTATCTATCTCTTTGTGACTCCATGAACTGTAGCCCACAAGGCTCCTCTGTCCATAGAATTCTCCAGGCAAGAATAGTGGGTAGCTCTTCTCTTCTCCAGGGGATCTCCACCCCTCACTTCTACCCCAGAAATTGAACCTTGATCTCCTGTATTACAGGCAAATTATTTACCCTCTGAGCCACCAGAGAAGTCCTAGCTCTCCTATAGTAAGTGCTAATAAGAGAAATCAGGCATCGTAAGGAGACAGAGCAATGGGCGAAGGGTTGCTGGTGGTCGTGGAGGGCCCTTCTGTTTAGGGGACACTTGAGAAGAGGCCTGGAGGAAGTGAAGGCACAGGTCAGATGGGATATCGGGCACATCTGGTTAGAGGAAGCGCAGATGTAGATGCCCTGCAGCAGTTGTGTGGTTAGAGAACTGAGCCAAGTGAGCTATGGGGTGAGAGGACAGTTCAGGGGAGGGTGCAGGCAGGTGTGCAGGTGGCCTGGGGCCTTCTGGGTCACTGGTACACTCTTGACATTTAGGTGGCTGTTGTTTGTTTGTTAGAATAATGATGAGATATTTACTTTTCCAGTAAGATGGCAAATTCTCTTTTCTAGGAAGATACTACCACGTGTCACAAAACACACCAGTCACATAGATCTATAGGTAAAGTCATTACTAAAGAGTGTTTCTGAAGCCATTTTATTCCTGAAACAAACTAGGAATGCCAAACACTCAAATTTCCTTTTAAGAAAACACTGATTTTCTGGTTGATAATGTTTTTATATTGAGATATAATTGACATATAATGTTATATTAGTTTCATGTGTAAGACATAATGGTTTGATATTTGTATACATTCACAATGGTCACCTCAATAAGTCTAGTTAACATTCCTCCCCACACATAGCTACATTCCTTTTTCTTATGATGAGAACTTTTTAAGGTCTTCTCTCAGCAAGTTTCAAATATACAGTAGTGTATTAACTATATATAAAGAAGGCTGAGTGTCAAAGAATTGATGCTTTTAAATTGTGGTGTTGGAGAGACTCTTTGAGGGTCTCTTGAACTGCAAGGAGATCAAACCAGTCAATCCTAAAGGAAATCAACCCTGAATATTTGTTGGAAGAACTGATGCTGAAGCTCTAAAATTTGGTATAAGCTCTAAAATTCTTCTGATATGAAGAGATGACTCTTTGGAAAAGACCCTGATGGTAAAAAAGTTTGAAGGCAAGAGGAGAAGGGGTGGGTGGCAGAGGTTGAGGTGTTTAGATAGCATCAACTCAATGGACATGAATTTGAACAAACTCCAGAAGATGGTGAAGGACAGGGAAACCTGGCATGGTATAGTCCATGGGGTCCCAAAGAGTCAGATATAACTTAGCGACTGAACAACAAGTGGTTTTATAATGTTATCATGATAAATGGTATTAAATTATTTCTTGGGTTTTCATAGGGGGTCTTTGGTGGTTTAATTTTTCCCCCATAATCACTGGAGGTTTAATAATGCACAATAAGCACCATCTCAGATCACTGGGCCAACTCCTAATCACACCTCTGGGCTCCATCCCCAGTGCATGAAATCCAGACTTAGCGGCTTTTACACCCCCTCAGGTGCAGGCAGGTGTGCAGGTGGCCTGGGGCCTTCTGGGTCACTGGTACACTCTTGACATTTAGGTGGCTGTTGTTTGTTTGTTAGAATAATGATGAGATATTTACTTTTCCAGTAAGATGGCAAATTCTCTTTTCTAGGAAGATACTACCACGTGTCACAAAACACACCAGTCACATAGATCTATAGGTAAAGTCATTACTAAAGAGTGTTTCTGAAGCCATTTTATTCCTGAAACAAACTAGGAATGCCAAACACTCAAATTTCCTTTTAAGAAAACACTGATTTTCTGGTTGATAATGTTTTTATATTGAGATATAATTGACATATAATGTTATATTAGTTTCATGTGTAAGACATAATGGTTTGATATTTGTATACATTCACAATGGTCACCTCAATAAGTCTAGTTAACATTCCTCCCCACACATAGCTACATTCCTTTTTCTTATGATGAGAACTTTTTAAGGTCTTCTCTCAGCAAGTTTCAAATATACAGTAGTGTATTAACTATATATAAAGAAGGCTGAGTGTCAAAGAATTGATGCTTTTAAATTGTGGTGTTGGAGAGACTCTTTGAGGGTCTCTTGAACTGCAAGGAGATCAAACCAGTCAATCCTAAAGGAAATCAACCCTGAATATTTGTTGGAAGAACTGATGCTGAAGCTCTAAAATTTGGTATAAGCTCTAAAATTCTTCTGATATGAAGAGATGACTCTTTGGAAAAGACCCTGATGGTAAAAAAGTTTGAAGGCAAGAGGAGAAGGGGTGGGTGGCAGAGGTTGAGGTGTTTAGATAGCATCAACTCAATGGACATGAATTTGAACAAACTCCAGAAGATGGTGAAGGACAGGGAAACCTGGCATGGTATAGTCCATGGGGTCCCAAAGAGTCAGATATAACTTAGCGACTGAACAACAAGTGGTTTTATAATGTTATCATGATAAATGGTATTAAATTATTTCTTGGGTTTTCATAGGGGGTCTTTGGTGGTTTAATTTTTCCCCCATAATCACTGGAGGTTTAATAATGCACAATAAGCACCATCTCAGATCACTGGGCCAACTCCTAATCACACCTCTGGGCTCCATCCCCAGTGCATGAAATCCAGTCTTTCACTTAGAAACTGGGTCTTCTTTTACAGCCCTAGTACATCCCTCTTGCTTCTGCCCAGCCCCAAACTACCCCGGTCAGCTTCCTTTCCCCTATCTCCTCGCAGTCTCTCCTTAATTTTCATTCGTAATGTTTTTGCTATTGTTAAAAAAAAACATGATGTGAATTTGCCATCTTAACCCAGTGTACAGGGTAGTGCATGTGTCCATGCTCAGTCGTGTTCCACTCTTTGTGCCACCATGCATTGTAGCCCGCCTGGCTCCTCTGTCCATGGAATTTTTCAGGCAAGAATAGTAGATTCTGTAGGTTGCTGTTTCCTCCTCCAGGGTATCTTCCTGACCCAAGGATTGAACCTGCAGCTCCTGCATTGGCAGACGAATACTTTACCACTGGGCCACCTGGGAAGCCCTGAACTCTAGGTACAGTTGTGGCAGAGGTCTAGAACTATCTTTTGAGTCTGCACAGTGCTGTGTGCTTTATGAACATGGTGTCAGACAGTGTTTCCACCTCCATCTCCACTGAGGTGCTCTTTATTTTTGTATCTTTGTATCTAACACTTAAACCTGACACATAGGAGGTGATAATTAAATGTTAAATGGCATTTTTATTTCTTTAACGAACATTTGTAAAGCCCTTACTCGGTGCCAAGCAGTGTTCCAAGTGCTTTGCAAATGTTGGTTCATTTGATTTTCACAAGAACTCTTTGTATGCTTTGTTTCATTTTATGAGAAGACAGAGATGCTGAGGAACATGTACAAAAGACCCTGATGGTAAAAAGTTTGAAGGCAAGAGGAGAAGGGGTGGGTGGCAGAGGTTGAGGTGTTTAGATAGCATCAACTCAATGGACATGAATTTGAACAAACTCCAGAAGATGGTGAAGGACAGGGAAACCTGGCATGGTATAGTCCATGGGGTCCCAAAGAGTCAGATATAACTTAGCGACTGAACAACAAGTGGTTTTATAATGTTATCATGATAAATGGTATTAAATTATTTCTTGGGTTTTCATAGGGGGTCTTTGGTGGTTTAATTTTTCCCCCATAATCACTGGAGGTTTAATAATGCACAATAAGCACCATCTCAGATCACTGGGCCAACTCCTAATCACACCTCTGGGCTCCATCCCCAGTGCATGAAATCCAGTCTTTCACTTAGAAACTGGGTCTTCTTTTACAGCCCTAGTACATCCCTCTTGCTTCTGCCCAGCCCCAAACTACCCCGGTCAGCTTCCTTTCCCCTATCTCCTCGCAGTCTCTCCTTAATTTTCATTCGTAATGTTTTTGCTATTGTTAAAAAAAAAACATGATGTGAATTTGCCATCTTAACCCAGTGTACAGGGTAGTGCATGTGTCCATGCTCAGTCGTGTTCCACTCTTTGTGCCACCATGCATTGTAGCCCGCCTGGCTCCTCTGTCCATGGAATTTTTCAGGCAAGAATAGTAGATTCTGTAGGTTGCTGTTTCCTCCTCCAGGGTATCTTCCTGACCCAAGGATTGAACCTGCAGCTCCTGCATTGGCAGACGAATACTTTACCACTGGGCCACCTGGGAAGCCCTGAACTCTAGGTACAGTTGTGGCAGAGGTCTAGAACTATCTTTTGAGTCTGCACAGTGCTGTGTGCTTTATGAACATGGTGTCAGACAGTGTTTCCACCTCCATCTCCACTGAGGTGCTCTTTATTTTTGTATCTTTGTATCTAACACTTAAACCTGACACATAGGAGGTGATAATTAAATGTTAAATGGCATTTTTATTTCTTTAACGAACATTTGTAAAGCCCTTACTCGGTGCCAAGCAGTGTTCCAAGTGCTTTGCAAATGTTGGTTCATTTGATTTTCACAAGAACTCTTTGTATGCTTTGTTTCATTTTATGAGAAGACAGAGATGCTGAGGAACATGTACATGGTCACGGCTTATAATGAATCCATTTATAAAAGAAAAAATAAAGAAAGATAGGTTTTTGAAGATGACTTGTGCTGCCTCTGGGCTCCAGGAACACCAGACAGGGTGGCTCTCCCTCCACTGGCTGGGAGTGTGGTGGCGTGGAGCATGTCGGTGCCTGAGGTCCTTTTGAAAAGCACCTTTGTTCCCTGCCTTCCAAGCCAGGCAGACACCTGTCTTCCCCAGGCCTCCTACTACTCCAAGCTCTTTCCTGCTGGAGCCCTTCGCGGCCCCTTTGCCTTCTGATCTGTTCGAGTGACTCTTGGACACTCCTGGATCTGCTTTCTGGGGTTAAGTGGTAGCTTTCTGTCTGTGGTTTGGGGTTACACCTACTGTCAGGGAGTTTAGCAGCTAACTCTGCATCCCTTTTCCCATCTAGTGCTTGAAAGACTAGCAGGGTTTTTCATATTGTGGTCCATAGACCACCAGGATTAAAACCACTGCAGAGGGCTTCCCTTGTGGCTCAGTGGATAAGAACCCGTCTGCCAATGCGGGAGACCCAGGTTCGATCCCTGATCCGGGAAGATCCCACATGCCACAGAGCAGCTAAACCCACGCAACAACAAAGACCCAGCACAGCCAAAAATAAATAAATAAAAGTTAAAAAAAAAAAAAAGACCTTAAAAAAAAAAAAAACCACTGCAGGGGCTCATCTAACATGCAGGTCTCTGGGCTCCACCGTAAACCTACTGAATCAGCCTTAACAGATGGGGCCCCCGAATCTGATTTTCAGCTTCTTAAGAACTATTGGACTGGAGAATATGCACCTTTTGAGGGAAGAGAGATGAGATGAGAAAGAGAAAACATGATGCATGCTTCTTTCCATAGAGAGAAGGAAAGTTTGTGATCCAATACATTTTTCTGCTGGTTAGGGAAGAGAAGTTGTAGATCAAAAGGGGGGATGAGGTGGGAGGAGATTCCAGAGGGAGGGGATATGTATATACATATAACTTATTCAGTTGATTTTACAGCAGGAGCTAGCATAACACTGTGAAATAATTATACTCAAAAAAAAAAAAAGAAAAAGACACCGCTAAGTGGAAATATACATGGAAACTCCAGTTATCTAGAAGAAGGGTTGGTACACTGTAACCCACAGGACAGCTGTCTACTTTGGGGAAACATGGCCACATTTATCTGCTTTTGTTTGTCTATGACTTTGCTCTACTGGTGGAATTGAGCAATCGCTACAGAGACCATACAGCCTACAAAGCCTAAAATATTTACTAGTTAGCCCTTTATGGAAAAAGTTTGTCAGACAGCTGACTGTCCAATAGAACTTCCTGGAAAGATAGAATCATTTTATCTGCTCTCCAGTAAGATCGCCTCTGGAACTGGAAGAATGGATCATGTAATGAAGTAATGGACATTTTCATTTTATTTAGTTTTAATTTAATTTAAAAAATTAAAGTGGCCACATTTGGTTAATGGCTACTGTAACAGATTGCGCAGGGTGAGTGCAAAGGTTTTAGATTGGAGTTGGCTGTAGGGTGTTTTAACACTGACTGTTTACTTTAGACCCCTGGGAAGAGGGAGCCTGAGAAACAGGCCGAAAGAGTGCATTTTAGAAGAACTTTTCCTTTTTTTCCATTGGATATTTAAGCCTTACTTATGTGAGGATTCCACTCTACCACTTACCAGATTTTTGACCTTAGTCACATTACTTAACTTCTTTGTGCCTCAGTTTCTGCATTATAAATGGAGAGTGACAGTCCCTTGCTTACAAGGTTGTGAGGTTCAAGGGCTTTAACGGTGCCTAGTGTATAGTAAAAACGTTGTGTTTACTGCTGTTACCATTATTTCGTAAATTTACAGCTTAGTCAGGAAAGTCATTCTATTGTTTACCCCGCTCTCCTTTTTGTTTTGAGGAAAGTAGATGCTGAATTCCACAATACCATGACATTGACCTGGCTAGTATAGACCGCTCTAACTTGCGTATCCTTCCATGTATCAATAGTTTTACTGCAATTAACCCAGTTGGGTCCAGCATATATTGCCTCAGTTTTACAGCAGGAGCTAGCATAACACTGTGAAATAATTATACTCAAAAAAAAAAAAAGAAAAAGACACCGCTAAGTGGAAATATACATGGAAACTCCAGTTATCTAGAAGAAGGGTTGGTACACTGTAACCCACAGGACAGCTGTCTACTTTGGGGAAACATGGCCACATTTATCTGCTTTTGTTTGTCTATGACTTTGCTCTACTGGTGGAATTGAGCAATCGCTACAGAGACCATACAGCCTACAAAGCCTAAAATATTTACTAGTTAGCCCTTTATGGAAAAAGTTTGTCAGACAGCTGACTGTCCAATAGAACTTCCTGGAAAGATAGAATCATTTTATCTGCTCTCCAGTAAGATCGCCTCTGGAACTGGAAGAATGGATCATGTAATGAAGTAATGGACATTTTCATTTTATTTAGTTTTAATTTAATTTAAAAAATTAAAGTGGCCACATTTGGTTAATGGCTACTGTAACAGATTGCGAGGTGAGTGCAAAGGTTTTAGATTGGAGTTGGCTGTAGGGTGTTTTAACACTGACTGTTTACTTTAGACCCCTGGGAAGAGGGAGCCTGAGAAACAGGCCGAAAGAGTGCATTTTAGAAGAACTTTTCCTTTTTTTCCATTGGATATTTAAGCCTTACTTATGTGAGGATTCCACTCTACCACTTACCAGATTTTTGACCTTAGTCACATTACTTAACTTCTTTGTGCCTCAGTTTCTGCATTATAAATGGAGAGTGACAGTCCCTTGCTTACAAGGTTGTGAGGTTCAAGGGCTTTAACGGTGCCTAGTGTATAGTAAAAACGTTGTGTTTACTGCTGTTACCATTATTTCGTAAATTTACAGCTTAGTCAGGAAAGTCATTCTATTGTTTACCCCGCTCTCCTTTTTGTTTTGAGGAAAGTAGATGCTGAATTCCACAATACCATGACATTGACCTGGCTAGTATAGACCGCTCCTAACTTGGAGATTAGCTCTGCTTCGTATCCTTCCATGTATCAATAGTTTTACTGCAATTAACCCAGTTGGGTCCAGCATATATTGCCTCAGTTTTACTGATGCAAACACTGATAGATGACCACATTATTTTGTAGAAACTCTACAAGTAAGTGGGGAATATTTAATTAGCAGCAGGACATTTCATAGTGCTTGTTCCTAGGCTGGAGAAATCCTAGTAATAATTGAAAGGAAGAACATTAACACTTTATCGTAAGGTGTGTCAGAGTCTCCTCACATGAGTAAGCTTGACATCTTCCCTTTTATAGACGCATGCTCGGGGTTGGCAGGAACACACTGGGAGGTGGGAGTTGCTTTTGTGAAAATACCACCAGTAGCAGAAATCCAAAAGAGAGGAGAGTATTCACAATGAGAGTGTTGTAGGTTCTTAAATGGTGTGATCATTTAACTGTCTCATCTTCTGTGTTATCTGTTGATAATCCAGGGCTATATACTTGCCATGACGAAACAATGTCACTTTGTAAAACTTCTTAGAGACCAATGACCATAACCTCTTGAAAATCTGCTTTTAGGTTTTTTGAGACAGTAATGATGCAACCATCCTTAGATGTGTTCTTCAAGGATGGAACAACAGAGTGCTCGGCAGACTGTATGCACTCAACAGTTGCTTTCCAAGGCTGCCTTTTTGATCTCTAAGATCATGTTGCAACATCCCTGGGTAAACACATAATAGAAGAAGCAGCTAGGCCCAGATGGCAGGGGCTGCTTCATTATGCATGGAGTATTAGACCATAGTATTCAGCTTGGTTTTTATTTTCAAAGTCTAGGTTGTATTTGGATGTATCTGAGATGCATTGAGAATTTTGCTGAGAATTTTCCTGGGCTCATTGGACATAAAGCAGAAAGACTGAGAAAATGCTCAACTATTAATATCCTCTAGCTTGAAATTGTGTACAGCTTAGACTGTGGTCATGGTGGGGTGGGAGGATTGGAAGTATTAAAATTTGTTGGGATGTGGCCCATGAGTGGTTCGGTTATCCAGTAGGTACAGCTGTCTTAGTGGACCAGTCTTGGTTTTCCGTGCCCTTCTGTGTACCTCACTGCTGTGTATCTGACTATTGCATTTGCCTGCTGAACCTTATCTACTGCATGTCTAGCCCATTCATCTCCAGGCCATTGACACCCATTCTCATCACTTCAGCTGAAACACAGTAAGCAGTAAAAGCTTTTCTTCAGCATAAATTCAATAAGTTTTCCTCTCCTTTGTTTGAATTGTAGAGAAACGGCGCAGCTTGCAATTTACAAGACTGTGGTTCCAATTATAGATTTCCTTGGGGTAGAAACCTTATTAATATAAATTACAGTGCTAGAATTAATAAGTAGAAGTTATGAGAAGACTGACTCAAGCCCAGCATAAGGGATCATTTAACAGATCCTGGACATGCTCAATCTGGATGATTCTGTTAGGATGTGCACACAGATAGGAAACTGGATGAACTAGTGTTGTATGCTGTGAGGTTCCCTATTTCAAAGATAGTTTAACAAACACACATTTCATGAAACCCTTGATGTTACTAATACTATATTTATAGTGTTACGTTCAGAGAAAATTTCTTCTTTTCTAAGTCATAGGTGAACAAGACGACTGACAGAATGTGGCACTAACAGATATATTTGTTTAATGTGTGTGTTGTATAACTTTTAAAAACAAGCATATATTTTTAATCTAGATGGGCTTCAAGGATGGAACAACAGAGTGCTCGGCAGACTGTATGCACTCAACAGTTGCTTTCCAAGGCTGCCTTTTTGATCTCTAAGATCATGTTGCAACATCCCTGGGTAAACACATAATAGAAGAAGCAGCTAGGCCCAGATGGCAGGGGCTGCTTCATTATGCATGGAGTATTAGACCATAGTATTCAGCTTGGTTTTTATTTTCAAAGTCTAGGTTGTATTTGGATGTATCTGAGATGCATTGAGAATTTTGCTGAGAATTTTCCTGGGCTCATTGGACATAAAGCAGAAAGACTGAGAAAATGCTCAACTATTAATATCCTCTAGCTTGAAATTGTGTACAGCTTAGACTGTGGTCATGGTGGGGTGGGAGGATTGGAAGTATTAAAATTTGTTGGGATGTGGCCCATGAGTGGTTCGGTTATCCAGTAGGTACAGCTGTCTTAGTGGACCAGTCTTGGTTTTCCGTGCCCTTCTGTGTACCTCACTGCTGTGTATCTGACTATTGCATTTGCCTGCTGAACCTTATCTACTGCATGTCTAGCCCATTCATCTCCAGGCCATTGACACCCATTCTCATCACTTCAGCTGAAACACAGTAAGCAGTAAAAGCTTTTCTTCAGCATAAATTCAATAAGTTTTCCTCTCCTTTGTTTGAATTGTAGAGAAACGGCGAGCTTGCAATTTACAAGACTGTGGTTCCAATTATAGATTTCCTTGGGGTAGAAACCTTATTAATATAAATTACAGTGCTAGAATTAATAAGTAGAAGTTATGAGAAGACTGACTCAAGCCCAGCATAAGGGATCATTTAACAGATCCTGGACATGCTCAATCTGGATGATTCTGTTAGGATGTGCACACAGATAGGAAACTGGATGAACTAGTGTTGTATGCTGTGAGGTTCCCTATTTCAAAGATAGTTTAACAAACACACATTTCATGAAACCCTTGATGTTACTAATACTATATTTATAGTGTTACGTTCAGAGAAAAATTTCTTCTTTTCTAAGTCATAGGTGAACAAGACGACTGACAGAATGTGGCACTAACAGATATATTTGTTTAATGTGTGTGTTGTATAATTGTCTTCCCTGCAAATGTATTTTAAAATTAAGCAGCCATCCACTAATGAGAGTATACATGAATATATTCAAAGTTACTTATTTGGGACTGACTATACCCAGCACACTATGCTAGCCTCATTGAGGATAAAAATAAAAATGAGACTCTCCTTGCCTTTGCATTCTACTTGGAGAAATAGGCATATGTACTTAAGTCAAGACATAGATTTCAAAAATGATACTGTGAAAAATAATTTAAATCACCAAAGTTGAAGAGACAGCCATTCATTCTTGTGGAGCAATCCAGGGAGCTGAGGTAGACTGAATTTTACAAGACATAAATAAGGTTGGAGAGGGTAGATGTCATTAATCAACATTTATTTGGTATCTGCTGTGTATGAGACATTATTCTATATGCTTTGCATATCTGTTTTGTAACCCTGCAGATGAGGAAATTGCTTAGGGGTAAGGAGAGTGTTGCTTAGGATCTGTGAAGGAGAAGGTGTTGAGTTGCTGAATGTAGAGTGTGTGGGGACAGAGAACTGTATAAAAGATGGGATTGGGTCAGACTGTCTAATCCCAATGAAAACATTGACTCTTCAGATTCATGTCTAGGACCATGAGAAGCAAAGTGTTCCAGGCAGACAATATTGGTGTTGGAGTGACAAGCTTCAGATTCCAGTTCTAGATTGTAATACTCCGAAATCTCATTAGGTTGAACATTCATTATAAACCAAGATCACTGTAGTTAAGAGACCTGGGTTTGATTTTTTTTTTTTTTTTCCTCCCACTCACTTGCTGAATATTCTGTGGAGACTTAGTCTCCTTCTCCATAACAAGGAGGGCAGAAGGACTGCCCCTTGAGTATGTGACAGTTCCAGTCTGAGTAATATCAGCTGAGTCTAAATAGAAAAGGGTATTTAAAGTAGAAGCTCTTTCTGAGTTAGCCACACATGCTATGTCTATTTCCTTTCTATCCTCCTCAGCCTTCTGAGTTTAGCACCTTGTTGCTTCTTGCATGAATATTGCAGTAGCCTCTGAAATGAGTTCCACACTTGCTCTGCTGAATGTAGAAGGTCAGATGAATTTTTTCAAGTGTAATAGCTATCATGTTACTTTCCTGTTTAAAGGTCCTCAGCCTCAGTGCACATCCCATAGAATGAAAAGTAGGTTCTTAGCTACTGGCTCCAACTGTTTCAGTTAATCTCACCTTCTCATCTGCCTGTCTTATTAGGCCTCTTCTTGATTCTGCCTCCAATTCGAGCCCTGCTGGTTCAGGTGGATTCCTTCTTCCTTGATTGCTCTTTATAATTTTTTGTGACATTTTTCATTCAGTTGTCAATTCATCCATCCTGATAAAGGTGACACACTTTGCCAGGTGATAAGAACACATGGATGAATAAGATGGAATTGCATCCCAATTTTAGTCACCTAGTGATGTTATCAGGTGTGTCTATCACTATTTCCAGACCCTAAGCAGTCTGAGGACTAGAACTACATATTTATACATTTCTAGATAGCTCTAGGCACCTTACATTAGAGGCATCTAAATACCGGTTGCATAAATTATTGAATCTATATTAGTTTGACAAATTATTCCAACTTCTTATATAAAATTCCAGAGACATTGTGGAATTTTTCGTGAGACAATAACTGCTCCCTTTGTTTCTTCATCTCTGCATTTATGCAGTGAGTATCATTCCTTCATAATTAAAAATATGATGGGCAATAGAGGAAATAGCTGTTTCATAAAAAGTGGTATTGATACATATTTATATATAATTCAGTCTGTTAAAAGAGATAACATTTTAAGGTGTCTGTTACTTTTTGTATATATTTTCCTGCTCAGTATTTTTAAGTTTTAACTTATAGAAGTCTCAACTACTTAGAAATGAACACAGCACTATCAAGTAGAGGAGATTGTTCAGAACTGTTTAATGAGAAAGTTAGGAGTGAGTAGGGTCTTGGTACAGGGTGTGAACTCAAGTCTCAAGACCCAGTAGTCAGAAAATAATGTGCACTTGAGCTTTTTTGAGTTAATACATGTGTGTCAAAAAATGCCTGTATTTTCTTAAGTTTTAAGTTTAGTCACACATTTAATTTAAAAAAACAATATGATAGATTTGGGGAAAGAGAGAAAAGGAGAAAAAAAAAAAAAACCTTCATACAATCACTCTTAACAGTTCCCTGTCTTTCCATTCAGTGTTTCTAAAAAGATAAAGTTGTGGTGCATTTGAGATACCTTTTTGTCATATTAATAGTCATTGTTGTTGCATGACTTTATATCAGTATGGTTGGAAAACCTGGTTGTGTGCAGTGTTTTACCATAAAGTCAAATGCTATGTAATCTATAATGCTGATTATCACATGCCTGTAATTTTTCCTAGGTGTTTGGCATATTTCCTTAGGTGAGATTTCCAAAATAGTTCTTCTTGTCTTTTTAATGTTAAAAGTAACAGCAGAACCATTTGATGGAATAGTTTTTCAAAGTACGGTATGTACCTGTTTTACCTGTCTTCTCCCTGGACATGAAGAAATCATGGCATCTTTTTAACCAAACATTAGTTTGAATATATTACACTGTCTACGGCTATACCACCCTGAACGTGGCCGATCTCGTCTGAGTATATTGCACTGACCACAGCTTTGAATGATTTGGACAAAAGAAATTTTATACCTATAAAAATTTTATGCCAAGTGGCTTTAGCCTCTGAAGGATTATGGAATAATCTTGAGAACACTGTTGACAAGCATATGATTGAATAGAGTTTTATGCTCAGTTTGTGCTCACATACTTGTGATTTAGTAAGTGACAAGTTTATGCATAGCCCATCCCATTAGGTGTCTGAACACTCACAGTGAGTTATAGCTGTTTACCATGTTGGATGATGCACCGCAAGTGCTTCCTAGAAGCCTTACCAGGCATCCGTCCGAGAGGTGCAGACCTGTTTCCCCACGGAAAAGAGACTGCTAAAGAGGGTGCATTATGTTCACTGAATTATCAGGCTCTGGATAACCTAAGGAGTATTCTGTGATCTCAGAATATCCACAGGTCATATAGAATAAAAGCCTGAACACATTGTCATATTCAAAAATGAGAAAGCCAGTGAGAGGGGAGAGAGATGGGTAACAGCTGAACAAATTTAGGGTGTGTCATGTGGCAGTAAGAGGTGTGGAGAAAAAAAACCCAGAAAGGGGGCTAAACAGTGTCAGGATGTGAGAGGGCGGCTGTCAAGAAAGCCTGGAGGAAGTGAATCCAGGAGCCGTGTGACTACGGCCAGGGCAGAAGTGAGTGGAGCAGAAGGTCACCCTGGGCCAAGTGTAGAATAGTGCATGAGGGCAGGGTGCTGGCCTTGTGTAAGTGGTGGAAGGAAAGAGATGAAAGCCTGATGAGAGGACTTTTATAGACAGCAGGAGTGAGTGGACAAACTTAGACAGCATATTAAAGAGCAGACACATTACTTTGTTGACAAAGGTCTGTGTAATCAAAGCTATGGTTTTTTCCAGTAGCCATGTATGGATGTGAGAGCTGGACCATAAAGAAGGCTAAGCGCCAAAGAATGCTTTTGCTTTTCAACTGTGGTGCTGGAAAAGACTCTTGTGGTTCCCTTGGACAGCAAGGAGATCAAACCAGTCAAGCCTAAAGGAAATCAACCCTGAATATTCATTGGAAGGACTGATACTGAACCTGTAGCTCCAGTACTTTGGCCACCTAATGGGAAGAGCAACTCATTGGAAAAGATCCCAATGCTGGGAAAGATTGAAGGCAGGAGGAGAAGGAGGAGACAGAGGATGAGATGGTTGGTTGACATCATCAACTCAATGGACATGAGTTCAAGCAAACTCCAGGAGATGTGCTGCAGTCCACAGGGTTGCAAAGAGTCAGACAAAACTGAGTGACTGAACAGCAACAAAGGAATGAGTGCAGACATTTCTTTTGGGGAGTTTTCCTACAAAGGGGAGCAGACAAAATAGAATCCAGAGGAGGATGTGGGGTGTGGGCAAACCCTGAGTTTGCTAACAGGTAGCACTCAGTGTTGAGGGGAAGCTGGATGATGGAGACGAAGCAACAGCTGCTGGAGGAGTGGTGCGGCAGAAGTTAGAGAAAGTGGGGCCTAGGAGACAGACGTAGGAGTTGCTGTAGAGGCAGATAGTTCCTCACAGAAACAGAAGGACCAAGGGTCAGGCATCTGTGCAGGGAGGACGGGGAAAGTGGAAGTATGTGGAAATTCTCCTACTGCTTCTGTTTTCTCAGTGGAACACAAAGCGGATGGTTTTGCAGCTGCAGATGGGGAGGAGACTACTAAAGAGAGAGCAGTGGAGGTATGGAATAGTCATCTAGGATGTGGAAGCATGATGGACTGAAAAACATGGTCGGGTTTCCATGGCTAACTGAAGGGTCTGCCTGAGATCAGTGGTCCTGAATGTAAAAGAGATTGCATGGGTCTCCATGAGTATGTTTTTCTCCAGCCACATTCAGCTGCCTGGGTACAGGTACAGGTGTAGATAGGATAAGATTTGTAACAAGAGTTGTGGTTTGTCAGATGAGCAGAATAAAGAAAGAAGGTTAAGGGAAGCAGAGGGGGAAGTGAGGAAGGAAGGCAGCATTGATCATAGCAGGTGTGTGGAGGGAGAGGACGTCAGGGGCTGAGTGACAGTGAAAAAGTACCGGATCCATGAAGTTTAGTCCCAACGGGATGAACAGGTTATTGGAGTGACCGTCAGAGGGAAAATTCAAAGTTTCAGAAGTGCTTAAAAGTTGAGTAGAACTTTCTGAGGGATACACGATGGGGAGCAGGGGAAAGAGTGACGTCAGAGATGACCATGCTCAGGGCTTAGCTTGGGTTGACTTGATAAATGTGGTCTCCAGGCTCAGCTATTCACAAGGCCAGGCAGGGAAGAATATTAAAAACATAAGGAGCGGGTGGGGAACCATGGACCACAGGCAGGCACATGGTTCTTCCGAAGAGGGGCAGCTCAGCCGTAGTTATTATTACCCTGGGTGTGTGGATCCCAGACCACTCGACTTTTCAGTTTAGAAGAAGTAGAGTCAGGATGTTGCTCCGCTATTTCCCAGTTTATGAATGCTGACTACTTTTTTTGGTTGCCGTTAACTAAACACAGTGGCAAATTATATTTAGACCTCCAGACCCTCACTTTTCCCCTTGAGGACATTTCTGTCAAGGAAATAAAATGTATATACTTGAAACTGTATCTATACTTCACCTTATTCAAGGAAGACTGGGAAGCCACAAGGGGTGGAGGCAAGTGAAGTGCTTGTTGGGTCCTGCAGGCCCTTGCCACTGGCACAGCTCTGAGAGGGGGCAGGGGGCTGATTGTGTGCTATCTCCCGAGGCCACAGGCCTTGCCCTCAGGCATGAATTCTTTGTGGTTTCCATCCCATTAACCTTGAACAGTTCCACTGAACTTTATTTTTAGCTTCTGCTTTTCAGTTTCAAAGTGATAACTGAGTAAAGTTGTCTTTGGCCCCATGAGCCTTGGCCCAGAGAGGCAAGGCCACACAGGGGTACCCCTGGCCATGAGCTAAGAGATGGCATTGACTCTGGTCACTTGAAGCTTCCCATGAGCTCTTCTCAGTCCATGCCCTCCCTAGGTGGTCAGAGATGTCTTGGGAAGGTCGGGTGCTAAGTTTTGTCCGCAGAGCAGCTGCCCAGGGAGCGTGAAGCAAGACTCAGGCCTCACTCCCATCAGAGCTGAAACCAGGACTTTTGTTACTGGTCCTAAGCCTGCCCACAGTGTTTTCTCTGACTGTGCGCTGGGAGAGACTAGAGACCCAGCAGTTGGCTGAGAGAGTTTCCTCCAGGGCAGTGGCTGTGGTCATTTGTTCAGTGTTTGTTATATTCCCAGGATGTGCCAAGCTCCGTCCTGAGCCCCAGGGACACAAAGGTAAAAAGGGCAGACACCTGCTGTCGTGGTGGTTTGCCTCTTACTTTCCCTTTATTCGTTATGCCTCAGATGTTTGAGTAACTGCTGCATGCCAGGCACTGGGCTGACTGTTGGTAATGGAAAAAAATTCATCTCAGTCTGCTCAAGGGTAAGCAGACAAATGACAGTACCTTTGCCATTAGTCTGTAGTTGAGATAGCTTGAGAATTCTGTGCATCTACACCTGGCATTCAGTTATGAGGTAAATGCTAAGGAAAAGGGCCTATCTGCTGCCCTCAGGCAGTATTCAGTCTAATCAGAAGAGAAACAACACTGTATTGTGCTCCCAGAGGCATGTAGCACTGTTGAAGTCCTTGATCATTTGTATCTCAGATACAAATGGTGTCTTTGTATTCCCAGGAGAGTACCTGGTGCCCAAGTAAATGTAATAAACCAAATAAATGTTGGTTGAATTAACAAACAATGTGGCTAGAAAAAGTGACATTTGCTTCAGACTTGGGACAGTAGATTCCACAGGAGAGGAGATGGTTCAAGGCATTCCCAAGCAGAAAAAATGGCCTGAGCCACTCACTAAACCCAAGAAACCAGAGGGAATTCTGTTTGGTGATGACCGCTGGGCACGTGGGGAAACGTGGGAACGTGAGAAAGGGTGAGGAGACTTTGTCAGGTGAGTTTAGACTTCAGTTAGTAAGCAGCAAAGTTCTTAAAGGGATGTTCCAGGAAATACTGTCAGAAACTACCTTTGATGGCAGTGGTTTGGGTGGTTACAGGATCAAAATAGGGATGATTTTTTTTCCAGTTTCATTGAGATATGAGTTGATTTTTTTTTTTTTTAATAGAGAGACCTAAACATGACTGGAGGTTAGGGGAAAGGAACTAGCAGGAGAAGGGGAAGCCTTTCTGAGGTGCACGGTCACTCTGAGATGGTGAGGCGAGCAGCATTTCGTTGGGAGATGTAGTTGGTGCAGGTGTGGGACACCCTCAGCAAAGCCCCTGCTTGAGAGAGAGGCTCCTGGAGGTGCTGGCCAGGGCTGCAGATTCTGGGCCCTCGGGGCCACCTTGGGGTTTCAGCTGGGCAAGGGGTTAAGAGAGGAAAGCCAGAAGAGCTTAGACTACCTCCCCTCTGCCCCCAGGATGTTCCACAGCGTCTCACTTGTACACCGGTGGTGCAATTGGAATACTGCCAACTGGGCAGAAAGTGCGGGATGCTGGGCATTCATCTCTGGGGCCTTCATTACCTCCTTTGTCACGTAACCCTTTAGATCCGGGTCAGACCAGCAGTCCATGAATCTGTCAGTGGAGACGTCAGGGGCTCTTGAAGACCTGGGTGCTTTCTGAAAGCCGGGCCAGCCACCCTCTGCCAGCATCCGGTTCAGAGAGGGCATCCAGGCCTGGCAGAGTGACTTCTTGGATCCATTGCTTGCTTACTCATTATTACTCATGCCTTGTAGGTAAAGTTTGCAGAATGCACATCAGCTAGTTTAGAGTGTGTTTCATGCGAACTTTTTTCTCCTCTTGTTGGTGAAGAAAGTAGGGCATGCTGTCTGAACAGCAGCTGGTCCTGTTGCAGCCTATACCTAAAATTGCAGGCAGGCCTTTCTTCAAGAATCCCAAATGCGTGAACGCAGATTCTTGTCTGTTCTATATATCTTGCTCTAAAGGAAAATGATCTCACAGTAAGCCTTAGTAAGTTCGTCTTGAGAGTGGACTGTAGACGAGGTAAACTCTGTGTGATGGAGCCCTTTCTATTTCCTGCCATTAGTCACTAAAGGAAAACGCCCACAGAATAATAAAAATAATACCTAACATCTGTTCAGCACTTCAGAGCTCCCGAGTGCCGTGTATATTCATAGGCAAACATCAGAAACCGTATACGTGATGTTCTACTGTAAACTGAAGAAAGCTAGAATAGGTGTTGGATATATAGGGGGCTATGTTAATTGAGGTAAGAATTTGTGGTTGAGGGCAGGCTGCTGCTGTTTTTTCAAGCCTTGACAGGGGTAGCCATGGTGTGTATAGGAGCCACGGAATTAGACAGGCGGGTTCAAATCCCGAGCTTCTGAGTGTCTCTCAATCTCCGCTTCTTTCTGGTAAACAGAGTGAGAATTCCTCTCAGAGTTGGCAAGACAGTGGGAAGAAATTGGGTTTATAAAGCTTGCAGAAACAGCCTGAACCAGAGAGGTGCAGAGACTGATACTAAATACCAAGGATCCCTTACTTAGATTGTGGACTTTTAGACCTGGACGTCACTGAACGTCCTTCACATTTGTCTTCTCTGTTCAAACTGCCGTAGTTCCCACGTGCGTCCCTCCTTTCGAGACATTCCATGTGCCCTTTCTGCCTGAGTCCTGTTGGTGCCTCATCTCCAGCTGAGTGATGGCAGCAACCTCCCAGCCCATCTCTACTACCTTTTGTTCTCCCCCTCCCCACTCACCACGGTGTCCTCACCGTGTGTCTCATATACCAGGGTGTGACTGCTTTCTGAAGTTCTGTTTCATGTTACTGTGGACTTGTCACTCTCTCCGTCACCTGCTAAATAAAACCAGATTCCCTTTGGAATTCAGTGTCCTTGGAAATCTAGCTCAGCCTTAACCTTTGACTTTATTTTATGAACTCTTCGCTGCAGTCACATCAGACATCCTAACTTTAGACGTACAGTGAACTCAGACCTTCCACTGCACCTTTGCTCAGGCCATTCCTTCTGCCTGAAAAGCTGTGTATATATGCGTGTATCATTAGTCATGAAAGAAATGTGAAGGCTCAGAAACTCATCTTTCATCTAAAAACGAATGAGGAACTTCATGTCTTGACCCACATCTCTCAACTTTTCAGTTTATTTCTGCCTTGGTAATTAATTTTCTGATGACATTGGGGGTACATTAACTTCGGCACTACATCCTGGTAAGGCTAGTACAAGAGTATTGAACTGAAAAGGGAGATGTCTTTGAGTTAGGGGTTTGGAAAAAATAAGAAGTAAGTTTCTGGTTTATGTACACTAAGAAACATTTTCTATGAATTCCTCAGAGAATCCTTATTTTCCTATTACTGGTACTTAACTATCTTTCTTTAACCCTTTTTGTGGTGGTTGTTTAGTCTATAAGTTGTGTCTGACTCTTGCAACCCCATGGATGACAGCCCGCCAAACTCCTCTGTGCATGGACTTCTCCAGGCAAGAATACTGGAGTGGGTTGCCATTTCCTCCTCCAGGGGATCTTCCCTACCCAGGGGTTGAACCCATGTCTCCTGCATTGCAGGCAGCTTCTTTACCACTGAGCCACCTGGGAAGCCCCTTTAAGTTAACCCTTTACTTAGATGGAATCAGCACATTCTGCCCAGGCATCAGTGAAGGCCTCGTGTGCGGAGCCCAAAGCAGGGCTTGATCTTGTCTCTGCCAGGACCCTCAGCAACTCAAACCACAGCTTCTGACCACAACTTCTGGTGGCAAAACAGGAAAAAGACCTTTAGGTTCACTCCTAGGTTGCTTCCCCTCATTTATCTTTAGGCATGGTATATCTTGGACATATAGACAAGTACTATTTTGCTTGGTCTTTACAATTGAAATTATTCTGGTTGGTTGAGTGACTTTACCTCACTGACTTTATAAGGAGAAGCTGAGAGGGGCATTAATGGGAGAATCTGTCCTCTGTCACATCTCATCTGTGATGAATTTTATTAATCTTTGAATTCTCTCTCCCATCTTCTAGAGTCTAGTGCCTCATCCATGGCAGATGGTAGGGACTCAAATTTCCCAAGGTTTTCTCTTTTTGCCAGTTCATTTAATCTGTGAAGAGTGGAAGAGGCACCTTAAGACAGAAGCCACTCTTCTCAAGAGGCACAGGCCAAGTAATTGCAACTGCCTAAGAGATAGAAATTGCAGTTAGAATTTTCTTTGTTTCTTTCTCTTTTTTTGTCCAAATTTCTTTTTAAAGGTTTAAGTAGTGTGGGTAGGATCTGGTAGCTCTCATGGTGTAGCCCACTCAGTAAAATTTCTCCTTGTCCAATAAGATAAGGGCCCTTAAGTCATAGTAACAATTAAAGGCTGCATTCATTTCTCTTTTTTTTAATTAATTTATTTATTTTTGGCTATTCTGGGTTTTCACTGCTACTGCAGGCTCTTTTCTAGTTGCAGGGAGTCGGGGCTGCTTTCTAGTTGAGGTGAACAGGCTTCTTGTTGTGGTGATGTCTCTTGTTGTGGAACTCGGGCTCTAGGGCACACGGGCTTCAATAGTTGTGGCACATGGGCTCAGTAGTTGTGGCTCCAAGGCTCTAGAGCACAAGCTCAGTGGTCGTGGCTCATGGACTTAGTTGCTCCACAGCATGTGGAATCTTCCCGGCTTAGGGATTGAACCAGTGTCTCCTGCGTTGGCCGGGAAACGCTTCACCACGGAGCTACCAGGGAAGCCGCTGCATTGATTTCTAAGGACACCTTTTTAGAAACCTCAAGTCATCACTTGGTAATAAGCGATTTAAAATAGGACAGAGGGGCTTCCCAGGTGGTCCAGTGGGTAAGAGTCTGCCTTGCAGTGCAAGGGTGCCGGTTCCATCCCTGTCCCAGGAAGATCCCACATGCCTCAGAGCAGCTGGACCGATATGTCCAATTAGGAGTCAGCTCTCTAGAGTGCATGCACCCAGAGCCAGTGCTCTGCAGTGAGAGGCCACTGCAATGGGAGGCCCACACAGACCAGAGAGTAAAAGTGGATGAAAATAAATATAAAAACAATAAAAGAGACCAAAATTTAAAAAGAACAAAAATGGGATAGAGGAGGAAATGTTTTCTTTGGTTTTTATCTTGGAACATATGGTATATTCACAGCCCATAAATTCACAGTAACGCAGCTCATTTAGTGAAAGGGGAAAATGTTAATCAGGTTTACCCGGTCAAGCACAAATATGCATATACAATATGATAATTTCAGTGTAAAATGAAAGCCATGCTTGAATTCATAGCAAAAAGCAGAGGGGAACACCATAGATGTACATGATAGTCAGATAACTATCTGATTTGTTTCATTTCTTTTACTTCTTTTTCTGTTTATGTTGTCCAGCTTCTCTTTGTTGAGTGTTATTACATTTATAATCATAAAGTCACTTTTTAAAAGTTATGCCAAATAATGACAGGTATGTACCAGTTTGGTGTTTACATTGTTTTTAAAGAAGAAAAACAAGTAGAAACATGTGCCGTAAAATGTGGGAGAATAAGGGATTAAATACTACCTGTTGGATATTAGTGACGGTTCACAGGGACAGAAATCTAGACACCCCAGATACCTGGACAAGTGACCAAGAAGCAAAGTCAGTCATCTGGGTAAATTAATTAATATGTAAAAAGTGCTTAGAGCAGTCCTTGCGATGTGGCTATTTTCACTGTTCTTATTTTCATCATGGTAACCCGTGAACATTAGCACATTTTATAACACTTCCAATAGGTTCGTCATTGTTGTTTAGTCGCTGAGTCGTATCTGATTCTTTTTTTTTTTTTTAAAGATTTATTTATTTATTTTATTGTTTGGGCGGGGGTCAGGTTGGGGAGGGAGGGGAGCAGTCGGGCCACTTCTATTGGTCTTTCATTTCTCTATTTTCATCCGTCCTTGTTCTTTGGCCCGCGTGGGCCTCCCATCACGGTGGCATCTGTCATCGCAGAGCACCGGCTCTGGGTGCATGCGCGCCAGAGCTCCAGCTCGGTAATTGGACACATCGGTCCAGCCGCTCTGCGGCACGTGGGATCTTCCCAGGCCAGGGATTGAACCGGCGCCCCTTGCACTGCAAGGCGGTGTCCTTACCCACTGGACCACCAGGGGAAGCCCCCGTATCTGATTCTTTTGCAACTCCATGGACTGGACTTCTCTGTCTATGGGATTCTTCAGGCAAGAATACTGGAATACTGGAGTGTGTTGCCATTTCCTACTCCAGGGAATCCTTCCAACCTAGGGATCAAACTCAGGTCTCTTAGGTTTCCTGCACTGGCACGCTGGTTCCTTACCAATAGTGCCACCTAGGAAACCTTTTAGTTTTTCCAGACCCTTCACAGCCCTGGTTCATCCAGTGGTTTGCCAGTTTGGCAGAACACAGAATGGCAGATGTGATCTGACAAGTGCAAAGATTAGAGACTGTCTCCTCCTCTGTCCTGATCATGGTCCTTTGGATAATGTTTGGGATCAAGTCTCATCTTTGCTGATATTGAGCCCCTATCTATGAAAACAGTGCATCAGAGGATTAAGACTGTTTTAAAGAAGAAAACAAGTAGAAACATGTGCCGTAAATGTGGGAGAATAAGGGATTAAATACTACCTGTTGGATATTAGTGACGGTTCACAGGGACAGAAATCTAGACACCCCAGATACCTGGACAAGTGACCAAGAAGCAAAGTCAGTCATCTGGGTAAATTAATTAATATGTAAAAAGTGCTTAGAGCAGTCCTTGCGATGTGGCTATTTTCACTGTTCTTATTTTCATCATGGTAACCCGTGAACATTAGCACATTTTATAACACTTCCAATAGGTTCGTCATTGTTGTTTAGTCGCTGAGTCGTATCTGATTCTTTTTTTTTTTTTTAAAGATTTATTTATTTATTTTATTGTTTGGGCGGGGGTCAGGTTGGGGAGGGAGGGGAGCAGTCGGGCCACTTCTATTGGTCTTTCATTTCTCTATTTTCATCCGTCCTTGTTCTTTGGCCCGCGTGGGCCTCCCATCACGGTGGCATCTGTCATCGCAGAGCACCGGCTCTGGGTGCATGCGCGCCAGAGCTCCAGCTCGGTAATTGGACACATCGGTCCAGCCGCTCTGCGGCACGTGGGATCTTCCCAGACCAGGGATCGAACCGGCGCCCCTTGCACTGCAAGACGGTGTTCTTACCCACTGGTCCACCAGGGGAAGCCCCCGTATCTGATTCTTTTGCAACTCCATGGACTGGACTTCTCTGTCTATGGGATTCTTCAGGCAAGAATACTGGAATACTGGAGTGTGTTGCCATTTCCTACTCCAGGGAATCCTTCCAACCTAGGGATCAAACTCAGGTCTCTTAGGTTTCCTGCACTGGCACGCTGGTTCCTTACCAATAGTGCCACCTAGGAAACCTTTTAGTTTTTCCAGACCCTTCACAGCCCTGGTTCATCCAGTGGTTTGCCAGTTTGGCAGAACACAGAATGGCAGATGTGATCTGACAAGTGCAAAGATTAGAGAGACTGTCTCCTCCTCTGTCCTGATCATGGTCCTTTGGATAATGTTTGGGATCAAGTCTCATCTTTGCTGATATTGAGCCCCCTATCTATGAAAACAGCACATTGTTCCTCATAGATGGAGTAGCTGTTAAGCCAGTTCTCTAACCCTAATGCATGCTCCCGAATTATTAGAATTAAATGTTTAGCTAGATCCTTGCTAAAGCCAACCTGTTTCGTTTTGGCGCAACTTTCAGACTGTTGGTACATTTTTGTTGCTAATTCTTTTTCTGTTCCATTCTCTGTTCTCTTGTGCAATCAAAACCTTCTCTACAATTACATCATTGATTTAAAACGTGGGACAAGACAAGAACAGGACAGAGAGCCCTTGTGCACTGGTATTCAGTGCTTTCCTGTAGATTGGCATAGATGAACACCTCAGCCTCTCATTCTCTACTGACTTTTCCGTGTATTATTTCTAATGTTACCCAAACTCATCTATTTAGTTTTTGGCTAATGACAAATAAGGAACCACAAATTGAAGAGGGAGAGAGAGTTCTTAGAGATGAGTAGACTGACCATAGCCTGAGATAATTGATCTGATACCTCCAGAGAAGACCTAAAGGTGAGACCCAAAGGATGCATGACACTTACAGAGTTGGAAGTTCTCAGGATGGAATTCAAACTATGACTAAAGGATCCAACTATGTTACACATTATGAAATGAAGTCACTGAAGAGAGTAGACAAAAAGGGTTCTGACCTACATTGATTTGAATGTGAGTGGAGACTGTAAAAGTAAAAGCAGAGGAGCTGCATCAAAGCACTTTATCAACTTAAGCTGACATTTCCCATGAGGGTATAGGTACAGATTAATGAATCTGAAACCATTATTTATGTATGTGTGTATATGTCTTAGTTTCAGGCATGTCTGACTCTTTGTAACCCCATGGACTATAGCCCACCAGGCTCCTCTGTCCATGGGATTTTCCAGGCAAGAATACTGGAGGGGATAGCCATTCGATGTGTATAAAATACACTAGAATTAAATAAGGGGACAGTAGGTGATAGGAGGTGACAGTCTCATGTGGAATGGGAGGTTACAGGTGAGAGAAGGAATGACTCATCCATGTGGAAATTGATTACAGTTGGAGACATCAGTATAGATTCATGCATAGAAATGAATATATGTGGGATAGTTTTAGGTGATTGCATACATGGGTTGGTAGACACAGTTTTCTTGGTCAGCTGAGAGGGCTTGAAGGCAGCATCACCCCAGTAGGGATGAGCGTACCTAGCACCCAGATCTTGGTTTTCATATCTTTCTCTAATAAAAGGATCCAGAATCCCTTGCAGAGTAGTTGATTCCAGGACTGAGGTGGGGAGTCAACAAAACCTAGAGTATTTTATTGTGTCAGAAAGTAAGGAGTTCACAAACCCACACAATGGTGGAGGTTTGTCAAACGTGCCAGGAGTTAACTAAAATTGCTCCATTGGCTGCTTTGAAACAGTTTGAGCGACAAAATAAAGTAGTAATGAATTATAACCCAAGTTATAAATACTTATGAATCTGTGTTGATGTAACTAAATGATTGAATAAATAAATAAATAAATGAGGGAGAATAGAGAAATAAATCTTTGTAGAAAATTTACAGATGATGTACTTACTCCACCCTCAAAAGAGGTAGATCGTACTTGCCACCCAAGTATGGGGTTTGTAGAGTAACTTCCACCAAAGAGTACAGTGTGGAAAAGAGTGGGTGGAGAACTGACAGGCACCATCTCAGCCCACTGGTCACAGTTGGTAACAACACAGTGACAAGTCATGGTTTTTTTAAAGACAAAAGTGGTGCTTTACCTCTGGGGTGAAAAACAGTGTCGACATGGACAAAATGATTTGAATGTGAGTGGAGACTGTAAAAGTAAAAGCAGAGGAGCTGCATCAAAGCACTTTATCAACTTAAGCTGACATTTCCCATGAGGGTATAGGTACAGATTAATGAATCTGAAACCATTATTTATGTATGTGTGTATATGTCTTAGTTTCAGGCATGTCTGACTCTTTGTAACCCCATGGACTATAGCCCACCAGGCTCCTCTGTCCATGGGATTTTCCAGGCAAGAATACTGGAGGGGATAGCCATTCGATGTGTATAAAATACACTAGAATTAAATAAGGGGACAGTAGGTGATAGGAGGTGACAGTCTCATGTGGAATGGGAGGTTACAGGTGAGAGAAGGAATGACTCATCCATGTGGAAATTGATTACAGTTGGAGACATCAGTATAGATTCATGCATAGAAATGAATATATGTGGGATAGTTTTAGGTGATTGCATACATGGGTTGGTAGACACAGTTTTCTTGGTCAGCTGAGAGGGCTTGAAGGCAGCATCACCCCAGTAGGGATGAGCGTACCTAGCACCCAGATCTTGGTTTTCATATCTTTCTCTAATAAAAGGATCCAGAATCCCTTGCAGAGTAGTTGATTCCAGGACTGAGGTGGGGAGTCAACAAAACCTAGAGTATTTTATTGTGTCAGAAAGTAAGGAGTTCACAAACCCACACAATGGTGGAGGTTTGTCAAACGTGCCAGGAGTTAACTAAAATTGCTCCATTGGCTGCTTTGAAACAGTTTGAGCGACAAAATAAAGTAGTAATGAATTATAACCCAAGTTATAAATACTTATGAATCTGTGTTGATGTAACTAAATGATTGAATAAATAAATAAATAAATGAGGGAGAATAGAGAAATAAATCTTTGTAGAAAATTTACAGATGATGTACTTACTCCACCCTCAAAAGAGGTAGATCGTACTTGCCACCCAAGTATGGGGTTTGTAGAGTAACTTCCACCAAAGAGTACAGTGTGGAAAAGAGTGGGTGGAGAACTGACAGGCACCATCTCAGCCCACTGGTCACAGTTGGTAACAACACAGTGACAAGTCATGGTTGTATTTCTCCTTGATGTGACATGACAAAAGTGGTGCTTTACCTCTGGGGTGTTCCTCCCCCAAACCCACAATTCCAGTGTAATCCAGTAGTCATGAGAAAAATGAGACAAATCTCAATGGAGGGATATTCTACAAATCCCTGACCAGCACTCCTCAAAACTGTCAAGGTCGTCAAAAACAAGGGAAGTCTGAGAAGCGCTTAAAACCAAGAGGAGCCTAAGCAGACAAGGCTGCTAAACAAACATAGCGCGGTATCCTGGAACAGAAAAAAGGACATTGCATAAAAAGCAGGAAATCTGCAGAAAGCATTTTAATGTTGGTTTGTTAGTTGTGACAGATATAATACTCATATAAGAGATTAATAATAGGGAAACCTAAGTATGGGAGGTATATTGTACCTTTTTATAGTAGTCTCAACTTTTCCGTAAATCCTAAACGATTTTAAAATAAGGTGTTTATTTAAGGAAAGAAGAAGGTGGCAGGACTGCAGAAACATTGCGAGAGTTCTTGCAGGCCACACCCCATGAGCCTCAGGGCCTCCCTGTTACACACTCCCTGTTGTTGACTGGAGTTCTTTATGTTAGAGCTGAGTCACCCAGCACCAGTTCAACTGTTCCCCATGTACCGCTTTAACTGAGAGTGGTTGTCACCACATTTTCTTGGTCAGAGCCAAGTTTTTGGTATTTCTAGCCTTGGGCTCTGAAATTTAGCCTTCCTGTGATGTTGTTTGTCCTCGCCAGTCCCAGTAGTCAGAATTTAGATCAAGGGAGCCTTCCCTCATTCCTTTTATCTCCTGGCAGACTCTCTCGCTCCTGGCTCAGATAAATCCACTTTTTCGTAACATTTTATTTTGAAAGATTTTTAGAGTTAAGAAAGTCACAGGGACTTCCCTGGTGGTCCAGTGGTAAGGACTCTGAACTCAAACATAGAGGGCATGGGTTCAATCTCTGGTCAGGGAACTAGGATCTCACATGCTGCATGGTGTGGCCAGGAAAATTTTAAAAAAGAAAAGGTCACAAAAATAATTCAGAAATTTCCCAAATACCCTGCAGCCAATTTCCCCTAATGTCACTGTTTTACAGAACACAGAACAATTGAATAAGCCAGGAAATTAACACTCATGCAATACGATTAATCTACAGACCTTATTTGAATGTTGCCAGTGTTGCTGTTGCTGTTCTTTTTCTGTTTCAGGCTCTTAATGCTGTATCCCACATGGTGCCCCTTACCCTCATTCTGTGATAGTTTCTGCATTTTCTTCATCTTTCATGACTTTAAAACAAGGGAAGTCTGAGAAGCGCTTAAAACCAAGAGGAGCCTAAGCAGACAAGGCTGCTAAACAAACATAGCGCGGTATCCTGGAACAGAAAAAAGGACATTGCATAAAAAGCAGGAAATCTGCAGAAAGCATTTTAATGTTGGTTTGTTAGTTGTGACAGATATAATACTCATATAAGAGATTAATAATAGGGAAACCTAAGTATGGGAGGTATATTGTACCTTTTTATAGTAGTCTCAACTTTTCCGTAAATCCTAAACGATTTTAAAATAAGGTGTTTATTTAAGGAAAGAAGAAGGTGGCAGGACTGCAGAAACATTGCGAGAGTTCTTGCAGGCCACACCCCATGAGCCTCAGGGCCTCCCTGTTACACACTCCCTGTTGTTGACTGGAGTTCTTTATGTTAGAGCTGAGTCACCCAGCACCAGTTCAACTGTTCCCCATGTACCGCTTTAACTGAGAGTGGTTGTCACCACATTTTCTTGGTCAGAGCCAAGTTTTTGGTATTTCTAGCCTTGGGCTCTGTATTCAGTCTTCCTGTGATGTTGTTTGTCCTCGCCAGTCCCAGTAGTCAGAATTTAGATCAAGGGAGCCTTCCCTCATTCCTTTTATCTCCTGGCAGACTCTCTCGCTCCTGGCTCAGATAAATCCACTTTTTCGTAACATTTTATTTTGAAAGATTTTTAGAGTTAAGAAAGTCACAGGGACTTCCCTGGTGGTCCAGTGGTAAGGACTCTGAACTCAAACATAGAGGGCATGGGTTCAATCTCTGGTCAGGGAACTAGGATCTCACATGCTGCATGGTGTGGCCAGGAAAATTTTAAAAAAGAAAAGGTCACAAAAATAATTCAGAAATTTCCCAAATACCCTGCAGCCAATTTCCCCTAATGTCACTGTTTTACAGAACACAGAACAATTGAATAAGCCAGGAAATTAACACTCATGCAATACGATTAATCTACAGACCTTATTTGAATGTTGCCAGTGTTGCTGTTGCTGTTCTTTTTCTGTTTCAGGCTCTTAATGCTGTATCCCACATGGTGCCCCTTACCCTCATTCTGTGATAGTTTCTGCATTTTCTTCATCTTTCATGACTTTGACAATTTTGAAGCATATTGGTTAGTTATTTTCTTTGTTGACCTTCAGTTGGATTTTCAGCTGTTTTCTCCTGACTGGATTGGGTTTACGCATTGGTGGCCAGAATATCACAGAAGAAGTGTATTCTTCCAGCCCATGGGCTACATGATGTTGATGTGTCTTATCACTGCAAGTGTTAGCTTCAATCTCTGAGTCAGTGTGATGTCTGCCTGGATTCTCCATTGTAAAGGTACTATTTTTCTCTTTGAAATAGGCATCTTATAGATACTTTGACACCAAGCAGATGCTGTTTCTCATCCTGCTTTTGCATGCGTTAGCATCTCGTCAGTGATTTGCCTGCAGCAGTCATGTGGGGTTTGCCATAGGGCCCAGCCTTTTTGTTAGACTTGCTGTGTGCCTGGTGCTGGGCTAGGCTCATCTTTTCACAATACCCTCTGAATTAAGGTAGTTTATCCTCAAGTGTTGTCTTTTTTGCAGCACCTTCTCTAGCCTGTCTGTGTGGAATGAATTTATTCTTATAACTTAGAGTTTACCCATCTGCTGCCGTCCTTCCCCACCCACTGTGCTAATTCTGGGCTTTCTCTCTCCTGTGCTAGATCTTTGCTCTCTTCTCCCGGCATCCCGAGTTCTGTGTGTAATGCCAGTCACATCATAAGTGCTCAGAAACTTGAATGAAATCATATGGTTTTAGGCCCTTAATAACCCTGGTTCATCCTCCCTGGCATGCTACATTGTTCTGTTTCACATCCTTATAGTGGCTCTTAGGTAGCCAAGCTATATAAAGCTCACAATCAATGATTAAAAATTGGACCTTTTTTTTTTTTTTAATAAGCCTTGCTGCTGTTAAGCCAGGTGTCCTGAACTCCATCTCTCTGCTCTTGAATTTTTAAATTAAATTCAAGGCTTTGGGCTGATCCCTATTAAATATCATCTTGTTTGTTTAGCCTGTCTTTACAACCCTGGAGATCTTTCCAATACCTAATTCTGTTCTCTAGCTCATTTGCTATCTTTTCAGCTTTGTGCAATCTAAGCATTTTTCTCCTTCCAAATAATTGATAACAGTGTAAGATGAGATAGGACCTAGTATGCCTAGATATCCCTGACATTCTTTAGCACTCTTTAGGTGCAGTGGAAGATGTTTTGAAGAATTAGGTATACTGTCTCTGGTGTTAAAGATTTGATGAGACAAAGTTGATTTTAAGGTACATGTTTTTTATGATCGTTCCATGATGTCTGTTTAATTTTTTCATTCATTCATTCATTCAATATGTACTTCATCTACTATATGTACTATATGTACTTCATGTTCTAACTGTAAGACTAATGTGAATAAATATATATGAATTCCAGGGTCAGGGAGGAAAAAATATATATGAATTCCTAATTTATGGATTAAAAAAAATGTAAGCAAGAATAAATTTCAAATACTTATAGAAACTATGAAGATGATAAAGTAGGAACTGATCAGGAAAGGCCTTGGTGAAGAGCTGATGGTTCAAAGTGTTAATCACTCAGTTGTTTCCGACTCTTTGCAACTCCATGGACTGTAGCCTGCCAAGCTCCTCTGTGCATGGAATTCTCCAGGCAAGAATACAGGAGTGGGTTGCCGTTTCTTTTTCCAGAGGAGGGATCAAACCCAGGTCTCCTGCATTACAGGCAGATTCTTTACTGTCTGAGCCAAGCCAGAGTCTAAATAAGAGGAAAGGAGCCGTGAGAAGATCTAGGGGAAGTGCAGTCTTGTAGAGGGAAGAGCAGGTGCAAAGTTCCTGGGACATGTGTAACTTTGTCCTAGTCAAAGAACAGAAGTGCAGTCATTAAGCTAGAACAAGGTTATAACTTCTAGTTACTTGATGGGATATATTTACCACTTTTTTCCCTAAAAATCATCTAGTTTTATGCTTAAAAATTGACTTTGTTTGCTCAGATAGTTCAGAAAAAAAGTTAGAACAGAATAGGAAGAAGAGAACTGGTACCTTTCCCCAGGAACAAAGTATCATCTGAAAATAAATACACAACAAAATGTTGGAAATTATAGGTGCTTGAGAGTTGGGAAGAAAGCGCTTGTCTTTCCAAGTGTATATTCCTCCCTCTGGTAGATACAATGACATTTCCTAAATAGAAAACCTACTGTACTATAATGGATTATTGTTTTGGATGCATTAATATCTATTGTTTGGCTTTTAGACTGAGGATGTTTTGATGATTGCAAACTTGATATACATCAGAAAATATAAGTTCTTTTCTTCATCTTTTCATAGAGCATAATGGAAAACAAGAATTTTGTTGGATGTATGTCTGGAGAAATTTCTTAGTTTGGAGTGTTGTGTTTTGATATTTGCAAATAATTGGGGTTTTTTTCATTTGTTTGTTGTTTGTTTGTTTTTGAAGGATTCTTTCTAAATGAGTTTAGGATTAAAATGTGCTAAACCTTCCTTCATAACCTCTCACTGCAGCATCATATGTTGGGAGCAGAGGGCTCCATGTCTGCATGTCGTCTCTCACTTCTCTGCTGTTTGACTCAGAGTGAGCCACGTGTATGGCCTCCTCGGCACTGGCAGCATGAGGGTATGAGAGGAGACGCTGAGAAGATGAGTGGAGTGTGCAGTAGACACTGTCTGGGTCTTGTTTGTCTCTGAGTGTTAACTTTCAGAACATAGGAAACACAGATGGTCCTGTATCTTGAACAGTCTTTTGGATAGAAATTTAGAGAGATGTAAGTTAAGTGGTTCCAGTAAATTGGACAAAGTCAGAGTCTTTTGGGTTCAGAGGTAGTTAATATAATTAAAGATGGTAGCATAGATGGGCTGAAAGTGAACTGAGAACAGGGTAAGCTTAGATGAAAAAGTTCATGTACGTAATCGATACAGTATTAAGTAAGCTAAATGATAGACACATAAGCCATTGATTGAAGTGTCTTTCCACAAAGGCAGTCACAAGTAACTGCTTAAATCGCTGTCTCTTACCCTTCCCCAGGACACAAGGTGTGGTGTGTATTTATACACAAGATGTTCCGTGTAGTATGGCCGAGGAAACTCTTGGGTTACATCTTAGGGAAGGTTCTGTCGAGCGCAGAAAGAACCATGCAGGGACTTCCCTGGTGGTCTAGTGGTTAAGACTTCACCCTTCCAATGCAGGGTGAGTGGGTTTGATCCCTGGTCAAAGGAACTGAGATGCCACATGCCACACAGCACAACCAAAAACCAAAAAAAAAACCAAAAAACCTGCATTTGGCAAAAGCAGCAGCCGTATTCTCTGCTCTGTACTCATGTTCTTTCTCCATCCGCCTCAGGACCCGAATGTGTCCTCCCTACTGCCCACCCAGCCTCAGCGAGCACACAGGTGGGTGTTGCAGTGAACACAGCATCCACTGGCTCCTATACCTGCTTGTCTGAGGACACATAGGCATGCTGGGTATTTAATAGCTACATGTGTGCTAGTATAGTGAAAATATTTAAGAAACCTAAAAAATTAGTACCTAAAATTACAGCCAAGTACCTTGAGAGCATATGTAGACATTTTTCATTCCTACTCCTGAAAGATAAGCCTACTATATCCATAAATTATGAATTCTGTTAGATGATATTTACATTTGTTTGTTTTTCTTATTTGATAAGAGTTTTAAATCTCTGTGTATTTACCCATTTGACAGACTTGGTGTATTTTCTTCAAGCTATTGTTGCAAGCAGACAGCTTAGAAAAAGTCACAGCTACATGATTTTATCCCAAATAGTTTTTAAATTTCAAAGACAAGTTAGCCTTGAGCAAGCTCAGAAGACTATATATAAATATATAGAAAGTTTTTCTATGTTGTACAGGTATCTTCTAAGAAGCATATATGCTGACTTGAAATTTTTATGTAAAGCAGTGTCTATCTTTTCATTCTTTCTTTGATTTACCTTTAGGTTCTTTCATTTTATTTTGATGCGAACAGGTGTGAACTGCGTAATCTTAAAACCGGTGTCTAACACCATCATTAGAAGGCGAAACAAAGATCAGGAAGGTCCCTGTGGCTAGCCTGAAGGTGCATGGCTTGTGGCTGAGCAGGGCCTAAAATCAGGTCTAGTTAATTCCCCTCTTGATTCATTCAATTGCTGATAGGAGGGCCACCCTGAGGCTTGAGAGGGAGAGATTTGAGGAAGGGCAGGGGGTGGGGCACGCTCCTGTAGATCAGGTTTTACCCTTTCTGGAGGCCAGACATGGCAGAACTAAAAGCCGAGTGGTCAGGACCCTCACCAAGTATTAATAGATTACCATTCCGGCCGGAGTCCAGTCTAAGGACAGGAGTTGTCATAGCACGGTGGTAGTATGTCTTAGGAGTAAGTATGTACTATGTTCCTGTTTTCACAGAGAGGGCGCTGATACTCAGAGAGTGAAATGGCATGCACAAGGTCACAGAGCTTGTCTGAGAGAGAATGCCATGATTTGCACCTGTCTACCTTAGCCAGGTCTCTTGGATTTCTGCAGTTTAATTCTGCTAAGTCAGAATCATAGATAATACAGGGCTGAATAGAGCTTCCCTGGTGGCTCAGTGATAAAGTATCTGCCTAGCAATGCAAGAGACACAGGTTCAATCCATGATCCAGGAAGATCCCACATGCAGTGAAGCAGTTGAACCTGTGCACCACAGCTGCTGAGCCTGTGCTGGAGAGCCCAGGAGCCACAATCACTGAGCCCATGTGTTGCTACTGAAGCCCGTGCGCCCTGGGGCCCATGCTCCACATCAAGAGGAGCCACTGCAGCGAGAAGCCTATGCATCACAACTAAAGAGTAGCCCCCACTCCACCACAACTCGAGAAAAGCCTGTGCTGTAATGAAGACCCAGAACAGTCAAAAATAAGTAAATAATTTTTAAGTGAAAGGGCTGGGCAAATGTGACAGAGGCTAGAGGGACATAAGTACAGCATGGTGTGTACCCACTCCCGAAGGCTTGCAGCAAAGCAACAGCATTGTCAGGGTGTACTAACTGGAGGCCACCTCTTCTGGCCCAGTGGACAACAGAAGGAATTCCCACCTAACTCTCACACCCCTAGGGAGTTAAGTAAAGATGTCTCCTTGCCTCTGAAATATGGCTGAACCTTGGTATATGGTTTAGTGCCTTTAGGCAGTTGTTAATTGGGAGGGAAAATTTTGAGCTCCTTAACTTGTAAAGCATTTCACATGAGCCAGTAAGCAGTCAGTGGTATACACGTTCAGTGTACCACAATCTGCTGGTGCTGTGGAACCAGGTCACCACAAACATTGCCAAATCTTGAAGACTTCAGAGGAGGGGAGCTGAGATGGCAAAGAATGGGAAAACCAAACCCTGATGAGGAATCACTAAAGTGGATTGCTACACTTCATGGATGTTTAGCTTGGAAAAGGAGGGCTCTGGGGGAAGACCTGCACTCCACTTTTGTGGCGAAGGGAAGGAAAGAATTCCTCACTGAGCATCTTACAGTGATCCAGATATTCGATGCTTTCTGTTCCTCACCAACCCCACGAAGGTAACCCTCCCACTTCCTATAGATAAGGAAACTGAAGCTTAGAGAAAGATCCCTTGCTGTGGATCCCTTAGCTAATTGTTGTTAAGTCGCAAAGTCACGTCCGACTCTTGTGATCCCAGGGCCTGTAGTCCGCCAGGCTTCTCTGTCCGTGAGATTTCCCAGGCAGGAATAAAGTATCTGCCTAGCAATGCAAGAGACACAGGTTCAATCCATGATCCAGGAAGATCCCACATGCAGTGAAGCAGTTGAACCTGTGCACCACAGCTGCTGAGCCTGTGCTGGAGAGCCCAGGAGCCACAATCACTGAGCCCATGTGTTGCTACTGAAGCCCGTGCGCCCTGGGGCCCATGCTCCACATCAAGAGGAGCCACTGCAGCGAGAAGCCTATGCATCACAACTAAAGAGTAGCCCCCACTCCACCACAACTCGAGAAAAGCCTGTGCTGTAATGAAGACCCAGAACAGTCAAAAATAAGTAAATAATTTTTAAGTGAAAGGGCTGGGCAAATGTGACAGAGGCTAGAGGGACATAAGTACAGCATGGTGTGTACCCACTCCCGAAGGCTTGCAGCAAAGCAACAGCATTGTCAGGGTGTACTAACTGGAGGCCACCTCTTCTGGCCCAGTGGACAACAGAAGGAATTCCCACCTAACTCTCACACCCCTAGGGAGTTAAGTAAAGATGTCTCCTTGCCTCTGAAATATGGCTGAACCTTGGTATATGGTTTAGTGCCTTTAGGCAGTTGTTAACTGGGAGGAAAATTTTGAGCTCCTTAACTTGTAAAGCATTTCACATGAGCCAGTAAGCAGTCAGTGGTATACACGTTCAGTGTACCACAATCTGCTGGTGCTGTGGAACCAGGTCACCACAAACATTGCCAAATCTTGAAGACTTCAGAGGAGGGGAGCTGAGATGGCAAAGAATGGGAAAACCAAACCCTGATGAGGAATCACTAAAGTGGATTGCTACACTTCATGGATGTTTAGCTTGGAAAAGGAGGGCTCTGGGGGAAGACCTGCACTCCACTTTTGTGGCGAAGGGAAGGAAAGAATTCCTCACTGAGCATCTTACAGTGATCCAGATATTCGATGCTTTCTGTTCCTCACCAACCCCACGAAGGTAACCCTCCCACTTCCTATAGATAAGGAAACTGAAGCTTAGAGAAAGATCCCTTGCTGTGGATCCCTTAGCTAATTGTTGTTAAGTCGCAAAGTCACGTCCGACTCTTGTGATCCCAGGGCCTGTAGTCCGCCAGGCTTCTCTGTCCGTGAGATTTCCCAGGCAGGAATACTGGAGTGAGTTGCCATATCCTCCTCCAAGTGGAAGAGGAATTAGACTGAATCTGAGTGGCCTCAGTAGCAAAGCTGGGACCCGTAGATATATGCCGTAGGGTGGTTAATTTTGTGGGCTCCCCAGGTAGTGCTAACGGCAGAGAACCCACCTACCAATGTAGGAGATGCAAGAGATGTGGGTTCCACTCCTGGGTCAGGAAGATCCCTTGGAGGAGGGCATGGCAACCCACTCCATTATTCTTGCCTGGAGAATCCCATGGACAGAGGAGCCTGGCAAACTACAGTCCACAGTTTCACAAAGAATTGGACTCAACTGGAGCGACTTAGCACACTCACATAAGGTTAATTTCATAGGTTAATCCAAAACACTTTCTTATGACAAGCACTATTCCTTCCCAAGATAAAACAAAGTGCCTTAAACACAGACACACACAAAGAGGGCTTTCCTGAGATAGACTTTATAAACGATAACATTCCCATATTCTACGTATACCATTCCAAAGTGCCTTGAAGGTTGCTAGTTTCCTGTTATTGAAACTGCCTAAGTAGAAGAGGCTGGAAAATCTCTCAATCAAGAATATAGTAAGAAGAGAGTCCTGCTTCCGTGTCTAGAAAAGTTGGATTTAAATAAACTAAAAGTGGTTCCAGTCCCCTTGGAGTCACTTAGCTGTTGTAAACTTTGATGAGTACCTGGCAATGGAAGGCCCAGAAGATGCTCTAGTTATGCTTATCACCATAACTTTGGCTGGACACTGGAATTGCAGTGGATGGACAGTTTAAACACTGCAGATGTACATTAGAGGGCCACACCCCAGGGCCAGCTAAGCTAGCACTTCCGGTGTGGGGCTCAGCGTCATCGGATACCTGCTTGAGGCAGCCATGCCGAGCTTTCCTCAGCGAGAGGCTCAAGCACTCCCAGGGGGTCATGAAGGGTCAAACACCCAAACCAACCCCGTCCTGCCAGCTGCCCGCAGTTCTGCCTGGTGTTGCTTCTCTGGACCCTGATGGTGCATGCATCAGCTACACCTGAGTCACTTCTAGTTGGGCAATGCCGGCTGCTGTCGCACATCCAGCTCTCTCAAGACATGCAAGGCAGTGTCGGCAGTTTAACAGACACAGTTTGTTTTATGACCTTGTAACCAGCCCAGCCAAACCTTTGTTTGTGTCTGAGGTCACATCCACGGATATTTCTGCAGAACTTCCGGATGGGAAGGCCCTTGAAGAAAGAATTAGTGTTAACTGCATCTCTAAATCTGATCAGGGGTCCTGCTTTCAGAACAGTGATTTTACGCATATTGGGAAGTTTCTGTGCATCTTTTCTTCAGGCATGCAGGTTGCTATGCATATACCTCCATCAGAACATGAGGGCTTTCTGTTTTATCTCCTTTGTGGAGCTTGTATAGTTCACTGATTATAATGCGGTCCAGTGAAAAATCTTATCTGAAAGCCAGGCAGTATCAAAACTGCAGCCTTGGGGAGCGTGTCACCTCTCTGAGCCTCATTGTAAAATGAGACTGAGAGTTCGAAATTTGAATCCACTTGAAAAAGGCGGGTGATTATGCCTGATAACTTATATATGTTGCCCCCACTTGAACCTGGAGTTTCCTGTTATTGAAACTGCCTAAGTAGAAGAGGATGGAAAATCTCTCAATCAAGAATATAGTAAGAAGAGAGTCCTGCTTCCGTGTCTAGAAAAGTTGGATTTAAATAAACTAAAAGTGGTTCCAGTCCCCTTGGAGTCACTTAGCTGTTGTAAACTTTGATGAGTACCTGGCAATGGAAGGCCCAGAAGATGCTCTAGTTATGCTTATCACCATAACTTTGGCTGGACACTGGAATTGCAGTGGATGGACAGTTTAAACACTGCAGATGTACATTAGAGGGCCACACCCCAGGGCCAGCTAAGCTAGCACTTCCGGTGTGGGGCTCAGCGTCATCGGATACCTGCTTGAGGCAGCCATGCCGAGCTTTCCTCAGCGAGAGGCTCAAGCACTCCCAGGGGGTCATGAAGGGTCAAACACCCAAACCAACCCCGTCCTGCCAGCTGCCCGCAGTTCTGCCTGGTGTTGCTTCTCTGGACCCTGATGGTGCATGCATCAGCTACACCTGAGTCACTTCTAGTTGGGCAATGCCGGCTGCTGTCGCACATCCAGCTCTCTCAAGACATGCAAGGCAGTGTCGGCAGTTTAACAGACACAGTTTGTTTTATGACCTTGTAACCAGCCCAGCCAAACCTTTGTTTGTGTCTGAGGTCACATCCACGGATATTTCTGCAGAACTTCCGGATGGGAAGGCCCTTGAAGAAAGAATTAGTGTTAACTGCATCTCTAAATCTGATCAGGGGTCCTGCTTTCAGAACAGTGATTTTACGCATATTGGGAAGTTTCTGTGCATCTTTTCTTCAGGCATGCAGGTTGCTATGCATATACCTCCATCAGAACATGAGGGCTTTCTGTTTTATCTCCTTTGTGGAGCTTGTATAGTTCACTGATTATAATGCGGTCCAGTGAAAAATCTTATCTGAAAGCCAGGCAGTATCAAAACTGCAGCCTTGGGGAGCGTGTCACCTCTCTGAGCCTCATTGTAAAATGAGACTGAGAGTTCCGAAATGTCCCTTTAAGAATCCACTTGAAAAAAAGGCGGGTGATTATGCCTGATAACTTATATATGTTGCACTCCTGCCGTGTGCCAAGTGCTGTAACTAGTCCCTGGGGAAACTGGCGTGGATAAGTTTTGATTCCTGCCCTGGAGAACTGTACAGCTTAGTGAAGGAAAAGGCTCAAACCCAGGTGACTGGTAAGAGTGTGGAGGGACAGAAATGCACACAATACTCTAGGGGCATCAGGAAGGCTTAGAGAGTTGTTGAGATAGGGATTTCAGGAAGGGCTTCCTACAGTGCTAGTGAAGGACAGCGTGGAGGTGAGCAGGGTGAACTGGAGAACGAGGGAATGGAGTGGGCAAAGGCTTGTGGGTGAGAATCCAGAAGAGGGAGGCTGTGATGCGAATGCTATGCGTGCATGCATGCTAAGTTGCTTCATTCATGCTGAGAGGTGTTTTATTCAGGGCTCACTTGCTTTCCCTTGAGAGAAGCAACATATTATTGAGTAGGGTGTGTTGGCAAGGATTCAGAGAAAGAGAGGCATGGGATACAGGTTAAAACAGTCATCATCTGTTTTCCTCTTCATTGGCCTGATTTTGTGTGGGTGTTAGGGGTATGGAACGGGACTTAGGCTGAGTGATTTATGTACATTGCCCAAACCCCACAAGTAAAAAGAATTATTTGCCCAGGTCATGCCGAATGTATGTTGAACCCTTGAGGTAGGCATTGCAGTGTAGTGAAACAGGAGGTCTTTCTTTTATAAAGGAAGCCATGGAGATCTGAACTGTGATTTAAACCCAGAGATGGCCCTGAACCACGCAGACACTGAGCAGGGGCTTCTGCTGAGTAATATCATGTCCGTCTTGATTTTACAGCCAGCCAAATCGCAGTGTCATCCCTTCAAGAGAGCTCTTAAACCGGCTGCCTCATCAGTTATGTGTCTTATCCCCACTCTGTGTATTCTCCACAGTTGTGCTTTCTTCTGCAACCGTCCGTGGGGGCAAAGGTGGGGGAGGGAATGTAAGAGGTGCCTAAGTCTCTGGCCGTGTGGTTTCATGCCACAACATTTCAAGCCTGATCCAGTCAGACTTCCCCCTGGCCGGGAAACAGACTGTCCCCCTGCGTTTCAAGTCCAGTGAATCCTCTGAGAAGGCCACATGGCTTCATCAAAAGCAGTGTGATGACCAGAGGCCTGATCTCTGTTGCCTCTGCTGTTGATTCTCTCAATGTGAGGTGTGGAGGTTGGGGAGGCTGCTGGGGCTCTTTCTGGCTGTTGAGTTCTGAGCTGTCTGCCTGAACCCTGATCCCTCCCATGCCCCGGAGGGTAAAGCAGAGATGTGCTGGGTAGAAAGAGCTCTAAGCAGACAGCCACGAGACCCGGATTTCAGTTCTGGCCTCAGACCAGCAGTTTGGGCCTTGAGTGAGTCATCATGGAGAAGATTGGGTTCAGATCATCTCTGAAGATCTCTCTAGACTTAGGTTGGCAGGAATCAAAGGCACTAACCTTACTCGAGCTGCGGCACTGCCTGGTCTCCAGCTCTCCTCATCTGGCCCCTCCCCTTGGTCTCACCGCCTCCTTCACTCTTCCTTCTCCACCCACCTGCCCCCTCCTGGCTGGCTTCTTTTCATGCTGGCCTCTTATCTGGAGGGAATCCTTTGGTGCCAAGTAGGGCTAAATTACCAGACAGACCAAGCGTGTGCGGCAAAGCAAAGGCACCATGAGAAAATGGTTTCAAGAGAATTTGATCTTCACTACTTTAAAAAAAATCCAAGCAGTTATCATAGGGGGGACATGCAAACTTTTACTGGATTTCCTTATTTTTATTTTATGGTTTGCTCATTTCTCTTTGGAGGAATGGTATCATCTAGTCAGTCCTTAAGGCTGCCGAAGGCTTCATCGTCTCCCTCTAAACTTTTGTGGACTCAGTCTTTTCATACAGCTTCACAAAGGTAGGGGCAAGCGCATTGTTTTGCTCTGTGCTGTCTCCTCTGTACAAGCCATGTGTGCTTATTTTAGTACAATGGCATGTATTAATGTTTCTAGAGCCCCGGTTTACTCAGAGCCATCCGTTTTATTGTGTACTTTCTGGTTGAACATTTTTCCATGGTGGGTGTTCAGCTCTGGGACTGAGAAGGGCAAGGAAGAGAGATCTCTGACTAAGACACACTCACCCCCTCCAAAATTTTCCATCAAATTGAGGCCTAAGTTATTCTACAGAACAATGAAATGCTTACAGGGGCATTGAAGGAGTGCTACAGAGAGCCAAAGACAGGACAATTTTTGAAAGATGCTTCCTGCTGAAGGGACCTTGAAGGAAAGTGGTAGAGAGTTTTACCATAGTAACAACATGTGCGTATCTGAGTGGCCTGTTACTTTATTTCTAAATTCTAGATCCCGTGATTGTGGACTGGGGGCTGCTACCCATTCTCAGTACTGTCCCAAAGTGGCTTTTCCCAGACTCGGGCTCTCTGTGTCTGTCCCTCCATATCTTTCCTGGCCTGGCTGTGGTCCCTTGAGCCTGTCCCTTCAGATAAGCTGCTGTAGCCACTGAGAAGAGCCAAGATGAGTCCCCGGGGCCCCCAGGGTGAGAGGGGTTTTTTCTCTGGTAGTTTCTGTGCTGTGGCGTAGAAGAACATTTGGCTTTTGTGTAGACCCTCAGTGGCCTCCAGTGCCTTATTTTCACCACAGTCTGGTTAAGTGCACGTCATGGTCATTGCCATTATTAAGTTAAATGTATTGTGCAGTTGTGTTCCAGGCACCATGCTCAGTACAGTCCATCTGTGGATTGATTAAATCCTCCTCACAGCCTCTCAGGTGAGAGCTGCTTTTTCTGTCTGGCTGATGTGGAAACAAAGGGATGTTAATGATGCACCTGAAGCAGTTATTAGGCTCCCTTTGATTTCCTTATTTTTATTTTATGGTTTGCTCATTTCTCTTTGGAGGAATGGTATCATCTAGTCAGTCCTTAAGGCTGCCGAAGGCTTCATCGCTCCTCTAAACTTTTGTGGACTCAGTCTTTTCATACAGCTTCACAAAGGTAGGGGCAAGCGCATTGTTTTGCTCTGTGCTGTCTCCTCTGTACAAGCCATGTGTGCTTATTTTAGTACAATGGCATGTATTAATGTTTCTAGAGCCCCGGTTTACTCAGAGCCATCCGTTTTATTGTGTACTTTCTGGTTGAACATTTTTCCATGGTGGGTGTTCAGCTCTGGGACTGAGAAGGGCAAGGAAGAGAGATCTCTGACTAAGACACACTCACCCCCTCCAAAATTTTCCATCAAATTGAGGCCTAAGTTATTCTACAGAACAATGAAATGCTTACAGGGGCATTGAAGGAGTGCTACAGAGAGCCAAAGACAGGACAATTTTTGAAAGATGCTTCCTGCTGAAGGGACCTTGAAGGAAAGTGGTAGAGAGTTTTACCATAGTAACAACATGTGCGTATCTGAGTGGCCTGTTACTTTATTTCTAAATTCTAGATCCCGTGATTGTGGACTGGGGGCTGCTACCCATTCTCAGTACTGTCCCAAAGTGGCTTTTCCCAGACTCGGGCTCTCTGTGTCTGTCCCTCCATATCTTTCCTGGCCTGGCTGTGGTCCCTTGAGCCTGTCCCTTCAGATAAGCTGCTGTAGCCACTGAGAAGAGCCAAGATGAGTCCCCGGGGCCCCCAGGGTGAGAGGGGTTTTTTCTCTGGTAGTTTCTGTGCTGTGGCGTAGAAGAACATTTGGCTTTTGTGTAGACCCTCAGTGGCCTCCAGTGCCTTATTTTCACCACAGTCTGGTTAAGTGCACGTCATGGTCATTGCCATTATTAAGTTAAATGTATTGTGCAGTTGTGTTCCAGGCACCATGCTCAGTACAGTCCATCTGTGGATTGATTAAATCCTCCTCACAGCCTCTCAGGTGAGAGCTGCTTTTTCTGTCTGGCTGATGTGGAAACAAAGGGATGTTAATGATGCACCTGAAGGCTGTATAGCCGTTGGCAGAGGGAGGATTCTTCCTCAAGCGCTGTGTTTCTGAGCCGCGGCTCTCAACCATTGCATTCTGCCACGTGTTCAGAAGGGGGAGGCTAACAGTCGGGTGGTGGAGTGGGCTAGGGGTGCATGGACAAAGGAGAAGGAACTTGTTCTGAGTTTCTTTCCATCAGGTTGAAAGTCGTTTGAATTGTTCAACAGGAGGACATTCTACAAAGTATCTCCTCTCACATAGGTTAGATTTCTTTAGTATCTGTAATACCATCTTTTTTATTCTCTTCATCATTTTTTTTTACTCATATTTGATCAATATAGAAGTTATCTGATGTGGATGCCTTTTCAATGAGGTACACGGGATCCCATTGCCAAGCGTAATTTCCATTCAGGTGACACTGTTCTCACCGCTGAGAGAAACAGCATGTTTAGCCAGAAAGAGTGGTGTTAGGTGTCTTATCGTTCTCCCTGAACAAGCAAGCACAGTTTCGTACATCGAGATCTGTCTTTTCAAGATTCTGGTGGTGTTGACTGGTTTAAGGAGAGGTCCTTCAGAAAGTTAAACATTGTTTCTTCTGCTCCTTTTTCTCCCAAATTTTAATTACACAATGCAGTGTTATGAACTGTACTCACCGTGTTCTACATGACATCCTCAGAACATACTCATCTTTTGTACCTTTTTACCAATATCTCCCTATTTCTTTCATTCCTCAGACCCTGGTAGTCATTTCTCTTGATACCGTTTCTATGAGTTCAACTTTTATTTAGATCCCACATGTTGTGATACTATGTATTTATCTCTCTGTGTTTGGCTTATTACAGAACAATGCTTCTGTGCTTTAAAACCACATTGATTTGGGGCAGTGTTTGCTGCTGTTCCTAACTGCAGTGATGACCATGGTTCATAAAAGGGTGTGTCCCTCATTTTATGAACATTTCAGTCAGCCTTGAGTTGAGCCCAGAAACTTTATATTTAGCTTTGAATTGATTTCTTCCAAAGCATAAGTACACTTTTAAGATTCTCCTAATAATTCTGATATCTGACACCCACTTATCATATTTTAAATGGTTCTAGTGGCTTGAAGGAGTCCAGTTATTTATTGCTTTGCCCTGTAAGAGTAATAATCATTATGGAATTCCTAGTCTATTCTGAGACTACCCAAATTTCCCTTACTCAGACCTGAAGACTGTTGCTGTTACTCTAAGAACAAACCAGAGAAAGTAGAGTCTAAAGAACTAAAATGAAGAGATGGGATGAAAACCTAAAAATAAAGATACCTTTCTGAGCACTCTATAAAGATCTCTACCCATCTTCCCCACTTCCATCAAAGCCAAAGGCATTTCACGCTTAGCTTGGCTCCCATAGGAGTCCCCAGCCTCAGCTGTGCATTGCAGCTGTAAAAGACCATCTGACCACTGGGGGATTCAGGAAAATTGGACCTTCGGGTTCTCTTTGGAGTTACTGGAGCATCGATAGTTTAACAGATGTGGAGCTGTTTTTAGAGATGTCAGCCGCCCCCTGGAGTGGTTCGTGGGCTGTGTCTTTGTGGATCAGGCGCAGGGGAAGGAAGGAAGGAAGGAAATAAGATGAAACAAATTCACTCACTTTTCTTCCTTAAAAGGACTCTGCAGGGATGCAGAAGGGCGGTCTGAACTTGGTGAGCTAGGTTGCCTTTCTGTCTACTCTGTTTTGTTTTTGTTGTCGTGCTCTACCAGGAACCCTACCCTCCTGCAGTGCCCATCCCAGTTCTATGAGACTGCGTGGAAGGCACTTACATTCTTTTTTTTTTTTTCCTTTATTTTAAAGATTTTACAGAGTTTTGTTGTTCAGTAACATGTATGTTCCCAGATCATTCATATGCATATCCCTGGACCCTCCCCCCACCCAGTTCCTCCCCTCCCATCCCTCCAGACCATCGCCCCAAGTGGTTGTAGGTACTCCTGTTCCCCTAGCACAATGACAATAGCTATCTTTTCCACACATGACAGTATAGGTTTCGATGTTACTCCCTCCATGCGTCCCTCCCACTGTTCGGTCTCCACAATGTCTTTATGTCTATTCTCTGTTTTTTCATGAGTTCACTGCGTGTGTTATCATGACTGTCTTACTAGATCCCATATATATGAGTTAGTATACTATACTTGTCTTTCTCTTTTTGACTTACTTCACTTTTTATGATAGGTTCTAGGGCCAGCCACCTCATTAGGACTGAGTCTTCTGCGTTTCTTTTAACAGCTGAGTAGTATTCCATTGTATATATGTACCAGGGCTTCTGTATCCATTCATTTGTCGATGGACATCTAGGTTGCTTCCATGTTCTGGCTATTGTATAGAGAGCTGCAATGAACATTGGGGTACAGGTGCCTCTTTCATTTTTGATTTCATCATTCTTTAATCACAAGATCTCGGTTTGAGTTAGTGCTACCACAGTTAATTGGCCGAGTCATCTTGGGCAAGGAGTTACGCTCTTGGACAGTTTTTTCCTTTATTTGCAGTTAATACTAACACTTATTTCACAGGATAGCCTCAGGATAAATCAAAATGCTGACACATGTTAAAGTCACTTTCTTAACTATCTGGTATCTTTGCTGTTAGGTTTCCTACCTGTGACTGGCTTTTTCAGTTGCAGGCGAATGGCTAGCTACATGAATTTTCAATGGAAACACTTCATTTGGAAGGTTTTAAATAACACTTTTATAAAGGATTGATAGTATAAAATATCTGGCTGGACAAATGGGGAAGGACTTGTGAAGACGTTTCCCAGAGCCCTTCAGGCTTATTCCAGCACACGAAGAAATCGTACTAAGGGTTAGGTGTTCTCCTGTGTCATTTGGCTTCCAAAACATGGGAAAGAAACTTCTCAGGTGATTAACACTTCTCATAGGTCAGAAATCTATTTCCATGTGATAAGTCAGCAGTAATATTTTGGATAGGATAGTTTCTCTTTTGAATATATTTTAGATGGATTGTTTCCCTCTCAGAATTTACACAGAAATTGGTTGCCATGTTTTAGATTGTCTTTCGCAAGATTCGGTGGGATGGGATATGGTCCCATACCCACCTACGAACAAATAAGACCAAACAGATGATTTAATTTCCTTCTTCCCACTTTTTGCATGATACCATGAATGTTCGGTCTCCACAATGTCTTTATGTCTATTCTCTGTTTTTTCATGAGTTCACTGCGTGTGTTATCATGACTGTCTTACTAGATCCCATATATATGAGTTAGTATACTATACTTGTCTTTCTCTTTTTGACTTACTTCACTTTTTATGATAGGTTCTAGGGCCAGCCACCTCATTAGGACTGAGTCTTCTGCGTTTCTTTTAACAGCTGAGTAGTATTCCATTGTATATATGTACCAGGGCTTCTGTATCCATTCATTTGTCGATGGACATCTAGGTTGCTTCCATGTTCTGGCTATTGTATAGAGAGCTGCAATGAACATTGGGGTACAGGTGCCTCTTTCATTTTTGATTTCATCATTCTTTAATCACAAGATCTCGGTTTGAGTTAGTGCTACCACAGTTAATTGGCCGAGTCATCTTGGGCAAGGAGTTACGCTCTTGGACAGTTTTTTCCTTTATTTGCAGTTAATACTAACACTTATTTCACAGGATAGCCTCAGGATAAATCAAAATGCTGACACATGTTAAAGTCACTTTCTTAACTATCTGGTATCTTTGCTGTTAGGTTTCCTACCTGTGACTGGCTTTTTCAGTTGCAGGCGAATGGCTAGCTACATGAATTTTTCAATGGAAACACTTCATTTGGAAGGTTTTAAATAACACTTTTATAAAGGATTGATAGTATAAAATATCTGGCTGGACAAATGGGGAAGGACTTGTGAAGACGTTTCCCAGAGCCCTTCAGGCTTATTCCAGCACACGCGAAGAAATCGTCCTAAGGGTTAGGTGTTCTCCTGTGTCATTTGGCTTCCAAAACATGGGAAAGAAACTTCTCAGGTGATTAACACTTCTCATAGGTCAGAAATCTATTTCCATGTGATAAGTCAGCAGTAATATTTTGGATAGGATAGTTTCTCTTTTGAATATATTTTAGATGGATTGTTTCCCTCTCAGAATTTACACAGAAATTGGTTGCCATGTTTTAGATTGTCTTTCGCAAGATTCGGTGGGATGGGATATGGTCCCATACCCACCTACGAACAAATAAGACCAAACAGATGATTTAATTTCCTTCTTACCACTTTTTTTGCATGATACCATAAGTAAATAGTTGCTAAAAACTATCAGACATCCAAGGCAAGGAGACCCACCCATGCTTGAGATTTGAGGAGCCCCATAAATAACCCCTCCTCCATGCCTGAATTAAAAAGCACTTCAGAGAGATAAGGGAGCCAAATGGATGGACAGCAAAATACTATCTTTATTACTGAAAATGCTGTTTGGAGAATGTGACTTTGGGTCTTCAGCCAGTTGGGCCTCATGAAATGTCTTCCTTGAATTAGATAGATTTACGCACTCTTTTCCTGACACAGCAGTACAAGAGAAGTTGGCAACCAGCAGGGAAAACCTTCTACCACCGCACAGGAGAAAAGTCCAGAAGTCACCATTTCTGCAGGCAGGCAGATCCCAAGGGAGGGAGGAGGGGAGAGACCAGGTCTGTTATCATGGGGGATCTCTCTAGAGGAATAGTTGGAGAAAAATGAATAGAAAGTCTACTCGTGGGCTTCCCTGGTGGCCCAGTTGGTGAAGAGTCTGCTTGCAGTGCAAGGGGCTCCAGTTCAATCCCTGGCTCGGGAAGATCCCATGTGCCTCAGAGCAGCTGAATCAGTGTGTCCAATTACAAGCCAGCGCTCTGGAGCACATGCGCCCAGAGCTGGTGCTCTACACTGAGAGGCCACTGCAATGGGAGGCCCACACAGGCCAAAGAATAAATATGGGTGAAAAATAAATAAAAAATCAATAAAAAGAGGCCAAAAATTTTTTAAAGTCTGCTCGTAACACCTGCAGTGGAATATGCAACAGTAGATTGGAATGGCCCTTCTCTCCAGAGACATTCCGTAAGGAAGGAGATACAGAGATACAGCATCTGTCCAGCTGTGATTGAACCAAAGGTGGCTCTTCTTTGCCTTTCTTCACAGCTCTTGCTAAAGCTTTCAGCATGGGGTAAGGGCACGTTTCTGCCTGGCATGTTAACCAGTGCTTTTTTAACATAGAGGGTTCTTTCAATGACCACTTTAGGATTTTTTAAAATTAATCATTATTTGACTAAAAAACGATGAGCAGAACTGTTCCTCTTCATAAGGTACTGCCTTCCAAGCATCTGGTGGTGTCTATAACTTAGCCCAAAGGTGAATTTGACCCTAAATGTAAGCAGGATAGAGTACATTACCTTATGACAGTGGGCTCAAATGGAAGCAAGTGCATTAAAGCTGCTGAAGGACAGAAAAAAGAAGTCACTGTTACACTGAAGGGATTCATCACCATTATCATTATTACCATGATTCAGTTCCTAGCTTTGAAATTGAGTCTGTACCCAATGGGTGTGATTTCTATTCTCCTTTCCCCAACTTCTGTGCTTTTTCTAAAGAAAAGAGTTTCACAGAATTTAATGTAGACCAGAATTTTTTTGTTGGTGTTCTCAGCCAAACCCGGTTGTCAGGACAACCTATCAACCAGGACAACCTGACTTTCTGTGGAAAAGCCTGCCCATGGATTGCGTCCAGCTGCAGTAGTGACTCCATGATGCTCTCAGATGGTCTCTGGAGTAAGACTGATCCATGCGTGTGCATGTGGAGTAACCACTGAATAAGAACCAGAATAATGACTCCGGAAGGCAAGGGTCACGGGTCTAACCTGCTGAGTCATCTCGGCTCAGCCTGGCTGACAAGGGCTCCCCAGCTACATTGATTTGCTTTACTGCTCCCTGCATTCCAGCCTGCCAAGGGTTCTTTTGCAGATCAGCGGGGCTCCTATAGAAAGGGTAGGTCCAGGTGGAGCATTGTTGTTGCTGTTTAGTTGCTAAGTCATGTCTGACTCTTTTTCAACCCCATGAACTGTAGCCCAACAGGCTCCTTCTGTCTAAGGGTTTTCTCAGGCAAGAATACTGGAGTGGGTTGCCATTTTCTTCTGCAGGGGATCTTCTCACCCCAGGCATCATGCCTGCATCTCCTGCATTGGCAGGCAGGTTCTTTACCACTGAGCCACTAGGGAAGCCCCAGGTGGAGCATTAAGGAATCTCAATTTATAATAGCTCATCTTGATTCAGGTATTACTGTAGAAGGAACACGAAGGAGTAGGTAATGCCAGTTCCTCCATACAAACCTGTCAGCATTTACTCATGCAGAGAGGCTATGGTCATTCAGAACACAAAGGGTCCCCAAGAGCTCCTTGGCCACCATTCATGTGCTGGACTTCTGTCTTCCGCTGAGCCTTTATGCACGAGTGCCAGCAGCCTGCACTCCCTTTGTTACTAATCGCCAGGGATGTGCATGAATGAGAAAAATAAATACCAAAGAACAGAGAAGTATTACATGAAATTTTGTCTTGGAACTTGAAAGCTAAACACTCTCAGGCCAAAAAATATATGTCTTTACTTCTTTTCTTTTCCTTGCCCTGGCCTGATGTAACCTCACTCTCCACTTACACCTCCCCATGAAAAAATTTTGTGAGTCTTTTTTTTTTTTCTTTCTTTTGCTAATCTTAATGTGTTTTAGCCTTTTCTACCTCTGAATCAGCCTTTTTCCTTCTGAGATCACTTTCTCCCCCATCAATCGTTGAGTTGTTAAAAATAAGCATGGTCCAGATTCATGCCCCTACCATGGAGGAGGAAAAGTGGCAAAGACCCCAAGCTGGTCACAAAAGGTTAAAGCCTCAAACATCTTAGAGATCTTAAACACTAAGAGAATATTTTTTTTCCTGTAGAGCTCAAATGTGTGAATTAAAATGCATAAAATTTGTACTGTTATTCATTGTCACATGTGATTGCCCTATTTCTAAATTGCAGATACTTCAAAAGGGAGGGAACTTTGGTATATCTTCAGAATGTGGCCTAGGTGCAAACAAAGCACCCATTTGATTGTTAGATGGGGTGGTTTGAAAATTTTAATCTAAAAACATTTGTCACATTTGTATTGTATACAAGGACATGAAGATCTGTTAAATGAGAAATATATAAAAATCAAAAAGACACAGTCCCTCCTCTGAAATAACGTACAGTCTATTAGGCAGACCAATGCTTATATCCTAATGATTACTCTGACGACAGTGAATAAAGCTGCCTGGGGACTCAACTCCCCTGAGTAGCTTACTCAACTTTGGAGAATGCATGGGAGGTAAATGGCTTTCACGGAAGAATGTTAATTGAGCTTGGATTTTAAGTGTAAACTGAGTCTTAGAACTTTACATCAGGAAGGAAGAGACAATCTTATACCCTCTTCTTATTTTACACATAAGGGATTGGAGACCTAGAGGTTTTAACTGCCATCACCACGATACAATAGCTGGTCAGTGTCAGACTAGAGTTCAACTGGAACCTTACTATTTCTTCTAGAAATAGAACTCAAGGTGCCTAAGGAAATAATTGTTTGGGCAAAATGGGATTGACTTTGAGTATAGTTTTTCCTGGAACAACCTGTTGTTTTTAAAGTCACATTTATCATAAAGCTATCTTGGAAGATTGACTGTTTGTGTGAATCTAAAGTAACAATTTTGGGTTATCCCTGGTGGTCCAGTGGCTAAGACTCCACACTCCCAATGCTAGGGGCCTGGGTTTGATCCCTGGTCAGGCAACTAGATCCTACCTGCCACAACTAAGACCCAATGAGAGCCAAAGAAATATTAAAAAAAAAAAAAAAAAAAAAGCTGCCAGTAAAGTTAACAGTTTTCTTGGTATATGGACTCGTTGCATCATTTTACTATTTTATCACAAAAACCGTAAAAAGCAAGGCAGGCTGGAAACTCCCTAATAGGAATAGTCTGTGGTCCCCAGGTAATCTAGGAGCTATAAATCATTGCACCAAATATACCAGAAACTTAATAAATGGTACCCATCTTAAACACTAAGAGAATATTTTTCCTGTAGAGCTCAAATGTGTGAATTAAAATGCATAAAATTTGTACTGTTATTCATTGTCACATGTGATTGCCCTATTTCTAAATTGCAGATACTTCAAAAGGAGGGAACTTTGGTATATCTTCAGAATGTGGCCTAGGTGCAAACAAAGCACCCATTTGATTGTTAGATGGGGTGGTTTGAAAATTTTAATCTAAAAACATTTGTCACATTTGTATTGTATACAAGGACATGAAGATCTGTTAAATGAGAAATATATAAAAATCAAAAAGACACAGTCCCTCCTCTGAAATAACGTACAGTCTATTAGGCAGACCAATGCTTATATCCTAATGATTACTCTGACGACAGTGAATAAAGCTGCCTGGGGACTCAACTCCCCTGAGTAGCTTACTCAACTTTGGAGAATGCATGGGAGGTAAATGGCTTTCACGGAAGAATGTTAATTGAGCTTGGATTTTAAGTGTAAACTGAGTCTTAGAACTTTACATCAGGAAGGAAGAGACAATCTTATACCCTCTTCTTATTTTACACATAAGGGATTGGAGACCTAGAGGTTTTAACTGCCATCACCACGATACAATAGCTGGTCAGTGTCAGACTAGAGTTCAACTGGAACCTTACTATTTCTTCTAGAAATAGAACTCAAGGTGCCTAAGGAAATAATTGTTTGGGCAAAATGGGATTGACTTTGAGTATAGTTTTTCCTGGAACAACCTGTTGTTTTTAAAGTCACATTTATCATAAAGCTATCTTGGAAGATTGACTGTTTGTGTGAATCTAAAGTAACAATTTTGGGTTATCCCTGGTGGTCCAGTGGCTAAGACTCCACACTCCCAATGCTAGGGGCCTGGGTTTGATCCCTGGTCAGGCAACTAGATCCTACCTGCCACAACTAAGACCCAATGAGAGCCAAAGAAATATTAAAAAAAAAAAAAAAAAAAAAAGCTGCCAGTAAAGTTAACAGTTTTCTTGGTATATGGACTCGTTGCATCATTTTACTATTTTATCACAAAAACCGTAAAAAGCAAGGCAGGCTGGAAACTCCCTAATAGGAATAGTCTGTGGTCCCCAGGTAATCTAGGAGCTATAAATCATTGCACCAAATATACCAGAAACTTAATAAATGGTACCCGTTATTTGATTGTTGAATCCTACCTGAAATAAACCATTTTTATGAAATTATTAAAGTATCATTATATTGCTTTGTTTTTAGTTGATTCTGATTATAAGGATTGGTTAGATAAGAGTTAGTGGTGTTTTACCTTCAGGGGTGCCTAAAATTCTGTTCCTGTAAAGTTGATTTCTAAATTTTTGACCATATATCCACAAAGTACTTATAAGCTTATTTTTCATATCCTTTTCAATTCCTAATTAGTAAAATTAAATACAGTAATACAATACTTTCAACAAGAATCATATGAATGCCTTCTTTCCTTACCTTTTTCTAAAATGATTACCTGGACATCCTGCATAAGAGTGTATATATGTTTAGTTTTGCCTCCTGGTTTTCAACTCTGTAATTTCATGAACTTCATGAGGATGTTAACTAATATTTCTAAGCTTTTTTAAATTGGTAAAATTAGAGAAATAATTTGTCTTAAGGAATTGTAGTAACGAAGTGAAATAGTCTTTGTGAAACACCTCCCAGTATGTGCCTGGCATATACTTGAATCTCAGTAAACTATGGCTTGAATTATTTTGCTTCATTTCCTATGAATATGTTATAACAGAGCAAATCTGTTTTGTATTGAGAAAAATAATCCACTCTTTTCAGGACATTAATAAGAACATGATAAACGCCCTGCCTCTCCCTCTTCTTTTGAGTTTCTGGGGAACTTATTTTTTGCAGCAGTAGGTTTTAATGATTAATTTTAAGACCTGAATCCCTAGCATAATTGATTAAGATAAAAACCACAGGCCGCAAGAGTCAGTAAGTATTGATGTGGGTTGAGAGCCAGTGGACGAATGATGTTTAATATATTAAATATTAAAGGCAGAATCTTTGGGTCTGGTGAGTATTGCTAATGCCAATGAAAACATCCAGTTTTTTTTTTTTTTTTTTTTGGCGGGGGGAAGGGTGGGCGAGGGAGGGGGCGGGCGGGCTATGTCTATTGGTCTTTCATTTATTCAGTTTCATCCATCTTTATTCTCTGGCCCGTGTGGGCCTCCCATCTCAGTGGCCTCTGTTGTCTCAGAGCACCAGCTCTGGGCGCATGCGCTCCAGAGCTCCGGCTCGGTAATTGGACATATCGGTCCAGCCGCTCTGCGGCACGTGGGATCTTCCCAGGCCAGGGATCGAACCGGCGCCCCTTGCACTGCAAGGCGGTGTCCTTACCCACTGGACCACCAGGGAAGCCCAAAAACATCCAGTTTGATTTACGGAAGTTTTATTTTATCTGGATGCAATCCATCTCACCTGACGATTACTATATGATGATTCTAAAATACTGTTAACAGCCCAAATAATTTCCTAAAATTCCATGGGAATTCAATGAGGTAAATAAAAATAATTTTGTTGTTTGCTTATTATTTTTCAGTGGGTAGCTAAGTTTGCATCTTTAATATTACTTCAATTGCTGATAAAGTACTGTAAATTATATTTTAAATATAAAACTAAAACAGTAGGAAAAATTCTGTGGAAATACAGGCTATCCTCCTCCTCTATTTCTGCTTTTCTGTACTTTGCAAAGTATCATTCAAAATTATCCTTAGTGTACGCCCCTCTAAGTTCTGCTTACGTGTATTTCTGAAGCAGATAACCTGCATTTCATCATGGATTCACTGAATCTTCCATACAGTTCTAAAAAAATGAAAATTGTGGATTGAGATCAGATTGGAAATTTTCTGGCTTAAGAGAATGGTTTTTGAGAAGCAGTTCAAAAATGCTGCTTATTGGGCTTTTGCGAATCACAGCAGCAGCTAACTCAAGGAGCCCTTATTTTGTGCCAAGAGCTGCTCTGAGGACATGTGTGTATTAGCTCAGTTAGTCCTCACGGCGGTGAAGAGGGGGTGGCCTCGTCACCATCCTCACCATCATTGTCCACGTTCTTCTTCTCCCTTCGCCTCCTCCTCCCAGCACACTGCTTCTGCCAGCACTACCATTTTGTAAAGGAGAAAACGGAAGCCCAGAGAAATCAAGGGACTGCTTGCCTCGTAGCACAGCTAGTGTCTGGTGAAGTCAAGAGTGTAACCCGCATCGTCGGGCTCCAGGTCTAGTCTGATTGCTACCCAAGAGGGCCTACTCTAGACCCAGCTCTCTCAAGCAGCCACAGATGTACACGCATGATTTGGATTTGAGTAATGCTCTGAAAAATCTTGTTTTTCAGCATTTTCTGGATACAGTTATTTAGCACTGAAGCTGTCCAGATTCTTTCCACTGATGGGTTGGCTGAGTGGACATGTAAGGAGCTGTGCGTGTCTGTCCATCTCCCGATTTGTCCTACCCTCCGTTCCCCTCTGCATCTATGCTGTTGTACAGCAGAAGCTGGCGTGGCATTGTAAAGCAGTTATGTGCCAGTTACAAGAAAGAGGAGTTGTGCTGTGTATTAATGTTACCAACCATCTCTCTAGGCCTAGTTTTTCTCAAGAGTTTTAGCCACAAAAGGGACACTGATAAATATGTCATCTGATTTCCTTCTTTTCCCAGTTTATAAATGAGAGGAATTCTTCCACGAGTCCTCCAGACCACGTTAGTCATTTCCTGCTCTGTGATCCTGAGGCACTTTGTTCATACTCTATATTTTAAGTAAGGACTATTTTGTAATTAATCTGTTTATGTGTCCCTTCTTCCCATCCCCAACCCTAGCCTCCGAGTGAGTGCTGCAAGTGCTGGAACCAGGTCTCATTTATTTTCGTCTCCCACCAGCCTGGTGACAAATGGATGAATCATGTTGCCTGGAGAGGCGAAGGGACTTGCCCAGAGTAGCCAACCTGGAATGCAAAGGGCTTTCGTGAGGCCTCGTCTCAGACTTACCACTCACGCGCTGCCAGAAGTGTTTTCGGGTGATTCAGATGCTCATGTATAGAGCTAGGACACAATTTTCTTATTGTGTTTCTCTCATGGAGAAAACAGTAGTGATAGTGTCGATGAGGATGCCACCACAGCTGCTGTATCCTTGGGTACCGTTTTGAGGATGAAACAAAATGATAATGTTTCTGAAAGTTTTGGAACTGATAAAACCCCTCCTGCAAGGACATATATAGCTGTTCCTCTCATGTGTGGGGGATTTACAAAGCATTTTCACACGCCTTATCTCCTTTACTGTTCACCACATCCCTGTGAAATACTGCAGGTGGTGTTTCATTGCCATTTCAAACCAGAGAGAATGAGGAAGGTAAGGCCCTTGGGTTACAATCACAAGAGGCTGGAAGAAGCCCAAACCCAGCTCTCTTGCTCTTTCCACCAGCACCACCACCACGAGGCTCAGGCTCCCTCAGGGGGCGGTCGTGTGGCCTCCCCCAAAGCCTCTGCTGGTGAGCCCAGGAGAGATGAGAGCCTCCTGGGCTCTTACAGGATCAGAACAGGTGTCTATGTGTGTTTCAATTTCAGTCGGAGTTTTTTGTTTTCACAACCCAGGCCTGGGCACAGAAAACTTTATGAGATGATGAGCAGGGGTGATTCTGAAGGGGCCAGCCACTACTCCGGCCACTGGCCGCCGCCATGTAGGTCCAGCAGGAGGAGGCTAAACCCTGCTATTGCTCCGGTCTCCAGGGGCAGTTCCTTACTACCACTCTCAGGAAATGCAGGATGATAAATCCAGCTGTCGCTTCCTGTTTCTATCATTCTGAGATTTATTTATTTATTTTTTACGGGTAGAATGCTTTATTTTTAAACCAGTGGAAAATGCCCTCAACCTGTTCCTTATTAGTATTTCCTTAAAAACTAGATGTACTCACTTGGGCTTTAAAGTGTGTGTGTGTGCGTGTGTGTGTGTGTCTGAAATTCCCATGATGCTGCCTGAGCTTTCTCACTCTGTTTCTCAACAGCAGCCCAAAGAAAACCAATTAAGGCAGATACTACTGGGCAGGAAGCTCTATATGAGAATGATTTAGAGGAGGCCTGTAATTTGTATCAGTGGTATTACTATCTTTCAGTCACGCTTGTGCAGTTTAGGTCTGGTTTTTCTTCTGCCTGCGGTTGTATTATCAGTGAATGAAGACCTGAGTTATTTAAGAAACACACAGCTTCCTCATATGCCATAGTTGATGGAAAGTCGCCATGAGATTGGTATAGATTATCAGGCTGCAATTTGGTGGATTTGATCGTGTAACCAGTGACTCCATAGCTAAAAGTAATTGGTAGAAATATTTTCCCTAATCTCCCTTTTTTAATTGGCTAATTTAAAAGAAAGAGAATGCGTATAGGAGCAACAATGGTACATCTTTCCAGAAGCACTAAAGGAAATTTATTTGGCAAAGTAGAAATATAAGAATATAGTAAATACAACTAGTCATCTTACTAAGTAAGACTATTACCACTTACTTAAGCTCTTAGCCCTCCTTTAATAGTCCTGAAATGATAGCCATGGCTATACTCTGTCCATGATAAGTAATTAGTACATATTGCATTTAGGTACTGGTTAGCCAAGTCACTTCTTTATATCTTTAGAATTACAGTTTATATTAAATGAATTTAGAATAAAAAGAAAATCTTCATGACTTAAATTTAAAGATGAGTGTATACTGGATATTTGGTCTGACTTTGTTAACATCTCCTTCTGAGTATAAGAAAAATTATGAGAAAAAACTGTTAAACCGAAAACTGTTTTAAGGGTCAGTCGCTCAACTGTATCCAACCAACTCTTTGCAACCCCAGGGACGGTAGCCCACCAGTCTCCTCTGTCCCTGGGATTTTCCAGGCAAGAATCCTGGAGTGGGTTGTCATTTCTTTCTCCGGGGGATCTTCTCAGTTCAGGGATTGATCTTGGGTCTCCTGTGTTGCAGACAGACTCTACCTTCGGAGCCACCAAGGAAGCCTGTAACACTTACTGGAGACACATTGTAGTACACTTGACACGATGGAACTCTCCAGTTCTAATCTTAGCTATGCCGTTTCCTTGTTGCAACTGTTTCTTGGCCAAAAAAATGAAGTTGACACTACTTCATTTCCAAGTAGTTTGTGAAAATCAGAGTCATTGCAATCCATTCTAATGCTTTCAAAAACTGAGGTGATGATAAGGACATGAGGTAATATTCTTAATAAATGTCACTCAGGTTGTAAATTGTAATTTCACATTTTAGACTTTGCTCCTGTGTCCTGAGGCAGCCTTTGAACACAAGGGCTTTGTCTCTTTCACCTAAGTTCCTTCTAATAACTTGTAAAATGGGGAGGATTTAATTTAATTTGAGCTAATCTTGAATTTCTTCCCTGGTTGGCTCAGTGGTAAAGAATGCACCTGCAGTGCAGGAGACTTGGGTTTGAACCTTGGGTCCGGAAGATCCCCTGGAGAAGGAAATGGCTACCCACTCCAGGATTCTTGCCTCGGAAATCCCATGGACAGAGGAGCCCCATAGAGTTGCAGAAGAGTCAGGCACAACTTAACGACTAAACAACAGAAACAATCTTGAACTTAAAACAAGCTGAAGGTAGACAGGTGTAGGCTTGGCAGTGGCAGTCAGATCCAGGTTTGAATCCTGCTCGACAATACTTTAGCTGCATATTCTTAGTCAAACTCTAATTTTCTAAACCTCAGTTTTCTCTCAATAAAACTAGAATAATAATACTACTGTTCAAGAAGGATATGACAATTTAGTGAGCTCTGGTGTGTCAGTGCTTGGGCATTCAGTAGGGCTGGTGTTCTTGTTTCCTCTCAGATGTTTGCAGAAGTCTCAGTGTCGCATGATGAGATGCAGCCTGTGGTTCCCACCTCCACACGTCTCACCTCACATTTTTCCCTCCATAGAAGAAAATGAAGCCACTTTAGGTCACTGACACCCTCCTTAGGAATAATAAATATTTCTTTCTCCGGGGATCTCTCAGTTCTGACCCAGACAGACTCTACCTTGAGCCACCAAGGAAGCCTGTAACACTTACTGGAGACACATTGTAGTACACTTGACACGATGGAACTCTCCAGTTCTAATCTTAGCTATGCCGTTTCCTTGTTGCAACTGTTTCTTGGCCAAAAAAATGAAGTTGACACTACTTCATTTCCAAGTAGTTTGTGAAAATCAGAGTCATTGCAATCCATTCTAATGCTTTCAAAAACTGAGGTGATGATAAGGACATGAGGTAATATTCTTAATAAATGTCACTCAGGTTGTAAATTGTAATTTCACATTTTAGACTTTGCTCCTGTGTCCTGAGGCAGCCTTTGAACACAAGGGCTTTGTCTCTTTCACCTAAGTTCCTTCTAATAACTTGTAAAATGGGGGAGGGGATTTAATTTAATTTGAGCTAATCTTGAATTTCTTCCCTGGTTGGCTCAGTGGTAAAGAATGCACCTGCAGTGCAGGAGACTTGGGTTTGAACCTTGGGTCCGGAAGATCCCCTGGAGAAGGAAATGGCTACCCACTCCAGGATTCTTGCCTCGGAAATCCCATGGACAGAGGAGCCCCATAGAGTTGCAGAAGAGTCAGGCACAACTTAACGACTAAACAACAGAAACAATCTTGAACTTAAAACAAGCTGAAGGTAGACAGGTGTAGGCTTGGCAGTGGCAGTCAGATCCAGGTTTGAATCCTGCTCGACAATACTTTAGCTGCATATTCTTAGTCAAACTCTAATTTTCTAAACCTCAGTTTTCTCTCAATAAAACTAGAATAATAATACTACTGTTCAAGAAGGATATGACAATTTAGTGAGCTCTGGTGTGTCAGTGCTTGGGCATTCAGTAGGGCTGGTGTTCTTGTTTCCTCTCAGATGTTTGCAGAAGTCTCAGTGTCGCATGATGAGATGCAGCCTGTGGTTCCCACCTCCACACGTCTCACCTCACATTTTTCCCTCCATAGAAGAAAATGAAGCCACTTTAGGTCACTGACACCCTCCTTAGGAATAATAAATATTTCTTTTCCCACCTTCTTCCTTTCAGTGTAATCTGACTTGGGTTCTTTTACTGCTTGACCTTCAAAGGGAATTTCAGTGGGTGAGAAAGCTTGAACTGTTTGGCTTCCTTGAACATATACAGAGCTATTCAGTCATATGTCCATGGGCTGTGTTTTCTTTTCAAAGTTACATGAGTGTGGAATTATTCTTGCAAGGCGCTTTTTTTTTTTTCCTTTAGACTTTCCCCAAAAAAGACCTTTTAAAATTTTACAGCCGGATAAGTAATATGGTGGTTAGCAAGGTTAATGTTTACCCACTCGCTGAAGGGAAAAGCAAACAATACATATCCAAACTCTGTTTAAGAATGTCCATAGAATTATGAATTCTGTTATCTTGACACCTTTATGGAGTCATAACAGCATGCTGTCTATGTGGGAGAGAGCTCTCAGTAGAAATGTTTACTGCATATGATTTAACTTTAGGCTTGAAGTAAGAAACAGACAGGTGAAAACATCTCTGTACTTTCTCACTCTGTTATTTTAAAATAACTCCCTGTTCCTTTTCATTCTAAAAAATACATGCTTCCATCAAACCAGCCTCCCCTTCATGCTGTTTCCCAGTCTTTGTGTTGTTTTTCTCCCCAACTTTTGAGCAGCAAGCGTACCTTTCCCACTCACTGCTTGCCCCCAGTGGGCCAGACTTCTTCATGGAGAGTGCTTGGACCAAAGTCTCAGGGGCCTCTGAGCTGCCAGATCCCGCAGCCACTCTTTCGTTACTCCTGCACTTGCTTTGCTAGTTTGTGATGAGTGATACTGCTTTCCATTCTCCCAAGTGTTTGCCTCCTTCAGCTTCCAGGACAGAGTTCTCTTCCTCCTTCTCTGACCCTTTCTTCTTCACCTCCTTTGCTGAATTCTTTTTTTCTACCTGTTTCCTAAATGTTAGTCATCTCCAGTGTTCTTTGACCTTTCAGCACTTTTGCACTCTGTATGTTACAAATATTATCATTTTCTATCTATATCCTGATGGGGAAAAGTGTAAGAAATGCTATTTAGATGGTTTGTGACTATTTCTTCTCATTTAAAAATTTTTGTATTTCTAGATTTCTTTAGGTCACTGACACCCTCCTTAGGAATAATAAATATTTCTTTTCCCACCTTCTTCCTTTCAGTGTAATCTGACTTGGGTTCTTTTACTGCTTGACCTTCAAAGGGAATTTCAGTGGGTGAGAAAGCTTGAACTGTTTGGCTTCCTTGAACATATACAGAGCTATTCAGTCATATGTCCATGGGCTGTGTTTTCTTTTCAAAGTTACATGAGTGTGGAATTATTCTTGCAAGGCGCTTTTTTTTTTTTCCTTTAGACTTTCCCCAAAAAAGACCTTTTAAAATTTTACAGCCGGATAAGTAATATGGTGGTTAGCAAGGTTAATGTTTACCCACTCGCTGAAGGGAAAAGCAAACAATACATATCCAAACTCTGTTTAAGAATGTCCATAGAATTATGAATTCTGTTATCTTGACACCTTTATGGAGTCATAACAGCATGCTGTCTATGTGGGAGAGAGCTCTCAGTAGAAATGTTTACTGCATATGATTTAACTTTAGGCTTGAAGTAAGAAACAGACAGGTGAAAACATCTCTGTACTTTCTCACTCTGTTATTTTAAAATAACTCCCTGTTCCTTTTCATTCTAAAAAATACATGCTTCCATCAAACCAGCCTCCCCTTCATGCTGTTTCCCAGTCTTTGTGTTGTTTTTCTCCCCAACTTTTGAGCAGCAAGCGTACCTTTCCCACTCACTGCTTGCCCCCAGTGGGCCAGACTTCTTCATGGAGAGTGCTTGGACCAAAGTCTCAGGGGCCTCTGAGCTGCCAGATCCCGCAGCCACTCTTTCGTTACTCCTGCACTTGCTTTGCTAGTTTGTGATGAGTGATACTGCTTTCCATTCTCCCAAGTGTTTGCCTCCTTCAGCTTCCAGGACAGAGTTCTCTTCCTCCTTCTCTGACCCTTTCTTCTTCACCTCCTTTGCTGAATTCTTTTTTTCTACCTGTTTCCTAAATGTTAGTCATCTCCAGTGTTCTTTGACCTTTCAGCACTTTTGCACTCTGTATGTTACAAATATTATCATTTTCTATCTATATCCTGATGGGGAAAAGTGTAAGAAATGCTATTTAGATGGTTTGTGACTATTTCTTCTCATTTAAAAATTTTTGTATTTCTAGATTTCTTACCCGAAAACATTGGGTTGACCAAAAAAATTCATTTGGGTTTTTCAGAAAAACTCGAACAAACATTTTGGCCAACCCAGTAATTGTAATATGTGACATGCTACTGTGACCAAAGGTGTCTCCATTCATAAAGTGGTAAAGACTATTGTGAGACATTAGCTACCTGGAATTGACTGTAGTGTGAAATAGCTGAGATAGAATGTGTCTACAAATTATTTGCCTAAAAAAGATCTAGACTTGTGTGTACACTCGCCTTATAAGATGACATCATATATTCCTACCCATGTGGCCTGTACTTAGGGTGGCAACATTTCCTGATTTTCCTGGAAGAGTTCCAGTTATACCTTATCCTGGCATCTTTCCTTGTTTAGCATTTGTCACTATCAAGGGATCTCCAGTTCAGAAAGTGTATTTTTAGGTTTATTTTTGTTGCCTATAGCTGGTCTCAGTTATTGCAGTTTTCTTGACAGTCATACACTTATTTTGATGTCGTTTTTAGGACTGTTTACCCTCCGTAATTCTGGAAAGAATAGTGTAGTGGTTCTTGCTTCATCTTTTGCAGAATACTTAAGGTAGGCATGGACACATCTGTAAGCTCTGGGAAGACAGGGCTGTATCTATCTTATTCCACTAGGTATATTTTCTCAGCACCTGTCAGATCACCTCAGCCAAATGTTTATTGAAAATATACATGGTATGAACTTGATGACTTAATGACAGCAGAGGTTTCCTAAAGTCTCTGATGAATCAGGTATCTTCAACTACAAATTCCTATTACCCAACACAGTGTATGGTGTTTGAGAATGGATCGACAAATGATTGAGCAGTCACTCTGAATCTTAACATTTGCAGTCTCTACCTAATGATACTGGCCCATTAAGATGGAGGCATGATGATTATAGTCTAATGTTAGTCATCTCCAGTGTTCTTTGACCTTTCAGCACTTTTGCACTCTGTATGTTACAAATATTATCATTTTCTATCTATATCCTGATGGGGAAAAGTGTAAGAAATGCTATTTAGATGGTTTGTGACTATTTCTTCTCATTTAAAAATTTTTGTATTTCTAGATTTCTTACCCGAAAACATTGGGTTGACCAAAAAAATTCATTTGGGTTTTTCAGAAAAACTCGAACAAACATTTTGGCCAACCCAGTAATTGTAATATGTGACATGCTACTGTGACCAAAGGTGTCTCCATTCATAAAGTGGTAAAGACTATTGTGAGACATTAGCTACCTGGAATTGACTGTAGTGTGAAATAGCTGAGATAGAATGTGTCTACAAATTATTTGCCTAAAAAAGATCTAGACTTGTGTGTACACTCGCCTTATAAGATGACATCATATATTCCTACCCATGTGGCCTGTACTTAGGGTGGCAACATTTCCTGATTTTCCTGGAAGAGTTCCAGTTATACCTTATCCTGGCATCTTTCCTTGTTTAGCATTTGTCACTATCAAGGGATCTCCAGTTCAGAAAGTGTATTTTTAGGTTTATTTTTGTTGCCTATAGCTGGTCTCAGTTATTGCAGTTTTCTTGACAGTCATACACTTATTTTGATGTCGTTTTTAGGACTGTTTACCCTCCGTAATTCTGGAAAGAATAGTGTAGTGGTTCTTGCTTCATCTTTTGCAGAATACTTAAGGTAGGCATGGACACATCTGTAAGCTCTGGGAAGACAGGGCTGTATCTATCTTATTCCACTAGGTATATTTTCTCAGCACCTGTCAGATCACCTCAGCCAAATGTTTATTGAAAATATACATGGTATGAACTTGATGACTTAATGACAGCAGAGGTTTCCTAAAGTCTCTGATGAATCAGGTATCTTCAACTACAAATTCCTATTACCCAACACAGTGTATGGTGTTTGAGAATGGATCGACAAATGATTGAGCAGTCACTCTGAATCTTAACATTTGCAGTCTCTACCTAATGATACTGGCCCATTAAGATGGAGGCATGATGATTATAGTCTAATGTGTTGCACATAAAGTACACAAGTGAGCCAGATGTTTCTTGATTATAATTATCTTTTTTATTTTTATTTTTTTTTACTGTTTTGGGCTCTTATGAGAAAGAAAGAGAAATGGTATTTAATCATGCCAAAAATGACCACCCCTCAGAAGGATTAATTGTATCACTTAGAAGATTTAGACCTTAGTTTACATCCAATACCTGATTCTTTAATCTGGAGTTCCCAGTGGGTATTCTAGGAATGGGTACCGTATGGCTGAAATACGAGTTCATTAGAACAGAGTTCAAAGCCTTGGGCTTTACCCAAAGGCATGTAAAACTATCATCTTATCTTGGGCCAGGACATGAACCAGGTTGGGAAGCACCATTAGTGATCTCTACAATAGGAATAGCAGATATTTAAACATCTTGGTACCATTGGTACTCAAGGATGTAACACTTTTTTTTCAAAAATGTTACCTTAGGCCATTTTTTCGTCTTCAGTTAAATACATGTCGTGCTTTAGCAGAAAGTAAATAGATCCAAATTGCCAAAGTCAAGGATCTTCATGAATCAAAGAAGCATTTCATCGGAGGTAACTTACAGCATACTGAATTAGAAATTATTTTTTATGATTAAAACGGTTGTGTATACATAAAGTAACTATGTACCTTCCCAATTCAAAAGGTCTGGGGATTTTTACAGACTGTGAACTGCTCAATTGGGGTTTCATTTCACAGCCCCACAATATTTTTATAACCAGGGGAAACGTTACAACAGCATGACTGTGGCTCTCTGTTGAAACTCCGCGGGTGTGTTATACTTGTGGGGAAAGGAGAAAAACGTGAATTCCGGCACAGTTTAACTAGTGAAAGGACATTTTAGTTAAACGTCCTATCAGATCTGCTTTTCTCAGGATTGTAATTTTCACAGAGCAGCACAAATAGAGGCCAGGTCCTTAGCAAAAAGATTAAGCAAACTGAATATGACTCAAACATTGCTTTGAAAGAGGAAAAAAAGTGATATTCCGCCAAGTTTACCAGTTTATCACGACTAATTCTAAAATCAGGCTTTGTCTGCCTTTCTCTAAAAGGCTAACACTTTGGGGTAATTTTTAGTCAACTCAGATGGTTTCTTACGTTGGTAATGAATTCCACTCTAGGAGAAATTATGTTATCAAAGGAAGTAGGTCTGAATTTGCCAACCGAGGTTTCTCCAGGAATGGCCATTGTGTTAACACCTAAGTGTACAGTATATATTTAATGGATGAAGGGATGAGTAAGTGAATAATTAAATGAAGACTCAGGCTAAGAGTTCATGTGTATAATGTATATTTAACATTTAGCCAAATTTCTTGGAAGCTAAAGCTAAGTGGAGAATATATGGATTCCACAACTCCTTTTTTTTTAAGCTCTGCTGGGTCTTAATTGCAGCACGTGGGCTTTACCCAAAGGCATGTAAAACTATCATCTTATCTTGGGCCAGGACATGAACCTTGGGACCATTAGGCCAATAATAGCAGATATTTAAACATCTTGGTACCATTGGTACTCAAGGATGTAACACTTTTTTTTCAAAAATGTTACCTTAGGCCATTTTTTCGTCTTCAGTTAAATACATGTCGTGCTTTAGCAGAAAGTAAATAGATCCAAATTGCCAAAGTCAAGGATCTTCATGAATCAAAGAAGCATTTCATCGGAGGTAACTTACAGCATACTGAATTAGAAATTATTTTTTATGATTAAAACGGTTGTGTATACATAAAGTAACTATGTACCTTCCCAATTCAAAAGGTCTGGGGATTTTTACAGACTGTGAACTGCTCAATTGGGGTTTCATTTCACAGCCCCACAATATTTTTATAACCAGGGGAAACGTTACAACAGCATGACTGTGGCTCTCTGTTGAAACTCCGCGGGTGTGTTATACTTGTGGGGAAAGGAGAAAAACGTGAATTCCGGCACAGTTTAACTAGTGAAAGGACATTTTAGTTAAACGTCCTATCAGATCTGCTTTTCTCAGGATTGTAATTTTCACAGAGCAGCACAAATAGAGGCCAGGTCCTTAGCAAAAAGATTAAGCAAACTGAATATGACTCAAACATTGCTTTGAAAGAGGAAAAAAAGTGATATTCCGCCAAGTTTACCAGTTTATCACGACTAATTCTAAAATCAGGCTTTGTCTGCCTTTCTCTAAAAGGCTAACACTTTGGGGTAATTTTAGTCAACTCAGATGGTTTCTTACGTTGGTAATGAATTCCACTCTAGGAGAAATTATGTTATCAAAGGAAGTAGGTCTGAATTTGCCAACCGAGGTTTCTCCAGGAATGGCCATTGTGTTAACACCTAAGTGTACAGTATATATTTAATGGATGAAGGGATGAGTAAGTGAATAATTAAATGAAGACTCAGGCTAAGAGTTCATGTGTATAATGTATATTTAACATTTAGCCAAATTTCTTGGAAGCTAAAGCTAAGTGGAGAATATATGGATTCCACAACTCCTTTTTTTTTAAGCTCTGCTGGGTCTTAATTGCAGCACGTGGGATCTTCCATCTTTGCTGTGGCATGAAGGATATTTTAGTTGCAGCACGTGGAATCTAATTCCCGGACCAGGGACCGAATTCAGGTCCCCTGCATTGAGAGTCTAGAGTCTTAGTCACTGGACCGTTATGGAAGTCCCTCCACAGCTCTTTATATCAGTAATCATGAGAGACAATCTTGTTTTCATACTTAGTTGTCAAGATATATCTTTATAGGGTTCTTTATAAAGCAACTTATTTAACACATTGAATAATAACAGTGGCTAGTTTTAGTAAGTACTTACTCTGTTGTGGGCACTTGCTCAATATTTTTGACTCAGTTTTCTGATTTAAATGTTTATTAATTCAAGTCAACTGTGCCCACACAGTCAGAATGACCATAGCCTGTGGGAGGGACAGTGAACCCCCATCAGAACAAGGAGAAGGAAGATCTGGGGCTCTGGAAGCTTTGTTATCTTAGTGCCTCTCTCCCTGGCCTTTTACTTCACCTGGTTGGTTGCTGAATTGGTGCTCCTTTGCCTCTGCCCAGAGTTCACACTGACTTCGCCACCTGCTGTCCATCAGGAATCAGGTCTCGGGATTCTGGCCTACTCAGAGTGCGCCCAAACTTGCCTTTGTTTTTTTGTTTCCTGCAAAATGTTTAATTATGAGCCAAACTGCATGCCGATAGTCTATTAGAATGAGTTGCCTTCAGAGTAACTTGTTGCAAACAATTGTGTCATGCCATCCATCTAGACATTGAACAACACCTGTCAAAGCTGATCACTTTGACTTTGGCATCATTAATAGTGACCTTGTATGTCACTGTAATTAGTAGTGACAGCATTTGGCTCCCAGGTTCAGGGCCTTCTGAGCCCTCTCCTAGAATGCTGTTACGGGGCTGCATGATTCATTCAGTTCCAGACCTTTGTCAAGTGGCTGTCCTGTGCCATGCCCTGGGGACATGCAGTTGAAAGAAACTGTCCTCCCTTTAGGTTAGGGATTCAAACCCAGATGGAGGAAGAAAGGGAGCTGGACAGATGGATGGAGCTCACAGTTTAGAAGGTTTGTATATTGAAAGGTTCCATGAGCAGCCATTGTCTAACTCTGCATACATTTTTAGTACTGATAGCTAAGGTCGCCTAATAAACTGTGGAGTAGCCTTTTTTAACGACCTATCCAAGGTACACTGTCGAAGATACACATCTGAGTATCTTTTCCTAACTTTGAGAAGTGTTTGAAAGTAGAGCATGAGGGTGAGGTACTCAGATGATTTCTTTATAATCAAAGCAGAAGTAAAAACCACTATTCTCCCAGCTGTCCACATCCAGAGCAGATGTCCTTGGGTTGGTCATCAGAGCGGCTTTCTGTCTCAAGGATAGCTAGAAGAGAATGTAGCAGGCTTCCTGAGACCGTGGAAGGCTGCTAGGATTTTAGGGAGCTCCATCCTAGTTCAGTTTCTTTAGCTCAGTTACAGACATGTGCCAGTCATACTCCAGAGAAATAAGATTGAATGTGAGTGACCTTAAAAGGAAAATGGTGGTTTGGAGTCCTAAGTTTCCATCTTATAGCTAGAAAGAAGGAACAGAAGTGCAAATAAAGCTCCCTTTAGGAATCCCACTGACTGCGTAGTAAACTGGGTGAAGTTATGATTATAAAGGTTTGACCAAACACTTAGTTCTGAGCTTGGAATGGCTTTCTCTCTGGATCCCTTATACATTTTATTGTCCAGGGGATGTTTACAGAAACTAACACTGGTAGCAGGCGATTTGTTCGTTAAGTGTATGTTGAAGTGTCTCCAGGTCAATAATGATGAGGTAACAAAAGATGTATTACATGTCTCTGGTCAAATTTTAACTCTGCTTGTGTCATGCCATCCATCTAGACATTGAACAACACCTGTCAAAGCTGATCACTTTGACTTTGGCATCATTAATAGTGACCTTGTATGTCACTGTAATTAGTAGTGACAGCATTTGGCTCCCAGGTTCAGGGCCTTCTGAGCCCTCTCCTAGAATGCTGTTACGGGGCTGCATGATTCATTCAGTTCCAGACCTTTGTCAAGTGGCTGTCCTGTGCCATGCCCTGGGGACATGCAGTTGAAAGAAACTGTCCTCCCTTTAGGTTAGGGATTCAAACCCAGATGGAGGAAGAAAGGGAGCTGGACAGATGGATGGAGCTCACAGTTTAGAAGGTTTGTATATTGAAAGGTTCCATGAGCAGCCATTGTCTAACTCTGCATACATTTTTAGTACTGATAGCTAAGGTCGCCTAATAAACTGTGGAGTAGCCTTTTTTAACGACCTATCCAAGGTACACTGTCGAAGATACACATCTGAGTATCTTTTCCTAACTTTGAGAAGTGTTTGAAAGTAGAGCATGAGGGTGAGGTACTCAGATGATTTCTTTATAATCAAAGCAGAAGTAAAAACCACTATTCTCCCAGCTGTCCACATCCAGAGCAGATGTCCTTGGGTTGGTCATCAGAGCGGCTTTCTGTCTCAAGGATAGCTAGAAGAGAATGTAGCAGGCTTCCTGAGACCGTGGAAGGCTGCTAGGATTTTAGGGAGCTCCATCCTAGTTCAGTTTCTTTAGCTCAGTTACAGACATGTGCCAGTCATACTCCAGAGAAATAAGATTGAATGTGAGTGACCTTAAAAGGAAAATGGTGGTTTGGAGTCCTAAGTTTCCATCTTATAGCTAGAAAGAAGGAACAGAAGTGCAAATAAAGCTCCCTTTAGGAATCCCACTGACTGCGTAGTAAACTGGGTGAAGTTATGATTATAAAGGTTTGACCAAACACTTAGTTCTGAGCTTGGAATGGCTTTCTCTCTGGATCCCTTATACATTTTATTGTCCAGGGGATGTTTACAGAAACTAACACTGGTAGCAGGCGATTTGTTACGTTAAGTGTATGTTGAAGTGTCTCCAGGTCAATAATGATGAGGTAACAAAAGATGTATTAACATGTCTCTGGTCAATAATTTTAATGACCTCTCGCTGCTGGCTCCTTTTTTAGGGGCTAATCACACCACTCGTCCATTGTCTCTTTTTCAGTTTGTGTTTGTTCCAGGCTGCTTTCTCAGTCAGGACAGCCTCTTTACTATTATTATTATTTCCCTTTTTATCTCTAGGCCTTGTGTCCAGCACACAGGGTGTAGTCCATAAATATTTGTTGAATGAAATGAAGCTTCCACTAGAGGGTATATTCAGGGAATCCTGTCGGTCCTGAAACATTTCTGAAATCCTATTGGACTGGGTGTGTGGTTAAGGGAACACTGCCAATAACTTGTAGAAGAGGCTGTGATGTGTGGAATAAAATGTGGAAGCCATTGATTTAGAGGCTTTTTTTGTAGTGTTCTATGAATAAGGTCTTCCTAACTCGAAAACGTGGGCCTTGACTTTTAGAATTCAAAGCTAAAAGAAAAAGCGAAACAATTCTCAACATTGTGTTAACACATTTTTAAAAAAAAATTTTGCCTTAGATCTACGTAAATGTGTTTAGAGTTATATTTCTTAGAGTTTTGAAGTAAGCTTTCTCTGTGAATAGCAGTACTCTAGAGAAAAATAAACAGTAGGTACTAAAATGTGAATACTAAAATATACTTGGTATAAAGGTTTTTTTATACTTCACAAGTTCTGAGTGTGCTCTGGTCCTCTACTTTCAGGCATTGAATGGATGGGTTTTGCCCAGCGTGGTATCTGATTTTGATAGGGTTTATATAAGAAGTTTTCTGAAAAATCTGGAATTTTTTTTCTTCAATACTTTTTTCAGTTGTTTTTGAGGTATCTAGTCCAAAGTAGTATTAGAAGAAAACTATTCTTAAAAGCATAATTTCTTTTCATAATGTTTGAAGGAGTAACATTAGTGAATTGTTTTATCAGTATATTGAATTATATCAGCTCTATAGTGTCTTATATAATTGTAATCCATGTCTGTTAACACTACATAATACCAGTAATACAGAGCTCTGTTGGAAAAAATGCTGAATCATTCCTTCTCATGCTGTATCTGAAGCATTTATTTTCTTTAACTGCATGAATTTTAGGTATCTGAGCTGGGTATGGGTATGTGCATCCATGCACAAATGAATATTGGAGGTTGAAGAAGCGTTTTAGTAATGAGAGTTAAGAGTTTATTACCTCGTTATGAACTTTAATTTGTTCTCCTTTGACTTATTTCGGTGAACAGTTTGAGAATTTTATCCTCACCAGCCTCTTGGGTATTCTCCCATTTTCCTGGTTTGACTGAGAAGACTGATTGTGAAAGTTGGAATCGGGTAGCACACTCATACCTAAATGGAAAGTGTAGGTTGAGTAATCAGGGTATATGCTTCTCTGTACAGTAAACCCTTTTCATTAAATGACATTTCAAAGCTAGTTGACCTTTTTCCTTTTAAAAGGGGCATGAAGACCTCTTACTGCAGATGGACAGATTTTTAAGTTTTAAATTAGGTGATCATACTTTTCTGTTTTAATGCTAGACTTTTCCTATATGCTAAATAATCTCATTAATGGAAGTTTTCCAGCAAACACTACCACATTTGTTATGCTAATAAACAGGGTGAAAAGAGAGCAAGATTTGAATCCTAGTCAGGGTTGTGCTCTTTCTAGTACAATTTGCCACCTTTGCCTATATGCTAAATAATCTCATTAATGTAAGTTTTCCAGCAAACACTACCACATTTGTTATGCTAATAAACAGGGTGAAAAGAGAGCAAAATTTGAATCCTAGTCAGGGTTGTGACTCAAGTGTTTTTGAGTGAATAAATGAAATTGAATGCAAAGCTTAATTGTCAGTCATTTTTTTAGAATGAATTTTGTGTACATAGTGCTATCATCATGCTACATACTAAGTTCAAGATTCAAGAAGTTGGCTTAATCATTTTCATGAAGGACAATTAAGATGGGCTTGCTCTCTCCTCTGCATATTAATTCAGCAGACATCTTTGGGGCCTTACTTTGAACTAGGTATTTCTAATACATGACCCACATGACCCTGAGAGGTAGATGTTGATATCAAGATTTTATAGGTGAGGCATGGATGCTCAGAGAAGATATATATAATTTTTTAATTTTCCATGTCTGTTAACACTACATAATACCAGTAATACAGAGCTCTGTTGGAAAAAATGCTGAATCATTCCTTCTCATGCTGTATCTGAAGCATTTATTTTCTTTAACTGCATGAATTTTAGGTATCTGAGCTGGGTATGGGTATGTGCATCCATGCACAAATGAATATTGGAGGTTGAAGAAGCGTTTTAGTAATGAGAGTTAAGAGTTTATTACCTCGTTATGAACTTTAATTTGTTCTCCTTTGACTTATTTCGGTGAACAGTTTGAGAATTTTATCCTCACCAGCCTCTTGGGTATTCTCCCATTTTCCTGGTTTGACTGAGAAGACTGATTGTGAAAGTTGGAATCGGGTAGCACACTCATACCTAAATGGAAAGTGTAGGTTGAGTAATCAGGGTATATGCTTCTCTGTACAGTAAACCCTTTTCATTAAATGACATTTCAAAGCTAGTTGACCTTTTTCCTTTTAAAAGGGGCATGAAGACCTCTTACTGCAGATGGACAGATTTTTAAGTTTTAAATTAGGTGATCATACTTTTCTGTTTTAATGCTAGACTTTTCCTATATGCTAAATAATCTCATTAATGGAAGTTTTCCAGCAAACACTACCACATTTGTTATGCTAATAAACAGGGTGAAAAGAGAGCAAGATTTGAATCCTAGTCAGGGTTGTGCTCTTTCTAGTACAATTTGCCACCTTTGCCTATATGCTAAATAATCTCATTAATGTAAGTTTTCCAGCAAACACTACCACATTTGTTATGCTAATAAACAGGGTGAAAAGAGAGCAAAATTTGAATCCTAGTCAGGGTTGTGACTCAAGTGTTTTTGAGTGAATAAATGAAATTGAATGCAAAGCTTAATTGTCAGTCATTTTTTTAGAATGAATTTTGTGTACATAGTGCTATCATCATGCTACATACTAAGTTCAAGATTCAAGAAGTTGGCTTAATCATTTTCATGAAGGACAATTAAGATGGGCTTGCTCTCTCCTCTGCATATTAATTCAGCAGACATCTTTGGGGCCTTACTTTGAACTAGGTATTTCTAATACATGACCCACATGACCCTGAGAGGTAGATGTTGATATCAAGATTTTATAGGTGAGGCATGGATGCTCAGAGAAGATAAGTAAAGTGCTAAAGATTTCTCTCCGGAACCAGTTGCATTCTATCACAATAACGTAGCATTCATTTAAAAACATATTTGAACTTAGAATGTACCTTGTCTAGCTGACAGTATCTACAATTACGCTATAATCTAGTCTACTTTCACTTTCCTATTTCTTCTGAGAGTTAGTTCTGGCAGTACAATTAACAAAGATTGAGGTCTGGCTTCTAAATTTTAAGTTTTACTGGGATATGGTTCATATACCATAAAATTCACCCACTTTGAGGGTATATAGTTCAGTGTTTTTTTAGTATATTCACAGGGTTATCCAGCCATCATAATTTCTAATTTCTGAATCTTACTGTTGGTTATTGGTTTATTCCACTATTATTGACCATAAAAAATAGAATCATGTATCATAAGATAATATAGATCCATACTCTATTATTTTTTGATTCATCTTTGTCCAACCAAAGTGTAGTAACTTCCCCCTTTCCATTCTAGTACTAAAAGCCTTCTTCACTATCCATGAGAAATGTTTGCTTACAGAAAGATTAAGCTAATTTTCATATGTGCCATAGAGAAGTCTTAGAATGTGAAATCCACTTCCTTATAATGTAATTTTTTAAAGTTCTTTGCAGTAGACATATTATAAAGGAGAACCCAAAGCATGTATGAATTAGTACTTGTTAATATGCCTTCCTCTGGAAATCCCCTAATAACCATTGATAGCCATTTTAATAACCGTTGATAGCCAGTCTGAGTCCTCACTCCCTAGGGAGATCAAGCCTCAAGATATCTAGGTGTGAGCTCCTCTCTCACTGACTTGACTTTTAGATTCAAAAGTCACCTGAAGATCATAATCGACTTAATAAACTGTATTATATGAATATGTATTTAATGTATTTTGTACACATGCACAGTATATGAAAAGCAACTTTTATTTTCAAAGCGCCACTGTACCTTTAATTCAGTTCATGGCTGAAACACTTTGAGTTTTGCACCCAGTTTTTGATAAGTGAAATAGGAGAATGGACACATTAATTTAACTCCTGTATTCAAGATAAGAGCTAGTCAGTGATTGGCATAACAGGAAAATACTGATTTTAAATTCTGCCTTATGGCCCACCCAGGCACTTCCTTGTAACAGCATTTAAACCATCCTTGGTTTCTATCTCTTGCCTTAGTCATTAAATATGATATCTATACAGGGATCTACAAGACTAATAATAGAATGACATTAGAATTACTTATAGTTTCTGTAACAATTTTTCCCATGATTCTATGCCATTAGTTATTTCTTCTGCTCAAATTATATTGCACCCCCCCCACCACTCCATAAAATTCACCCACTTTGAGGGTATATAGTTCAGTGTTTTTTTAGTATATTCACAGGGTTATCCAGCCATCATAATTTCTAATTTCTGAATCTTACTGTTGGTTATTGGTTTATTCCACTATTATTGACCATAAAAAATAGAATCATGTATCATAAGATAATATAGATCCATACTCTATTATTTTTTGATTCATCTTTGTCCAACCAAAGTGTAGTAACTTCCCCCTTTCCATTCTAGTACTAAAAGCCTTCTTCACTATCCATGAGAAATGTTTGCTTACAGAAAGATTAAGCTAATTTTCATATGTGCCATAGAGAAGTCTTAGAATGTGAAATCCACTTCCTTATAATGTAATTTTTTAAAGTTCTTTGCAGTAGACATATTATAAAGGAGAACCCAAAGCATGTATGAATTAGTACTTGTTAATATGCCTTCCTCTGGAAATCCCCTAATAACCATTGATAGCCATTTTAATAACCGTTGATAGCCAGTCTGAGTCCTCACTCCCTAGGGAGATCAAGCCTCAAGATATCTAGGTGTGAGCTCCTCTCTCACTGACTTGACTTTTAGATTCAAAAGTCACCTGAAGATCATAATCGACTTAATAAACTGTATTATATGAATATGTATTTAATGTATTTTGTACACATGCACAGTATATGAAAAGCAACTTTTATTTTCAAAGCGCCACTGTACCTTTAATTCAGTTCATGGCTGAAACACTTTGAGTTTTGCACCCAGTTTTTGATAAGTGAAATAGGAGAATGGACACATTAATTTAACTCCTGTATTCAAGATAAGAGCTAGTCAGTGATTGGCATAACAGGAAAATACTGATTTTAAATTCTGCCTTATGGCCCACCCAGGCACTTCCTTGTAACAGCATTTAAACCATCCTTGGTTTCTATCTCTTGCCTTAGTCATTAAATATGATATCTATACAGGGATCTACAAGACTAATAATAGAATGACATTAGAATTACTTATAGTTTCTGTAACAATTTTTCCCATGTGTCTATGCCATTGAGTTTCTATTTCTTCTGCTCAAATTATATTCACTCCCCACCACTCCATGGCACTTCCCATCCTTCCAGTCTCATCTGAAAAACCAGATCTCTGAAGTCCTCCCACTTACCCAGTGCAGCTGTGAGTTTGCCCTGCCCTGTGCCTCTCCTATACTTTGCATTAACCAGGTCAGAGCAATTTTCTTACCATGTTTTAACAACACACTTACTGCTTGTTGTCCCCCATTACAGCAGGAGCTCCTTGAGGGACCATTTCTGTCTTCTCCTCCATGGTGCCCAATTCGTGTTTTTCTTGCAGTCTGAGTGAATGTCATGAAAGGTGGTTTTAGGGAAGGTGTTAATTACATAATCTCATTCCTCTGTCTCCTCAAAGCCAAGGGCAACAGTGAGAAGGTCCTTCCTTCAAGAGCCAAGCCTTAGCCAACAGCACAGTCACTGGATGACAGTGTGATCGAGAAAGAGATTTGAAGATGAAAGATTCTGTTAGCTCTGTCACTTAATTGGCTCAGGAAGGTCATTTAAGAGTTTCGTGCCTCAGGTTTCCTCATATGCTTGGGCAATAGTAACACCTAGGTTATTGTGCGAATCAAATGAGATGTTTTAGGGCTTCCCTGGTAGCTCAGATGGTAAAGAATCTGCCCGCAAGGCAGGAGACCTGGGTTGGGCAGGTCTTCCGGAGAAGGAAATGGCTACCCACTCTAGTACTCTTGACTAGAAAATTCCATAGACTGAGGAGCCTGGCAGACTACAGTCCATTTCGTGGAGAAGTAGCTTGCAAACTGTGGTACTGCAAATATGAGAAGTAGAGAGGCAAAATCTGGGAGAAATAACAGGTGGTTTGGCCTTAAATTCGATTTTAAATCCAGACTCCACCACTAATTATTTGACTTCCACGACTTAACTCCTGAGAGCCTTTTTGTTTTTTTCCTTCTTGTCAAAGGAAAATAATATCACTCTGGCAGCTAAGAGTAATGTCCTGAAGGTTAGATGGAATTCAGGCAGTGTTTTTTTATTTCTTAGTCATTAAATATGATATTTATACCGGGATCTACAAGACTAATAATAGAATGACATTAGAATTACTTATAGTTTCTGTAACAATTTTTCCCATGTGTCTATGCCATTGAGTTTCTATTTCTTCTGCTCAAATTATATTCACTCCCCACCACTCCATGGCACTTCCCATCCTTCCAGTCTCATCTGAAAAACCAGATCTCTGAAGTCCTCCCACTTACCCAGTGCAGCTGTGAGTTTGCCCTGCCCTGTGCCTCTCCTATACTTTGCATTAACCAGGTCAGAGCAATTTTCTTACCATGTTTTAACAACACACTTACTGCTTGTTGTCCCCATTACAGCAGGAGCTCCTTGAGGGACCATTTCTGTCTTCTCCTCCATGGTGCCCAATTCGTGTTTTTCTTGCAGTCTGAGTGAATGTCATGAAAGGTGGTTTTAGGGAAGGTGTTAATTACATAATCTCATTCCTCTGTCTCCTCAAAGCCAAGGGCAACAGTGAGAAGGTCCTTCCTTCAAGAGCCAAGCCTTAGCCAACAGCACAGTCACTGGATGACAGTGTGATCGAGAAAGAGATTTGAAGATGAAAGATTCTGTTAGCTCTGTCACTTAATTGGCTCAGGAAGGTCATTTAAGAGTTTCGTGCCTCAGGTTTCCTCATATGCTTGGGCAATAGTAACACCTAGGTTATTGTGCGAATCAAATGAGATGTTTTAGGGCTTCCTGGTAGCTCAGATGGTAAAGAATCTGCCCGCAAGGCAGGAGACCTGGGTTGGGCAGGTCTTCCGGAGAAGGAAATGGCTACCCACTCTAGTACTCTTGACTAGAAAATTCCATAGACTGAGGAGCCTGGCAGACTACAGTCCATTTCGTGGAGAAGTAGCTTGCAAACTGTGGTACTGCAAATATGAGAAGTAGAGAGGCAAAATCTGGGAGAAATAACAGGTGGTTTGGCCTTAAATTCGATTTTAAATCCAGACTCCACCACTAATTATTTGACTTCCACGACTTAACTCCTGAGAGCCTTTTTTTTTTTTTCCTTCTTGTCAAAGGAAAATAATATCACTCTGGCAGCTAAGAGTAATGTCCTGAAGGTTAGATGGAATTCAGGCAGTGTTCCACTTGTGTTCCATCAATATGTACAACTGTTAGCAGCCAGCGCTTTTGCACATTGTGTATTAATACCTCTGCACCCTCTTTTCTGTGGCAGATTGTATGTACCCCAGGGAGAGCAGGCTCTTCCTCTCGGGCTGGAGAGAGGACAGCCAGGGGAGGCCGCTGAAGGAAGTTACTGGTTCTCCCAGCCTGTGACTCCACCTGGCCTGGTGTGCCTTGAGACAAGGGTGAGGCAGAACCTCAGTCAGCAGCGTCCTGTTTCTGCTGCAGATTCTTTTACTGTTTCTTTCTGAAATTCCATATCAAAGTTAAAACGTGTATACCAAAAAAGGTACCAGCCTAAGTGTATAGATCACGTTTTATAAACTGAACACACCCATGTAACCAGATCATTCATTCTCATTATTGCCTGATGTTCCACTTTGTAAATGCACCACATTTGATTCTTCTTTCTAGTGCTGATGGCCATTTGGATAGTCTCCAGTTCAGGGCTCTTGCAAAGAAGACTGTTCGGACAGTTCTTATTCATGTCTTTTGATGGGTATTTGTATTTTTCATGGGTATATACCTAGCAATGGGAGTGCTGGTTATATATTCAGTTTTACTAGATATTAAAAAATTTCCCAACATACTTATATAAATTCACACTCCCATCAGCAGTATTTGAGTTCTAATTGTTTCACATCCTCAGTATTATCTGTGTTTTTCATTTTAGGGGTTCTGGTGGACTTTATGAGATTGTGTAGCATTTTGGAAGTGGAATCATTTGGCCCCCAAAGCTTCCACTTTAATACTTTGATTTTCAGGAATGCATTGTGTACAGAAGCAGGGGGTTGTGTAAGATGCAAAGCTCCCGGTATGGTGCCTGGTATATGGAAGGAAGATGACAAATGATAGCTGCTGTCATTACCCTCCTCGTCATCATCATCATTGTCATTATCACTACTCAGGGTTCCTAGAGAGAGAGTGGGACATGGTAGATCCTGAGGTGAATAAAATATCACCTCTACCCAGGAAGAGCTTCAGAGCTAGTTGAAGAGACCAGCACTGGAAGTGGATTATTTTTAGATGGTATGATAAGAGCTTGAAAAGAGAATGCTGGAGTTGGGGCTTGAAGAGTAAGTCGGAGTTCAACAGAAAGGAGAAAAAAAAAAACGGAAATGGGCTGGAGGAAATGGCAGGGGCACAAACCCTTGGTGGCAAGTGGCTGCCATAGACATTATGCTAGAAGAGAAGAGCCACCCGAGGCAGGAGCCGTTAAGTGCTGGTGTTGGTCTTGTTACCCTTGCTGGGATGCATGGGGCAGAGCTGGTGACCATTCAGAGTCAGTGTGACGTTACGGTCCTTTGCTGCTATTCTCCACCCTGCATCTTTTCCCTTTTCTTCCTCCCTAAGAAAGTGGTTCTCCTCCTCTCTCTCTGGGGATCAAAACCCGTCCGAAGTACAAGGTGCTTGAAAACTACCGTTGAAGCTTGGAGAGCTGCAAAATCTCAAGGTTACAAGGATCCTATAGTTTCTTTCTGGCAAATAGCTCTATTTTTGTGTGGGTCCTGGTTGCTTGTGGTAGCAGTTAAGTTTATTAAATGCTTTTTTTGCCCAGCAGCATATGTAGACCATGCATAAATGTTCTTGAGGCATTTTGGTGATAAAGGTGACGATCAAGAACCCATACAGTGTTTGATTGAGCATCAGCTGTGTGTCAGGCATTGGCTTCGTAGCAATGAGGAAAATGGACATGATCCCTATCGCTGTGGAACCTAGAATCTTAGGATCAGACAAGTAAGCAGTTGGTTCTACAGTGTGATAAGGGCTGTAATGGATAGAGGGTCCTGTGGGAGCACATTAGAGAAGCACTTCATCCAGACTAGAGATCAAGGAGGGCTTCCTGGAAAAGGCAAGAGGAACCTGATACCCTTGTGGGGAGGCAAGGAAAGTGAGGAGAAAGTATTCCAGGTAGAGGAAACATTGCATAGGAGGAGCAGAGTACAAGGGAGGTTGGCTGATTGGAGAAGCTGGAAGAAGAAGCTCAAAGAAGAAAGTGTTTTGTCATTTAATGTTTTCATTTGCATCTGTGTCATAATGTTTTTGTTTGCCTGTTTTCTAGGAATGTTCACCCTTGCAGAAGTTGCTTCACTTAATGACATTCAGCCGACTTACCGAATCCTGAAACCATGGTGGGACGTATTTATGGATTACCTGGCTGTCGTTATGTTGATGGTAGCCATCTTTGCAGGAACCATGCAACTTACCAAAGATCAGGTGGTCTGCTTACCAGTCTTGCCATCTCCTGTAAATTCAAAGGCCCACACACCACCAGGAAATGCCGACATTACCACTAACATCCCGAAGACGGAATCAGCCACAGACCGAGACCAAGAAGGGTGGATAACAAATGAGATTTCCTTTGGCGCATCTGCTGTGACACCTGACATACCTCTCAGAGCCACATATCCTCACACAGATTCCACGGTTCCAAATCAGGAGGCCAAGAAAGAGAAGATAGACCCAACAGGCCGGAAAACAAACTTGGATTTTCAGCAGTATGTGTTTATTAATCAGATGTGTTACCACCTGGCCCTTCCGTGGTATTCTAAGTACTTCCCCTACCTTGCTCTTATCCATACTATTATTCTCATGGTCAGTAGCAATTTTTGGTTCAAATATCCCAAAACATGCTCAAAGGTAGAGCATTTTGTCTCCATCTTAGGAAAGTGCTTTGAATCTCCTTGGACCACGAAAGCGTTGTCTGAGACAGCATGTGAAGACTCGGAAGAAAACAAGCAGAGAATAACCGGTGCCCAGACTCTACCAAAGCATGTGTCTACCAGCAGTGATGAAGGGAGCCCCAGTGCCAGCACCCCAATGATCAACAAGACTGGCTTCAAATTTTCAGCCGAGAAGCCGGTGATTGAAGTCCCCAGTATGACCATCCTGGATAAAAAGGACGGGGAACAGGCCAAAGCCCTTTTTGAGAAAGTGCGGAAGTTCCGTGCTCACGTGGAAGACAGCGACCTGATCTACAAACTCTATGTGGTGCAAACAGTTGTCAAAACAGCCAAGTTCATTTTTATCCTCTGCTACACGGCAAACTTTGTCAACACCATCAGCTTTGAACACGTCTGCAAGCCCAAAGTGGAGCACCTAACTGGCTACGAGGAGTTCGAGTGTACCCACAACATGGCGTATATGCTGAAAAAGCTGCTCATCAGTTACATCTCCATTATTTGTGTGTATGGTTTTATCTGCCTCTACACTCTCTTCTGGTTATTCAGGATTCCTCTGAAGGAATATTCTTTTGAAAAAGTCAGAGAAGAGAGCAGTTTCAGTGACATTCCGGATGTCAAAAATGATTTTGCGTTCCTTCTCCACATGGTAGACCAGTATGACCAACTCTATTCTAAGCGTTTTGGGGTGTTTTTGTCAGAAGTCAGTGAAAATAAACTTAGGGAAATTAGTTTGAACCACGAGTGGACTTTTGAAAAACTGAGGCAGCACGTGTCACGCAACGCCCAGGATAAGCAGGAGCTCCATCTGTTTATGCTGTCAGGTGTGCCCGATGCTGTCTTTGACCTCACAGACCTGGATGTGCTAAAACTCGAGCTGATTCCAGAAGCTAAAATTCCTGCTAAGATTTCTCAGATGACTAACCTCCAAGAGCTTCACCTGTGCCACTGCCCTGCAAAGGTGGAACAGACTGCTTTTAGCTTTCTCCGTGATCACTTGAGATGCCTTCACGTAAAGTTCACTGACGTGGCAGAAATTCCCGCCTGGGTGTATCTGCTCAAAAACCTTCGTGAACTGTACTTGATAGGCAATTTGAACTCTGAAAACAATAAGATGATCGGACTTGAGTCTCTCCGCGAGTTGCGGCACCTTAAGATTCTCCACGTGAAGAGCAATTTGACCAAAGTCCCCTCCAACATTACGGATGTGGCCCCACATCTCACCAAGTTAGTCATTCATAATGACGGCACTAAACTCCTGGTACTGAACAGCCTTAAGAAAATGATGAATGTCGCCGAGCTTGAACTCCAGAACTGTGAGCTCGAGAGAATCCCACATGCTATTTTCAGCCTCTCTAATTTACAGGAACTAGATTTAAAGTCAAACAACATCCGCACAATTGAAGAAATCATCAGTTTCCAGCATTTAAAACGACTGACTTGTTTAAAATTATGGCATAATAAAATTGTCACCATTCCGCCCTCCATAACGCACGTCAAAAACCTGGAGTCGCTTTATTTCTCTAATAACAAGCTCGAATCCCTCCCGGTGGCAGTGTTTAGTTTACAGAAACTCAGATGCTTAGATGTAAGTTATAACAACATTTCCATGATCCCAATAGAAATAGGATTGCTTCAGAACCTGCAGCATTTGCATATCACGGGGAACAAAGTGGACGTTCTGCCCAAACAGCTGTTTAAATGTGTTAAGTTGAGGACTTTGAATCTGGGGCAGAACTGCATCACGTCCCTCCCAGAGAAAATCGGTCAGCTGTTGCAGCTCACCCAGCTGGAACTGAAGGGGAACTGTTTGGACCGCCTGCCAGCCCAGCTGGGCCAGTGTCGCCTGCTCAAGAAAAGCGGGCTTGTGGTGGAAGATCACCTTTTTGACACCCTGCCCCTTGAAGTCAAAGAAGCGTTGAATCAAGACATAAATATTCCCTTTGCAAATGGGATTTAAACTGAGATCCTGTGTGCACATCCATGTGCAAGGACAATTTCCTAGATTGCATATGCTCACGTACCAGTTATTGCAAGATGATGCATTTTAGGAGTAGATACACCTTTAAAAAAACAACAACACGGAGAGGATGCGTAGAAGGCTGATAGAAGACATAACTGAATGTTCAACGTTTGTAGTGTTTTAAGTCATTCACTTCCAGACCTTTTCTTTTTCTTTTTTCTGGGGAAAGGGAAGAAAAAGTTATAATCACTAATCTGTTTCTTTTTAAATTGTTTGTAACTTGGATGCTGCCGCTACTGAATGTTTACAAATTGCTTGCCTGCTAAAGTAAATGATTAAATTGACATTTTCTTACTATACCACCTTTTTTGGAGGTGTCTTGATTTTAACTCAGACCACTGAAGACCCATCAGGTCAATTTAGATTTGCTGAAATACCGATTTCTTTTGTTTTCATTTAAAGCACTTGCAATAAACACTTCTTATAATATTGAACTGGTGCTACCACTTCTGAGAATCCCATGTTATAGGTTTTGCACTCTTAAAGACCTGGAATGCAGCAGAAGTGTTGTTGATTGTTGAGGGAGTTTGTTTGCTTTTTAGGAATAAATAACAAGAAAACAACAAAAAAACCGCTATCCTTACTAACAGTTATTTTTCCAGAGTCTGGGGTTCTGATTATATGATACTCTTTTCTATCACTACTACTATAGTGCTGGAATAACTAGAAAATGTTATTTTAAAATAAATGTAATTACAATCAAAATAAATTTTAATGGCTTAATGACTAACATCCTTCTAGTATATCACCATTTGGAAGATAACACAAATTCAAAACAAATATCATTAAATAACTTGCCCTTTCCATTGTTGTGGGGGGAAAAATAGGATTTGTAGTTCATTGAGTTGGAAAACTGACTATTTCTATTCATTTTAGTGACAGGCCATGCTTTATAGCTAGGAAGGTCATGTCCAGGAAAATACTGGCAGAATGTACTTTTTGCATGGTGGTATTTCCTTCTTTGTCACAAAGTGGCTAATCGATCTCAGAAAATCAAAAAATATCCCACCACCTGTTTGGGTATTTGTTCGCAGATATTTCATAAACTTTTCTACAGGAGTGTTTTTTTTTTTTCTTTTCACAAGAACTATCTAACACTCTGGATGCCAAAGGACTGTCCTCTCCCTATCAGACTGGACTCATTTAGTGAAACACTTGGATAGTCCCTTGTCACACCTTAGCGTGGCTTGAAAAGATGTTCCAGAGAATGTGAAAAGACAGACTCTTATGCATGCTTTTCCTCCCCCACATTGATCTCTGGGGCTACTAGCCTGTTGCAAGTGGTGGTGATCTTTGCCTGCTGGAAACTTCTGAATATTTACCTTGAGAGGTGTTACCACTGATAGCAGAGACTGCGGCCCCTGTGCCTGAATTAGCAACTGACCCCAGCATCAGCATCCTGGCCATTCTCTCTCTTCCTAAAAGACTTGAGGTAGGTAGAAGACTGACTTATAAAAGGCCAGGTAAGGCCAGGTTTAGAAAATCAGAGGACAGTGACCAAGTTTTGGCATAAACAAGTTCTCTCCGGTGCAGGCCTCTTCCATTTCTCTCGCATTCACTTATGAGTTCGCTGGTGTTGACGATGTACCTACTTTGTGCCTTGCAGATTCAGGGGACTGGGAGTTCACTGTTGGAATAAGTCACAGCCTAGGGTTTATAACCAAGTGTGTGAGGTCATATCAATTAGGCAACTAATACAGATGATTGGTTATGCTTCTCATGTAGAGGGTGTACAGAACCTGTGCCTGAATAACAGCTGGGAGGGGGCACGTTTGGTTCAAGTGGAGTTTCTGGGAAGTTTCCCCTTAGAAGTCTGCCTGTCAGACTCCTGGATGTTTCCTCCCTACCAGCCCCACAAGGGCACTGTTCTCCCTGTAGAGTAAGGCCACTTCTTGAAATTGGTACAGCATCTTTAGGATGCCATACTATCTTGCTGTGAGATAAACAGGCCAGATCTTATGATCCTTGCTTTATGGACTAGGAAGCTTGTTCTGCCCTTTAAAAAGTGCATGGGTCTACGGCCATACCACCCTGAACGAACCTAATCACGTCTGAAAAAGTGCATGGTGTTCTTTTTTTTAATTTGTGTTTGGCTATTCTGGGTTTTCACTGCTGCCACAGGTTCTTCTCTAATTGCAGGGGGTGGGGGCGACTCTCTAGTTGAGGTGAGCAGGCTTCTTGTTGCCATGATTTCTCTTGTGGAACTTAGGCTCTAGAGCACACAGGCTTCAGTAGTTGCAGCACATGGGCTCCATAGTTGGGGCTCTGAGTCTCTAGAGCACAGGCTCAATAGTTGCAGCTCACGGGCTTAGTTCCTGCACAGCATGTGGAATCTTCCCAGATCAGGGATCAAACAGATGTCTCCTGCATTGGCAGGCGAACTCCATACCTCTGAGCTACCAGGGAAGCCCCTGCATGGTGTTCTTGTAGGGTACAGGTGACGGCCTACCCACACCTCACCTTGCTCATCTGAGAAGAGGCCAATAGGAGCCCAGAGCCTGACCCTTTCACAGCTTGACCACTGGCAGCTGCCCTTAGGCACCTGTTTCCTTATCAATACTTGGGACTTAGTCACTTAGAACTAATTGGTAATACATGCCTTCAAACAATGTCATTGCTCTTGCCCAAACTTCTATTGACTTTATAGCCCTTAATGATTTACTTGAACTCTGACACGCTCAATTGATTTAAATGCCCCATTCCTTGCCACTGTTTGCAAATAGCCATATTTTAACAGAGGCTTCCTAAGAAATGCTGATTCATCTAACAGACTTCAAATACGCTGGGTGTTGGAGTCTCAATAAAACAGCAGATGAGATTATGGGCCCAAATATAGTGTCAGCCCATATGTCTTCACAAATTTATGTTGGCACCACATGCTCTAGACATGTGGAAAACACAAGTTAAAATGTACAAGTTTGGCTTACTAGCATTTTCATATCTTTTTCTAAAGTCCCTTGAGCACCATTTGAAGAAAATTATTTTGAAGTATCTTTAAATGTTCCATGTATATGTGAGTCCCACAGACTCTGAGAAAATCTGGCTTATTTTCAGCTGTTTGACTTTTTTTTCCCATCAACATTCAGTTGTCTCAACAGAGAGGATTAGCTTTTTCAGGGGTTCCGAACTGAGTTGTTACTAGGGCCCCATTCATAGTGGTGATTTGTTGTCGCTTGGTCGTGTCCAACTCTGTGCAACCCCATGGGCTGTAACCCACCAGGCTCCTTTGTCCATGGAATTTTCCTGGCAAGAATACTGGAGTGGTCTGTCATTTCCTCCTCCAGAGGGTCTTCCAGACCCAGGGATGAAACCCCTGTCTGCTGTCTCATTGCAGGCGGATTCTTAGCAATTTAATAATAGGCAGAAAGAGTTCATTCTGTGTAAGCCCTGGACAACAGTCCGGGTGGTTTGACATTTTTCACATGCAGTGGAAAAGGTCTTATGTTTTATTAATATTATTGCTAGTACTTTTGCTTGACTGTGTCCCCTGGACTCGACTTAAGCCAGCAACTGAGCTCAAAGTTGCTGATGGAGCAGACTCCCAAGTGCCCTTGAGACCAACACCCACTGGTTGTTTCCATTCACCTGCTGAAGCGAAGCCAGAGGGCTGTCCTCTCCCTCAGACCTCTGGCAGCACTTGCGTCAGTAATTCATTCCAATAAAATGGTCTCTTTATCATCCCTAAACAAAGACTGGACTAACAAAAAGTCCCTTTCATGAAAAGAAGAAGGAAACAAAAAACCCCGGACAATAGTTTTCAACTGTCCTCTTACTTGTGACTGCAACACAAAGAAGTGGCTCCATCTGGCCCTGACCAGCTGCGGCCCTTCTGGGACAGTACGCCAGGTATTAGAAGGGTTGTCTGCTGATGGGGAGCAGGGGCAGAAGACCAGCAGGCCAGAGCCTTCACCCCTCAAGTCTGGCCTAGGCTGGGGAGGTGGTGACGCCACCAGTATCAGAGGAAGAAGCCCCTTAACTCACCAGTCTTAAAATTCCAAACAGGAGGGGCTTCCCTGATGGTCCAGTGGGTAGCGACACCGCCTTGCAGTGCAAGGGGCGCCGGTTCGATCCCTGGCCTGGGAAAATCCCACGTGCCGCGGAGCGGCTGGACCGATGTGCCCAACTACCGAGCGGGAGCTGGTGGAGCAGCCCCTGTTTTTCCAGTGTCCAAGCTGTTTGACTTTTTTCCATCAACATTCAGTTGTCTCAACAGAGAGGATTAGCTTTTCAGGGTTCCGAACTGAGTTGTTACTAGGGCCCCATTCATAGTGGTGATTTGTTGTCGCTTGGTCGTGTCCAACTCTGTGCAACCCCATGGGCTGTAACCCACCAGGCTCCTTTGTCCATGGAATTTTCCTGGCAAGAATACTGGAGTGGTCTGTCATTTCCTCCTCCAGAGGGTCTTCCAGACCCAGGGATGAAACCCCTGTCTGCTGTCTCATTGCAGGCGGATTCTTAGCAATTTAATAATAGGCAGAAAGAGTTCATTCTGTGTAAGCCCTGGACAACAGTCCGGGTGGTTTGACATTTTTCACATGCAGTGGAAAAGGTCTTATGTTTTATTAATATTATTGCTAGTACTTTTGCTTGACTGTGTCCCCTGGACTCGACTTAAGCCAGCAACTGAGCTCAAAGTTGCTGATGGAGCAGACTCCCAAGTGCCCTTGAGACCAACACCCACTGGTTGTTTCCATTCACCTGCTGAAGCGAAGCCAGAGGGCTGTCCTCTCCCTCAGACCTCTGGCAGCACTTGCGTCAGTAATTCATTCCAATAAAATGGTCTCTTTATCATCCCTAAACAAAGACTGGACTAACAAAAAGTCCCTTTCATGAAAAGAAGAAGGGGGAAACAAAAACCCTGGAAAATAGTTTTCAACTGTCCTCTAACTTGTGACTGCAACACAAAGAAGTGGCTCCATCTGGCCCTGACCAGCTGCGGCCCTTCTGGGACAGTACGCCAGGTATTAGAAGGGTTGTCTGCTGATGGGGAGCAGGGGCAGAAGACCAGCAGGCCAGAGCCTTCACCCCTCAAGTCTGGCCTAGGCTGGGGAGGTGGTGACGCCACCAGTATCAGAGGAAGAAGCCCCTTAACTCACCAGTCTTAAAATTCCAAACAGGAGGGGCTTCCCTGATGGTCCAGTGGGTAAGGACACCGCCTTGCAGTGCAAGGGGCGCTGGTTCGATCCCTGGCCTGGGAAAATCCCACGTGCCGCAGAGCGGCTGGACCGATGTGCCCAACTACCGAGCGGGAGCTGTGGAGCACATGCGCTCAGAGCGGGTGCTCTGCGACAACAGAGGCCACTGCGACGGGAGGCCCACACAGGCCAAAGAACAAAGATGGATGAAAATGGACAAATGAAAGACCAATAGAAGTGGCCTGCCCGCTCCCCTCCCTCCCCAACCCGCCCCCTGCCCCCTCCCCACAAAAAATTCCAAAGAGGAATTAGCGGCCCCATCTTCATCCTTAACTACTTCTGGAAATACAATGTATAAATTGCCCCAGGTTAGCCACAGCTTGCTGGTGGAAATGAGCAAGCTGTTTTGTTTGGTCAGTCCTGCAGGGTTCCACCTCTGACCCCTCTGCTAAAAACTGCCCTCTGTCCTGCCTGCTGTCTCTCTCGTCAGTTCGTTCTTTGCTTCCAAGATTTCAGGCTCTGGAGTGAGTGTTTGGATGTGAATCCCACCTCAGCCTCAGCTGTATGATCATAGCAGGCAACTTGACCTCTCTAAGCTTCAGTTTCTTTATCTGTAAATGGGAATAATAATGTGTGTGTGTGCCAAGTTGCTTCAGTCATATCCAACTCTTCAGTGAGAAAGGTGGAGTAGAGGAAGGAGGAGAACTCTTCATCCTCACAGCCTGCCTTCCCTGGTTCTCCTTCACATGTCTGCACTTACTCACCAACAAACACAGACACCAAATCACTTTCTTACATAACTGAATAAATTCTTTTGAAACTGGTCCAGTTGGCTAAATTTTTGTAGAAAGGGGATACCTATGTTAGAGGGTTCATTTGTTGGGGAAGTATAAGAATGTTGAGCCAAATGCCAATAGGGAGCACCTCCAGATGATACCAGGCTGTGGTAGTCGCTTCAGTCATGTCCACTGTTTGCCACCCTATGGACTGTAGTCCGCCAGGCTCCTCTATCCATGGGATTTTCCAGGCAAGAATACTGGAGTGAGTTGCCATGCCCTCCTCCAGGGGATCTTCCCAACCCAGGGACCCAACCAGTGTCTCTTAGGTCTCCTGCATTGACTGGAAGGTTCTTTGCCACTAGCACCACCTGGGAAACCTGGAAAGATTAATGGTACTACCAATGGCAATTTTTGGTGAAGATTGAGTGATTTAAGGGACTGCCTGGCAGAGCACATGTACTCAATAACATTCAGCTAGCATTATTTTTATCCCTGACTGTGGTGGAGACTGTTCTCCTTCCTTAATACACATTCTTAACTTCCTTAGTCATGGGATCTTCATGAACACCTAGAAACATGAAATGTGTGTAAAATAAATATTTCCCAACCTTACTTGAAGTTAGATGTGGCCAAATGACTAAATTCTAGCCCCATAGGTGGGAGTGAAGGTGGAACATGAAATTTCTGAATCAGGCCCTTGAGGAGAAAGGCAATCATATCATTCATTCACCATAGCAACCACAGGAAGAAAGAGTGATAGGCAACTGCTTGTGATTATAATTAATTGTATGTCATTCTCCCAGGGATCTGAGGTTTTGAAGATCCTACAACCACTCTAGGGACACACACTCGTGCTCAGCCCATGGCCACCCTTCACGAGCTCAGGTGGCTAAACAACATTGTTTAACCTTCAGGCTGGATCTGGGTTGGCTGCTTGAAACTCACTCAACCATGGGATAACCTGCTCAGAGCTTTTCCAAATGTCCCTGGGAAACTGCCAAGTAGCTTGCCATGAAAATTGGCTGGAGTAGTTTCAGGGGAAGACCTGCCCAAAGGAATCACCCAGGTGTTAAGCAAAACTGTATAGATACTGTAAAGAAACATATTTTTCATTTTGCTGCTGGGAGACTATAAGTAGCAGCCACATAATTCAGTATTTCAAAATGGAAGTACTGACTAAATGGAACTCTCTTTAAGACATACCTCAAAGGGTTTAACTCAGATCTTTCCAACAACTGAGACCTGCTGGCTCTTTATCTGGCTTTGGTTGTGGTAAAAAAACAGCTGGTCACCAGCCAGATGATAACCCTCCATCTTTTTAAAGATGGTGATTAAATCACCCATCTCCTCTTCACCAGGATGTTGTGAAGATCCTTTCAGCATGATACCTAGAGTTCCTTAGAGATAAATGATACCTAAGTCCAGTTTGCTATTTATCATCACAGTAGGCAGGAAATTCAGTTGAAGACAGTGCTTTCACCTCTGCCTAAGAAGTAGCTGAGGCATAATCAGGCCACCACCTTCTACTTCTCCATTCTAAGTAACTACTGTTACTTTAGGAGGCTATCTGGGAGATCTCTTTAGGAGATTATGTGTTTCAAGGTTCCATTTCTGAAAGTGTAAGAAGGCACTAGGAAGTAGGTTGGACAAGATGAGTAGCAGCAAACATAGCTTGGATTCTATGATAGATAAACATGACTCTCTGATTTATTGATTACTTATCACAGCAGACCTGGGGGGTGGTGAGAATTATCCCCATGATAGAGATGAAGACCCTGATGCTCGGAAAAGATGGAGGGCAGTAGGAAAAAGGGGCAGAGGATGAGGTGGTTAGATGGCATCTTTGACTCAATGGACGTGAGTTTGAGCAAGGACAGGGAAGCCTGGCGTGCTGCAGTCCATGGGGTGGCAAAGAGTTGGACACGACTGAGCAACTGAACAACAATAAGGGATGAAGAAGTTGTAAAGTTAGGTCGCCCAAGGTCACCTAACTAGCAGGTAACAGGAACACTGCTAGATTAGACAATGTGCATGTCTGATCTCATTTAATCCTCACAGGAGACTGTGACAAAGGCATTATTCCCGTTTAAGAGACAAAGAAGCTGTGAGTCAGGCTGACTTGCCTCTGGTCCCTCCTCATAAGTAGCAGATACTAGTCACAAACCGGAGCCCTGCTCTTCCTCCCAACTACATGACAGATGTCTGGGGCTGTGTCAGCGATTCCAAAAGAGGTTTTGAAATCCGTGTTGACATCCGGTTACATAAATCTGCCCCAGGCTAGGATTTTCCTTCATTCCTTAGCATTAGAGAAAAGTTTTTGATGTGCCTCAGCATCTGCCATTAGCGTTATGACTTGTTTCCTCTGTTAAGCTGCCTGATGGTCATGAAAGAGCAATCCACCCAGGGTAATGGCATTAGTTACCTTCACTAAATATTCAAGGCATGACTGTCTTTCCTCATGGTCATTTACTCTGAAATGAGAAAGCTCTGTCTGGGCTATATGAGTTCCTTAGAGATAAATGATACCTAAGTCCAGTTTGCTATTTATCATCACAGTAGGCAGGAAATTCAGTTGAAGACAGTGCTTTCACCTCTGCCTAAGAAGTAGCTGAGGCATAATCAGGCCACCACCTTCTACTTCTCCATTCTAAGTAACTACTGTTACTTTAGGAGGCTATCTGGGAGATCTCTTTAGGAGATTATGTGTTTCAAGGTTCCATTTCTGAAAGTGTAAGAAGGCACTAGGAAGTAGGTTGGACAAGATGAGTAGCAGCAAACATAGCTTGGATTCTATGATAGATAAACATGACTCTCTGATTTATTGATTACTTATCACAGCAGACCTGGGGGGTGGTGAGAATTATCCCCATGATAGAGATGAAGACCCTGATGCTCGGAAAAGATGGAGGGCAGTAGGAAAAAGGGGCAGAGGATGAGGTGGTTAGATGGCATCTTTGACTCAATGGACGTGAGTTTGAGCAAGGACAGGGAAGCCTGGCGTGCTGCAGTCCATGGGGTGGCAAAGAGTTGGACACGACTGAGCAACTGAACAACAATAAGGGATGAAGAAGTTGTAAAGTTAGGTCGCCCAAGGTCACCTAACTAGCAGGTAACAGGAACACTGCTAGATTAGACAATGTGCATGTCTGATCTCATTTAATCCTCACAGGAGACTGTGACAAAGGCATTATTCCCGTTTAAGAGACAAAGAAGCTGTGAGTCAGGCTGACTTGCCTCTGGTCCCTCCTCATAAGTAGCAGATACTAGTCACAAACCGGAGCCCTGCTCTTCCTCCCAACTACATGACAGATGTCTGGGGCTGTGTCAGCGATTCCAAAAGAGGTTTTGAAATCCGTGTTGACATCCGGTTACATAAATCTGCCCCAGGCTAGGATTTTCCTTCATTCCTTAGCATTAGAGAAAAGTTTTTGATGTGCCTCAGCATCTGCCATTAGCGTTATGACTTGTTTCCTCTGTTAAGCTGCCTGATGGTCATGAAAGAGCAATCCACCCAGGGTAATGGCATTAGTTACCTTCACTAAATATTCAAGGCATGACTGTCTTTCCTCATGGTCATTTACTCTGAAATGAGAAAGCTCTGTCTGGGCTATATGAAGCAGCGTAAACGCGGTAGAGAGTGACATTCAACAGGTCCAGGAAGATGGGTACACACAAGAACACAGAGACATTTGCCAGGCCCTCCAGGCAGATATGACTTTCCTTTCCTGCCTAACATTTCAGACACAGATTCTCAAGCTGTTACCAACCCAGGAGCCTGCATCATCCTGACGTTTATTTTTACTGAATCTCCTGTCTTGCTCACTGTACCCCACCATCTAGGCTAGAACAGGAATCAGATGTTTGTGGTCCATGGAGAGAAAGAACCCAGTTTCACATGGAAGAAACTGAGTAGAAGAAATCAGGTACCCCCCCCCCACACACACTGCTGGTACCTTGGTATCTACACACCCCACCTCCAGATTTGTATTTTGATATATTTTTGTTGCCTGCCTTCCTTATCCATTTAAATTTGTTCTAATATCTTACCTAAAGTCAGCTCAATTCAATGGAGCAGATATTCAGCAAAACATGAACTGCGATTTGAAAGACATTCATGTACATTTTATAACCTGGTCCCTTGTAAAAAGTGAGTAGAGCGTTTACAAGCTAACATAACTCAGGAACGACCAATACAAGCAGAAGAATCTTGTCATTCACTAGGACTAAATTTCAAGTAGTGACCAAGAACCTCTGTGACTGGAGCAATAAGTCTGTGGGCCTGGGAAAAGGTGGAGGTGTTTTAAAATACTGTAAACAGTTATTCTTTTATTTACAGAATAAAATTAGTGCAATGACACATTCTAAGTATGGCCTCAGTTCTTCCACCAGCCAGAAATAAAGCCATAGTAAATAACATGTGTGCTCAATTGCAGTGAATCAGACCTGTTAAAGTTGCTTTGGGGAAGCTTAACCCTCCTCATACTGAGTTCTTAGTTGCTAAAATCCCCTCATTGTGTGAGTTTAATTTTCTCTTGGCCTCAGACAGAGCCTTGTGCCAACATTTTATTGACCTGCTTTTTGTCACTGGAATGAGGAAGCTGCAGCCTAGTGGCCACAGTTCAAGCTACTGAAAGTGTTTCACAGGCAAGTTACTTGAGATGGGTCTGCTTTTGCTTCCTCATCTGTGAAATGGGGTTAATGATATGTTTATTTCAGCATAGTTGTGTTGAATCTATGAGTTAACACACAACAAAGCACTTAGGACAATGTCTAGCATGTTGAGTGCTTAATATATTTTCGTGGTTTTCATTAGTGATGTTTCTAAAACAGTTGGAAGATCTATCCATAAGTAAAAAAAAAAAAAAAAAAAATCTGGAAAATAAAGCTATTTGAATTATATTAGAGCTCAGGAAGTGGACACTTCCCAAGTAGGAACTACTCATGTCTTTTCTTTCAAAAGCCAACAAATACAAGTCACTGGGGACTTTATGTCTCACAAGTAGCTTTTCATACATTTATATCTGTTTATTTTGCTTACAAATCAGAGGACCCAGACTTTGTATTATTAAGAACCCTCTTCGGTTGGTTATGAATATTTCTAAGTAGTTTCCTAAACTTAGGTCAGACCCAATGGCCTGCCTTCCTTATCCATTTAAATTTGTTCTAATATCTTACCTAAAGTCAGCTCAATTCAATGGAGCAGATATTCAGAACTGCGATTTGAAAGACATTCATGTACATTTTATAACCTGGTCCCTTGTAAAAAGTGAGTAGAGCGTTTACAAGCTAACATAACTCAGGAACGACCAATACAAGCAGAAGAATCTTGTCATTCACTAGGACTAAATTTCAAGTAGTGACCAAGAACCTCTGTGACTGGAGCAATAAGTCTGTGGGCCTGGGAAAAGGTGGAGGTGTTTTAAAATACTGTAAACAGTTATTCTTTTATTTACAGAATAAAATTAGTGCAATGACACATTCTAAGTATGGCCTCAGTTCTTCCACCAGCCAGAAATAAAGCCATAGTAAATAACATGTGTGCTCAATTGCAGTGAATCAGACCTGTTAAAGTTGCTTTGGGGAAGCTTAACCCTCCTCATACTGAGTTCTTAGTTGCTAAAATCCCCTCATTGTGTGAGTTTAATTTTCTCTTGGCCTCAGACAGAGCCTTGTGCCAACATTTTATTGACCTGCTTTTTGTCACTGGAATGAGGAAGCTGCAGCCTAGTGGCCACAGTTCAAGCTACTGAAAGTGTTTCACAGGCAAGTTACTTGAGATGGGTCTGCTTTTGCTTCCTCATCTGTGAAATGGGGTTAATGATATGTTTATTTCAGCATAGTTGTGTTGAATCTATGAGTTAACACACAACAAAGCACTTAGGACAATGTCTAGCATGTTGAGTGCTTAATATATTTTCGTGGTTTTCATTAGTGATGTTTCTAAAACAGTTGGAAGATCTATCCATAAGTAAAAAAAAAAAAAAAAAAAATCTGGAAAATAAAGCTATTTGAATTATATTAGAGCTCAGGAAGTGGACACTTCCCAAGTAGGAACTACTCATGTCTTTTCTTTCAAAAGCCAACAAATACAAGTCACTGGGGACTTTATGTCTCACAAGTAGCTTTTCATACATTTATATCTGTTTATTTTGCTTACAAATCAGAGGACCCAGACTTTGTATTATTAAGAACCCTCTTCGGTTGGTTATGAATATTTCTAAGTAGTTTCCTAAACTTAGGTCAGACCCAATGGCCCATCTGGCCAAAAGCCTGAAGACAGATTTCCAAAGAACAGCTGCAAGGATCTCTTGTCTTGGGCTAATTTATTGGGTTCTTGTAAGGCATGGTGACTATTTTAGTTGTACAGGAGATATGGAATTGGTTGCTGGTATAAGGGAGGGAAAATTTTATTTTCCCTCTACTTATCTGAGGTTCGTTGGCAGGGCCCTGTAAATTAGACTGAGAAAAGATGTTAACAAGAAAAAAATCATAAAGAAGTTTATTAATAAGTATATCATGTATACACCTAGAGATAAGTAACTTAGAAGAGTGGATAGAGCTTGGGCTTATATAGCATTTTAACAGAAGAACAATAAAATTTTCGAGAGGTGACAAGACAATGGAAAATGACTTTGAGCTTCTAAGGTGGAAATTATGGGAAGTCAAATATATGGGGAAACTAATGGTAAATAAAGGCTAGTCCTTATAACTCCATTGTGAAATGTGTGGTATTTTACCATATTAACGTTAGGAAAACCAGGATTTAAGATGATGACGTGACTGGCCAAAAGAAGATCTCAAGACAAGATGTGATTACTGGGTTCATGAAGTGACCAACCCTGAGTCACCTGGGTTGGTCTAATTTCAAAGCTCATGCCCTTTTTATGTTTTAAAAATAATGTATTTATTTATTTATTAATGCAGGCATGCTCAGTCATGTCCAACTCTGTGACCCCGTGGACTATAGCCCACCAGGCTCCTCTGTCCCTGGGATTATCCAGGCAAAAATACTGGAGTGGATTGCCATTTCCTCCTCGAAGGGATTTTCCCAGCCCAGGGATAAAGCCCACGTCTCCTGCATCTCCTACACTGGCAGGCAGATTCTTTACCACTGAGTCACTTGGGAAGCCCCTCAAATAAAGGCTAGTTTTGGCTGAACTTGTTGTGTGGATCCTCTGGTGCCATCTTTGAGTTGGTAAAGGTCTAGTGTTGTCTCCAGTGACTAACTTCTGTCCTTGCTTGTAAGAGGAGAGACAGGAAATCTTTGCAACTGTATGTCTCATTTGTAGGCAAATAGGGATGGCCAGAGAGCTTTTCTTATATCTGCTTTTTCTCAATTTCCTTTAGCTCAAAATAATCCTCAGGCCAAAGTAGCATATTTGGGGATGCATATTCTGGTATCCTTCACTAAGCTGATCAGTGTTCTGTATTTCTTCTGATTAACTTAAAACTTGGACCTCGGACTGCTCACTGGGACTGAAACTTTTCAACCTTCTCTAATCTATTGAAGAGAGTGAAAATCATCTCTGTGATCACAAGTAGCTGGCGATTGCTTCCTATGAAGAATTTATTTCAAAATATATGTGTGTGTCCTGTTTATAATACTTGATATTAAGGTAATGATCACTTGAAAAGCACAAATAATCTTTCCTCTGTTCACCTGGGTTAACTCCCTCTGAAACTTGGAACAAAGAGTGTTATACACAATATTTAAGAAATGCATCTGTTGGTTATAGCAAGTCACACTTACACTTTAAACACAACACTCATTTTAAAAGGACTTGCCACCCAGGCTTGCATTGAGCATCTTAAGTTATTTGGTATTTTACCATATTAACGTTAGGAAAACCAGGATTTAAGATGATGACGTGACTGGCCAAAAGAAGATCTCAAGACAAGATGTGATTACTGGGTTCATGAAGTGACCAACCCTGAGTCACCTGGGTTGGTCTAATTTCAAAGCTCATGCCCTTTTTATGTTTTAAAAATAATGTATTTATTTATTTATTAATGCAGGCATGCTCAGTCATGTCCAACTCTGTGACCCCGTGGACTATAGCCCACCAGGCTCCTCTGTCCCTGGGATTATCCAGGCAAAAATACTGGAGTGGATTGCCATTTCCTCCTCGAAGGGATTTTCCCAGCCCAGGGATAAAGCCCACGTCTCCTGCATCTCCTACACTGGCAGGCAGATTCTTTACCACTGAGTCACTTGGGAAGCCCCTCAAATAAAGGCTAGTTTTGGCTGAACTTGTTGTGTGGATCCTCTGGTGCCATCTTTGAGTTGGTAAAGGTCTAGTGTTGTCTCCAGTGACTAACTTCTGTCCTTGCTTGTAAGAGGAGAGACAGGAAATCTTTGCAACTGTATGTCTCATTTGTAGGCAAATAGGGATGGCCAGAGAGCTTTTCTTATATCTGCTTTTTCTCAATTTCCTTTAGCTCAAAATAATCCTCAGGCCAAAGTAGCATATTTGGGGATGCATATTCTGGTATCCTTCACTAAGCTGATCAGTGTTCTGTATTTCTTCTGATTAACTTAAAACTTGGACCTCGGACTGCTCACTGGGACTGAAACTTTTCAACCTTCTCTAATCTATTGAAGAGAGTGAAAAATCATCTCTGTGATCACAAGTAGCTGGCGATTGCTTCCTATGAAGAATTTATTTCAAAATATATGTGTGTGTCCTGTTTATAATACTTGATATTAAGGTAATGATCACTTGAAAAGCACAAATAATCTTTCCTCTGTTCACCTGGGTTAACTCCCTCTGAAACTTGGAACAAAGAGTGTTATACACAATATTTAAGAAATGCATCTGTTGGTTATAGCAAGTCACACTTACACTTTAAACACAACACTCATTTTAAAAGGACTTGCCACCCAGGCTTGCATTGAGCATCTTAAGTTATTTGTCTATTCCGTTGCCAACCAAAGGAGAAAATTAAACTTCCACAAGATAACAGAACTCATACAGCCTTTCCACTGCACTTATAACACTGCCAGTCCTAACCACTTAGAAATAAGTGGTTTGATGTAAAGAGTTATCTGAGATCCTGTGAGATCTCAACCTTACTTGAAGGTTCAGCTCAATTCATTACATTTTTAAAACTAGAAACAGTCATGAGGTATGTGTGCATGCATGCCTAGTCACTTCAGTTGTGTCTGACTCTTTGTGACCCCATTGACTGTAGCCTGCCAGGCTACTCTGTCCATGGGGATTCTCCAGGCAAGAATACTAGTGTGGATTGCCATAGCCTCCTCCAGGGAGGACCTCCTCTTCCTGACCTAGGGATTGAATCTGCATTTCTTATGTCTCCTGCTTTGGCAGGCGGGTTCTTTACCAACTAGTGCTTTCTGGTAAGCCTGTCATGAGGTATACAGGGCATAAATACTGTTTTATTATGTCAGAGATCAATCTTCCACTACCTCCATTCTTTGTGGGTTTTTTTTGTTTTTTTTTTTTAAAGATTTATTTATTTATTTTTTATTTTGGGCGGGGGTCGGGTTGGGGAGGGAGGGGAGCAGGCGGGTCATTTCTATTGGTCTTTCATTTCTCTATTTTCATCCGTCTTTGTTCTTTGGCTCCTGTGGGCCTCCCATCGCGGTGGCGTCTGTTGTCGCACAGCACCTGCTCTGGGTGCATGCGCTCCAGAGCTCCGGCTCCAGAGCTCTGGCTCGGTGATTGGACACATCAGTCCAGCCGCTCCGCGGCACGTGGGATCTTCCCAGGCCAGGGCTCAAACCGGCACCCCTTGCACTGCAAGGCGATGTCCTTACCCACTGGACCACCAGGGGAAGCCCCATTCTTTGTTTTAAAGATCCCTTTTAGAATTCAGTTGTACCAACAAAGAAGCAGGGAGAATGGGGGAAATGGGATGCAGAATAATTTCGGGAGTCTACTCAGGTCTGTTCATTCATTTTTTCAAGAAATAGCCTAGCTCCTAGCCCACAGGCTCTGCAATATGCTCAGTGCTGGGATAATCAGATGTCCTTGATTTCTCTCAAGAAAAATTCAACCCAGGCTTTGTTTCCTCCTCTTGCCCTGTCGTCTGCCCCTGTCTCTTGCCAGGCACCATTCCACAGGGGCGTAATTACCAGTGGGAGGACAAAGAACACACAGGTCCTCAGGGAATTCAAGGGCAGTGTCAGAGCAAGATGTATAATTCTAATTAGCTGCGATCTCTGCCCCCACCCTCTCCCTCTCTCTCCCATTCTTCCTCTCTCTGCCTCCCCTCTTTCTTCTGTACCTGTAAATTGACATTAAAGGAGCAGCTTGTACTTGTTTGATTGTTCTTATGTAGCCTCCTAAGCTTCTGAGGTCTTTTTCTTTCTGATTACAAAAGTAGCATGTGTTTATCATTACATAAAAGTCAAATATTTCAGAAATGCATGTCCTTTAAAAACATCACCACATCCCTCAAAACTGCATGGACTTACCCTTCAGATTTGAGTAAAAGGCAAAGCTTTTCAACCACCTGCTGATTTGCATGCCTTACCTCTCCGATCTCACATCCTCTGGTTCTGCCCCTCCCCCGCCATTTCCTGTCTCAGCATCAACAGCCCAGCCGGCCTGCATGTCAGGGCCTTTGCACCAGCTGTTCCTTCTGTGGCCGTGCTCGTCCCACATATCTACATGGCTTTGTCTTAGTCTTCTCCGGCTGCCATGACAGAATACTACAGACCGGGTGGCTTAAACAACAGACATTTAGCTTCTCACAAGTCTGGAGGACAGGAGTGCATGTCAACGTTCCAGCCAGTTTGGCTTTTGGTGAGGACACTCTTCCTGGGTTGCAGACAACCACCTCCTCACTATGTCCCCACATGGCCTTTCCTTGGTGCGGCCTCACGACCTCATTTAACCTCAGATACGCCCTCAGAAGACCCATATTTGAGTATAGCCACACTAGGTTTAGGGCTTCCACATACAGAATTGGGGAGGACACAAACAGGCCATAACAACTTCTTCTTTCTTCTCTTATTTACATATCACCTTCTCAGAGAGGCTTTCTCTGGCCTCCTCTTAAAAACACTAATCTATTATTTCTCTCAATTCTGTGGGTTATCTGGGTTCACTGGGGTCCTCCTGAGCTGGCAGTTCGACTGGGACCAGAGCATGTACATTGACTCACCCACGCACCTGTGCCTTGGGGCTATGAAGGTTGAGTCTCTCTCTTCATGGGGTATCTTATTTTTTATGGTCTAGTCCAGGCTTCTTCGCACAACAGCATGAACGTTCAGGAAGGCAATCGCGGAAGCTTCAAGGTCTTCAGGGCACAGGCTCCTTATGAGCAAGTCAGGAACAGCAGAGTCCATTGCAAGGGGGTGTGGACCTAGGACAGCCTGATTTGTCTGGGGCCATAATTAACACAATCTGCTATATGATCCTATTTAAACCTGCAACTCCACTCTTACTGTTTTGGATAATTATTATTCTTAGATAACAAACTATAAATTCTGCACAAAACTGTTTACTGATGCAACTCTGTTACCTAGAACAGAACCTAGCGTGGTGGGAACTTAATAAATATTTCAGAAATGCATGTCCTTTAAAACATCACCACACCCCAACGCATGGACTTACCCTTCAGATTTGAGTAAAGGCAAAGCTTTTCAACCACCTGCTGATTTGCATGCCTTACCTCTCCGATCTCACATCCTCTGGTTCTGCCTCCCCGCCATTTCCTGTCTCAGCATCAACAGCCCAGCCGGCCTGCATGTCAGGGCCTTTGCACCAGCTGTTCCTTCTGTGGCCGTGCTCGTCCCACATATCTACATGGCTTTGTCTTAGTCTTCTCCGGCTGCCATGACAGAATACTACAGACCGGGTGGCTTAAACAACAGACATTTAGCTTCTCACAAGTCTGGAGGACAGGAGTGCATGTCAACGTTCCAGCCAGTTTGGCTTTTGGTGAGGACACTCTTCCTGGGTTGCAGACAACCACCTCCTCACTATGTCCCCACATGGCCTTTCCTTGGTGCGGCCTCACGACCTCATTTAACCTCAGATACGCCCTCAGAAGACCCATATTTGAGTATAGCCACACTAGGTTTAGGGCTTCCACATACAGAATTGGGGAGGACACAAACAGGCCATAACAACTTCTTCTTTCTTCTCTTATTTACATATCACCTTCTCAGAGAGGCTTTCTCTGGCCTCCTCTTAAAAACACTAATCTATTATTTCTCTCAATTCTGTGGGTTATCTGGGTTCACTGGGGTCCTCCTGAGCTGGCAGTTCGACTGGGACCAGAGCATGTACATTGACTCACCCACGCACCTGTGCCTTGGGGCTATGAAGGTTGAGTCTCTCTCTTCATGGGGTATCTTATTTTTTATGGTCTAGTCCAGGCTTCTTCGCACAACAGCATGAACGTTCAGGAAGGCAATCGCGGAAGCTTCAAGGCTCTTCAGGGCACAGGCTCCTTATGAGCAAGTCAGGAACAGCAGAGTCCATTGCAAGGGGGTGTGGACCTAGGACAGCCTGATTTGTCTGGGGCCATAATTAACACAATCTGCTATATGATCCTATTTAAACCTGCAACTCCACTCTTACTGTTTTGGATAATTATTATTCTTAGATAACAAACTATAAATTCTGCACAAAACTGTTTACTGATGCAACTCTGTTACCTAGAACAGAACCTAGCGTGGTGGGAACTTAATAAATATTTGTTAAGCTAATTGAAAACATTCTTTTGGAGCTGTTTTCTGGAACCCTTCGTCTTTAATACTTTTATAACTTGGGTAGTGATTTTACTGCGAAAACGGACTTTCCCATCAAATGATCCCACTTTACTTTTCACGACAACCTTATGAAGCAAGCAGGATCAATATCATTGCTCCCACTTATAGATGAAGAAACTGAAGCCCAGACAGAAAGAAAGCCTTGCCCAAAGTCACAGAGCTGAAAAGAAGAGAGCTTCAGACACCCTGTCCCAGGCTCTGTGAAAAGGTACTTTCTGCCTCTTGTATTTCCCTCCTCAGGGATTCATGCTTGGAGAGCTTCGTAGAGTAAATAATTTCAGTTACCCAGCTGGCTACAAGCCATGGGGCCGAGAGAAGCAGCACTATCTCTCTGAAATCTCTCCCACAGAAACCAAAACTGAAAGGCCTCGATGATCCAGCGTCATCAGGGCACTAAAAGGGAAGGGTGTCAGACCTGTCTTCATGGACCTTGCCCTCAGCTGCATGCACTGTTTGTGTAAAGTTAAACTTTAAAGGCATGTGTCCAACCCATGGTTGTCAGGCTGTTTTGCTCTGGATAAGCCTTGGTTTGAGCCTGTGGGGAACAGAAAACAATCTCCTCTCAAGCAATGAGCAGCTGTTCCACTGAGAGGTTTGATTAATAAACAAATCTTAATATCACAGGGAAATGATACCAGATGGAGCAGGTATACAACTCTGTACATTCAAAGTGTGGTGAAAGTCTTGTCCTATTTCAGAAAAGCCCCTTCAGAGATCGATTGCCGACTGGAGTTAGAAGCAAGTTAGAGGTGAAAGAAGTCATTTTTAAAATAGGAAGTTTTATGCTTTCTGCCTCATTCTTTCTTTTGACTAACGGTGTTTTTAAGTTGCTATTTAATATCATTCTAAGTAAAGAAAAATGAAAGTTTTAGATTATCATAAATTCTATCATTCATCTTTAATTGTGCAATGTCCATTTTAAATAAAAATATGAGAGCATTAAATGTGTATAGAGAAGAGTGAAATTACACAATTTGTATTTTGTAGCCCAGGATGTATACTGATTTTGTGGAAACACCAGACAAAACTAATTCAACTGCTTTTATTTCATGTGTTGATACACACACATTCCCCCAACTCTCTACCTTTAGTTTACTGATAAGTAAGCAAACACTTGAAAGGAAAAGAAGCTGTAGGTTGCCATCTTGCCCTTTCCTTCTATGTCATCGCTTTTTGATGTTAGTGATTGACTAATTCAGGGAAGTGACATGAATAAGAAAGGATCCATAGAGTTCTTTTCTCAGTGTTTAAATAACATTTACATCTAAAGCATCATTAAAAAGAAAAAGAGTGAGCACCAAAGAATTGATGCTTTCAAATTGTGGTGCTGGAGAAGACTCTTGAGAGTCCCTTGGTCAGCAAGGAGATCAAACCAGTCAATCCTAAAGGAAATAAACCCTGAATATTCACTAGAAAGACTGATGCTAAAGCTGAAGCTCCAATATTTTGTCCACTTGTTGTGAAGAGCTGACTCATTGGAAAAGAGGGAAAGAAGGAAGGCAAAGGAGAATAGGGTGACAGAGGTTAGGTAGCATCACTGACTCAATGGACATGAGTCTGAGCAAGCTCTGGGAGATGGTGGAGGACAGCGAAGCCTGGAGTACTGCCATTCATAGGGTCACAACAGCTGGGGCACCATTACTTTCTGCTTTCAAATCAAGTTCTGTTGTGTGCAGGGCCTCCTCCTCCAGGAGGCAGAACTCACTTACTTTGCTCTTGCCTTGAATCTCACTGGGCAACCAGGCATCACAGAATCTGTAGCAGCTCTGTGCTCATGAGACAACCAGAATGTTACATGCAAACAGAACAGCAAGAGAGAGTAGACACTCATACCCATCTCCTCTGTTCACACAAGTTCCCTTGTCGCATCAGTGTGACTTGAAAAATGCAAGTCCACAGATAAAATGATTAAAAATTTCAGAATAGGGGCTTCCCTGGCAGTCTAGTGGTACTGATTAAGCCTCTGAGTTTCCAATGCAGAGGATGTTTGCTCAATCCCTGATCAGGGAATGAAAATCCCACGCACACCCCAAGTAAAAAGAAAGAATGATAATAAATAGAAGTTTAAAAAATTAAAAGTAAAACTTTCAGAATGGCAATAATGAAGCATTAAATCAAGTGTGATGTGATTCTACAGGTCACGTGATTTTAAAGCAGGCCTTGCTCCTTGCTCCATCCTGGGGGAAGAAGAGAGTTTCTTTAGGAACCGCAACGCACATCGTTGCAATTGGGTTCTCCATGGTTCTCATTACCCAGTCTCTGTCTTAGGCCAGCAAAGTGTTCCTGTTTGTTTATTGAGTTACCTACCCAGAAAGAGAACAAGACATGGACCCATTCTTCTCTTAATTCATTCAGTGTGTAGATATTGATTGCCTCCTGTATACAAAGCACAAATTCCTGATGTTTAATTGTTCAATTTGACTTTCAACAGTCGAATAACGAGTTAAGGTTCAGGAGTTATAAAAGTGGAGGTAACCTATCTCTAGTATGGCTACTGAACATTCAGATTTTCTTGCAAATACTTGTCCTTTGAATATGTACTATCTCTGGGTAGTGCTTGACCTGAGCCTAATTAGCAAATTTCAGTGAACGTTTTTGTCCCTAATATTTGTCATGTATCAACAGTATGTTTATTTCTGGTTAACTGCTTTTGTATAGTCATTTATTTTGTATGTGCTTCTTTGTTAACTTTTTATTATGAAAAATTTTAAGAATATACCAAAGTAGAAAGAATATAATAAACCTAAAAGCACCTCATCCAACTTTTTCCCCCAGGTTTTTATCTGGGAAAAAATGCAAATCTATAGAAAAGTTGCAAGGATAGTATAATTCCCATCCATTCTTCATCTAAGTTGCCCAGCTTTTAACATTTGCCTCATCTACTTCCTCTCTCTCTCTGTCTCTGTTTCTCTATCTATACACGCACAAATATGTGTGTGTGTGTGTGTGTGTGTGTGTAACTATGTGTGTGCTGATAAGAGTTTAACTGGCTCTTGGGCAAGGTGGGAAGGAGGAGTCCTAGTTTGTGGAGTTTGCTGGTCTTCTGTGGTGTGTAAGTACATGTGTGATCTCCCTGGATCAGGGATCAAAGCAATATCTCCTGCATTGAGGGGGAAATTCTTTACCACTGTGCTACCAGTGAAGCCCCTATAGGGTTGTTGTGTTTTTTTGTAATGCTATTTCTTTCTATTTATTTTGGGTTTCCTTTGTTCTTATTTTTCTAGCTTCTCTTTTAAAATTGTGTCAATTTTTTTTTTAATTCATTTTTATTTTTGGCTATTCTGGGTTGTCACTCCTGCCACAGGCTCTTCTCTAGTTGCAGGAAGTGGGGGCTACTCTCTAGTTGAGGTGAGCAGGCTTTTTGTTGCACTGACTTCTCTTGTGGAACTCAGGCTCTAGGACTCACGGGCTTCAGAAGTTGCTGCACATGGGCTTCATAGTTGTGACTCCAAGGCTCTAGAGCACAGGCTCACTAGTTGTGGCTCAGAGGCTTAATTACTCTGCAGTATGTGGGATCTTCCCAGATCAGGGATCGAACCTGTGTCTCCTGCATGGACAGGTGAACTCTTTACCTCTGAGCTACCAGGGAAGCCCTCTATAGAGTATTTTAAGTTGTTTCGTATATGATTATTTTTGCTCAACCACTTGAGAGTGAATTGTTCACGCTTCGATATTTCAGTCTAAATAACAACACATTCCTCTGAAGAACAAGGACATGATAGCCATCATATTCAAGGAATGTGTCATCTAATATAAAATCTGTACCAGCCAGCCTGTAAGATGGCACCCAATCTTCACCTCACAGTATATACACCTTTATGCAGTTCCCTCCCAACTTTGAAGCAGGGCTGGTTCTTGTAAAAAATAGAATACAACAGGATGGAATAATGGTTTGTGATTTCTAAGTCTAGGGACATCATAATTTCCACCTCAATCTTAGTCTCTCAGATTGTTCATGTAATGAGGATACCCAAGAAACCACATGAAAAGGAACCAACATGCCAGCACCAACTTATAGACATTTGAGTGCATCACTCTGGAAATGCATCCTGCAGCCCAAGTTAAACCTCTCAGTATTACCTCAAAATAGACCCTGAGTCAAATCTGCCCAACCCACTCCCAAATGCCTAAGCAAAGAAATTGTGAGAAACTAAATGATTATTGTTCTTTAAAGTCACCACGTTTTGGAATGATTTGTTACACAGAAACAATTAATACCCAATTTGTATTCAAACTTTCCCCAAATGTTCTTTATTTACTTGACCCAGAATCCAATCAAATGTCAGGCATTGAATTAAGTTGTCATGTGTTACTTTTCTTCATGGAATGTTGTGAGATAATAGAAAAGATATGTAGGTAGATAGAGTGATCTAGATCTCTGCCTCTGGTCCCTGATACAGGTCTCCTAAATCCTTTGTCAACTCTTAAGCAATAAGACCAATAGGAACATTATTTTTTTTTCAGTAAGGTTTTTTTTTTGACCACTTCTATTGATCTTTCATTTATTTATCTTTATTCGTTGGCCTGTGTGGACCTCCCATCGCAGTGGCCTCTGTAGCTGCAGAGCATTGGCTCTGGGCACGCGCTCCAGAGCTCTGGCTCCGTAGTTGGACACATTGGTCCAGCCACTCCGTGGCACGTGGGATTTTCCCAGGCCAGGATTGAACTAGCGCCCCTGCATTGCAAGGCAGTGTCCTTACCCACTGGACAACCTGTGTCTCCTGCATGGACAGGTGAACTCTTTACCTCTGAGCTACCAGGAAGCCCTCTATAGAGTATTTTAAGTTGTTTCGTATATGATTATTTTTGCTCAACCACTTGAGAGTGAATTGTTCACGCTTCGATATTTCAGTCTAAATAACAACACATTCCTCTGAAGAACAAGGACATGATAGCCATCATATTCAAGGAATGTGTCATCTAATATAAAATCTGTACCAGCCAGCCTGTAAGATGGCACCCAATCTTCACCTCACAGTATATACACCTTTATGCAGTTCCCTCCCAACTTTGAAGCAGGGCTGGTTCTTGTAAAAAATAGAATACAACAGGATGGAATAATGGTTTGTGATTTCTAAGTCTAGGGACATCATAATTTCCACCTCAATCTTAGTCTCTCAGATTGTTCATGTAATGAGGATACCCAAGAAACCACATGAAAAGGAACCAACATGCCAGCACCAACTTATAGACATTTGAGTGCATCACTCTGGAAATGCATCCTGCAGCCCAAGTTAAACCTCTCAGTATTACCTCAAAATAGACCCTGAGTCAAATCTGCCCAACCCACTCCCAAATGCCTAAGCAAAGAAATTGTGAGAAACTAAATGATTATTGTTCTTTAAAGTCACCACGTTTTGGAATGATTTGTTACACAGAAACAATTAATACCCAATTTGTATTCAAACTTTCCCCAAATGTTCTTTATTTACTTGACCCAGAATCCAATCAAATGTCAGGCATTGAATTAAGTTGTCATGTGTTACTTTTCTTCATGGAATGTTGTGAGATAATAGAAAAGATATGTAGGTAGATAGAGTGATCTAGATCTCTGCCTCTGGTCCCTGATACAGGTCTCCTAAATCCTTTGTCAACTCTTAAGCAATAAGACCAATAGGAACATTATTTTTTTTTCAGTAAGGTTTTTTTTTTTTTGACCACTTCTATTGATCTTTCATTTATTTATCTTTATTCGTTGGCCTGTGTGGACCTCCCATCGCAGTGGCCTCTGTAGCTGCAGAGCATTGGCTCTGGGCACGCGCTCCAGAGCTCTGGCTCCGTAGTTGGACACATTGGTCCAGCCACTCCGTGGCACGTGGGATTTTCCCAGGCCAGGGATTGAACTAGCGCCCCCTGCATTGCAAGGCAGTGTCCTTACCCACTGGACAACCAGGTATGCCCTAGAAGCATATTTTGAGCTAATGATTCTTGGCGGGCTCCTGGATGGGAGCCGATCACCAGAAAGGCCAAGCCATGGTAAAATGTTTGGAATTTTCAGCCCCATCCCCCATTCTCCAGACAAGTGAGCAGAGCTGGAAATGGAGTTAATAACTGATCATATCTACTTGAGGGGGGCTTTTCAGGTGGTGTTAGTGGTAAAGAATCCACCTGCCAATGTAGGAGATGCAAGAGGCTCAAATCTGATCCCTAGGGTGAGAAGATCCCCTGGAGTAGGAAATGGCACCTCAGTCCAAGATTCTTGCCTGGAAAATTCCATGGGCAGAGGAACCTAGCAGGCTACAGTCCACGGGCCCACAAAGAGTTGGACACAACAGAGTGACTGAACGCACACATACAATCGAGAAGTCTTCATATCCCAATAGCATGAGGTTTGGGAAGCTTCCAGGTTGATCAACACATCCACCTACAGGGAGGGTAATGCACCCCAACTCCATGGGTACAGAAGATCTCCATGGTCAGGACCCTCCCAGACCTCACCCTATGTATCTCTTCATCTGGCTGTTCATCTGTATCCTTTATCCTATCTTGAATTCTATGAGCTATTCCATTGATTCCAAGGGGAAAGGGGTCATGGGAACCTCTAATTTGTAATCACATCAAACAGAAGTTGAGAGTAACCTGGGGTCCTAGAACTTAAAATTGGTATTTGAAGTAGTGTCTCATGGGACTGAGCCCTTAAACTGTGGTCTCTGATACTGTCTCCAAGGGATACAGAATCGGGTTAAACTGTATGCTATCCAGCTGATGTCACAGAATTCATGGGGCAAGAAAAATCACCAGACAGACCTCACACATCTGGTATCAGAAGTGTTGTGAGCACGGCAGTAGTGTGGAATAAAGAAGAAACCAGGACTGAGGTTTGCCACTACGCAGATATTGTTAAAATACTTTTCCTTTGTTAATGTCAATTAATTGGCAATGTATTCTAAGCAGAATGATAAAAAATACAGAGCTTCACAATATTCTGTATAACCTAAATGGGAAAAGAACAAATATTTGTATGTGTATAACTGAATTGCTTTGGTGAAACTAACACAATATGGTAAATCAACTAAACTCCAATATAAAATTTAAAAATTAAAAAAAAAAAGAATTTAGGGGTTTTCCTGGTGGTTCAGTGGTAAAGATTCTCTCTGCCAATGCAGGAGACATGGTTCAATCTCTGGTCCAGGAAGATCCAACACGTTGCAGAGCAACTAAGCCCGTGTGCCACACTATTGACCCTGTGCTCTAGACCCGGGATCCAGAACTACTGAGCCCACCTGCTGCAACTACTGAAGCCCGTGATCCCTAGAACCTGCAGTAAGAGAAGTCACTGCAATGAGAAACCCATGTACTATAACTACAGAGTAGCCCCTGCTCACCCCAACTAGAGAGAAGTCTGTGTAGCAACAAAGACCCAGCACAGCCAAATAAATAAATAAAATTATAAATAAAAAGAATTTTAAAAAGAGGAAGCAATATAGAGCTTCAATCCTCATGATTATACAAGCTCTAGAAAGTGATAGACTAGCATAATTTGCACCATGTTGGGGAGCCAGATGTGATCTTCTTTCCTTAACCTGTGCAAGCCTATCATGTTACAATGCCATTTCATTCATTATCATGTTATCCTTTTTTTTTTTTTTTTTGGCCACTTCTATTGGTCTTTCATTTATTTCCATCTTCGTTCTTTGGCTTGTGTGGGCCTCCTATTGCAGTGGCCTCTGTCACTGCAGAGCACTGGCTCTGGGCACATGTGCTTCAGAGCTCCCGCTCGGTAGTTGGACACATCAGTCCAGCCGCTCTGTGGCATGTGGGATCTTCCCAGGCCAGGGATTAAACCAGTGCCCCTTGCACTGCCAGGCGGTGTCCTTACCCATTGGACCACCAGAGAAGCCCCTTTCGTGTTATCTTTTAAGGCTAGGCCTCTCTTTTTCTTTCCTTCCCTTCTTCATTTAGGGTATGGCAAGTGATTTCTGCTGAAATAACTGATTTAACATAATTTTCCTGACTGGTAGTTAGGTCAGAAAACGTCAGATAAACAGAAATCAAAACCTTGTTTTATTCCACCATCTCTTTGATCATTAAGAATATATACATATTTTAATGGTCATTAATCTGTCAAATATCTATGGGACTTCCTGGGACATGGAGTAACATGATGAAATTTAAGATCTTGAAGATCAAACTGACAACTCAGAAGAAGAATGTTAGAGGAACAAGAGTAGAAGAAGAAGAGGTTTTAGAAGACCAGAGCAGTACTCCTTGTGCAAGATGGCAGGGGCTTGGACCAATGGAGATAAGAGAAGAGGAGCTTGGTGACCATTTAATGGCAGAGCCAAAACAACAAATGGATCGATTGGATAGAGTGGAGGTGGGAAAGAGATATTAAGGATGCCAACTAGATTTATGTTTTGATCAATAAGTAGCATGTTAACACCATTTCCTGAGACACAAAACTAACAAAGTAAAAACAACAACAACAACAACAAAACAAAAAACCCCAAAATTGTGTTTTTGTAAATGGGAAAAAGAAAATTATCAAGAATGACTCTTGCTTCTAAAATACCTGTTTGTATGTGTGTTGATGCATTTTCATCTAGAAGCTGACATTAGAATGAAGGTAGAAGGGCAAATATATTTAAGAATGTAGAATAATTTGGTAATTATCATTTAAAAAGAAACTATCCTGATAAGTGTGAGAAGTGATGGAAGTTCTCTGGGCAAACAATATTTTGCATTATTATGCAAGTTAAATTGACTCTTTTGCCTAAGCCTGGAATTTCCAGTGAAAGGAGATGATTTCTTAGAACAGGGATGGATGGAAAGTTAGGGTATTTCTGAAGACCCACTAGTAAAATAGTAGCATTGCATGATTGCTCCCTTTTGGATTTCCACAAATGATCTCTGTCATTTGAAAGACTTTAAGAAAAAGTTACTTTTTTTTTTTCTCTAATTTCGCCCTAATACATTTTCTGGTACTATGGTATTTCCAGTAGAAAGGATAGTTAAGATTGAATCATTGTTCAAATCCTTTTTAAGGCTAGGCCTCTCTTTTCTTTCCTTCCTTCTTCATTTAGGGTATGGCAAGTGATTTCTGCTGAAATAACTGATTTAACATAATTTTCCTGACTGGTAGTTAGGTCAGAAAACGTCAGATAAACAGAAATCAAAACCTTGTTTTATTCCACCATCTCTTTGATCATTAAGAATATATACATATTTTAATGGTCATTAATCTGTCAAATATCTATGGGACTTCCTGGGACATGGAGTAACATGATGAAATTTAAGATCTTGAAGATCAAACTGACAACTCAGAAGAAGAATGTTAGAGGAACAAGAGTAGAAGAAGAAGAGGTTTTAGAAGACCAGAGCAGTACTCCTTGTGCAAGATGGCAGGGGCTTGGACCAATGGAGATAAGAGAAGAGGAGCTTGGTGACCATTTAATGGCAGAGCCAAAACAACAAATGGATCGATTGGATAGAGTGGAGGTGGGAAAGAGATATTAAGGATGCCAACTAGATTTATGTTTTGATCAATAAGTAGCATGTTAACACCATTTCCTGAGACACAAAACTAACAAAGTAAAAACAACAACAACAACAACAAAAACAAAAACCCAAACTTGTGTTTTTTGTAAATGGGAAAAAGAAAATTATCAAGAATGACTCTTGCTTCTAAAATACCTGTTTGTATGTGTGTTGATGCATTTTCATCTAGAAGCTGACATTAGAATGAAGGTAGAAGGGCAAATATATTTAAGAATGTAGAATAATTTGGTAATTATCATTTAAAAAGAAACTATCCTGATAAGTGTGAGAAGTGATGGAAGTTCTCTGGGCAAACAATATTTTGCATTATTATGCAAGTTAAATTGACTCTTTTGCCTAAGCCTGGAATTTCCAGTGAAAGGAGATGATTTCTTAGAACAGGGATGGATGGAAAGTTAGGGTATTTCTGAAGACCCACTAGTAAAATAGTAGCATTGCATGATTGCTCCCTTTTGGATTTCCACAAATGATCTCTGTCATTTGAAAGACTTTAAGAAAAAGTTACTTTTTTTTTTTCTCCAATTGAGCCCTAATACATTTTTCTGGTACTATGGTATTTCCAGTAGAAAGGATAGTTAAGATTGAATCATTGTTCAAATCCTTTTTTTCCTCTTAAAGTTGCTTTTCCTTGAATTAGTTTCTTTGTCACTGGCAGGTTTAAGTGAAGTCAGTACTGAAGAAAAGGACAGAAGGGAATATGGAATGCCTTACCATAAGCTCTGAACCCCAGTGACCTAGTCCACAAGAATTCCTGCTAGGGATTTTTAGGATAAATCATTTGAGGCAAATGTTTTCTTCCTCTGCTCTTAGGTTGATACAGCAGAAGAAATAATACTCTCTAGGTCAGCCTTTGTTCTAGCATGATTTCTGAGAGATTGTAGGGGTCCTGGGAATTTCTCCCTGGATGATACAAAATTGCGTTTTCACCACCCTGTACTGCACACAGGAGATGCAGACACTCAGAAGATGTTAATCGAATTACATTTGGATTCCAAGAATCTTCTAGAAATCTTAGATTGGTCCCTTTCATCTTGCAGATAGTGAGCTGGAAGTGGAGGGGAGGAGTTGAGAGTCTAGCTCCTAGGCAAAAAGACACATGTGGGTTGGGAACTTCACTGTTTCCTTTGAAACTGAAACCTTCCGTTTCGTAAGGACACTTTATAGATCAAGGCCCTGAATCCATAAACATTCCATGTGCAATGATCTTGCCGATTGTACACATGAACTTCTAAGCTTCTATTTACTGCAGTGGTAGGATAAGCAGCATCCTTCCCACCCCACCCCCACACCCACTTGGGGAGAGCTTTGGGGGTCAAAAACTTCTATCCTAGGAAATAAATATTCTCCACAAATGAAGGACCTTTCTCATGAAGGTCCTTTCTCAGGAAGGAAACAAAAACCACTTTATCACAACAATGCCAGAATTCTAATAAAAAGGGTCAGGCCAAAAGCATGTTAATACACTGAAAAATACTTTCTTTGTTCCTCTGTTGCTGACCTGCCTTGTCTTTGGTAAAAGACTAATTCTGTCCACGGTGAGGCATTTGTCCTTAGATAATTCACGAAGAAACCTACTTCCCCACCCGTAGCCTTCACTGCCTGAGAGTGACACGCATGCCCTTTAGATACACCGCGGGCTCTGCTACAGAACCAGCCCACGTTCCTCCCACTCAGTAGGCTGGGCAGAGGAAGCCTCTGTCAACATCCAGCTGAAGCACACGGCATTAACTTTTGCACTTGAGCAGGGACAGCAGCGGAATGGGGCAGGTTTCTGGTGGAGAAGACGGCGAAATGGGGCAGGTTTCTGTGGCAAAGGGATGGAGGTGTTACCGTGGAAACTTGGGGGAAGCATATAAGAGGAGGATAGCAGACATCTCTGGAGAGAGAACTAGAGAGCAACACAGCATCCATTCGAGATAGTTCCCAAAGGCCTCAGTGGCGAATCCTTGTCCTATCTGCTCATCTCCGCCTTTCCACACATGCTAGCAGGGGGAAGCTCACTAAAATAGGATTAAAATGACCAGTCCTTATACGAGACATGACTTTGTCACAGTTGCCTACCTTATCCTTTTTTTGGTTTTGTTACCCACCTGGGTTCTTGGCCTTCTTAATCAATAGGGATTAACAAGGGGTCAGGCAAAACATTCAGGCAAGGATTTATTAGAGCTCCTCCAGCAGCAGGAGAGGGTGAAAACCAGTCAGTTTCCATTGCCTGCTCCCCAAGGAGGGTGAGCTGGTTCCTCACATGGACTGAGGGTAGGGGCAAGTCCAGGGCTCAGGCCGGAATGGTGGCTGAGGTGGTGGGCCCACCCCTTTGGGGTGATGTGTGCATGTGCCGTGCCCTGTTTTTTGTTCCCAGCTCCTTAGAATTCGCAGTTGGGTTTTTGGTCTTTTTGTATCTTATTTTTAATAATTTGCCCCCACTGCCCATGCACGTATTTATTTTTAATACCTTATACCTAGACAGCATATTAAAAAGCAGAGACATCACTTTCCAACAAGAGTGGCTGGCTAAGCTGTGGTTTTTCCAGTGATCATGTATGTATATGAGAATTGGACCATAAAGAAGGCTGAGCACTGAAGAACTGATGCCTTTGAACTGTGGTGTTGGAGAAGACTCTTGAGAGTCCCTTGGACTTCAAGATCAAACCTGTCAATTCTAAAGGAAATCAACCCTAACTATTCATTGAAAGGACTGATGCTGATGCTGAAGCTCCAATATTTTGGCCACCTGATTGTGAAGAGACAACTCACTGGAAAAGACCCTGACACAGAGAGATTGAGGGCAAGAGGAGAAGGAGATAACAGGGGATGAGATGGTTGGATGGCATCACTGACTCAATGAACATGAGTTTGAGCAAATTTCTGGAAATAGTGTAGGACAGGGAAGCCTGGGGTGCTGCAGTCCAAGGGGTTACAAAGAGTTAGACTCGACTTAGGAACTGAACAACAACAACGATAGTTCCTTTGATTCCATTCCTTAGTATTTTGCAGCAAAGGGTCTCAGGTTCCACCCTATCTCACTTATTCCATCAGTGTTCAGGGGAACTCAGGGAAACAGGTGTGAGTGGGGTTTTTTTTTTTTTGATTAAAAAACTTTTATTTATTTATTTTTGGCTATTCTGGGTTTTCACTGCTGCCACGGGCTCTTCTCTAGTTGCAGAGAGTAGGGGCTACTCTCTAGTTGAGGTGAGCAGGCTTCTTGTTGTGGTGACTTCTCTTGTTATGGAACTCAGGCTCTAGGGCTCATGGGCTTCAGCAGTTGTGGCACATGGGCTCCATAGTTATGTCTTCGAGGCTCTAGAGCACAGGCTTACTAGTTGTGGTTCACGGGCTTAATTGCTCCACAGCATGTGGGATCTTTCCAGATCAAGGATGGAACCCATGTCTCCTGCATTGGTAGGCGAGCTCTTTACCACTGAGCTACCAAGGAAACCCGGTGTGGATGGGTTTAAGAAAGACAGCAAACTCCCTGATCACTTGGTAGGTCCTGGTGGAGACAGGTCTAAAAAAGGGCATAGGTCAGACTTTCATGATTAAAAATTTACAGGCCAACAGGTGACTCCTAAAGGGGACACAACATGCCTACTTTGTCATGATCCCCCCACAGGTGCTAGCAGTTCAGGTACATGGTAGGACGGAAAGGGCTCCTGGGACATCTGAGTCACATGACACTTAATTGTTATTATTACAAAGGTTATCCCCTCACCCCAAAGGATTTCTAAATGCCCAAAGGCATATGAGAATTGGACCATAAAGAAGGCTGAGCACCAAAAAATTGATGCCTTTGAACTGTGGTGTTGAAGAAGACTCTTGAGAGTCCCTTGGACTTCAAGGAGATAACACCAGTCAATCCTAAAGGAAATCAACCCTAACTATTCATTGAAAGGACTGATGCTGATGCTGAAGCTCCAATATTTTGGCCACCTGATTGTGAAGAGACAACTCACTGGAAAAGACCCTGACACAGAGAGATTGAGGGCAAGAGGAGAAGGAGATAACAGGGGATGAGATGGTTGGATGGCATCACTGACTCAATGAACATGAGTTTGAGCAAATTTCTGGAAATAGTGTAGGACAGGGAAGCCTGGGGTGCTGCAGTCCAAGGGGTTACAAAGAGTTAGACTCGACTTAGGAACTGAACAACAACAACGATAGTTCCTTTGATTCCATTCCTTAGTATTTTGCAGCAAAGGGTCTCAGGTTCCACCCTATCTCACTTATTCCATCAGTGTTCAGGGGAACTCAGGGAAACAGGTGTGAGTGGGGTTTTTTTTTTTTTGATTAAAAAACTTTTATTTATTTATTTTTGGCTATTCTGGGTTTTCACTGCTGCCACGGGCTCTTCTCTAGTTGCAGAGAGTAGGGGCTACTCTCTAGTTGAGGTGAGCAGGCTTCTTGTTGTGGTGACTTCTCTTGTTATGGAACTCAGGCTCTAGGGCTCATGGGCTTCAGCAGTTGTGGCACATGGGCTCCATAGTTATGTCTTCGAGGCTCTAGAGCACAGGCTTACTAGTTGTGGTTCACGGGCTTAATTGCTCCACAGCATGTGGGATCTTTCCAGATCAAGGATGGAACCCATGTCTCCTGCATTGGTAGGCGAGCTCTTTACCACTGAGCTACCAAGGAAACCCGGTGTGGATGGGTTTAAGAAAGACAGCAAACTCCCTGATCACTTGGTAGGTCCTGGTGGAGACAGGTCTAAAAAGGACATAGGTCAGACTTTCATGATTAAAAATTTACAGGCCAACAGGTGACTCCCTAAAAGGGGACACAACATGCCTACTTTGTCATGATCCCCCCACAGGTGCTAGCAGTTCAGGTACATGGTAGGACAGAAAGGGTTCCTGGGACATCTGAGTCACATGACACTTAATTGTTATTATTACAAAGGTTATCCCCTCACCCCAAAGGATTTCTAAATGCCCAAAGGCATAGTATGGTACTGACTATTCCTTCCACAAACGCTAATCTAATCCTATTAGATGGCAGACTCTAATCTATGTTCTGGGCTAATCAATTCTCTTTGGTCTCTGACCTTAGTGATCTCATAATCTACTGGGGAAGACAACCATGGAGAGCTGATTCATTTCAATTCACTTATGTAGAAGAAAACATTGCAAAGAGAGTCCAGTTAGTTCGGTTTAGGAGATGATAAGGAGCTAAACATATGTAGTGGGAAGAGAGATGAGATAGGAGAAGGAGACTGAGTCTGAGGGATGTTTCTGAAGCTGTTTCAAATAGATTTGATAGGCAGTTGGAGACAATAGGGAAGGAAGGTGTCAAACCCTAGACTATCACAACCAAAGAGAAGATTCTGCATAGTTAGGGTGGGACAGTGATCAGGAAGCTATTGCAGTTGTGGCCTCAGGACCTTAAGTATTCTGTGTCATGAACAAGGGTGTTGTTTTGCCTCTTTTGGATCAGTGTGTGTGTGTGTTGGAGAGTTTGCAGATTCTGGAAGTCCTAGAAGGGGTGGAGCAGGGGACTCACCTCTGAGAAGGGAAGGGAACAAAGAACACAGGCAGAGTAACTTTTCCAACACCAACAGTAGATATACCACTTTTCCCCTGGAAAAAAGTAAACAAACAGCACTATGAGGAAGATACAGTCAGTAGGACAGTGATGTGGCTGAGAGCAGGGCTACCCAGTCAGACAGGCTGGGTGGATGTCTATTAGGCCTGAAGCCCTGGGCTCATTACCCAAGGTGTCTGAATTCTTAGCAAAAGTCTGGCACATAGCAAATGCTAGCAAATATTAGCTTCTACTTTTCTAAGCAATTTGGAGCAGGAAAGGAAAGTCAGAAGCATTTTTTCTAAAGGAGAAGAGGAAGCTAGGAAAAAATAGCTTTCAAAATGGCACTAGAACATAACTCCAGAGCATAAGCAACAAAAGAAAAAATCGATAAATTGGAAATCATCAACATTTAAGACTTGTGCTTTAAAGGTTAGCATCGAGAAAGTGAAAATACAACCCACAGAATGGGAGAAATATTTCACAAATTGTATATATCTAGTAAGAGATGTGTATCTAAAAAGTTATAAGGAACATTTATAATTCAGTAATAAAATGGCTTATAATGACATTGGCTTTTAATAGGCAAAAGATCTGAATGGACATTTTGCCAAAGAGGATATGCCAGTAACTAACAAACACATGAAGAAATATTAAACATCTTTAGCAATCAGGGAAATGCAAATAAAACTACAGTGACATTCTTCACACACACACTGCATGCACGTGTTCTTGCTTACTCGTTTCAGTCCCGTCTGATTCTTTGCGACCCTACAGATTGTATGTAACGTGCCAGGCTCCTCTCTCTATGGCATTCTCCAGGCAAGAATACTGGAATGGGTTCCCAAGCCCTGCTACAGGGGATCTTCCTAACCCAAGGACTGAACCTATGTCTCCAGTGTCTCCTGCACTGCAGGTGAATTCTTTACTGCTGAACCACTATGGAAGCCCTCACACATACTAGGATCACTATAATGAAAATGATGAACAATAAGTGTTGGCGAGGATATGGAGAAATTGGAACACTTACACAGTGCTTACAGGAATATAAAACTGTGCAACCATGTTGGAAAACAGTCTTTGAGTTCCTGAGAAGGTTAAGTATAGAGTTCCCACATGACCCAGCAAATATACTTCGATGTATATATGCAAAAGAAATGAAAAAAACAGTGCCTCTGAGACCCAAGGTTTTTCTTTTGAAATGTTCTTGGGCAAAGGGGTACCCAGTCAGACAGGCTGGGTGGATGTCTATTAGGCCTGAAGCCCTGGGCTCATTACCCAAGGTGTCTGAATTCTTAGCAAAAGTCTGGCACATAGCAAATGCTAGCAAATATTAGCTTCTACTTTTCTAAGCAATTTGGAGCAGGAAAGGAAAGTCAGAAGCATTTTTTCTAAAGGAGAAGAGGAAGCTAGGAAAAAATAGCTTTCAAAATGGCACTAGAACATAACTCCAGAGCATAAGCAACAAAAGAAAAAATCGATAAATTGGAAATCATCAACATTTAAGACTTGTGCTTTAAAGGTTAGCATCGAGAAAGTGAAAATACAACCCACAGAATGGGAGAAATATTTCACAAATTGTATATATCTAGTAAGAGATGTGTATCTAAAAAGTTATAAGGAACATTTATAATTCAGTAATAAAATGGCTTATAATGACATTGGCTTTTAATAGGCAAAAGATCTGAATGGACATTTTGCCAAAGAGGATATGCCAGTAACTAACAAACACATGAAGAAATATTAAACATCTTTAGCAATCAGGGAAATGCAAATAAAACTACAGTGACATTCTTCACACACACACTGCATGCACGTGTTCTTGCTTACTCGTTTCAGTCCCGTCTGATTCTTTGCGACCCTACAGATTGTATGTAACGTGCCAGGCTCCTCTCTCTATGGCATTCTCCAGGCAAGAATACTGGAATGGGTTCCCAAGCCCTGCTACAGGGGATCTTCCTAACCCAAGGACTGAACCTATGTCTCCAGTGTCTCCTGCACTGCAGGTGAATTCTTTACTGCTGAACCACTATGGAAGCCCTCACACATACTAGGATCACTATAATGAAAATGATGAACAATAAGTGTTGGCGAGGATATGGAGAAATTGGAACACTTACACAGTGCTTACAGGAATATAAAACTGTGCAACCATGTTGGAAAACAGTCTTTGAGTTCCTGAGAAGGTTAAGTATAGAGTTCCCACATGACCCAGCAAATATACTTCGATGTATATATGCAAAAGAAATGAAAATTTATGTCCACGTAAAAAGTCATACATGGATATTCATAGCTGCATTATACAAAATAGCCTAAAAGTTCCAAACACCCCTAATATCCATCAACTGATGAATGGATAAAGAGAATGTGGTCTATCTATACAGTGAAATATTATTTGGCAATAAAAAAGAAATGAAGCATGGATCTATGCTCAACATGGATGAGCCTTGAAAATATCCTACTTGGTGAAAGAAGTGAAATGTTAAAAAAAAAATGTGTATAATTCTATTTATATGAAATGTGCAGAATAGGCAAATCCATAGAGATGGAAAGTAGATTAGTGGTTACCAGGAGCTGGAGATGTTTGAGGAGCTATAAAGAATGAATGAGATTGAATATGGAGTTCCCTTGGTGAAGTAGAAATGTTCTAAAATTCCTGCAGGGGTGTTGTACGATGGCCTGGGGGGGGTGGGATGGCGGCGGCGGGGGGGGTGGGGCGGTGCGGGGGGCGGGTCTTTGAAGAGGGTGGAGGAGAGTGGGGGCCAGTGATATACATATGACTAATTTGGGATTATACATATTTGTAAACAACAAACTCTGTAAAAGTAAAAAGTAACATAAAAGTAATTATTAAAAAAAAGAAATGTTCTAAAATCAATTGTTGTGATGTTGTATAATTCTATGAATACACCAAAGTCCATTTATTTTATACACTGTAGATGGGAGAATTGTATGATGTATGAATTGTATCTAAACAAAGCACACATAAAAAACAGTACATTAAAATCTTGCCTGGTGAAGATATATCCTATAGATTGCATGTTTCAGACTAATGTGTTAGTCACTCAGTTGTGTCTGACTCTTTGTGATGCTATGGACTGTAACCCAATAGGTTCCTCTGTCCATGGCAAGAATATACCTCCAGGCAAGAATATACCTCCAGGCAAGAACTGTAGTGGGTGGCTATTCTCTTCTCCAGGGGATCTTCCTGACCCAGGGACCCAACCTGGGTCTCCTGCACTGCAGGCAGATTCTATATTGTCTGAGCCACCAGACAAACAGATCCACAGTAAGTGAAAAATTTCCAGTCGTTGTACAAAATAGAAATTCATGGTCCTTGGATGGTCTACGGTTTCTTGGGTGACCAGAAAAAGACCACTCGTGATGGGTATCTCTCACTTGCTTCTCCAGGGCCACTCTTCACCCTCCATCCCCTTCTCGGTGGAGGTTGATTGGTGTGAGCTCTGCCAATGGACTCCTGTGACTTGTGTTTGAATCTGTTCCTGGGGAGCTCCAGCAGGTGACCAAGGGAAGGGAGGAGTGAGGAGTTTTTAACTGAAACACTGCTGACACATAAGCAACATAAAGCAGAATCCAACAGGACCTGGGCTGAGAAGAACAATGGAGTAATTCTGACAAGATCATGTGTAAGTCCAGATGAAGATGTGGTTACTGCAACACAATGAGTAGCTGTGCTTATTGTCAACTCACTGTGAATCAGGTGATAACATAATGTACTCCACCCATCATAAAACTCTAACTTCATAGTGCCCAAGATAAAGGAATGTTTACATTCACTTCCTTGGTGGTCAGGCCACTCTTGGAGTTCTGTGTTCAGCTCTAGGTGACACATGAGAAAACTCTCTATGTCAAACTACAGTAGACTTTCATTCATCCATCTTATTTCCAGTTCCATCTCTTGGGTACTCAGATATGAGCAAACAGAAACTGGGAAATCAGTTAATTTGATAGGTAGATATGGGGCTGTTTTAACATTGCTTTTCCCTTTCAATTCTTAAGACATGATTTTGAACCAAATTCTCACTTCCACTGGAGTAAATACTTTCCCAGCAGGCTCTCGAAATCTACACAACTAGACGTAATTTACCCTACAGACCTTAAGCCAACCAGACCTGTGTTCACTTTTAGCCTCAAACCTGGTGCATATAGAAGAACAATCTAATCCATAAATTTGAAGAAATAGTTTCCTAAAGGCCTAGTTTTGAGTGTATGATGAAATTCAAGTTGAGGTCAAATAGTGCCGGAATGTTGATTCCTGAAGTGCCTTTGATATCATTTAGTCTAAACCTCTGCTGTTAGTAAGTAGGGAGACTGAGGCCCAGAGACATGGAATGATTTGCCCAGAGTACAAGGCTAATTAGTGGCAGAACCTAGACAGCATCTGAGTTCTCCTGATTTTAACCCAGAGTCTATTCACTGGGTTACGCTGCTTCTCTGATGAAATCATGCTTCTGAAAACTGATGTATCTGAGCCACCTCGGAGTGGTCTTGAGGAGTTTTCTTCTCTCAGTGTTTGGTGTCGACATTGTGATGGGCACTGCAGATCACTTATGCAAGACATTTGTCTGCCTTAATGGAAACCATAAAAATAGAGTGCTTCTAAAATGTTTTAAAGAGACACTTAAAAAAAAGTTTTCCTGATTTTTCTTCTTACACAAGCATTCATTACAGAATCATGTATTAAGAATATAGGCTGGGTGGAGCTAAAATGGCGGTGTAGAAGGACGTGCACTCATCTCTCCTGCAAAATCGCCTGAATTGCAACGAGCTCCTGAAAAACCATAGACAGGAGGAGGTTGGATCTGATCACGGAGAGGATACCTCACATAGAAGAACAAAGGGGAAGCCGCATCAAGACAGTAGGAAGGGCGCAATCGCTCTTTTAAAAGTCAAACCTCATACCCACCAGAGAGGCTGGGTGGGCCAAAGGCGCAAAGCCTGTTGCGGATCAAGACCCGGGAAAGGAGCGGTGACACCCACAAGGGACTGAGCCAGACCTGCTTTGGAGGGTCCAAGTGCCCCCTTGAGCTAGAAGTGCCCTTGAGCAGTCCTTGGAAGGATGGCACTCAGTTACCTTTGGAGGAGGTTACCATTAACACGATCACAGAGCCCCCGAGGAGGTCTGGAAACTCTGTGTGCACTGTGATCCGGGAGAGGGGAATAGCGATCCTGCATGAGACTGAGCCAGACTCACCTCTGAGTAATCTGATGTCTCCCGCGGTGGCGGGGGTCGACGGTGGCCTGCAGCAGGGTCGGGGTCACGGCGGAAGTGCTTCCCATAGAGCGTGTGGGAATAAATCCTTTGTGAGACAGACGCCATTTTCCCTACTGTAGTTTGGCTGCTGGTCAAACTGCAGGGTTGCTGGTCAAGCTACAGGGAGGGAATTTAGCTCCACCCAACAAGAAAAGGGATTTGGATTAAGAAACTCCCAGGGCCAGCCTGGGCGGGCCTTTTAGTTCTGGAATAGGCCGAAATACACAAGCAGTCAAAGAGGTCCAACCACTGCCAGAGGCAAGAAAAAGGCTGATAATTCCTGAATAGTCAGCAAGAGACAGAAGAACATAAACACTATTTTCACGTTTTGTCTGAAGCTGGAGTTACTGCTGGATTTTTAAAATTTCATTTTATTCCTTATTCTTTTTTATTGCTTTTTTTTTTGTATTGTATTATTTTGTTTCAATTCTTTTTTCCCTTTTTTCCAAACCCACTCAGTGCACCCCCTCCCCGTCTTTTTTTGTTTTTTTTTTGTTTGTTTGTTTGTTTTGTTTTTTGGGGTGTGTGTGTGTGTGTGAGTGGGTGTGTTTATTTCCTCCATTGAATTCTATTGAAGCTACTAATCTTATCAGTAAGACTGAATATATTCAAATTTACATAATTTTTTTTTCTTCTTTTTCCTTTTAAACCACACATTTTATTTTGGTATAAACTTCTGGTTCTCCATTGGCCTTTTAAGGTTCTGTGGGGATTTTGTTTGTTTTTATTGTTTTTGCTTTGTCTTTCTATATTTTTCTATACACTTATCTCTGTTTTAATTTTTAAAATTTTTCATTTGTACTACTACTTCCTCTATAATTCTTTGCTTTCTCTGATGCTCCTTTCCTATAGCACTAAACACTAATACATACAAATATTTATCTCCCTATATTTAACTTTGCAGTATTATTCTATATTTCTCTTCTATCCTCCCCTTCTCTTTTTCCCTTTTCCCACCCTATTTCTTAGTCTGTTCTGTCCTCATTGCCTTATCCCCAACAGGGACCCTGCTCTAACATTATTCTCCAACTGGTGCTCTATTTAGTTTGGTTATTAACTGGTGGATATCTTTCTTGATTTTCTCTATTCACCATGCTAACATATTGTACTGTATTTTTGGTTGGAATGCTTGGGTTATGTTACAGCTGTATATGTTTGGGTGTATAATTCAATACACTAGATAGTATTTGCATATTTTAATTGCCATTTGTCAAAGGTATACCTTCTGTTTCTCATTCACGTATATATGTTTTAATATCATTTAATACCATAACAAACCAGCCGTGAAATCTTCACACCCTGGTCAGGCAACAAGCCCCGGGGCTTTAGGGAGGGAGCACTGACTCGAAAACTCTACAATACTAGAGAACGCCTAACACTGGAGAGCACTATACAAGTGAGAACACCAACAAGGGTAATCACTTGTATGCATGTCCTGACATCACCCAACCACCAGCATCACCCAGAATAAGAAGCCTCATCCAAACAACAAACACCAACAGATGTAACTTAAAGTCTGGGAAAAGGAAATCCCAAACAGAATTAGTTAAAAAATTAATAATAACAATGAAATGTCAGAGAAATACCACACAAGTGAAGGAACAATCTACAAACACACAAGATCAAATCAATGAAGAGAATTTGGACAAACTTTCTGAAAGTGATTTCAGAAGAATGATAATAAAGATGATCAAAGACACTGAAAACAGAATGTTAGAGAAATTGCAAGATACAACTAACACACAGAATAAAGAAATACAAGAACTTACCCAAAAAAGTAACAGAGACAAACAACTCAACTGCTGAACTTAAAAACATTATAGAAGGAATCAAGAGCAGAGTATCTGAGACAGAAGACTGGATAAGTGAGCTGGAAGATAGAAGAGTGGAAATAACTGCTGAAAAACAGAATCTAGCTCAAAGAATGAAAAGAGCAGAGGATAGCCTCAGAGACCTCTGGAATAATATCAAACGCACCAATATTCGAATTATAGGGATTCCAGAAGAAGAAGAAAAAAAAGAAAGGCTATGAGAAAATTTTTGAAGAGATTATAGTTGAAAATTTCCCCAACATGGGAAAAGAAATAGTCAATCAAGTCCAAGAAGCGCAAAGAGTACCATACAGAATCAATCTGAGAAGAAACACACCAAGACACATATTAATGAAGCTAACACAAATTAAACACAAAGACAGAATTCTCAAAGCAGCAAGGAAAAGGAACTAGTGACATACAAGGGTTTAAGGTGGATATCTTTCTTGATTTTCTCTATTCACCATGCTAACATATTGTACTGTATTTTTGGTTGGAATGCTTGGGTTATGTTACAGCTGTATATGTTTGGGTGTATAATTCAATACACTAGATAGTATTTGCATATTTTAATTGCCATTTGTCAAAGGTATACCTTCTGTTTCTCATTCACGTATATATGTTTTAATATCATTTAATACCATAACAAACCAGCCGTGAAATCTTCACACCCTGGTCAGGCAACAAGCCCCGGGGCTTTAGGGAGGGAGCACTGACTCGAAAACTCTACAATACTAGAGAACGCCTAACACTGGAGAGCACTATACAAGTGAGAACACCAACAAGGGTAATCACTTGTATGCATGTCCTGACATCACCCAACCACCAGCATCACCCAGAATAAGAAGCCTCATCCAAACAACAAACACCAACAGATGTAACTTAAAGTCTGGGAAAAGGAAATCCCAAACAGAATTAGTTAAAAAATTAATAATAACAATGAAATGTCAGAGAAATACCACACAAGTGAAGGAACAATCTACAAACACACAAGATCAAATCAATGAAGAGAATTTGGACAAACTTTCTGAAAGTGATTTCAGAAGAATGATAATAAAGATGATCAAAGACACTGAAAACAGAATGTTAGAGAAATTGCAAGATACAACTAACACACAGAATAAAGAAATACAAGAACTTACCCAAAAAAGTAACAGAGACAAACAACTCAACTGCTGAACTTAAAAACATTATAGAAGGAATCAAGAGCAGAGTATCTGAGACAGAAGACTGGATAAGTGAGCTGGAAGATAGAAGAGTGGAAATAACTGCTGAAAAACAGAATCTAGCTCAAAGAATGAAAAGAGCAGAGGATAGCCTCAGAGACCTCTGGAATAATATCAAACGCACCAATATTCGAATTATAGGGATTCCAGAAGAAGAAGAAAAAAAAGAAAGGCTATGAGAAAATTTTTGAAGAGATTATAGTTGAAAATTTCCCCAACATGGGAAAAGAAATAGTCAATCAAGTCCAAGAAGCGCAAAGAGTACCATACAGAATCAATCTGAGAAGAAACACACCAAGACACATATTAATGAAGCTAACACAAATTAAACACAAAGACAGAATTCTCAAAGCAGCAAGGGAAAAGGAACTAGTGACATACAAGGGAAAGCCCATACGTTTAACAGCTGATCTTTCAACAGAAACTCTGCAGGCCAGAAGGGAATGGCAGGACACATTTAAATGGCTAAAAAAGAATAATCTGCAACCAAGAACCTTCTACCCTGCAAGGATCTCCTTCAAAATTGATGGAGAAATCAAAAGCTTTACAGACAAGCAAAAATTAAAAGAATTTAGTAACACCAAACCAGCCTTACAACAAGTGTTAAAGGGACTTATATAGACAACAAGTATGAAAGAAGGAGAAGATCCACAAAACAAACCCATCATAACATCTAAGAAGATGACAATAGGATCATTTGTATCAATAATTACTTTGAATGTAAATGGACTAAATACCCCAAACAAAAGACACAGAATGGCTGAATGGATTCAAAAACACGACCCATACATATGCTGCCTCCAGGAAACTCAGACCTACAGACACTCACAGACTGAAAGTGAGAGGCTGGAAAAAGATACTCCATGCAAATGGAAATCAAAAGAAAGCTGGAGTAGCAATCCTCATATCAGACAAAATAGACCTCAAAATAAAGAAGATTAGAAGAGACAAGGCTACATAATGATCAAGGGATCAATCCAAGAAGAAGACATAACAATCATAAATATCTATGCACCCAATGCAGGAGCACCCCAATACATAAGACAAACATTTTCAGACATAAAAGAAGACATCGACACTAACACAATCATAGTAGGAGACTTTAACACTCCTCTCACACCAATGGACAGATCATCCAAACAGGAAATGAATAAAGAAACACAAACCTTAAATGCCACACTAGAAGAAATGGACCTCATTGATATCTTTAGGACTTTCCATCCAAAAGCAGAAGAATACACTTTCTTCTCAAGTGCTCACAGAACATTCTCCAGGATAGACCACATCTTGGGCCACAAATCAAACCTCAGTCAATTCAAGAAAACTGAAATTATATCAGCCATCTTCTCAGACCACAATGCAATGAGACTAGAGATCAACTACAGGGAAAAAACCGTTAAAAACACAAACACATGGACATTAAACAGCACATACCTAAAAAACCAACTGATTACCAAGCAAATCAAAGGAGAAATAAAACAATTCCTAGAAGAAAACGACAATGAACACACGACAGTGCAAAACCTATGGGATACTGCAAAAGCAGTTCTAAGAGGGAAGTTTATAGCAATTCAATCCTACCTCAAGAAACTAGGAAAATCTCAAACAGACAGCCTAACCTTATGCTTAAAACAACTGGAGAAAGAAGAACAAAAACACCCCAAAGCCAGCAGAAGAAGGGAAATCATAAAGATCAAAACAGAAATAAATGATAAATAAACGAAGGAAACAATAGTTAAGATAAATAAAACAAAAAGCTGGTTCTTCGAAAAGGTAAATAAGATCGACACACCACTGGCCAGACTCATCAAGAAAAAGAGAAGAACTAGATCACCAAAATCAAAACTGAAAAAGGAGAGATTACAACAGATAATGCAGAAATCCAAAGGATTCTAAGAGACTATTATAAGCAACTCTATGGCAACAAACTGGACAACCTGAAAGAAATGGACAGTTTCTTAGAGAAGCTTAATCTCCCAAGACTCAACCAGGAAGAAATAGAAACTATGAACAACCCAATCACAAGTTCAGAAATCGACCTTGTGATCAAAAATCTACCCAAAAATAAAAGCCCAGGGCCAGATGGTTTCACAAGTGAATTCTACCAAACATTTAAAGAAGAGTTAATGCCTGTCCTTCTAAAATTCTTCCAAACAATTGCACAGGAAGGAACACTTCCGAACACATTCTATGAGGCCACCATCACCCTGATACCAAAGCCAGGCAAAGACAACACAAAAAAAGAAAATTATAGGCCAATTTCACTGATGAATCTAGACGCTAAAATCCTCAACAAAATCCTAGCAAACAGAATTCAACAACACATCAAAAAGTTCATACATCATGATCAAGTTGGGTTCATCCCAGGCATGCAAGGATTCTTCAATATCCGCAAATCAATCAATGTGGTACACCATATCAACAAACTGAGAGACAAAAATCATGATCATCTCAATAGATGCAGAAAAAGCCTGTGACACAATACAGCATCCATTTACGATAAAAACTCTTCAAAAAATGGGCATAGAAGGAACCTATCTCAACATAGTGAAAGCCATATATGAGAAGCCCTCAGCAAACATTATCCTCAATGGTGAAAAACTCAAAGCATTTCCTCTAAGATCAGGAACAAGACAAGGGTGTCCTCTTTCACCACTGTTATTCAACATAGTCCTGGAAGTTCTAGCAACAGCAATAAGAGAAGAGAAAGAAATCAAAGGAATCCAGATTGAAAAGGAAGAAGTCAAACTCTCTCTATTTGCAGATGACACAATATTATACATAGAAAATCCCAAAGACACTATTACAAAACTACTAGAGTTAATCAGCGAATTCAGCAAAGTCTCAGGATACAAAATCAATATACAGAAATCACTGGCATTCCTATACACAAACAATGAAAAATCAGAAAACAAAATCAAAGAGGCAATCCCCTTCACCATTGCAACCAAAAGAATCAAATATCTAGGAATAAACCTACCCAAAGAAACAAAAGAACTGTACACAGAAAATTACAAGACACTCATGAGAGATATTAAAGAAGACTTAAACAGATGGAGAGATATTCCATGTTCCTGGGTTGGAAGAATCAATATTGTGAAAAATGACCATACTACCAAATGTCATCTATAGATTCAATGTGATCCCTATCAAACTACCAATGACATTCTTCACAGAACTAGACCAAAGAATAACACAGTTCGTATGAAAACACAGAAGACCTCGAATAACCAAAGCAACCCTGAGGAATAAGAATGGAGCTGGAGGGATCAGCCTCCCCAACTTCAGACTCTACTACAAAGCAACAGTCATCAAGACAGTATGGTACTGGCACAAAAACAGAAACATCGACCAATGGAACAAGATCGAGAACCCAGAGATAAAGCCATGCACCTATGGGTACCTTATTTTTGACAAAGGAGGTGAACATATAAAATGGGACAAAGACAGCCTCTTCAACAAATGGTGCTTCGAAAATTGGACAGCTACATGCAAAAAAATGAAGTTGGAACATTCCCTGGCACCACACACAAAGATCAACTCAAAATGGATTAAAGACCTAAATGTAAGACCAGAAACCATCAAACTCTTAGAGGAGAATATAGGCAAAACCCTCAAGTACATCAATCAAAGCAAGATCTTCTCTGACCCACCTACTAGAATAGCGGAACTAAAAAGACGAATGAACATGTGGGACCTAATGAAACTTAAAAGCTTTTGTACAGCAAAAGAAATTACAAAAGAGCTGAACAGACAGCCCATAGAATGGGAGAAAATCATAGCAAATGAAACAACAGACAAAGAATTACTTTCCAAAATCTACAAGCAACTCAGACAACTCAGCACTGGAAAAATGAACAACCCAATCAAAAAATGGGAAAAGGACTTAAACAGACACCTCTCCAAAGAGGACATACAGATGGCCCAAAAGCACATGAAACGATGCTCAACTTCACTTATAATTAGAGAAATGCAAATCAAAACTACAATGAGATATCACCTCACACCCGTCAGAATGGCCATCATCCACAAATCGACAGACAATAAATGCTGGAGAGGGTGTGGAGAAAAGGGAACCCTCCTGCATTGCTGGTGGGAATGTCAATTGATACAGCCTCTATGGAAGACAGTATGGAGATTTCTTAAAAACCTAAAAATAGAAGCACCATACGACCCAGCAATCCCACTCTTAGGCTTATACCCTGATGAAATCAAATCTGAGAGAAACACCTGTACCCCAATGTTCATTGCAGCTCTCTATACAATAGCCAGAACATGGAAGCAACCTAGCTGTCCATCGACGAATGAATGGTTACAGAAGCTCTGGTACATATATACAATGGAATACTACACAGCTATAAAGAGAAATGCAAACAAATCAGCCCTAAGGAGGTGGCTGGATCTAGAACGTATCATAAAAAGTGAAGTGAATCAGAAAGAGGAAAAATACAGTATATTAACACATATATATATGGAATCTAGTAGGATGGTGATGATGGCACACGCAGTGAAGCGAAAGAAAGACAGACACGGACAGTGGACATATGGACATTGTGGGGAAGGAACAGAGGGTGGGAGGTGTAAAGGAAGTAACATGAAGGCCTGTACCATCATAAGTGAAGAAAATAGCTCTAGTCATTGACACAAAGATCAACTCAAAATGGATTAAAGACCTAAATGTAAGACCAGAAACCATCAAACTCTTAGAGGAGAATATAGGCAAAACCCTCAAGTACATCAATCAAAGCAAGATCTTCTCTGACCCACCTACTAGAATAGCGGAACTAAAAAGACGAATGAACATGTGGGACCTAATGAAACTTAAAAGCTTTTGTACAGCAAAAGAAATTACAAAAGAGCTGAACAGACAGCCCATAGAATGGGAGAAAATCATAGCAAATGAAACAACAGACAAAGAATTACTTTCCAAAATCTACAAGCAACTCAGACAACTCAGCACTGGAAAAATGAACAACCCAATCAAAAAATGGGAAAAGGACTTAAACAGACACCTCTCCAAAGAGGACATACAGATGGCCCAAAAGCACATGAAACGATGCTCAACTTCACTTATAATTAGAGAAATGCAAATCAAAACTACAATGAGATATCACCTCACACCCGTCAGAATGGCCATCACCCACAAATCGACAGACAATAAATGCTGGAGAGGGTGTGGAGAAAAGGGAACCCTCCTGCATTGCTGGTGGGAATGTCAATTGATACAGCCTCTATGGAAGACAGTATGGAGATTTCTTAAAAACCTAAAAATAGAAGCACCATACGACCCAGCAATCCCACTCTTAGGCTTATACCCTGATGAAATCAAATCTGAGAGAAACACCTGTACCCCAATGTTCATTGCAGCTCTCTATACAATAGCCAGAACATGGAAGCAACCTAGCTGTCCATCGACGAATGAATGGTTACAGAAGCTCTGGTACATATATACAATGGAATACTACACAGCTATAAAGAGAAATGCAAACAAATCAGCCCTAAGGAGGTGGCTGGATCTAGAACGTATCATAAAAAGTGAAGTGAATCAGAAAGAGGAAAAATACAGTATATTAACACATATATATATGGAATCTAGTAGGATGGTGATGATGGCACACGCAGTGAAGCGAAAGAAAGACAGACACGGACAGTGGACATATGGACATTGTGGGGAAGGAACAGAGGGTGGGAGGTGTAAAGGAAGTAACATGAAGGCCTGTACCATCATAAGTGAAGAAAATAGCTCTAGTCATTGCTGTGTGAGAAAAGGGGGTCCTTCAGGGGTGCTGTGTGATGGTCGGGAAGGGTGGGAAGCGGGGGATATACATGTGACTAATCTTGGAACATGCATATCTGTAAACAACAAAACGCTGTAAAAGTTAAAAGTAAAATAAAGGTTTTTTAAAAAAAAGAATATAGGGGGGCATCACTCGTGGTCCACTGGGTAAAGAGTCCTCCTTGCAGTGCAAGAGGCACCAATTCGATCCCTGGCCTGGGAAGACCCCACACGCCGTGGAGTGGCTGGACTGGTGTGTCCAACTACAAGCCAGTGCTCTGGAGCGCATGAGCCCAGAGCCGGTGCTCTGCAACGAAAGAGGCTACTACAATGGGAGGCCCACACATGCCAAAGAACAAAGATGGATGAAAATAAATAAGTGAAAGCCCAATAAAAGAAGCCAAAATTTTTTTTAAAAATTTAAATGTGGTGTCTATTAAAAAAAAAAAAAAAAGAATATAGGGCTTCCCTGGTGGTCCAGTGGGTAAAGAGTCTGCCTTGTGGTTCAAGGGGCACCAGTACATCCCTGGCCTGGGAAGAGGCCACATGCTGAGGAGCGGCTGGATCCATGTGTCCAATTAAGAGCCAGCACTCTGAAGTGCATGCTCCCTGAGCCAGTACTCTGCAACGAAAGAGGCCACTGTGATGGGAGGCCCACACATGCGAAAGAATAAAAGGATGGATGAAAAATAAATGATGACTTAGAGGCCAAAAAAAAAAAAAAAGAAGAATATATTTTGTTAGGTAATATACAAAGGAAGAAATATAACAAATAGAAAAAAAAAAATCCTTATCTTCACAGCGTTTATCTCATAATTTTATTTTTGTATTTGAGGTGAATGTCAAGTGAATTGAAAGAATGCTTGTCTGTGGTAGCCAGCCTCCAAGCCAGCCTGCAGTGATCCTTGCCTCCCAGTGTTCACACCTGTGATTAATGCCCTCTCTGTTGTCCTGTATGCACAGTAGAATACTGTGGAAGTGACAGTGAGTGACTTTGATTTTCAGTCATAGAAAGCACTGTAACCTCTGTCTTTGTCTCTCTTGGATCACTCACTCAGAGGAGCCTTGTGGAGACAGCATAGGTAGGGAGAAACTGAGGCTTCCTATTAACAGCCAGCACCAATTTTCCAGCCATGTAAGTGAGTCTTGGAAGTAATGTGGAACTCAGTCTTTGGTGCTGTCTTGGAAGCAGACAGGCTAATCTCTGTGAAGTATTCAGATGACCACAGCCTCACAAAAGACTTTGAGCCCAAACTGCCAGCTAAGATACTCCAAAATTCCACACTCACAGGAACTGCGAAAATATGAATGTTATTGTTCTCTGACATCATTAAGTATTGGGGTAGCTTTTTATGCAGCAGTAAATAACCAATACACTCCCTGAATTTTAGGGCAGCTCCTCACAGAAGAAAGATCTGAGAAATACCTGCATAGTATAAACTGGAAAGGAAGCAATATTGTCTTGCACTTCTGAGTTACAAGAAATGAACAAACTCTTAGTGGAAAAGACACTTACAAACATTGACCATTTCAAACTCACAGTTTCTGGTAGAGTACTCTGTGGTTTTGGTGCCATAAGAAGTTTGGGGATTTCAAAACATGATTAGGAAGAGTATAATGTAAATATACATTTATTAATGAGAGAGAAGAGATGTATGGGTAAAGAAAAGGCAATCTTCTTGACTACAATGAGAAAAACTACAACTATTAATTTAGAGCAGCTAAATTTGGCAGAGGGCATAGCAACAGAAAATTTTGTAAAAAGTGCAACAGCTTAGACAGACTATTTGCTAATAGTTTATTTTCATCACAAAAGGAAAAGAAAAGAAAAGAAAAACATATCTTTGAAAATGTGCCAGTTCTCAACAAGCTAATTCATGCTAAGTCTTTCTTTGGGAAAAAAGATAATTAAATCTTTCTGAAGTTTTTGCTCTCTAACGATTGTAATCATTAGGACTATTCACAAATAGGCCTCTTCTTTTTCCTTCCTGACATATGGCGGCTGGTACTTTCCTGTCCACTTGAAGGTATGGGACTTGCTTTGGCCAATGATGGGAGTGAAAGCTTTGAAAGTCAGGATGCTTTCCCATCTTATCTTTTTTCCCCTTAGGGCAACCAGCAGTGTTCCTGTTTGTAGTTTTTCTGTTAGCCTGGGGCCTAGAGGGAAGATGACAATGTGTGGGACAGAGCTTCTGGCTGACTGTGATAGAGATAGGGTGAATAAAATATACATCTGTGGGGCTTCCCTGGTGGTCCAGTGGGTAAGGACACCGCCTTGCAGTGCAAGGGGCGCCACTTCGATCCCTGGCCTGGGAAGTTCCCAAGTGCCACGGAGCAGCTGGACCGGTGTGTCCAACTACTGAGCCGGAGCTCTGGAACGCATGTGCCCAGAGCTGGTGTTCTGCAGTGACAGAGGCCACGGCAATGGGAGGACAAAGCTGCGAAAATATGAATGTTATTGTTCTCTGACATCATTAAGTATTGGGGTAGCTTTTTATGCAGCAGTAAATAACCAATACACTCCCTGAATTTTAGGGCAGCTCCTCACAGAAGAAAGATCTGAGAAATACCTGCATAGTATAAACTGGAAAGGAAGCAATATTGTCTTGCACTTCTGAGTTACAAGAAATGAACAAACTCTTAGTGGAAAAGACACTTACAAACATTGACCATTTCAAACTCACAGTTTCTGGTAGAGTACTCTGTGGTTTTGGTGCCATAAGAAGTTTGGGGATTTCAAAACATGATTAGGAAGAGTATAATGTAAATATACATTTATTAATGAGAGAGAAGAGATGTATGGGTAAAGAAAAGGCAATCTTCTTGACTACAATGAGAAAAACTACAACTATTAATTTAGAGCAGCTAAATTTGGCAGAGGGCATAGCAACAGAAAATTTTGTAAAAAGTGCAACAGCTTAGACAGACTATTTGCTAATAGTTTATTTTCATCACAAAAGGAAAAGAAAAGAAAAGAAAAACATATCTTTGAAAATGTGCCAGTTCTCAACAAGCTAATTCATGCTAAGTCTTTCTTTGGGAAAAAAGATAATTAAATCTTTCTGAAGTTTTTGCTCTCTAACGATTGTAATCATTAGGACTATTCACAAATAGGCCTCTTCTTTTTCCTTCCTGACATATGGCGGCTGGTACTTTCCTGTCCACTTGAAGGTATGGGACTTGCTTTGGCCAATGATGGGAGTGAAAGCTTTGAAAGTCAGGATGCTTTCCCATCTTATCTTTTTTCCCCTTAGGGCAACCAGCAGTGTTCCTGTTTGTAGTTTTTCTGTTAGCCTGGGGCCTAGAGGGAAGATGACAATGTGTGGGACAGAGCTTCTGGCTGACTGTGATAGAGATAGGGTGAATAAAATATACATCTGTGGGGCTTCCCTGGTGGTCCAGTGGGTAAGGACACCGCCTTGCAGTGCAAGGGGCGCCACTTCGATCCCTGGCCTGGGAAGTTCCCAAGTGCCACGGAGCAGCTGGACCGGTGTGTCCAACTACTGAGCCGGAGCTCTGGAACGCATGTGCCCAGAGCTGGTGTTCTGCAGTGACAGAGGCCACGGCAATGGGAGGCACACACAGGCCAAAGGACAAAGCTGGATGGAAATAGATAAATGAAAGACCAATAGAAGTGGCCAAAGAAAAAAAGAAAAGAAATGCATCTGCAAATGTAAGTCACTGAAAATATGCAGTTACTTGTAATACAGCCTAATGTAACCTGTGCTGACTGAAATGCTAAGTAACTGAAATTCATGTTCATCAGTCTTGCTCATCAGTTGCTGGCTAAGCTGCTCTCAACTGCTTGCTTAAGAGTCTTACTGGGACTCTGCACATCTCAGGACCTTTTTCATAATAACCCTGAAAAGGCAGGAATTATTAACTGCATTTTCCCTATAAGAACTGAGGAGAGAAATGAACTGCCCTAGTTCCCCCCACAAGCAGCCGAGCTGAGACAGGAAATCTAGTTTTCTGAATATAAAACACAAACAGAGTCACTAAGCTGTACCGGGGCCTCCTCTCAGTGATGAAGAACAAAGGTAATTTTAGCTTACTTGATAACTCAGCTGTGACCTCTTCCTGTATTAGTCACTTTTGCGTCCTCTCCCTGGTCTTTGCCTTTCTATTTTCCTCAGGAACCTGAGCTGTGGGAAGCTTTCCTTCCTCATGTTCCCTCACTTAGAGGTAATTCTCACCCTCCCACTAAATGGTAATGAAATAAACCCTTGGTGTGCAGCCCCTGAAAATTATGCTAAGCATTTTGTATACCTTGCAATTTCATTTAGTCCTTATGCAAACTCTCTAGCAGAAGTAGTATTAAGTCTATGTTAAAAATGAACACGTGGGGGCTTCCCTGGTGGTCCAGTGGGTAAGGACACCACCTTGCAGTGCAAGGGGCGCCGGTTCGATCCCTGGCCTGGGAAAATCCCACGTGCTGCGGAGCGGCTGGACCGATGTGTCCAATTACCGAGCCAGAGCTCTAAAGCATATGCACCAAGAGCCGGTGCTCTGCAACAACAGAGGCCACTGCGATGGGAGGCCCACACGGGCCAAAGAACAAAGATGGATGAAAATAGATAAATGAAAGACCAATAGAAGTGGCCCAACCACCCCCGTCCCTCCCCAACTCGCGCCCCCAACCTCCCCCAAAAAAAAGAAAAAAAATAGAACAAGTGAACACAGGCAGGTTATGGAAATGGTCTAAGGTTTTAGTTAATAACCATTGGTGGGTAGATTTCAAATTCGTGCTCTCCTGACTCCAAACTTCTTGCTCTTTCCCATGCCTTTTCCCACAATAATATTCCCTACGTCTAAATCCTTAAGGGAAAAAAAATAAGAACAGAGTTGGAGAGGATTAAGACATCCTGCAGCCTGTTTTGTTGGGCTTTTCTCTACCGGAAGTAACCTTCTGGTAGCCCAGTCTGCAAAGAGCCAGGGATCCTACCACCATGAAAGAACAGGGCTCTACAAGTTCCTCAGGGTAAATCCAGGAGTGAGAGCAGCTGGAAACGGTTAATGTCCAGTTTTTGATTTGCATATAGATAGTGCCTTTTATGTATTTGTTCTTAACTTGCAGTTTTCTAGGGACTTACCAAAGTTAACAGTGGACAAATGAGGCATGTTCAGCTCTGGTTTCAAGGCAGCCTCAGAGACTTGATTGGTCCTCTGGGTGGGCATTTCTAGCCTCTGTCTTTTCCTGTCAGTCTTTTAACAGATTTTTTCTTTTCTTTCTTTTTTTTTGCACTACCATGAATTAGGTACCAACTTCTTAGCCCTCGGTTCCAGCATTTCCTAAAGGGCCTTTCTGAATCTTTATCTTCTCTGTTGATTTTGTTCAGGTCTTAACTTGCAATTTCATTTAGTCCTTATGCAAACTCTCTAGCAGAAGTAGTATTAAGTCTATGTTAAAAATGAACACGTGGGGGCTTCCCTGGTGGTCCAGTGGGTAAGGACACCACCTTGCAGTGCAAGGGGCGCCGGTTCGATCCCTGGCCTGGGAAAATCCCACGTGCTGCGGAGCGGCTGGACCGATGTGTCCAATTACCGAGCCAGAGCTCTAAAGCATATGCACCAAGAGCCGGTGCTCTGCAACAACAGAGGCCACTGCGATGGGAGGCCCACACGGGCCAAAGAACAAAGATGGATGAAAATAGATAAATGAAAGACCAATAGAAGTGGCCCAACCACCCCCGTCCCTCCCCAACTCGCGCCCCCAACCTCCCCCCAAAAAAAAAGAAAGAAAAAAAATAGAACAAGTGAACACAGGCAGGTTATGGAAATGGTCTAAGGTTTTAGTTAATAACCATTGGTGGGTAGATTTCAAATTCGTGCTCTCCTGACTCCAAACTTCTTGCTCTTTCCCATGCCTTTTCCCACAATAATATTCCCTACGTCTAAATCCTTAAGGGAAAAAAAATAAGAACAGAGTTGGAGAGGATTAAGACATCCTGCAGCCTGTTTTGTTGGGCTTTTCTCTACCGGAAGTAACCTTCTGGTAGCCCAGTCTGCAAAGAGCCAGGGATCCTACCACCATGAAAGAACAGGGCTCTACAAGTTCCTCAGGGTAAATCCAGGAGTGAGAGCAGCTGGAAACGGTTAATGTCCAGTTTTTGATTTGCATATAGATAGTGCCTTTTATGTATTTGTTCTTAACTTGCAGTTTTCTAGGGACTTACCAAAGTTAACAGTGGACAAATGAGGCATGTTCAGCTCTGGTTTCAAGGCAGCCTCAGAGACTTGATTGGTCCTCTGGGTGGGCATTTCTAGCCTCTGTCTTTTCCTGTCAGTCTTTTAACAGATTTTTTCTTTTCTTTCTTTTTTTTTTTTTGCACTACCATGAATTAGGTACCAACTTCTTAGCCCTCGGTCCAGTTCTACCTCTATTTTACTTCTCTGTACATTCATTACTAGAATCCCTGTAAACATGTTGTTTTCCTGGGTATTCAAGGCTAAATATGTAGGCAGTTGTTTACCATGCTTTTTTATGCTCACCTGCTCATGTGTTGATTTGATGTACTCAGGTCTTAACTTGTTCATGCTATGAAGGACTCTCCTTCCTTGCTTTATTTGTAACAAGAGAAGATTCCAGAGTCTAAACCAAAGATCTCATGGGCAACTTTTTACTTCTATGGCCTTTTCAACTAGATCAGTTTCAACCTTTGTTGGTGAAACAATTGCACTGGTCACTCAGTCAGTACTCACTAAGTGCTTTGCTCTGAGCCTTGCCCTCCTCCAGATGTTGGTGACGAACAAGTCCCTGGTCTAACCAAATTTACCCTAGAGTGGGAAGAAAGAGATGATCAACAATTACACAAGTGAACACGGTAATTTCAGAATGTGACCATCACTGTGAATGGAATAATCAGTCATGTAACACGGTGCAAGAAGGGATAGGATTTGTTACTGTTGATTGGTGGTGATGAAACTCTTCTCTGATAAGGGACCTTTTGAGCTAAAACTTGAATGATAAGGAACGAGACTGAGAAAGATCACCCCAGGTAGACGGCATAGAAAGGTTATGGCTCTCAGAATGGGTCAGTTTGGGATAAACAAGCACTACCATAAAGTTGAGATATTAGCATTCATTGATTTGGTTATTATGGGCCTTATTAGATATTTTCATGTATTATCTCATATTACTTAATTACAACACCCTTCGAAGCAGATATTATCTTCACTCCTTGGAAGAAAAGCTATAACAAACCTTGACAAGGCAGTAAAAACTAGAGACATCACTTTTCCAACAAAGATCTATATAAATCAGCTATTGTTTTTTCCAGTAGTCACGTATGTCGGCTGGTCACCAGAAGTGTCAAGCCATGTTTAGAGACTTAGAACTTTTGACTGTATCTCTCGTCCTTGAAGAAAGGAAGAGGAGATGGAGCTTGAGTTAATGACTGATAAGAACAATGTGATTAAGCTCCCGTAAAAAGCCCCCAAAGTACAGCGTTTGGAGAACTTCTTGGTTTGGGAACACATGAAGGGGCTGTGTAGAGTGGTGTACCCCAAGAGTTCATGGAAACACCACACCCCTTCCTGCATACCTTGCCCTGTGTATCTCTTCATCTGGCTGTCCAACAATATTCTTTATCGTATCCTCTATCATAAGTAAATGAGTACACGTAAGTAAGTATTTCCCTAAATTCTGTAAACAGTTCTAGCAGATGATCTAGTCCAAGGAGGAGTCCTGAGACCTGTGATTTGTAACCAAGTCACACAGAAGTATGGGTAAACTTGGAACCTACTATTGCAATCTTGGGACCCAGTACTTCCAACTGTCACCTCAGGTTGGGGCCGGGACACTGTGGGAGACTAAGCCGTTAGCCTGCGGGGCTAGGCTAACTTCAGTTAGTGCCAGAAATAATTGCAGATATACCAGGTGCTCTTCAGAGAATTTGTTGGTCTGGGGGAAGCAATTAGGAATTCAATGACCAACTAAATGGAGAGGCTATCATATTCTTTTTAATTTGGAACTTTATCAAGGAATGTTCACCATTTCAGAAAAATCATAGTAGCTCCGGCAGTCCTTGCTGTTCATGGTATTTGAGTCATCAGCATGACACAACTGTATCAATCTGCCGTTGTAGCTGTAATGTGCAAATATATAACAGGAGCTTGGACGTTCCTTTAGTAGGCTTAAAATCCAGCTTTCCTAGCTAACAGAAACATATAAGATGCATTCTCTTGTATCTCAACTGACTTACGGTAAGTGAAAGCATATGATTACCTCAGTGGGTCTTCTAATGTAACGTGGTCCAAGCAAAAGCTTTCAATGCACAGTAATTTATTTTTAATTCTTCACATTTTATTTTTTCCTCTACATGATAAACAAGACTTAGTGCTGAAAATCTAATATCCCAGAAAACCCCAATCCCAGATAAACCAGGACTGTTGGTCAGTCACCCTAGGTAGTGTTATTTTTTTTTCTGAAATTATGTGTAGGTGGGTTTTATGATGTAATAATTTAATTCCATGTTCGCAATGGACATGTTACAAAATATTTCTTGTAAGAAAGGAGTGTGGGGCCTGACTGGGTGGAGAACCAGTGCCCTAGAGAATGTCCTGACTCATGGAGTAGTTTAAGTATCGGATCTGTTTCCACAAGCTGTCCCAAACGGGAACACCCAGGGTGGAGTCCAGCCCTTCCTGCATAGATAGGGGTTGCACCTGTGAAGCTGGGCTCGTGTGCTGGGACAGGGAGGTAAATCACAGGACATTTGAGTTCAGTCTTCACAGACCGACAGCCTCCAGTTGTTCTCCAGTTCAAAGTTCAAATTGATGCATACAATTATACTTATATTTTATTTTTGGAAAATTGTAAGGCAGGAAAACTTTGTTTTTGCTGTCCTCCAACCTTTTCTTGACACTTCATTTCTCATGTTCCTATGTTTTCCTGTTAAAAATTGTCCTGAAACATCTAAAGGTAGACATGTGGGCTTTGACTTCAGTCAGACTTTGATTCAGATCCTTGTCCCGACCTAACCATTCAGTGTCTCAATTTCCTTCACTGTACAGTGCTGATTATAATATTTATCTGTTTCATAAAATTGTGGGGAAGCAATAGAATTCAATGACCAACAAGGGGGTTTTTTTTGGACAGTGTCCATTTCAGTAGGCTCCGCAGTCCTTGCTGTTCATGGTATTTGAGTCATCAGCATGACACAACTGTATCAATCTGCCGTTGTAGCTGTAATGTGCAAATATATAACAGGAGCTTGGACGTTCCTTTAGTAGGCTTAAAATCCAGCTTTCCTAGCTAACAGAAACATATAAGATGCATTCTCTTGTATCTCAACTGACTTACGGTAAGTGAAAGCATATGATTACCTCAGTGGGTCTTCTAATGTAACGTGGTCCAAGCAAAAGCTTTCAATGCACAGTAATTTATTTTTAATTCTTCACATTTTATTTTTTCCTCTACATGATAAACAAGACTTAGTGCTGAAAATCTAATATCCCAGAAAACCCCAATCCCAGATAAACCAGGACTGTTGGTCAGTCACCCTAGGTAGTGTTATTTTTTTTTCTGAAATTATGTGTAGGTGGGTTTTATGATGTAATAATTTAATTCCATGTTCGCAATGGACATGTTACAAAATATTTCTTGTAAGAAAGGAGTGTGGGGCCTGACTGGGTGGAGAACCAGTGCCCTAGAGAATGTCCTGACTCATGGAGTAGTTTAAGTATCGGATCTGTTTCCACAAGCTGTCCCAAACGGGGAACACCCAGGGTGGAGTCCAGCCCTTCCTGCATAGATAGGGGTTGCACCTGTGAAGCTGGGCTCGTGTGCTGGGACAGGGAGGTAAATCACAGGACATTTGAGTTCAGTCTTCACAGACCGACAGCCTCCAGTTGTTCTCCAGTTCAAAGTTCAAATTGATGCATACAATTATACTTATATTTTATTTTTGGAAAATTGTAAGGCAGGAAAACTTTGTTTTTGCTGTCCTCCAACCTTTTCTTGACACTTCATTTCTCATGTTCCTATGTTTTCCTGTTAAAAATTGTCCTGAAACATCTAAAGGTAGACATGTGGGCTTTGACTTCAGTCAGACTTTGATTCAGATCCTTGTCCCGACCTAACCATTCAGTGTCTCAATTTCCTTCACTGTACAGTGCTGATTATAATATTTATCTGTTTCATAAAATTGTGTATGTGTGCTCCGTCATGTCTGACTTGTTGCCCATGGACAGTAGTCCTCAAGGCTCCTCTGTCCGTGGAATTTTCCAGGCAAGAATACTGGAGTAGGTTGCCATTTCCTACTCCAGGGTCATTAAGTTAATGTCAGGAATAAATAAAAGACATAGGCTAACATCATTAATTCTTAGTATGACACATGGTAGAGGTCTAATAATTTTTATTTATCACTATTCGTAGGACTTCCCAGTTCTGCCTTTCCCACCCAGTTCTGCCCTTCCCAGTAGGGACACATGAGCCATTCTCATTTCTAGCATCTTTTCTCTCACCTCTCACTGATTTCATAGTAATGAAGCAATTCATATTAAGGTGATCATTAATTTATATTAACTATCAGTAGACCACCCTTTTAGCAGGCTGCCTGCATTTTAAAGCTTATTAACGTCCACCAGGGGGTCTTTCCTGGTGGCTCAGCTATCAGGAATCTACCTGCCAATGCAGTAGACCAGGGTTTGATCCCTGACTCAGGAAGATCCCCAGAGAAGGAAATGGGAAAGCACTCCATTATTCTTGCCTGGGGAATCCCATGAACAGAGGAGCCTGGTGGGCTATAGTCTGCAGGGTCACAAGCGTTGGACACGACTTTGCAACTAAGCCACCACCAGCCACCTCCACCAGAAGACTGTGCCTAAGATATTTTTTGAATTGAGAGGAGAGTGGCAGCAGATTCTCCAGTGTCACCTGTTATGGACTAATTGTATCCTCCCAAACCCAAACCCCTAGTACCTTAGAATGTGAATATCAAGTCTTTTTGCATGATGCATACAATTATACTTATATTTTATTTTGGAAAATTGTAAGGCAGGAAAACTTTGTTTTTGCTGTCCTCCAACCTTTTCTTGACACTTCATTTCTCATGTTCCTATGTTTTCCTGTTAAAAATTGTCCTGAAACATCTAAAGGTAGACATGTGGGCTTTGACTTCAGTCAGACTTTGATTCAGATCCTTGTCCCGACCTAACCATTCAGTGTCTCAATTTCCTTCACTGTACAGTGCTGATTATAATATTTATCTGTTTCATAAAATTGTGTATGTGTGCTCCCATGTCTGACTTGTTGCCCATGGACAGTAGTCCTCAAGGCTCCTCTGTCCGTGGAATTTTCCAGGCAAGAATACTGGAGTAGGTTGCCATTTCCTACTCCAGGGTCATTAAGTTAATGTCAGGAATAAATAAAAGACATAGGCTAACATCATTAATTCTTAGTATGACACATGGTAGAGGTCTAATAATTTTTATTTATCACTATTCGTAGGACTTCCCAGTTCTGCCTTTCCCACCCAGTTCTGCCCTTCCCAGTAGGGACACATGAGCCATTCTCATTTCTAGCATCTTTTCTCTCACCTCTCACTGATTTCATAGTAATGAAGCAATTCATATTAAGGTGATCATTAATTTATATTAACTATCAGTAGACCACCCTTTTAGCAGGCTGCCTGCATTTTAAAGCTTATTAACGTCCACCAGGGGGTCTTTCCTGGTGGCTCAGCTATCAGGAATCTACCTGCCAATGCAGTAGACCAGGGTTTGATCCCTGACTCAGGAAGATCCCCAGAGAAGGAAATGGGAAAGCACTCCATTATTCTTGCCTGGGGAATCCCATGAACAGAGGAGCCTGGTGGGCTATAGTCTGCAGGGTCACAAGCGTTGGACACGACTTTGCAACTAAGCCACCACCAGCCACCTCCACCAGAAGACTGTGCCTAAGATATTTTTTGAATTGAGAGGAGAGTGGCAGCAGATTCTCCAGTGTCACCTGTTATGGACTAATTGTATCCTCCCAAACCCAAACCCCTAGTACCTTAGAATGTGAATATCAAGTCTTAGAAATGAGAATTAGGGTTAAATGATGACATTGGGGTGGGCTCTAATCCAATACAATTTGTGCCCTTATGAGAAGAGAAAGTGAGGTCTCAGACATGAACAGAGAAAAGACCATGTGACGACAAAGAGGGAAAACAACAATCCACAAGCCAAGGAGAGAAGCTTCCAACCAAAGCTGCTGACTGCTGACACCTTTATCTTGGAACTCTAACCTCTACAACTGTGAGAAAACAAACTTCTCTCCTTAAGCTGTCCGTTCTGTGGGCCCTAGCAAACTAATATACCTCCTTATTTGGGTCACTGACCTTTTGCAGATTAAAATCCCTGGGTCCAGGCTTCCCTGGTGGCCCAGTGGGTAAAAAGTCCACCTTGTAGTGCCAGGGGCACTGGTTCAATTCCTGGCTGGGGAAGATCCCATGTGCTTCGGAGCAGCTGGACTGGTGTGTCCAATTACAAGCCAGCTCTATGGATTGCACGCACCCAGAGCCAGTGTTCTGCAGTGAGAGAGGCCACTGCAATGGGAGGCCCACACAGGCCAAAGAACAAAGATGGATGAAAAGAAATAGATTAAGAAAACAATAAAAGAGGCCAAAATTTAAAAAGGAAAAATCCCTGGACCCAAATCCCAGATAAGTTCCTTGAATTCCCTGTTTTCCTATTTCATCCTTATGACAAACCCCTGAGATTCAGCCTATGGGTTCAAAATGGGGAGGAAAGGAATGATTACTTCTGAGTTCTACAGATGCCAGGCATTTAATCACCATGTTAATGTCTAGAGGCTGTCATTACAGATTAAGAAGCTGAGGGTCAGGCTTCCCTGGTGGTCCAATGGGTAAAGACACTGCCTTGCAGTGCAAGGGTGCTGGTTCGATCCCTGGCCTGGGAAGATCCCACGTGCCGATGTGTCCAACTACCAAGCTGGAGCTCTGGGGTGCATGCGCCCAGAGCCAGTGCTCTGTGACGAGAAAGGTCACTGCAATGGGAGACCCAATAGAAGTAGCCAAAAAATAAAAAGGAAACTGAGAGTCAGAAAGGTTACCTATCTTAACTAATCGTTCATTCAACAAGAGTCTATTAAACATCCAAACCCACACCTATATACCATGCAATATCAAAGATGCTGGAGATATCTCAGTGAAACAAACTGACTTGCCCCCTGCTCGCATAGGGCTAATAGTTCAGTGGGGAAAACAAATTTTAAGCAGATAATCACACAAATAATCATAAAATTATAAATGTGATAACTTATGAAGGAGCATAATCTAACAGGAGAGCCAGACCAGTTTAATTCCATTCAGTATAATTTTACAGAGCACTTGTTACATGCCAGACATTGTGCTGAGTGCTTAGGAAATATTGGTAAACGTGACAGATATGGACTTTACCTTCTTACAGCTTCCATGTCTTGTGGGAAAAGAAGGCCTCAAACAGGCTTGCAACTGAGAAAGAAAGATATTATTGAAATAACTTCAAGGTTCCCTGGGAGCATTTAGCAAAATTGAAGTGATATGATTCAGTATAAGAAATTAGGGTAGGCCTCTGGAGAAATTGCTGTACTTACTGAGACTTGAAGAATCAGTCACCTGAGCAGAGGTATGCAAAGTTCTCTTCAGTCAGGCCATCTCCAGCTCAGATAATGTCTTCCTCCCTGTTGATTTTTTTCTCTGAAGGCGTAATTTTTCTGTCTGGTCATAAACAAATTGTTCAGCTAGAACTCTGGGCACTAACTAGAGAGCCATTTCCATACTGTCTCATCTAGAAGGGACATCTACATTTGAGAGGGTAAGCCTGAAAGTTTCCCATCTCAGTGGGTGATATCAGGGCACTTCCTCTCCTCTGCTGCTCTGTCCATGGCAGGTTGGCTTATCTAAAGCCTCTTTCCTTATTGCCCTCTACTTTTCAAGCCATAAAAATCACAATATGTATTTACCCAGACTCCCTTGTAGGAATGGTTGGTCATTTTGGCCAATAAGCAGACATAACTGGGTGGGCTTTCCAGAAGAACATTTTTAAAGGGACAGATTGTTTTTTTCCCTTTTCCCACATTTCCTTCCTCCTCCTTGCTTTGAATCAAAATGAATGAACTGGAAGCACAGCAGCAGTCTTGTGAGTACAGGGAGGAAAGTCACTTCTTTTGTATGTTCCTGTTAAGTAGCTTCTGTTGTGTCCAGCGGTTTGTGACTCTATGGACTGTAGATGACCAGACTCCTCTGTCCATGGGATTCTCCAGGCAAGAATACTGGAGTGGGTTGCCATGCCCTTCTCCAGGGGATCTTCCCAACCCAGGCATCGAACCCTCATCTCCTGTGTCTCCTGCATTACAGGCAGATTCTTTCCCACTAGCACCACCTGGGAAGACTCAGTAAAATGTTAGGGGTATGGAGTTGTAAAGGAAGGGTCTTTTTCTCTTATGACTCATGTCAAGCTGCCACAGTGGCCCTGCTAGTGCCCTGACTTAATCGTTCTGAGAAGCTAGGGAATCTCTCATGTCGAATTGTTTCAGGCAATTTTTCTCTGTTCTCTTTATCTTGTTTCTAACCGCATCCTTGTGATGTGTTTGAGTGGTGATTGAAACTGAATCGTATGTTTAGACTATGGTACTGGGGATGGCAGAACCAGTTGTGTTTTGAAATGTCTTGATTTAAGCACCTGGGACTCTGGTATTCCAGTGCTTCAGGTTAAAACAGGTAAAAAGTATTCAGGGACTGACTCCACCCTGAAGTCTGAACATAGTAACAATCATGCTGATTAATTTTAGAAAATTATAACTGAAGGAAAAAATAGAAAAAAAAGGGGAAGAGGATACTCTCGTCTTTGTAAGAGAGTACAAAAACAAGTTTTGGGTAGTTCGTCAGATTATACTCCCTTGCGGAAGACCTCCATAAGTGGGAAATATATCCCCCTGAGGGAAGTCTTTCCTCAAGATGGAAAACTCCCCCAGATGTCTCCCTTGTCCAAATACTACGTCTTTTAGTTACAGGGAGGTATTCACAAAGCAGATTTTCTAAGGCGATCACATTCCTCTGCAGTATAATTTCAAAGGTATTTTCTTACTAGAAAAAAATCTGCCCTTTTATATGCCCGCTGGAATACAATCCTAGAGTTTGTACATCAAAGCCACACATTGACCTTACCATAGATTACTTTCTCTGATTCAAAAATGTTGATCTTTGTGAAGGTGATCTTCAAAGAATCAGACTAGCCTGTATTCAGTGGTGTGCTGTGTGTATTGTCAGCCTCACCAGCTGGACTGGAGAGACTGCAATTAACTGAGTTCATTCACTTGGCCAGATCTGGGACCTGTGGGCTGAGGGGAAAGGAGAGTAGGAGATAATCTGGATATAAGAACAGCCACCTTCCATTGTAGGATTTGAGAGACCCCACTGGCTGCACTTCTCTTTGTTTTGAGTACTGGACAGGGGCCACTGGTTTGGGATGTGAGCAAAGATTCAGTGCAGGGTGCAAAGTGGAAAGGCTCCCTTGGTTTCAAGGAGCAGAGAAATATGGAGGCCAACTTGGAAAGGGAGGATCTGTCATGTTTGTGAAACTGGAACCAGAAAGCTGATCAGGGATGGAGGCAGCTGCAGGAACTGGATGTTCTTTCTGTCCCTCTCATGGGCTGTCTCATCCCTCTCTCATGACTTCTCTGCCTTTCTTCCAAGATATGTCTGCTCTATTTTTCTCTCTTATTATCAGACCAATTCCTCAATCTAAATGCCAGAAAGAGCAGTCCAAATGACTTTGCTCATTGACATCGCCCCTTTGGGTAGACTTTTACCCAATTGCCAAGGGCATTGTCACAAGCCATTCGGCAGTCCATGGACAGGCTGCCTTGGCCCAGCAGGCTGCCTCAGTGCACTCAGTGGTCACTGATACACAGACACCTGCCTAATGCAACTTTCCTGTTTAAAGGGGCCTATGGACAGAGTAGTTTATACCTTAATCACGTGTTAGATAACACAGACTTTGGGACTTGCATTCAGACTGAGCCCAGTGCCATCACATGATACTTAGCCCAACCAGCAGCACTCGGGTTGCCTTATCTGTAAGTAGAAGAATAATAATTAAAAATATATCATAGGGTTGTGGTGAGGTTTAACCAGGATAAAGCATACAAACTGTTGAATAGTATATGAATGATATTGTTATCATTCATATTATATTATTATTATTGGAAGGGATAGGCCTCAAGACATTTTGACCCATTTGGCTTCTCAGAAAGGCTAGTCATTCATCTGAAAGGAGAACAGTGACAGGGAACAAGTAATGGCTGGAGAGTGCTGGGGGACAGGAACCTCTGGCTTTCCCTGTGTGAAGCAGGGTCTGGGGGGCTAGCCAGGAGTCCTACCCTTGGGTCTCACACGGCTCTGGGTGCTTGATGTGTGAGTGTGCTTGTGTGTGCATACGTATAAAATGAGTGACAGACAGAAGAGGAGCCCTCCCCTTCTGAATGTTCAGAGTCTCCACCCTTCTACTGGTGGCCCCCCGTTTAAAATCACTAACCTCTTTACCTTCCTTCAAAGACAAAGAGAAAAGTGGACAAGAAACTTTTTTAGCAAAGAGTTGATCTGCTCAGTGCTATGTGGCAGCCTGAATGGGAGGAGGGTTGGGGGAGAATGGATACGTGTGTACATATGGCTGAGCCCCCTCACTGTTCACCTGAAACTATCCCGACATTCTTAAATGGCTATTCCCAAATACAAAATAATAAGTTTTTTAAAAACATAATATAGGGACTTCCCTGGTAGTCCAGCGGCTAAGTCTCCGTGCTCCCAATGCAGGGGGCCTGGGTTCGATCCCTGGTCAGGGAACTAGATCCCATATGCTACAGCTAAAGATTCCAAGTCCCACAACTAAGAGTCAGTACAGTCAAATAAATAAACATTTTTTAAAAAGTATAATATAATCATAAGTAAACAAATAAAATTAAATTAAATTAAAAAGAGAGCTAAAGAGAAAGGTGGCAATGAGTAAGCAGAAGTAATGAGATACTGGGTGTGAGTTCCCTAGAAGGGCTGGGCACCTCAGGTAACAAAACTAAATTGCTGGGGAATTTCAGCCCATAATTAAACATCCTGTCACTGCAGGTAAATATCAGGCCCTTTGTATGAAATGTGGCCCCGACCTTGGACAGAGCCATTTGAGGGCACCCCTGGAACTCCCTGGTTCACTGCAGAGGGAGCTGAATGAGGGCAGGGCACAGGGCCGAGGACATCCATTTGCTGCTGAGCTCACTAGGTGCCCCTTAGAGCACAGGAGGCAAGGGAAACAGTGGCTACACAGATGCCCTTTCCCTGGGCCTTCGGTCCTAGGTCAGACACTGGGGGCCCTATATGAGTCAGCTCAGGCTGGTCGTATTTAGGTTGTCAAGAAAAAATATACTTTAGCATACTGAAAAAACTCATGAGATATTCACAAAGACAAAGCTTTCTGAAACACACTGCAAAGTTGAATGTTTTGATCCAGCAGAATTCCGTCGTATGTGAAAAGCCACAGGGAGTAGGAAGATTTTACACGGAACCTAGAAAAGTAGAAGCGAAGTTTTGACATGTTCTTTCAAGAAGAATACAGGAAGGGCAATCAAGGAGGGGGAGATCGGGAAGAGAAGAAAAAGAGGAATCATTCTGTTCTCTATGTGGCTAATTCCCTCATTGGCATTGGGGATATGACTGCTGAATCGTAGTCCTGGGGTCCTGGCTTTCTTCTTCCAGGGCTTTTCGTTCTCTGTTAATTAGGCCTTTGGAGAAATTGTCATGATAATTACAGTGTCTAGACTTGGGGAACTATGGGGAGCAGTAAGAATGTATTTAATTGCAGAGTTGAGAAGACACGAGAAGACAGCAGGGTTTTGAAAGTCTTTTCTGAGAACAATGCAGTGTTTTTCGGGATTGCCTTGACATTGTCTGTTATGTAAGGGGAATCTTGGGTGTTTTGTCTGAGCATTTGGGGTTGTCAAGATGTTCATTTTCTCAAGAGGAGTTCAACAATGGGCGGAGAACGTTGTGGCACTGTGCTCAGATCTTTATCACTTTTGCTCTCAAAGTGAGTCATCATGAAGGTGGCCAGAGGTAGAGGGTCTCAGAGCTTGGCGCCCTAACTGAAAAATAGTGGCATTTCTTTTGGAGAGATAGGAAGGTGATTAGGATGGATACCTTCTACTTTGCCAAGTTTGGTCATCATATTTTCCTTTCCACAAATTCAATGACATGTTTCATTTAGCTTACTGGTGGAAGAACAGAGCATAGCCAGTCAACTAGAAAGCCCCATTTGCCAGCATTTCCTTACCTGGAGAGGACAAAAGGATTGGTGTTCATAATGGTGCCCTGAAAGTTCCAGGCCACCCCCAGATCCCTTTTGATTTTCCCAGTGGAAGTATCACTATTGCTTCTGCTGATTATGCAGGTAAAACTAGCTCACTGAAAAGATTCAACATTGAAACATGGGAAAGTGGAAAATGCCTTTGTAAACGTCTCATCCCATAGTCAACCCCCTTGTGAAGCACTCAACAGTCTAGTGTAGATACCTAGGAAATTTTCATTCATGCAAATACACATGTGTATATATAGAACATATTTATGTAAATTAGATCATACTGTGCATACTGTTGAGTGATCCTACTTTTTCACTTTACATGTCATAAACGTCCATATCAAAAACACCACACGGCCTCAATTTTTTATATGGTTGCCCAGTGTCCTATATTATAGTTTAATTATAATTGATTTTACTAAATATCTGTTGAAATGTTTAGCTTCTTCCTATTCTTTATGATTATAAATTCTGCAATGACATTTTGGCAATTCTCTGATTATTATTAAAGATAAACTGTATTATTGCTTCTTTGTAAATTTAACTTTATTGAAATATAATTTGTATACAATAAACTCATTAGAAGTGGACAATTCCATAAATTTTGATAAAAGAATCCACCTATGTAATCGATACTACAGTCGAATTATAGAACACTTTTATCACCGCGAAAATCTTCCTCACATTCCACCTCCACACCTGGCTCTGAATAATTGTTGCTCCAATTTTCATTTCTATAGAGTATGTTTCATTTTCTAGAATTTTATATAGGCAGAATTATATAATGTGTATTTTTTTGAATCTGGCTTTTTTAATTTAGCATAATGTTTTTGAGACTGATCCATGTAATTGCCTGCATTATGAGTTCTTTCCTTTATATTGCTGAGTATTATTTCATTATATGGATATACCAAAATCTGCTGATCCATTCACTTGCTGATGAACAAATGCTTCCAATTTTTGGATATTATGAATAAAGTTACTACGAACTATGTAAAATCCTAGTGCAGCCTTATGTTATCATTTTTCCAGGGTACAAACTTCATTAAAAAAAACCCTGCAAATTACATTCTTAATGGTAGTGTGGTAGAGTTTCAGCTACCTATATTTTTGCCAATATTTGACTTGTTAGTTTTTCTAATTTTAGCCATTCTCCTAGAGGCACAATAGTTTATCATTATGGTCTTGATTTGCATTTCTCTGCTTTCTAATGGTGTTGGGTATCTTTTCATGAGCATTTCATCATTTGTAGATCTTATTTCATGATACAAGTGTTGAAATATGTTGCCCGTTTAAAATAATTAGGTTGCCTTCTTACTGCATTGTAAAGGTTATTTACATATTCTAAATACAAGTCCTTTGTTAGATGTGTGCTTCAGAAATGTTACTCCCAGTCTGTTGCTTGTCTTTTTGTTTTCTTAATGGTGTTTTCCACAGAGCAAAAGTTTCTAGCTTTAAATAAAGTTTCCAAATTATTATATTAACATCAAAGAAAGAGGGGGGAGAGAGAGATGAAATGGTGGTTAGTGTTGTTTTTGTATTGAGTGGTACAATACTTCAATTCTTTGGAAATTATTAACTGTGTGTTACATAGAGTTTTGTATTAATCAAAACACCCCTTTTTCTTATTGCTTTGGATAACAGAATTTGCTATACTTATGTTCCTTCATGCAGTGATTCTGAAATTTATATGCCACCTTAAATTCTTTTTTAAAAGAGGACTTAATTGGGAAATGCAAGGGAAAAGGAATACATCAGATGTCTGATGAACATTTATATCAGAATTATTTTTTTTCCTCGGTGAGTAATCTTCAAAAGTATGTCAAGAGTAATCATGGCAATTTTCATTTCTATAGAGTATGTTTCATTTTCTAGAATTTTATATAGGCAGAATTATATAATGTGTATTTTTTTGAATCTGGCTTTTTTAATTTAGCATAATGTTTTTGAGACTGATCCATGTAATTGCCTGCATTATGAGTTCTTTCCTTTATATTGCTGAGTATTATTTCATTATATGGATATACCAAAATCTGCTGATCCATTCACTTGCTGATGAACAAATGCTTCCAATTTTTGGATATTATGAATAAAGTTACTACGAACTATGTAAAATCCTAGTGCAGCCTTATGTTATCATTTTTCCAGGGTACAAACTTCATTAAAAAAAAAAAACCCTGCAAATTACATTCTTAATGGTAGTGTGGTAGAGTTTCAGCTACCTATATTTTTGCCAATATTTGACTTGTTAGTTTTTCTAATTTTAGCCATTCTCCTAGAGGCACAATAGTTTATCATTATGGTCTTGATTTGCATTTCTCTGCTTTCTAATGGTGTTGGGTATCTTTTCATGAGCATTTCATCATTTGTAGATCTTATTTCATGATACAAGTGTTGAAATATGTTGCCCGTTTAAAATAATTAGGTTGCCTTCTTACTGCATTGTAAAGGTTATTTACATATTCTAAATACAAGTCCTTTGTTAGATGTGTGCTTCAGAAATGTTACTCCCAGTCTGTTGCTTGTCTTTTTGTTTTCTTAATGGTGTTTTCCACAGAGCAAAAGTTTCTAGCTTTAAATAAAGTTTCCAAATTATTATATTAACATCAAAGAAAGAGGGGGGAGAGAGAGATGAAATGGTGGTTAGTGTTGTTTTTGTATTGAGTGGTACAATACTTCAATTCTTTGGAAATTATTAACTGTGTGTTACATAGAGTTTTGTATTAATCAAAACACCCCTTTTTCTTATTGCTTTGGATAACAGAATTTGCTATACTTATGTTCCTTCATGCAGTGATTCTGAAATTTATATGCCACCTTAAATTCTTTTTTAAAAGAGGACTTAATTGGGAAATGCAAGGGAAAAGGAATACATCAGATGTCTGATGAACATTTATATCAGAATTATTTTTTTTCCTCGGTGAGTAATCTTCAAAAGTATGTCAAGAGTAATCATGGAAACATATACTGGGTGCTTACTATGTCAGGCACTGTGCTAAATGACTTATTTCGTTTAATCCTTACAACCACGACCCTGTGACTTGGTTGGCATTTTTATCCCCACTGTATAAAGAAACAGTTCTAGTTCATTCAATTTACTGCAGATCCAAGCCCCAGAAGATACGTGCTTGTGTTCTTCCACCACCACCCACAGTTTAGTCATTCTGAGTTTCCTTCTGTGCGTTAAGAGATGCATTGTACCTCATCAGTAACATTAACTTTACTGTATACCTAAATTGTTGCGCCCTAAGATTATTTACTGCCCAATCTATGTTCTTATTTCCTAATAAGTCACTCAATACTTTTAACACTAATATTTAACACATAGAATATTGATGTTCCATGCTATTAATAGGTTTATAACAACCTGCTATTGCATCTCAGCCATAGAGTCTTTATTTTTAAATAGCTTTTATATAACTGTGTCATTATCCTTATGTAGATATTCATTAGTTTCGAGAGTAAATTGTTTTCAGATTTTCAAATATTTCATTTCAGCCTCAGAAACAATTTTTTCAATGTAGAAACTTAATTTTTGAACTCACATTAGCCAATGTTCTTATTGAAACTTCTATCTCTCTGGCAAGGTATAGCTCAAAAGACAAGAATCTGAAAGGAAAGAGAGAAGTTGCTTTGGGAGACAAAAGCTGTTTCTCATAAATAAGAGATTTTTCTGAGACAGAGTTGTCCTCCTTCATTTTCAGATAAATCAGTGAGAATCAGTGGAGGCATGTGGAGGTGAGGTCTCAGTGCCTCACAGAGCAGACTCCTACTGATAGGGACAGAATAGAATAGTTAGGTAGTCCTAATAGGGGACTGTAGGTAGAAAGGTAAAACCTAAGAGAAATTGGGAGGCCGGTAAGTCAACAATAACTCAAGAAAGCTGCTCCTTAATCAATAGAGCAGGCTTGACTAAGTACAAACAGATGATGAAAGAAGAGCTAGCAAAGGAGGAGCTAATGATGTATGCCTTACATCTGCATCTACTTGAAGAAGGCGGTCTTCTACCCTCCCATATATATATATTGCTGCCCACCCAATGGTGGAAGCAGAGCTTTCCTGCTTGCCCCCTTGCACCACTTAGAAGTGTCTTATCCTAATAAATCCACTTCTTGCCTATCACTCTGCCTCTTGCTTAATTCCTTCTGCGCTGAGACACAAAGAACTTGAGCCTCAGGCTCTGCCTGCTTTGCTGGATGTAATGGGTTCAAGTCCCAGACTTGTGTTCTTCCACCACCACCCACAGTTTAGTCATTCTGAGTTTCCTTCTGTGCGTTAAGAGATGCATTGTACCTCATCAGTAACATTAACTTTACTGTATACCTAAATTGTTGCGCCCTAAGATTATTTACTGCCCAATCTATGTTCTTATTTCCTAATAAGTCACTCAATACTTTTAACACTAATATTTAACACATAGAATATTGATGTTCCATGCTATTAATAGGTTTATAACAACCTGCTATTGCATCTCAGCCATAGAGTCTTTATTTTTAAATAGCTTTTATATAACTGTGTCATTATCCTTATGTAGATATTCATTAGTTTCGAGAGTAAATTGTTTTCAGATTTTCAAATATTTCATTTCAGCCTCAGAAACAATTTTTTCAATGTAGAAACTTAATTTTTGAACTCACATTAGCCAATGTTCTTATTGAAACTTCTATCTCTCTGGCAAGGTATAGCTCAAAAGACAAGAATCTGAAAGGAAAGAGAGAAGTTGCTTTGGGAGACAAAAGCTGTTTCTCATAAATAAGAGATTTTTCTGAGACAGAGTTGTCCTCCTTCATTTTCAGATAAATCAGTGAGAATCAGTGGAGGCATGTGGAGGTGAGGTCTCAGTGCCTCACAGAGCAGACTCCTACTGATAGGGACAGAATAGAATAGTTAGGTAGTCCTAATAGGGGACTGTAGGTAGAAAGGTAAAACCTAAGAGAAATTGGGAGGCCGGTAAGTCAACAATAACTCAAGAAAGCTGCTCCTTAATCAATAGAGCAGGCTTGACTAAGTACAAACAGATGATGAAAGAAGAGCTAGCAAAGGAGGAGCTAATGATGTATGCCTTACATCTGCATCTACTTGAAGAAGGCGGTCTTCTACCCTCCCATATATATATATTGCTGCCCACCCAATGGTGGAAGCAGAGCTTTCCTGCTTGCCCCCTTGCACCACTTAGAAGTGTCTTATCCTAATAAATCCACTTCTTGCCTATCACTCTGCCTCTTGCTTAATTCCTTCTGCGCTGAGACACAAAGAACTTGAGCCTCAGTGGGTCCGGATGTCGGGTGAGTGATTTTAATTCAAAGATTGCTTGAGACTAGGATTTTGGCTGGATTAAGTCCCGGCCACATGGGTTCAAGTCCCAGACTAGGGTTTGGGTGCATTGAGTTCCAGTCGCATGGGTTTAAGTCCCAAGCAGGGTGTGATCAGGTCTGGGCCCCGGGTTTAAGTCTCAGTCCGAGGTAGAACACTTTCACTACTGAGGAGCAATATGTTTTCAATGTGGGATTCAGAGGAATGGTGATAGTTCATCAGTGCCATGGCTTTTGATGGTCCAATAAGCCTTTGTTACTAGGTTCTCCAGTTCCATCCTCCAGAACTTCTCCAACAGTTGCCCTCGGAGAAAGTGTCTGAGTAGAATTATAGTAGATAATTGTTGGACCTTTTTCTCAGCACTCCCTGTCTTAACAATGAAATAAATAGTCAAATGTACTATGAAGGGTTTTTTTTTTTCCTCCTTTCCAATTTCCTGAATCAAAAAAATGAAAAAGGAATTAAAGGGTATGAAAAATTCCTTTTACCTCATATTAATTACCAAACTAAATGTCGTTATGACATTTCCTCCCTAGGAATTCATATTGGCAGACACATAAACCGTATGAAAACCCTGGGGAGGATGGTGTACTGTGCAAAGAGGAGCATCCATTACTTCTGTGAGAGTGACCATTCGTTCTCAGGGCGAGGGCATGCATTTTGTTAAAACAGTTCGAGCTGGATCATACCATCTATACTTTCCCTCTCCCAAACAGTTTTGGGGTAGGGAAGCAATGGAGAGGGGAGGACATACGCTCAGAACTTTGTTCACTGATTCCAGCCAGAGCAAGTAGACTTCTGGGAACAAAAAGTAGGAACAGGCCCTCTTTCCAGGCTCTAATCCTCTTTTCCTCCCACCATCCTGCCCTTCTCTCCATACCTCTTTTTAGAGTTCCTGTAAAGGACATGGTTGGAGGGGAGGAGATTGTAAAGAAACAACTGGAAAACAGCTATTTGAGACTCAAGGGTGAGGGGCGTGCCAGAAAGCTCCTTAGTTTGAACTTACACATTATCTAGTTGAATTGCTTCTATTTATTAGCCGAGCAACCTTGGATAAACACCTCAACTTCATTAGGTCTCCTTGTCCTCGTATGAAAAGTCAGGGGTTTGGATTAGAGCTAGATGATCTCCAGTGCCTTTCAAGACTTGACCGCTGTGAGTCGCTTCTATAATTCTTTTAGGATCCCTCACCCCTTGAAGACAATGCAAAAGCACCATGTGCTTTCTGTAGGGATCTGCTGAAAAAAGATTCAGGCATTTTGCTTTTAAAAGAACTCTTTTTTCCTGTAGTCATGTATTTCTTTAAAAATAAATATAAGAGGACTGGATCAATCATAGTGATATGCTTTTAGAAATATCTCGTGGCAGGAAGGTTAGTTATTTCTCTTAAAGGACTGCATATTTGACACAGAATCACTCCAATGTGCTTTTCCTTTCCTTGAGCCAGCGCTAGCTGAGTACACTCTTAGTAAGGACTGATGAAATTGCACAGAATGTAAAGTAAGTTTCTTTTAAGACAGGAGAGAAAACCTATATGCACTTATCTCCCCCTTCTTACTGATAAGGACCTAGTAATGAAAAAAGTTAAAGGTTGCTTTTACCATTTAGTCGTTATGACATTTCCTCCTAGGAATTCATATTGGCAGACACATAAACCGTATGAAAACCCTGGGGAGGATGGTGTACTGTGCAAAGAGGAGCATCCATTACTTCTGTGAGAGTGACCATTCGTTCTCAGGGCGAGGGCATGCATTTTGTTAAAACAGTTCGAGCTGGATCATACCATCTATACTTTCCCTCTCCCAAACAGTTTTGGGGTAGGGAAGCAATGGAGAGGGGAGGACATACGCTCAGAACTTTGTTCACTGATTCCAGCCAGAGCAAGTAGACTTCTGGGAACAAAAAGTAGGAACAGGCCCTCTTTCCAGGCTCTAATCCTCTTTTCCTCCCACCATCCTGCCCTTCTCTCCATACCTCTTTTTAGAGTTCCTGTAAAGGACATGGTTGGAGGGGAGGAGATTGTAAAGAAACAACTGGAAAACAGCTATTTGAGACTCAAGGGTGAGGGGCGTGCCAGAAAGCTCCTTAGTTTGAACTTACACATTATCTAGTTGAATTGCTTCTATTTATTAGCCGAGCAACCTTGGATAAACACCTCAACTTCATTAGGTCTCCTTGTCCTCGTATGAAAAGTCAGGGGTTTGGATTAGAGCTAGATGATCTCCAGTGCCTTTCAAGACTTGACCGCTGTGAGTCGCTTCTATAATTCTTTTAGGATCCCTCACCCCTTGAAGACAATGCAAAAGCACCATGTGCTTTCTGTAGGGATCTGCTGAAAAAAGATTCAGGCATTTTGCTTTTAAAAGAACTCTTTTTTCCTGTAGTCATGTATTTCTTTAAAAATAAATATAAGAGGACTGGATCAATCATAGTGATATGCTTTTAGAAATATCTCGTGGCAGGAAGGTTAGTTATTTCTCTTAAAGGACTGCATATTTGACACAGAATCACTCCAATGTGCTTTTCCTTTCCTTGAGCCAGCGCTTAGCTAGTAGTACACTCTTAGTAAGGACTGATGAAATTGCACAGAATGTAAAGTAAGTTTCTTTTTTAAGACAGGAGAGAAAACCTATATGCACTTATCTCCCACCATTGCTTCACTGAAATAAAGGTGAACTAGTACAGCCCCCAGAGTAGGTGGTTGGAATTAGTAGGAACTCATGGACTGGAGATTGCAACAAATTTCTAAAAGTCAGAAGGTGAAAGGGGCTGATTAATGCTTGAATTAGCAGAAAATACCACAGGCAAGAGTATACAAGGTAAAATGACAGTTAGAAACTTGAGGAAAAAGAAATTCAGAACAACAAAATCACAGACCACATATGAAGTAAACTACAACCTGGCATGAATCTAAGCAGTTAATAAATAAGCAATTCATTTTCCCTTGGTGCTAGAAACAGCCACATTTGAGAGACCTAGGGCCTGTCACATTGGGTTCATGGAAAATGTCATCCTAGCATATTAACATTGAACAATGTTTCTATTGATCATAATAAAATGCTTGCAGTTTATTGGCTTGCTTCCACTAGTTCTTATATTTTAATAAACTTCATTTTTTAGAACGGTTTTAGATTTACAGAAAAGTTGTAAGGACACTACAGAGTTCCCTATTATTAATCTCTTATATAAGTACCATCTGTTTTTCACAATTAATGAATGAGGATTGATTCCCTGGTGGTTCAGACAGTAAAGGATCTGCCTGCGATGCGGGAGACCTTGGTTTGATCCCTGGGTCGGGAAGATCCCCTGGAGAAGGGAACGGCAACTCACTCCAGTATTCTTGCCTGGGAAATCTCATGGACAGAGTCTGAGTGACTAACACTTTCTTATGATTAGATTGGGGCTATGAGTTTTGTGGAAAAAAGGTTTTTAAAACGGCAACTCTACTCCGAGTAAAAGAACTCTTTTTTCCTGTAGTCATGTATTTCTTTAAAAATAAATATAAGAGGACTGGATCAATCATAGTGATATGCTTTTAGAAATATCTCGTGGCAGGAAGGTTAGTTATTTCTCTTAAAGGACTGCATATTTGACACAGAATCACTCCAATGTGCTTTTCCTTTCCTTGAGCCAGCGCTTAGCTAGTAGTACACTCTTAGTAAGGACTGATGAAATTGCACAGAATGTAAAGTAAGTTTCTTTTTTAAGACAGGAGAGAAAACCTATATGCACTTATCTCCCACCATTGCTTCACTGAAATAAAGGTGAACTAGTACAGCCCCCAGAGTAGGTGGTTGGAATTAGTAGGAACTCATGGACTGGAGATTGCAACAAATTTCTAAAAGTCAGAAGGTGAAAGGGGCTGATTAATGCTTGAATTAGCAGAAAATACCACAGGCAAGAGTATACAAGGTAAAATGACAGTTAGAAACTTGAGGAAAAAGAAATTCAGAACAACAAAATCACAGACCACATATGAAGTAAACTACAACCTGGCATGAATCTAAGCAGTTAATAAATAAGCAATTCATTTTCCCTTGGTGCTAGAAACAGCCACATTTGAGAGACCTAGGGCCTGTCACATTGGGTTCATGGAAAATGTCATCCTAGCATATTAACATTGAACAATGTTTCTATTGATCATAATAAAATGCTTGCAGTTTATTGGCTTGCTTCCACTAGTTCTTATATTTTAATAAACTTCATTTTTTAGAACGGTTTTAGATTTACAGAAAAGTTGTAAGGACACTACAGAGTTCCCTATTATTAATCTCTTATATAAGTACCATCTGTTTTTCACAATTAATGAATGAGGATTGATTCCCTGGTGGTTCAGACAGTAAAGGATCTGCCTGCGATGCGGGAGACCTTGGTTTGATCCCTGGGTCGGGAAGATCCCCTGGAGAAGGGAACGGCAACTCACTCCAGTATTCTTGCCTGGGAAATCTCATGGACAGAGTCTGAGTGACTAACACTTTCTTATGATTAGATTGGGGCTATGAGTTTTGTAGAGACGACCACAAAGGTCAAGTGTCATTTTTGCCACATTAAATCAAAGGTACATACTGTCAACATGACTTATCTTCCTGACCTTGATAACCTGGGTGAGGCTATGTTTGCCAGGTTTCTCCAATGTAAAGTTTCCCCTGTCCCCGCCATTTCATACTGTTCCCTTGAGAAGAAGGTACAGACTATTAACTTCTAAAATCAACCTATAGATAAAGTAGGAAATAACTTTTTGTGGTTGCAGTACAAAATTTATTTAGTGGTAAAGTGTTGCTGACATAAAGGTGACAAGAAAAATAGAGGAATAGAAAGGTGGATCAATAGCTGAATTAAAAAATTATTAATTTATAGCTGCATCCGGTCTTTGTTGCTGTGGATGGGTTTTCTCTAGCTGCAGCAAACGCGGGTTATTCTTCATTGTGGTGCATGGGCTTCTAATTGCGGTGGCTTCTCTTGTTGCAGAGCATGGGCTTTAAGTGTACAGACTTCAGTAGTTACAGCAAGTGGGCTTAGGCATGTGGGATCCTCCTGGATCAGGGATTGAACCTGTATCCCTTGCATTGGCAGGCAGACTCTTAGCCACTGGACCACCAGGAAAGTCTAGTACCTACATTTTATAGAGGAGATCCATAGATACACTATAAAAAAAGGGAAATTTGAGTCCTTGTTTAAAAATGTAAATGTTTAGTTCCAGTAGAGGATGTGAAACACTATCACTGTTGTTAAACATTGGAAAGAGAAGAGTAATACATGCTGATTTTCATACTGTGAAATTGATTGATATTGAATAGAGTTGGTAATCCATGAAGAAAGATGTAGAACGCAGTGGAAGTAAAGACCAGGTAATCTCACTCCAGATTAAACCAGTATTCCTCTACAGAGGAAATGGAAACTAACCAAGCAAGAAGGTTTCTTAGGTGGTGCTAGTGGTAAAAAAAAAAAAAAAAAAAACGCACCTGCCAACACAGAGATGTGGGTTCAGTCCCTGGTTTGGGAAGGTTCTCTGGAGGAGGGCACAGAAACCCACTCCAGTATTCTTTCCTGGAGAATCCCATGGACAGAGGAGCCTGGAGGGTTACAGTCCATAGGGTTGCAGAGTTGGACACAACTGAAGTGACTTAGCATGTCCACAAACAAGAAGAGGAAAGGCTATAATTTGTCACTGGAAGTTCTTTTATACTACTTGATTTCTTAGCATATGCACAAATTATTTGCTTTAAAACCAAAGACAATGTGTAGGGCGGTGTCATACTAGACCACCCAGGATGACATTGCCTTCAATGGTCCAAGCAAATCCATCAACTGCCTGAACATCATTCACACAGACCATACTACTATGTGGCATTTTGTTGAGGCAGGAACCTTACTTCTGAGAGAGTAAAGGGGTAATCTGAGGTCTTTGATTTGCAGGAAAGGTATTTTTGGAAAATACTTTTGGAAAAAAAAAAAAAAGAACTACTTTTGTTTAGAAACAGATTAGGAAGATGTCGGTTGCAAGACAGAAACTGGCTGAAAGATACATCAGCTGTCTCAGGTGGAGAAGTACTGCCAGAGGGTGAAATCCTTTGTGTACTTCTTGTGTTTAGCATTACACAACATGTTTCAGTTTAAAAACCCTGTACTGTCATTAGCTAATTACCTCCCAAGAGCTGCAGCGTAGTTAAAAGGGGAATACTGGAAGCAAGCCAGGTTTCAGAGCTGAAAGATGTGTATATGTCTGTACCAACCCTGATTCAGCGTGTAGTTGTTACACAATTTCACACACAGGGATCGATCCTTAATGTGTGGTTGTTCAATATATAAAGTTTCTTTTTTAGACCCAGCATCTCCTTGAGAAACAGGAGTTACTGAAACAGAGGAGAACTTATTTCGATTGTATCTCTTATAAAGGTCTTAAAAATCAACACTGGTGACAGTTTTAGATTCATCATTCTGTCAGAATCTCCAAAGTGAGGTCTGAATTGTGGAATTTACTAAATGTGCCCAGAGAATTTTAGAGTAAAGTCAGGCTTGAGGACCACTGGCTTCAATGGAAAATAGCTGTTTGTTTCCCTACCCACAACAGTAACTATGTCTACAATAAAAATGAGATAGACTATTTGGCTAAGAAGAAGTTTTACTAGAAACACTGATTATTAATAAATACTGCATATTGTATAAAACTTATATTTTACATGATAGAAGTGCTCAAGACATTTAGAGAATATAGAAGAGAGAAAAGCTGTGTCTCTGTGCATATGAAAAATCATCACAAAAAGAATCATTGTTCATGTTTTGGGAATTTTCTTTCCACTTCATTTTCATGCTTTGTCTTTTAAAAAATTGACATTGCTCTTTCAATTCCACATACAATTTTGTATCTTGCTTTTCAAATATACCGTTATAATAAGCATTTTCTTGATTCATCCTTTAAAAGTCATCTCTAAAAATGAAATCTAGTGAAATGAGGCAAACAGGAACATTTATATCCACAATTAAACCAAAATAGAAATTCAGGTACCTGTAGAGCACAGGCCCACAGGAATAGTCTCTACCCTGTGTCTATTTAGAACACTCAGACCAGCCCCATCTAGAACACAAGCACCATTTCTGCAGCTGAATTTTGACTATATATGGTGTGTGGTGCCCTCTACTGGCTTCACCAGGATTGTGCCTTTTTATTTTTTTACTATTTGTAAACTTTTGTGTTTGGGTCCCTGGTGACTCAGACTAAAGAATCTGCCTACAATGCAGGATGCCTGGGTTGGGAAGATCCCCTGGAGAAGGGAATGGGTACCTACTCTAAAATGCTTGCTTGGAGAATTCCATGGACAGAGAAGCCTGGTGGGTTATAGTCCAAGGGGTCGCAAACAGCTGAACTCAACTCAGGGAGTTAAATTGTATGTGTGCGTGTTTGAATTTTGCATGTCTGCATTTTCTTAATGTAGAATTGAAGCTATCTAAATACTGGATCTAATTGTGGGTCTGCTTCAGTTTATTTAGGGGTCTGAAGACACAGAGATGAAATCTCTGCTTTCAAGTGGCTCATTATCTATCCTAGTCAGGATGACCTACTCAGCATGCCTTGGATATTCCAGCAGGAGAACCTGACTCCTAATATGCTTATTCTCTTCTATCTAGGAAAATCACCCTCTTAAATGGCACATACAGCTTTGGCAGAGACAGATATGGCACAGCCAGGAAGAAAGAGGACACCTTCCCAGCAAGGCAGATCTACCAAATCAGTTCTGGCAATCAGTGGGGTGAACAGATGTCACACACAGCTTGCTCTCAATTTACTTAGGGAATTAAAATTTTTGATGGACTGTCACACATTAATAGATAAAGTGAGTGGCAATAATTCAGAGGCTCAAGTGAGCCCTTTCTAAGGGCATAAACTTATACTTACCTAGAAATATAATATAGACTGAAGGAAGGGAGGTAATTATTACATTTTGAAAGCACTTTGCATTTAAAATTTTACCTCCATTTTAGAGGAAGGAAATGTCTATGAAACAAATGGAGCTTTTCTAATCTGAGGAAGGCCAGAAGGATAGAACCAAGCGAGGGATTTCGAAAACATTTATGATTGCTTCTTTTGATCTGTAGTTTTTTGATCACATTATGTTCAATGATGCAAATGATACATTAGCAAACCCTCACCCCCTTTTCAACCTGAGAACATGGATGATGAGGTTGGGTCTACCAGGTTGACTCCAATAGACCCAGGCATGGATATAAAATATTTATCATGAATATGAAACCAGTTTATATGATACTGTATATGATACCTCAATACAAAATTTAAAAATATATAGAATCAGCAATTACTCAATGTGTGTTCTTCTTTTTAATTGATCTTATTTGGAAAAGGGTATAGCCTACCTTTTTGTTAGGATCAGAAATAAGGCATATAAACTGTCCACCAGCTTCCTAGCATAACACAGCTACCCAGTACAAGATTGTAGGCACTTCCAAATGACAGAGAGGTAAGCTTGGGCTCTGGAACCCGGCTGCCTGGATTTGAGACCTGCCTCTACTCTTCATTTAGTGCTGTGACCTTCAGCAAGGACCTTCACTCTCTGGGTCTCAGTTTCCTAAAGTGGGGGTGATAGCAGTACCTACATCATTACCGGGCAGATAAAAAGAGTTAATACACATGAAGTGCTGTGGAACATTTATTAGCACACAGGGATTAATAAAGGTAGCTTATTGTTTTAATTGCTATTCCTTTTAGCTTTCAAAGACTTGCCTCTTTTTGAAGTAGTACATGAAAATTGGGGAGAGACACCTTCCCATACATATAAAACACATCCTTTGAGTGCTGTCATCCCAGCTACCTGCAGCAGATTTCCTCTCTTGTGGTTCTCCTTTGTGAGTCCTCAGAGCCCTCAGTAAGAATTTCTTTGTTTATATTGAGTTTAGTTGTTTTGCTGTAAGATAGTAGATCTTGGCTCTTGACATCCATAAATATCTGTGAATGCCCTAAAGAACATAGGGAGGAAGAATTATTTAGAGCCTATTAAATGCGAATATGCTGTAAAACTAAGGGAACTTACATAGGGCTATGTAACAACCTAAAGGGATGGGATGGGAAGGAAATTCAAATGGGAAAGGATCATGTGTACTATGGCTGATTCGGGCTTATGTATAGCAGTAAACAACAAAACTCTGTAAAAATTTTTTTAAAAAGATTATTTGGAATTAATAAGGAAAGCATTGGGAAATTAGAGCTCCCTTTTGTGACCCTCTGTCACTTACTCTCCATGCTAGTTGTAGGAATACACTGGTTTTGGATGAAGCTCTAGGTATTTAATTTATTTGAGTCTTTTCTTCAGCGGCAAATTGGCTAATGTACCTCACCCATAATGTATAGTGACAAGGGACTAGACTCAGGCCTGATAAATGGCCTCAAGAAGGGTCTCCATACCCAAACAGTATGAAAAAGTAGCTAGACAAAGAAGTAACTAATGAATTGTAACAAAAATTCAACTGCTATTAAGGTAACAAAGGGAAGGGGATTCTGACCAAGAGGGAGAGGTTTAAAAAGAGGCAACATGGATCCACAGAACCTTGAATAATGGCAGAGGAGGCGAGGAAACATAATAGAAGCAGAGAGAACAAGATAAACCAAGGCGTAGAAATATGAAAACACATGACCTTCTCCTAAGTCAGCAGATGGGTCTGTGTTGCTGGAGCAGAAGGTATGTAGGTGGAGGGTTAGCAGATGAAGAACAAAGGTCCGTGGGTCCTTAGGAAGTCGGCTCACCTAGCTCTTCTCAGGTTCTGGGGAGTGGGGGGTTTTTCTGACAGCTCCCTCAGGATTGGGGCTTAGGTGTGGCCCTTCATTTTCTCCTTCTCCCTGAAGTCTTCCCTTGGCCTCAGCTCACACATCCTTTAAACCTCTGCACTTAAAAACCCCTATTCTCTTTTATTTTCCATGGGACTCTGTTGGTCTGGTGTTTACTAACCTTCTACCTCTTGCAAAATAGATGGAGGATGAAATGATGTAAGACTGTACAAAATGTTAGCCCCTCAGGGTAAAAATCTAAGCCTAGCAAAGTTGGAAAAGGCTAGGTATCCTAGCTAGACCCTGGGGAGCTGGAAAGTGATAACAGTGGTAAAAAAAAAAAAAAAAGTTTGGCACATAGCTGGTGCTTAAGCAAGATTTGTACGATAAATGAATTGCTGTTGCTGCTGTTGTTCAATTGCTGAGTTGCATCTGACTCTTTGTGACCCCCATGGACTGCAACATGCCAGACCCCTCTGTCCATGGGATTTTCCTGGCAATAATACTGGAGTAGGTTGCCATTTCCTTTTCTAGGGGCTCTTTCTGATCCAAGGATTGAACTCGCATCTCCTGCACTAGCAGGTGATTCTTTACCATTGAGTTGCTAGGGAAGCCCAAATAAATGAATTAGGGAATGATCTGATGGCCTCTCGAATATTATGGGACACCTCAGGTACTGCCATCTGCCTCTGCAAGAACACTTCATATTTGGGAAGGAGAAGGAAGGTGGGGAAAGGCCTGATAAATGGCCTCAAGAAGGGTCTCCATACCCAAACAGTATGAAAAGTAGCTAGACAAAGAAGTAACTAATGAATTGTAACAAAAATTCAACTGCTATTAAGGTAACAAAGGGAAGGGGATTCTGACCAAGAGGGAGAGGTTTAAAAAGAGGCAACATGGATCCACAGAACCTTGAATAATGGCAGAGGAGGCGAGGAAACATAATAGAAGCAGAGAGAACAAGATAAACCAAGGCGTAGAAATATGAAAACACATGACCTTCTCCTAAGTCAGCAGATGGGTCTGTGTTGCTGGAGCAGAAGGTATGTAGGTGGAGGGTTAGCAGATGAAGAACAAAGGTCCGTGGGTCCTTAGGAAGTCGGCTCACCTAGCTCTTCTCAGGTTCTGGGAGTGGGGGGTTTTTCTGACAGCTCCCTCAGGATTGGGGCTTAGGTGTGGCCCTTCATTTTCTCCTTCTCCCTGAAGTCTTCCCTTGGCCTCAGCTCACACATCCTTTAAACCTCTGCACTTAAAAACCCCTATTCTCTTTTATTTTCCATGGGACTCTGTTGGTCTGGTGTTTACTAACCTTCTACCTCTTGCAAAATAGATGGAGGATGAAATGATGTAAGACTGTACAAAATGTTAGCCCCTCAGGGTAAAAATCTAAGCCTAGCAAAGTTGGAAAAGGCTAGGTATCCTAGCTAGACCCTGGGGAGCTGGAAAGTGATAACAGTGGTAAAAAAAAAAAAAAAAGTTTGGCACATAGCTGGTGCTTAAGCAAGATTTGTACGATAAATGAATTGCTGTTGCTGCTGTTGTTCAATTGCTGAGTTGCATCTGACTCTTTGTGACCCCCATGGACTGCAACATGCCAGACCCCTCTGTCCATGGGATTTTCCTGGCAATAATACTGGAGTAGGTTGCCATTTCCTTTTCTAGGGGCTCTTTCTGATCCAAGGATTGAACTCGCATCTCCTGCACTAGCAGGTGATTCTTTACCATTGAGTTGCTAGGGAAGCCCAAATAAATGAATTAGGGAATGATCTGATGGCCTCTCGAATATTATGGGACACCTCAGGTACTGCCATCTGCCTCTGCAAGAACACTTCATATTTGGGAAGGAGAAGGAAGGTGGGGGGAAAGGCCCATGTATTCTAGTTTCTCCTGGAGTTAGGAGTTTCTTGTCTGGCAATTTTCTCTTTCGGGGGAATAAGGTGTGTGTGTGTGTGTGTGTGTGTGTGTGTGTGTGTGTGTCTGTGTCTGTGTGTGTGTACATGATACACAAATACCGATAGTAACCTAATGTTTATTTTCTTCCACTCATCCAAGACCTGAAGACCTCAGATTATAAGATCACTTCTTTACTATGATAACAAAAGGTTTAAAAACTTAGGGAGAGCTCAGTTTTAATTGTTAAAATTATGAGTTTGGCACTTAGGATACAAAGAAGACTTGCATCTAATCTCAAAGGGTTTTTAACTGTGGAGAGACATAGTATTTGGCCAAAAGGAAAACTGCTAGAATAGAAGCACCATATGACCCAGCAATCCCACTCTTAGGCTTATACCCTGACGAAATCAAAACTGAAAGAAGCACCTGTACCCCAATGTTCATTGCAGCTCTCTATACAATAGCTAGAACATGGAAGGAACCTAGATGCCCATCGACGAACGAATGGATCCAAAAGCTCTGGTACATATATACAATGGAATACTACACAGCTGTAAAGAGAAATGCAGAAGAATCAACCCTAATGAGGTGGCTGGATCTAGAACGTATCCTAAAAAGTGAAGTCAGTCAGAAAGAGAAGGACAAATACAGTATATTAACACATATATATGGAATCTAGTTGGATGGTGATGATGGCACACGCAGTGAAGCGACAGCAAGACAGACATGGACAGTGGACATATGGACATTGTGGGGAAGGAACAGTGGGTGAGAGGCGTAAAGGAAGTAGCATGAAGGCCTGTACTATCATAAGTGAAGAAAATAGCTCTAGTCATTGATCTGTGAGAAAAGGGGATCCTTCAGGGGTGCTGTGTGATGGTCGGGAGGGGAGGGAAGGGGGGGATATACATGTGACTAATCTGAGAACATGCATGTCTGTGAACAACAAAACTCTGTAAAAGTTAAAAGTAAAATAAAGGTTAAAAAAAAAAAAAAAGACAAAAGGATATGGAACAGGGGACTCTAAGGAATAACAGAGACTTAAATGACAAAGTAACCAACTGGAATACATGCAGATGATTCGGATTCAAATTCAAACAAACTGTAAAACAATACACATATTCAAAAATGCAGATGAATGTGTGTGTGTGTGTGTGTGTGTGTGTGCTGTGTCTGTGTGTGTGTACATGATACACAAATACCGATAGTAACCTAATGTTTATTTTCTTCCACTCATCCAAGACCTGAAGACCTCAGATTATAAGATCACTTCTTTACTATGATAACAAAAGGTTTAAAAACTTAGGGAGAGCTCAGTTTTAATTGTTAAAATTATGAGTTTGGCACTTAGGATACAAAGAAGACTTGCATCTAATCTCAAAGGGTTTTTAACTGTGGAGAGACATAGTATTTGGCCAAAAGGAAAACTGCTAGAATAGAAGCACCATATGACCCAGCAATCCCACTCTTAGGCTTATACCCTGACGAAATCAAAACTGAAAGAAGCACCTGTACCCCAATGTTCATTGCAGCTCTCTATACAATAGCTAGAACATGGAAGGAACCTAGATGCCCATCGACGAACGAATGGATCCAAAAGCTCTGGTACATATATACAATGGAATACTACACAGCTGTAAAGAGAAATGCAGAAGAATCAACCCTAATGAGGTGGCTGGATCTAGAACGTATCCTAAAAAGTGAAGTCAGTCAGAAAGAGAAGGACAAATACAGTATATTAACACATATATATGGAATCTAGTTGGATGGTGATGATGGCACACGCAGTGAAGCGACAGCAAGACAGACATGGACAGTGGACATATGGACATTGTGGGGAAGGAACAGTGGGTGAGAGGCGTAAAGGAAGTAGCATGAAGGCCTGTACTATCATAAGTGAAGAAAATAGCTCTAGTCATTGATCTGTGAGAAAAGGGGATCCTTCAGGGGTGCTGTGTGATGGTCGGGAGGGGAGGGAAGGGGGGGATATACATGTGACTAATCTGAGAACATGCATGTCTGTGAACAACAAAACTCTGTAAAAGTTAAAAGTAAAATAAAGGTTAAAAAAAAAAAAAAACAAAAGGATATGGAACAGGGGACTCTAAGGAATAACAGAGACTTAAATGACAAAGTAACCAACTGGAATACATGCAGATGATTCGGATTCAAATTCAAACAAACTGTAAAACAATACACATATTCATTTATGAGGAAATTAGAAATTTAAATACTGAGTAGATGATATAGGATATTAAAGACTTATTGCCAATTTAGGTGAACTGTCTTGTAGTTACTTTTTTAATAGAGTCCTTATCTATCAGAACTACATGTTGAAATGTTTACAGATGAAACACTATATCAAATTTCCTTCAAAATAATTCAAGAGAGTGGCGTGTGTGAAACTAGATTAAGCCATCAGTTGACAACTGTTGAAATTGGCAAAAGGCCCGTGGGGGTTCTCTCTACATCATGTTTAAAGTTTTCTATATTAAAACATTTTAAAAGAAAAAAAAAGAAAACTGCTAGAGCTGAGGTTGGTCCAGGAACTCAGAAGAGGGCTTTTACTAGAGCACAGAGCCTTGCCACTTACTCCAAGTATAGTCTGGCTACCACCAGCGGCATGTCCTGGAAACTTGCGAGAAATACAGACTCCCTGGCTCCAACCCAGACTGACTGCATGTGAATTTTGTGCACATTAATATTTGAGAAGTACTGGTCTGGGGGCAGCGGTGTGGTGTAAGAGGGTTCTTGGAGGAAATAAGTTCTGAACTGTTTTGAGGATAAGTAGGGTTCACCAGGGGGCTTCCCAGGTGGCTCAGGGGTCAAGAACCTGCCTGCCAATGCAGGAGACACAGGAGATGGCTGGCTGATTCCTAGATCGGGAAGATCCTGATGCTGGAGGGCATGCCAACCCACGCCAATATTTTCGCCTGGGAAATCCCCATGAACAGAGGAGCTGGCAGGCTACAGTCCATGGGGTTGCAAAGAACAGCATATGACTGAATGGCTGAGCACACACCCAGAGAAAAACATAAAAGCCCTCGGGGAGGGAGGAAGGGAGATATACATGTGACTAATCTGAGAACATGCATGTCTGTGAACAACAAAACTCTGTAAAAGTTAAAAGTAAAATAAAGGTTAAAAAAAAAAAAAAAGACAAAAGGATATGGAACAGGGGACTCTAAGGAATAACAGAGACTTAAATGACAAAGTAACCAACTGGAATACATGCAGATGATTCGGATTCAAATTCAAACAAACTGTAAAACAATACACATATTCATTTATGAGGAAATTAGAAATTTAAATACTGAGTAGATGATATAGGATATTAAAGACTTATTGCCAATTTAGGTGAACTGTCTTGTAGTTACTTTTTTAATAGAGTCCTTATCTATCAGAACTACATGTTGAAATGTTTACAGATGAAACACTATATCAAATTTCCTTCAAAATAATTCAAGAGAGTGGCGTGTGTGAAACTAGATTAAGCCATCAGTTGACAACTGTTGAAATTGGCAAAAGGCCCGTGGGGGTTCTCTCTACATCATGTTTAAAGTTTTCTATATTAAAACATTTTAAAAGAAAAAAAAAGAAAACTGCTAGAGCTGAGGTTGGTCCAGGAACTCAGAAGAGGGGCTTTTACTAGAGCACAGAGCCTTGCCACTTACTCCAAGTATAGTCTGGCTACCACCAGCGGCATGTCCTGGAAACTTGCGAGAAATACAGACTCCCTGGCTCCAACCCAGACTGACTGCATGTGAATTTTGTGCACATTAATATTTGAGAAGTACTGGTCTGGGGGCAGCGGTGTGGTGTAAGAGGGTTCTTGGAGGAAATAAGTTCTGAACTGTTTTGAGGATAAGTAGGGTTCACCAGGGGGCTTCCCAGGTGGCTCAGGGGTCAAGAACCTGCCTGCCAATGCAGGAGACACAGGAGATGGCTGGCTGATTCCTAGATCGGGAAGATCCTGATGCTGGAGGGCATGCCAACCCACGCCAATATTTTCGCCTGGGAAATCCCCATGAACAGAGGAGCTGGCAGGCTACAGTCCATGGGGTTGCAAAGAACAGCATATGACTGAATGGCTGAGCACACACCCAGAGAAAAACATAAGTAAAAGATCAGAGGCATGAAAAGGTAGTGGGGTGTTTTGGGAACTGTAAGTAGCATAAACTTGCCAATCAATAGGGAAAGAATATGAGAGAGAGAAGGAGGAAGAAATGTAGGAAGATGGCAGGTCAGGCAGTGGCCAGACTCTGCCAGATGTGCTCTATATGAGGAGATTTGCCTTCACCTAATCTATGACAGAGATGCATGGTATGTTCAGATTTGCCTTTAGATAGCTGTGGTCCTGGGCAGCCTGAGAAGGTCATGGCGGGAAGGCAGAGAAATTATTTAGAAAGCTATGACAATAGTTTGGGAGAGAGATAATGAGAGTCTAGCTCAGGCAGTGCAGTGAGTTGGAGATTGGGGGCAAATTTAAGACATTTTAGGAGGTAACAAGCAAACGAAAGACTTTAGCATGGACTGAGGCTGAGACAATGGGAGAGGGCTGAGTCTTGACAGGATTAGTAGTGGGTGGTTGTTCCTGACGCCACTCACATGGCGTTATTCCCAGATGAAAGAATAAAAGAGGATGAACAGGTTTGAGGAAGGAAATTATGAGTTCAGTTTTCAACATGTTCTGCTCCAGTGAATAGAAAACATGCATAGGAGGGAGAAAAAGAAGAAAACAATAAAAGGGTGGAGAACTGGATGAATCAATCAGGGTGGAGAGGGAAAGTGATGAGGAAGGAACAGTGCCGTGCCCAGATTTGGGGCTGTGCTCAGTCGTGTCCATGAACTGTAGCCTCATGGACTGTAGACCTCTAGGCTGCTCTGTCCTCTGTCCATGGAATTTTCCAGGCAAGAATGCTTGAGTGGGTTTCCATGTCCTCCTCCAGGGGATCTTCCTGACCCAGGGATTGAACCCACGTTAGTTATGATTCCTGTACTGGCAGGCAGATTCTTTGCCTCTGTGCCATTGTGTTGCAACTGAGTGGGTGTGCTATGCTATGTTTAGTCACCCAGTCGTGTTTGACTCTTTGCAACCCCATGTACTGCAGCCTGGTTCCTCTGTCCATGGGATTCTCCAGGCAAGAATACTGGATTGGGTTGCCATGGCCTCTTCCAGGGATTCATCCCAACGCAAGAATCGAACCACCGACTCCTTCATTTCAGGCAGAATTTTTACCTGCTGAGGTACCAGGGAAGCCTGCAACTTAGTACACCTGTGAGTCATATTTCCAGAGGCTGCTTTCTTGGAACTTTGTTCTGGAAACTGGTTAGACGTCAAAGAGGGCAAATGGCTTGACTCATGATTTCCTATCCTGTGATTAACTCATTGTTGACACCATTTGCTCTATGAAAAAAAAAATCTAACCTGGAGTTCAAGCTGTTTCAGGGTTAGAATGACCAGCTGTCTTTTCTCATATTGTCTGATGGGTAAGTGACTTTGCCCACTGTTCTCAACCTATTTCCAAAGTGGCAATAATACAGGACTAATATGTATCAATATGTGTGTTTGGCAGTGGTTGCTCTTCAAGTTCTGCATAACTCCTGCCAAAACTCGTCCCTGGCAACTTTTACAACAGTTTTATTTTTCACCTTGAAGTTTAGAACTTGATCATGGCCCGTCTCGGGTCATACTCGTAACTGTATCCTACTTAGCAATCTGTTCTTCTCTGCTCACAGAGTTTTAAAAACGTCCTGGACTTCTGAGTCTCCGGGCAGAAACTCCAGAAGGACTTGCACGTTTTCTGATCAGTCATTATCAGCCAATAAAAAGCGAAAAGTCGGCACGTGGTATATTAGTTCGGGCAGGAGGAAGGTATTCCAACCAGATCCTTTCGCTCCTGCCAGAATCAAACATGGCGGGCTGCAGCCCGACGTTCCAGGAAACCCGGCTCTCTTTCCCTTGACCCCGGCCGGTCTTTGAGGCTCCTGTTTTTCACCTTCCTTGCCCTTCGGCGGCGGCGAGAGGGTCAGTACCTGGGAGCGCGCCAGCCGACCCGCTTCCTGCCCCCACCCGCGGGCCCGCCCACCGGTTCGCGCCAGCCAGTCGCAGGCCGCGCTGAGCGGCTGGCGGCGCCGGCCGGGCCCGCCCCCCAGCCTCGCTGTGGCCTGCGGCTCCCGGGCCGGTAGCGCCGCTTTCGGTCGCGCAGACTCGTAGGGTGGCACCGCCGGTCGCGGTTGCTCTTCTTCGGCTACAGCTCAGCCCCGCGCCGCCGAGACCTTCGGCCCCGAGCCTCCGCCATGGACTTCGAGGACGGTAAGCGCGGCCTCTGGCCGGGCGCCACGGCGGGCGGCTGGCGGGGTGGCCTGCCCCGGGGGTCTGTTTACCGTCTCAAGATGGCCGTGTGGGCTTTGTTCTGCGGACCTAGAGGCCGCCGCCCGCCCGCCGCGGGCCAGGTGCCCGGCCTCGGCCTTCGCGGGGACCCGCGCGCCCGGATCCCCCCGCTGCGGCCCGCGACCGTAGAGTTCGGCGCGGGCCTCGGCGCGGGGAAGGACGCGCCTGGAGCGCCGCGGCCTCCGGCCTCGGGCCCCGCGTCGGCCCCCGCCCGGGTGCGTGTAAATTTCCCGGAAGCCTCCAACTTCCCGGTCTCGGCGAGGGAGCCAGCGGCCTGCTCTGCCGCGGCTCGCGCTCGCCCCAGGGGCAGCGACCCAGATTGTCCTTTGAGTAAATCCCCAATCCCTGGTTACTTCTGGCCAGGTGAGCCTTGTTCACGATCGTGTTCCTGGCTGTCTTAGTTTAAAATGAGCCTAAAGGGCGTCTGTAAGTGATAAGCATGGTGGATCTCTATCCAGAATGGAAAGTAAGGTATTTCTGGTTAGCAAACTGGGACATTTAGCCACCAACAAACATAGCCTGGGCGATAATCCCTAATTTGAAATACTTCTGTGAACCAAAGCATTTTTCCGCGGACAGGGTATGGAAGGGACTCAAGTTAGTCAAAATTCTGGCACGGCATCACATGCCCTTCAAATTCAGACCTGTGCACAGCCGCCTGGGCTGGACTGCTGATTAATTAAGTAAGCAGTGCCGTTCCAGTCGTCTCTTACGCCACTTCTTTAAAGCTTTTTCATACGCTCACGAAGTAAAATTGATTTGGTCTTCACGTTGTCTTCAAATCTTCCCCGACTTTTATAGGAATTGGTGTCCCAGTGAAATGAATTCTTAATAACAGTATTAGGGAGACATGGAAAGGGGTGTGAATAAATTGAATTTAGTGACTTACCCGGCGTTTCTGAGTAAAATGGTTTCACTAACTAGCTGTAAGCCTCTTACCCAGTCCCCAAAAATCACCTTTAACTTGGAATGTGCTGTGAGTCTGACTAAATGATCTTTTGATCTTTGATTTGATTTCATGACACAAAGAGTTAAAGCTGCCAAGTCTGAGTGTAAAAGAAAGGGATGAAACTGGCGGGGTGGCCTGCCCCGGGGGTCTGTTTACCGTCTCAAGATGGCCGTGTGGGCTTTGTTCTGCGGACCTAGAGGCCGCCGCCCGCCCGCCGCGGGCCAGGTGCCCGGCCTCGGCCTTCGCGGGGACCCGCGCGCCCGGATCCCCCCGCTGCGGCCCGCGACCGTAGAGTTCGGCGCGGGCCTCGGCGCGGGGAAGGACGCGCCTGGAGCGCCGCGGCCTCCGGCCTCGGGCCCCGCGTCGGCCCCCGCCCGGGTGCGTGTAAATTTCCCGGAAGCCTCCAACTTCCCGGTCTCGGCGAGGGAGCCAGCGGCCTGCTCTGCCGCGGCTCGCGCTCGCCCCAGGGGCAGCGACCCAGATTGTCCTTTGAGTAAATCCCCAATCCCTGGTTACTTCTGGCCAGGTGAGCCTTGTTCACGATCGTGTTCCTGGCTGTCTTAGTTTAAAATGAGCCTAAAGGGCGTCTGTAAGTGATAAGCATGGTGGATCTCTATCCAGAATGGAAAGTAAGGTATTTCTGGTTAGCAAACTGGGACATTTAGCCACCAACAAACATAGCCTGGGCGATAATCCCTAATTTGAAATACTTCTGTGAACCAAAGCATTTTTCCGCGGACAGGGTATGGAAGGGACTCAAGTTAGTCAAAATTCTGGCACGGCATCACATGCCCTTCAAATTCAGACCTGTGCACAGCCGCCTGGGCTGGACTGCTGATTAATTAAGTAAGCAGTGCCGTTCCAGTCGTCTCTTACGCCACTTCTTTAAAGCTTTTTCATACGCTCACGAAGTAAAATTGATTTGGTCTTCACGTTGTCTTCAAATCTTCCCCGACTTTTATAGGAATTGGTGTCCCAGTGAAATGAATTCTTAATAACAGTATTAGGGAGACATGGAAAGGGGTGTGAATAAATTGAATTTAGTGACTTACCCGGCGTTTCTGAGTAAAATGGTTTCACTAACTAGCTGTAAGCCTCTTACCCAGTCCCCAAAAATCACCTTTAACTTGGAATGTGCTGTGAGTCTGACTAAATGATCTTTTGATCTTTGATTTGATTTCATGACACAAAGAGTTAAAGCTGCCAAGTCTGAGTGTATGAAAGGGGACTGCAGGAACCTTCTGTGGATACTTTGTTACTGTAAAATAGCTGGTTCAGGTATTAACAGTAGCACACTCTAGTGTGTGTTTTAGTTGAACTTTGACTCATTTTGATTTCGATAACCTTTAAACTGTGACTACTTGAAATGCCAGGGTTGAGAATGAGTTTTTAAAATATATTACTGTGTTTCAACACTAAAGTATGATGATAGTACCAACATACAAGGTGCAGTAGAAAATACCAGTGTTGGGGGGAGGGAGTGATGAGAATGGGCCCCTCCCCCCATGAAGGAATCCATTGTCTTAGTATGTTTCCTCTTTACTAGCACCATCTGCCCACAGTTCTAAACAATGTGAATCATAAAATTCTAAACAATGTCAGTGATGAAATAAAAACCTACTGCTATATTTGGGGGATGGAATTTGGCTGAAAGTATGTTTGACTCTAATCCTGTTTGGTGTAGTTGGATTCTTTGTGTCCAGAGGACTGCTCTATTAAGTATTTCTCTTTCAGTATTTATTAGTAAAGTTAACTAAAGGATTTAACAATTGCCTAATAAGTTTTCACAGAGAAATTATCAATATGAACTTTGATGATGATGCCACATCCTGGATAGATCGAGCACACATAATGTACACATATACACATATATGCATGTGCATTTCTCACATAAGATCTTGAAATCTTTAGAGAGCAAATTAAGTGCTAAGAGAAATATTAACTTGGAAAAAATTATATATAATCAGTTCTCAGATATCCCTGTGTTTTTGCATTGTTTGATACACAGTTTAATATATCTGCCTTCCCCTTTGTTATGCTGTATAAATCAGTACTGGATCTCTTTCTTTTGGCTGTAATTATATGTCAGGTTTTATGAACTAGTTTTACATTACCATAATTTGGATGGTAAATCTGTCATTTGAGGAGATAGTGAAAAGAAAGGGATATATATTATCCCGTATGAAATATATATATATGCATATACACACTTACTTACACCCTATTTTTGCAGGTAGTTAATAGCATTTTAAAAATAGTATTTGATTTTAGTAGATGGATATGTAATTTCAGATTTTTGCTAATATTGCACTAATTCCTTTCTGTTAAATGTGTCTTCATAGATTACTCACACTCTGCTTGCAGAAATACTTATCAGAGCTTTAATGGTGAGTATCCTCTTTCATTTGCTCTTACATACATTAGGTAATACAGTTCAGTTTTTCTTTTCTTCCATCTAAAGTACTAATGTTAAAAAGGCAATTCTGCCTTCCATCAGTGTTAATGTACTCATACTGTGTATAGTATTTGAGTTAGGAAATTTGAAATCAGGCAAATGTAGGGCTATTCAGATTAGTTTGACTCTTTATTTGAATTTATGAGTCCTTTAATTTATTCCAAAAGGCCCTCACTGTATTGAGTGATGACCTGTAAGAAACTAGCTGAGTTATTTTTGTTGAATTAGAGGCTTTGGTATTGAGTAATGTAGATTAAGTGGATTATTGGCTTGGTTTTATATTGCTTCTTCTGTAATGCATTTTGACCTTGTTTTTGAGGTCATTTGCTTTAATGTGTCCAAATGTGTTAGTGTATAAGACCTGTCTAGAGGAGTATATAAAGAAACCTATCAAAATAAGCATGACATCAGAGTTATGACTAAAGAGTTGTGACTAAGATCATAAGGTGTGCAGAATACAATTGGGGCGGTGTTTTGATGGTTATTCGAATTAAAGCTTTGCTAGACAGGATAGTTACACAAAAAAGCATGAAACAGTTTAGAGGTTACAAAAGCATATAAAGGTCCCAGGGAGTGGAAATAAATACACTCATTGCCAGAAAAATGCATAATTCAACTGTTGTACAGGGGAATATATTCACAAAATAAAACTGGAGTAAATATACTACTAAATAAAGAAGAACATGTATTTTATGGGAATAATTGCCATGAATTAATTTCTTTTTATCATGTCTAAGAATTTAGAAAAATTTGATGTTAACTAAAAAGGTTAAACATATAGGAAGTAGCCAATATATATTGAATGATGAAAAATATATTTTTAAGCAGGAGAGTGATATAATAAAATTGCCAAAAGAAGTTTAATTTGCATCTACATGTAGGTTATATTGAAAACTGGAAAATTATCAAGAAGGCTGTTTCATAGATTCCAGTATAAGAATTTTAGACCTTGAATGATGATAGTAATTTTTAAACTATTGAACCATTTCTTGAGAAAGTTAGCAGAACTTTCAGGCTGCCTAAAAATTGAGAGGGGTGAATAAAAATGAACCCAGGACTTGAAACTGGAGTGAGTAGAGCTAGTACTTTCACCGAAAACATTTGGAATGATAGAATATACTGGAGAGTTGAATTTAATTAACTATAGGACTATGAAATACAGAATCTTAGAGGGTCAGAAATTTATCTTCTTAATGTACAGTATTGCAAAAAGCACTTCAGATATTTCTGTCACTAACATTATGACCTTCTTTTTAAAACATGCACTTTGTTTTTAATTGAGGTGTAGTTGACATCTAAAATACTAGTTTCAGGTGTACAACATAATGCTCCCATATTTGTATAAGCTCTGAAATCACCTCAGTAAGTCTATCTGCCCTCTTATGACCACACATAGTTTTCCTGTAATGAGAACCTTTAAGATTTACTTTGTTAGCAACTTTCAAATATGCAGTACACTGCTTCCGCGTAGTAGTCAGTTCAGTCAGTCGTGTCCGACTTTGTATGGCCACGTGGACTCCAGCCTGTCAGGCGCCACTATCCATGCAGTTCTCCAGGCAAGCATATTGAAGTGGATTGCCATGCCCTCCTCCAGGGAGATCTTCCCAACCCAGGGCAGATTCCTCACCACTGAGCCATCGGGAAGACATGTGTGTGTACATATATATATATGTCTGGATGTATATATGTGTATTTTAGACCCCCATGGACAGTAGATCGCCAGGCTTCTGCGTCCATGGAGTTTTCCAGGCACGAATACTGGAGTAGGTTGCCCTTTCCTTCTCCCATGCAATACATTATTATTAGTGTATTAGTCACTATGCTGTATATTGCATCCCCATGAATTATTGATAGCTAGAGGTTGTTCCTTTCAATTCCCTTCACCCATTTCAACCACTCCTAACCCCACCCCTCTTCTCTGGCGATCATCAGTCTGTTTTATTATGTCTATGAGCTTAGCTTTGTAGTTTTGATTTTTTAAAAAAGATTCTACATACATGTAAGTGAAATCATACAGTATTTACCTTTCTCTGTCTGACTTATTTCACTTAGCACGTGCTGAAGTCCATCCATATTGTTACAAATGGAAGATTCTATTCTTTTTCATGGCAAAGTAATACCCCATGTATATACTTACATATGTATCACATTATCTTTATCCATTCTTCAGTTAATGAACACTTAAATTATTCCATATCTTTTAGCTGTTGTAAATAATGCTGCAGTGAAAATGGGAGTGCACATATCTTTTCAGATCAGGTTTTTTTTTTTTTTTTAAACTATTGTTAGACTTCTTTTCTCTTAATTTTAGTTCCAGCAGTGGTTTTCTTTTAAGGGTGATTGTTAGACTCCCCTGTGGAGATTTTTCAAAATGTATCTGTTAGGTCATATTCTAGTCCTCTTGAATCTTAATTTTTAGTGTAAATGTTCCCCAGCTGTGTCAGTGTTAAAAGAATTGATACTTTGAATGATTTTGGAATAAACCTGTAGTTAAAGACCACTGCTTTGCAACACTTTGAAACCTGAGTTATCTGCATTTTGTATATGAGGAGCTTAATTTCAGGGATGTAATTTGACTTCAACAAAAATTTCCTAAGTGTTATCAGTTATTATTATTGGATCTGGCAATATAGTAGTGAACAAAATGGACAAATATTCTTGCCTTTGTGAAGTGTAGTCTAGTGGGGTGAAATAGTAAACAAGAAGTAATATTTATTGTATTGCAGCAGTTGCTTGGGAGAATAGTAGCTCAGGACAGGTGTGTGTGTGTGTGTTACAGTTTTAAAGAGATTGGCTAGGGAAGGAATCACTGAGAGGGTAACTTGAACATAGAGTTGAGGGAGTTGAAGATGCGAGCCGTGCCAGTGTCTCTGCATTTCCTTCTTGCTTCAAGATACTTATATAAATAGCAGACAAAAAAAAAAGGAAAGCATTTCTGGTAGAGGTAGGGCTGAATGGATTGTGCTTCAGAGTGACTTAAGAAGATGGGCTTGGCTGTAGCCTATGATTTTTGCCAAGTAATCTTAAAAGCCAGAAGGCACTGAAAGTCAGAGCCAGTTTGCTTAACACGCCAGAAGTAATAGAAAGTGAAGACCTGAAAGCATTGAGAGAGTAACACAGATACAGAGGAAGAGCATTCCAGGCAGAGGGATTAGTAGGGGAAAATGGGTGTACGCCTGCAAGAGACCTAGTATAACTTAAAAAAGCATATTCTCAGTATTCCCTGTGACTGGCAAATTTTTTAAATAACCCAAATTGTATATACTTACATATGTATCACATTATCTTTATCCATTCTTCAGTTAATGAACACTTAAATTATTCCATATCTTTTAGCTGTTGTAAATAATGCTGCAGTGAAAATGGGAGTGCACATATCTTTTCAGATCAGGTTTTTTTTTTTTTTTTAAACTATTGTTAGACTTCTTTTCTCTTAATTTTAGTTCCCGCAGTGGTTTTCTTTTAAGGGTGTTTGTTAGACTCCCTGTGGAGATTTTTCAAAATGTATCTGTTAGGTCATATTCTAGTCCTCTTGAATCTTAATTTTAGTGTAAATGTTCCCCAGCTGTGTCAGTGTTAAAAGAATTGATACTTTGAATGATTTTGGAATAAACCTGTAGTTAAAGACCACTGCTTTGCAACACTTTGAAACCTGAGTTATCTGCATTTTGTATATGAGGAGCTTAATTTCAGGGATGTAATTTGACTTCAACAAAAATTTCCTAAGTGTTATCAGTTATTATTATTGGATCTGGCAATATAGTAGTGAACAAAATGGACAAATATTCTTGCCTTTGTGAAGTGTAGTCTAGTGGGGTGAAATAGTAAACAAGAAGTAATATTTATTGTATTGCAGCAGTTGCTTGGGAGAATAGTAGCTCAGGACAGGTGTGTGTGTGTGTGTTACAGTTTTAAAGAGATTGGCTAGGGAAGGAATCACTGAGAGGGTAACTTGAACATAGAGTTGAGGGAGTTGAAGATGCGAGCCGTGCCAGTGTCTCTGCATTTCCTTCTTGCTTCAAGATACTTATATAAATAGCAGACAAAAAAAAAAGGAAAGCATTTCTGGTAGAGGTAGGGCTGAATGGATTGTGCTTCAGAGTGACTTAAGAAGATGGGCTTGGCTGTAGCCTATGATTTTTGCCAAGTAATCTTAAAAGCCAGAAGGCACTGAAAGTCAGAGCCAGTTTGCTTAACACGCCAGAAGTAATAGAAAGTGAAGACCTGAAAGCATTGAGAGAGTAACACAGATACAGAGGAAGAGCATTCCAGGCAGAGGGATTAGTAGGTGCAAAAATGGGTGTACGCCTGCAAGAGACCTAGTATAACTAGAGTGGAGTGAATAAAGGGAGATCATAGATGATGAAATAAAGAGGCAGTGGGAATAGGTAAAGTTAAGAGGTAATGAGCAGGATTTCTCAACTTTGGCACTAGTGACATTTTGAAGTAGATGATTCTTTTTTTTTTTTAATACTTCTTATTAATTTATTTGGCTCAATTGGGTCTTAGTTGCTGCATGTAGTCTTTTTTTTTTTTTAATTTTTATTATTATTTATTTATTTGGCTGGTTTTGGTGTTAGTTGCAGGATATGGGATCTAGTTCCCTGACCAGGGATTGAACTCAGGACCTCACCATTAGGAGCCCAGGGTCTTAACCATTAGACCACCAGGGAAGTCCCTGCATGTAGTCTTTTAATTGCGGCATGTGGGATCTTGTTCCCTGACCAGGGATTGAACCTAGGCCCCTTGTATTGAGAACCAGAGTCTTAGCTACTGGATGACCAATGAAATCCCTGGACTAGATAATTCTTTTTTTTTTTTTTTTTTTTTTAACGTCATGCCATGAGCTTTTTCTTAGTTATTTATTATTTTCATTTTCATCCATCTTTATTCTTTTGCATGTGTGGGCCTTCCATTGCAGTGGCCTCTCTCTTTGCAGAGCACTGGCTTTGGGTGCATGTGCTCCAGAGAGCTGGCTCGTAATTGGACACACTGGGCCAGCCGCTCTGCAGCATGTGAAATCTTTCTTTTCTTGGCCCCTGGCCACAAAGAGATTGGCTAGGGAAGGAATCACTGAGAGGGTAACTTGAACATAGAGTTGAGGGAGTTGAAGATGCGAGCCGTGCCAGTGTCTCTGCATTTCCTTCTTGCTTCAAGATACTTATATAAATAGCAGACAAAAAAAAAAGGAAAGCATTTCTGGTAGAGGTAGGGCTGAATGGATTGTGCTTCAGAGTGACTTAAGAAGATGGGCTTGGCTGTAGCCTATGATTTTTGCCAAGTAATCTTAAAAGCCAGAAGGCACTGAAAGTCAGAGCCAGTTTGCTTAACACGCCAGAAGTAATAGAAAGTGAAGACCTGAAAGCATTGAGAGAGTAACACAGATACAGAGGAAGAGCATTCCAGGCAGAGGGATTAGTAGGTGCAAAAATGGGTGTACGCCTGCAAGAGACCTAGTATAACTAGAGTGGAGTGAATAAAGGGAGATCATAGATGATGAAATAAAGAGGCAGTGGGAATAGGTAAAGTTAAGAGGTAATGAGCAGGATTTCTCAACTTTGGCACTAGTGACATTTTGAAGTAGATGATTCTTTTTTTTTTTTAATACTTCTTATTAATTTATTTGGCTCAATTGGGTCTTAGTTGCTGCATGTAGTCTTTTTTTTTTTTTAATTTTTATTATTATTTATTTATTTGGCTGGTTTTGGTGTTAGTTGCAGGATATGGGATCTAGTTCCCTGACCAGGGATTGAACTCAGGACCTCACCATTAGGAGCCCAGGGTCTTAACCATTAGACCACCAGGGAAGTCCCTGCATGTAGTCTTTTAATTGCGGCATGTGGGATCTTGTTCCCTGACCAGGGATTGAACCTAGGCCCCTTGTATTGAGAACCAGAGTCTTAGCTACTGGATGACCAATGAAATCCCTGGACTAGATAATTCTTTTTTTTTTTTTTTTTTTTTTAACGTCATGCCATGAGCTTTTTCTTAGTTATTTATTATTTTCATTTTCATCCATCTTTATTCTTTTGCATGTGTGGACCTCCCATCACAGTGGCCTCTCTCGTTTGCAGAGCACCTACTCTGGGCACATGTGCTCCAGAGAGCTGGCTCGTAATTGGACACACTGGTCCAGCCGCTCTGCAGCACGTGAAATCTTTCTGGGCCAGGGATTGAACTGGTGCCCCTTGCACTGCAAGGCAGATCCTTTACCCACTGGACCACCAGGGAAGCCCCTAGATAGTTCTTTATTGTTGGGAAATGTCCTGTGCATGTAGAATGTTTTAGGAGCATTCTTGACCTCTGTCATTTGATACAAGTAGCACCCATTACTCATTTTGGTGACAAATGACAATGTTTTCAGACATTACCAGATGTCCTCTGGGGTCAAAATTGCCCATGGGTAAGAAACACTGATATAGAGCCTTATAGATTGTCTTAAGGCTTGTGTACTTGGAGTAAGATAGAAACCCTTTGGAAGGTACTGGGCATTGAACATAATTTAACTTACACTTTGACAGAGTTCTTTTAGCTGTTTTCTTCAGAATAAACAGAAGGAGCAGAAGTGAAAGCAGGAAAATCACTGGGTGGGGGCAGGGTGTGCACATGTAGGTGAGAGGTGCTGGTGGCCTGCACTGTGATGGTAGTAAAGCTGATAAAAAGTGGTCTCTGTCACAGCTTAGTGTTAGGCAGTATATTAGTTATTTTCATCATAAGTCAGTTGTTTTTTCATACTACTTCACGACTCTTGTAATTTAACTATACATGACTTTAACAATTATAGAAAATTACACTATCATATAAATGTTAAAATATAATGTTATCATATAATCATATATAAATATAAACCATATAAATATAATCATATAATGTTAAAATATAAATTAACATTTATATGATAGTGTAATCGGAGCAACAGAATTGATTTGATTTAAAATGTCAATTTAATTTTGAGTGAATAGCTTTTAATACATATTCAGGGATAGTCGATAGAATGCTATATATGTTGTTGCTATATATATGTTGTTCTCATTTAATAGTAAGAGTAAAGATGTGTCATAGTCTCAGAGCTGTATTTATTTATTTTTGGCCACTTCTATTGGTCTTTCATCTATTTATCTTTGTTCTTTGGCCTCCCATCACAGTGGCCGCTCTCGTTTGCAGAGCACCTACTCTGGGCACATGTGCTCCAGAGAGCTGGCTCGTAATTGGACACACTGGTCCAGCCGCTCTGCAGCACGTGAAATCTTTCTGGGCCAGGGATTGAACTGGTGCCCCTTGCACTGCAAGGCAGATCCTTTACCCACTGGACCACCAGGGAAGCCCCTAGATAGTTCTTTATTGTTGGGAAATGTCCTGTGCATGTAGAATGTTTTAGGAGCATTCTTGACCTCTGTCATTTGATACAAGTAGCACCCATTACTCATTTTGGTGACAAATGACAATGTTTTCAGACATTACCAGATGTCCTCTGGGGTCAAAATTGCCCATGGGTAAGAAACACTGATATAGAGCCTTATAGATTGTCTTAAGGCTTGTGTACTTGGAGTAAGATAGAAACCCTTTGGAAGGTACTGGGCATTGAACATAATTTAACTTACACTTTGACAGAGTTCTTTTAGCTGTTTTCTTCAGAATAAACAGAAGGAGCAGAAGTGAAAGCAGGAAAATCACTGGGTGGGGGCAGGGTGTGCACATGTAGGTGAGAGGTGCTGGTGGCCTGCACTGTGATGGTAGTAAAGCTGATAAAAAGTGGTCTCTGTCACAGCTTAGTGTTAGGCAGTATATTAGTTATTTTCATCATAAGTCAGTTGTTTTTTCATACTACTTCACGACTCTTGTAATTTAACTATACATGACTTTAACAATTATAGAAAATTACACTATCATATAAATGTTAAAATATAATGTTATCATATAATCATATATAAATATAAACCATATAAATATAATCATATAATGTTAAAATATAAATTAACATTTATATGATAGTGTAATCGGAGCAACAGAATTGATTTGATTTAAAATGTCAATTTAATTTTGAGTGAATAGCTTTTAATACATATTCAGGGATAGTCGATAGAATGCTATATATGTTGTTGCTATATATATGTTGTTCTCATTTAATAGTAAGAGTAAAGATGTGTCATAGTCTCAGAGCTGTATTTATTTATTTTTGGCCACTTCTATTGGTCTTTCATCTATTTATCTTTGTTCTTTGGCCTGTGTGGGCCATCACATGGCCCTTCTTGTCGTAAAGCACTGGCTCTGGGCGCGTGCACTCCAGAGCTCTGGTGGACACATCGGTCCAGCCACTCTGCGGCATGTGGGATCTTCCCAGGCCAGGGATCGAATTGACACCCCTTGCACTGAAAGGTGGTGTCCTTACCCACTGGACCACCAAGGAAGCCCTTACAGCTTTATTTTTAAAGTGATTTTTAAATTCATCTGGTAACCTGTGTTTATATGTAATGGTCATCTTATAGACTCTATATCCCTGTAATCACACTGATTATGCACAATACATATATAGACTTTTCCTCTTTTCCTTTTTAGTTAACTGAATAGTAACAGTACAGTGAACAGTAAACCAAAGTCATTACTGTATAAAGGTAGCTCTCTTTGTGTTCTTCACGGTGCCTGGGAAAAGGGGAGTGTTCAATAAATGTTAGTAATTTATGACTTTGTAGTGAAGTAAAAATACATAGAATAAGAAAACTGAAAGATTTAGTATCCAAAGAAAATAGAAATTAGCGAAAATAAGTTTTTTATGTTTTGTGTACCTCGCGGAACCTAACTAATTTAATGCTTTTTAGAGGGAAGCTTTTGAAAGCTTCATTTTAATGTAAAAATTGTCCTCTGTCTGAGGGATATGAGCAAATTATATGGTATACTTACCAACTCTAAAGACAGATAGTTGGTTGTTGTATTAGTCTGGCACTGTGCTATCTGATGCGTAGACACTGACCTGTGACCGTGGAGTGCGTGCAGTGTGGCGAGTCTGAATTGAGGTGTGTTGTCTTAGTCTTAGTAAGAACTGGATTTAAAGGCTTATTATGAATAAAAAACATTTAGAATGTCTCATTAGTACTTTTTGTATGTTGTTAAGGATTTTGCTGTATGAAAATCCATTGCTATGCCTTACACTTTGAGTGGATCTTTTTAGGATGTGTGATCCTGTAATATCAGATATTAGTTATTTGAAAAATACTGAGTTTATTGAGTTACTTTGTTTTTCAAATATTGACCAATTTTATTGTACAGTATAAAAAGTTATATTCAGTAATACCAGTATCAGTTTGTCAGAAAAGCCTTTAAGTATTGGGAAGCTGTTGAGCTCAAGTTTTAAGTTCTGATTTTCACATGAGAGCTTGAATTTTATCTTTGGTAACAAATACTGTCACTTGTTTTCTTTGAGAAAGAAAGTATCTGATGCTCAAGTTTGAAAGCCATAGTTTTTGAGTGTCAGTCTTTCCTTTTAATAAACACAGTATTCCTTGTAAAAAGTGGCTAATTCGATGACTTTCCTGAAGAGAATTATGGCGCTTAATGGAACTTAATGCACTGATATGCAGCAGAATTGCTTTATGTATGCTTTCTATTTTACTAGACAGAATATCATAAAGTGTACGCATAAAGCCATCGTTTAATGAAATTGCCAATTTTTACTTCTTCATCAAAGACATTCTTTAAGTGAAGATGGCATTTTTTGTGTGTTTATTTTTTTACTTTGAATGTGCAAGCCAAAAATAAAAAATGAGGCTACAAGTAGCAGAATGCTGTGTAAGACAGAGTATTATGAATACCATATAAAAGCTACAGACTTTTGTAGATAGTCAAAAGAAAGAGGTGATAACAGCATCAATAAGATGTTCTTAAAAGGGTTAGTATTTGAAATGGACTTTAAAAGATCAAAGAGTGTTTCATGTTGAGCAACATGCAGTTAAAGGTGTGGATATTTATAAGACTTCATTTTAATGTAAATTGTCCTCTGTCTGAGGGATATGAGCAAATTATATGGTATACTTACCAACTCTAAAGACAGATAGTTGGTTGTTGTATTAGTCTGGCACTGTGCTATCTGATGCGTAGACACTGACCTGTGACCGTGGAGTGCGTGCAGTGTGGCGAGTCTGAATTGAGGTGTGTTGTCTTAGTCTTAGTAAGAACTGGATTTAAAGGCTTATTATGAATAAAAAACATTTAGAATGTCTCATTAGTACTTTTTGTATGTTGTTAAGGATTTTGCTGTATGAAAATCCATTGCTATGCCTTACACTTTGAGTGGATCTTTTTAGGATGTGTGATCCTGTAATATCAGATATTAGTTATTTGAAAAATACTGAGTTTATTGAGTTACTTTGTTTTTTCAAATATTGACCAATTTTATTGTACAGTATAAAAAGTTATATTCAGTAATACCAGTATCAGTTTGTCAGAAAAGCCTTTAAGTATTGGGAAGCTGTTGAGCTCAAGTTTTAAGTTCTGATTTTCACATGAGAGCTTGAATTTTATCTTTGGTAACAAATACTGTCACTTGTTTTCTTTGAGAAAGAAAGTATCTGATGCTCAAGTTTGAAAGCCATAGTTTTTGAGTGTCAGTCTTTCCTTTTAATAAACACAGTATTCCTTGTAAAAAGTGGCTAATTCGATGACTTTCCTGAAGAGAATTATGGCGCTTAATGGAACTTAATGCACTGATATGCAGCAGAATTGCTTTATGTATGCTTTCTATTTTACTAGACAGAATATCATAAAGTGTACGCAAAGGCCATCGTTTAATGAAATTGCCAATTTTTACTTCTTCATCAAAGACATTCTTTAAGTGAAGATGGCATTTTTTGTGTGTTTATTTTTTTACTTTGAATGTGCAAGCCAAAAATAAAAAATGAGGCTACAAGTAGCAGAATGCTGTGTAAGACAGAGTATTATGAATACCATATAAAAGCTACAGACTTTTGTAGATAGTCAAAAGAAAGAGGTGATAACAGCATCAATAAGATGTTCTTAAAAGGGTTAGTATTTGAAATGGACTTTAAAAGATCAAAAAATTTCAAGAAGTCCCTAGTTGGGGCAGTAGAGTGTTTCATGTTGAAGCAACAGTGCGAAGTTAAAGGTGTGGATATTTATAAGACTTTGGAAAAATCATTTCATCTTTTTGGACTTATTAGTCCTATATCAAAGGAAATGATTGAATTTGATCATTTAGGTTGCTTTCAGGTTTAAAGTTGGAAGATTTTGTTGTTAGGGCCAGAAATATTTATGTGATCATAATTAAACTTTAGTGTTCTCAGAAAAAACAAAAAAAATTTAAAGTGTTTTTAGAAAAATAAAAATAAAAATTAATGTATTTATATAAGAGTTATGTGTATACTTTTATTAGTACAGATAACTTGGAAGAGGGTGAAAATTAAGAATTTTAAAGGACTTTATAGGAAACACATGGTAAATGGCTTTTAAATCTTTTCAATTTTATAGTCATAGCAAATTCATTTTATTACCTTTTTTGCTGTATTTGCTTTACATGTCAGAGGTTGGCATGTAAGTGGAATTATAGTGTAATAAAATATACTTAGTACTTCAATTATAATTATTTTAGTATTTACATTGCTAGAATTCCACATTCATTCCCTTTATTCACAGTATTTGAGGATTTAAATATTTGTTGAATCATTATTTATAGCACAATACCACATAATGACCCCACTCTGATTTTACTTTTTAAAAATACCTGTTTCAGTTACTGCATGAACTGATTTCACTTGGGCTGATTTAAAATGTGACTGCTTCTGAGTTTTTAGATCTTTTGAGAGCAGTTAGATATAGAAAATTATACTATACATTTTTTTTTCCTTTTGACACTATTAAATACCTACTTTTCTTGAAAACAGAAATTAGTAACTATGTACCATTGTGTGTAACTATGTACCATTGACCATTGTGTGTCCTAACATAGGACCCTATGGAGGTACCCTAGTCAAATAAATATTGGCTAAATTGAAGATAATAGAATTTTTAGTTGATAAAAGTTTTTTTTCTTTTTTTTTGAAAAATTAATCTGATTTTTCAGTAGATTATAATCTATATATTTATTTCTTCAGTGTCTAATATAAATTTAGCTTAAATGTTAACAATGAATTATCATCTCAGATGATATGAATATCTTGTGTTTTATGCAAAGATTCTTAGAAGAGAATGGTATTTTACTGACCTTTTGTTCTTGACTGTCTTCTAGGAATGGATCGTGATTATGGCCCCGGATCTTATGGAGGTCTGGCATTCAAGGATGTTTATCTAAAAATTCTTTTGAATGCCAGTGAAGGTGAGCGTCATTTAATTTTTTTCTTTTTAAACTCTTTATAGGAATGGATCGTGACTATGGCCATGGATCCTATGGGGGTCAGAGATCCATGGACTCCTACCTAAACCAGTCATATGGCATGGACAGTCACAGTGGTGGTGGTGGGGGTAGCAGGTAAATTGCTTTATCACTTGGCCAAATAAGTAGATGATTATAAGATTCTAGATATTTTAATTTAAGTATTCTTTAGGCATGTTATAATACTTGAACTGTATTTAGAATTGAATAATCACCTGTATTCTTTTAAGGTTGTGTTAAAATTATAAAAATTATCTCAACGTCATTGGCAGACATTACTTTAGGAAAACCATTATTTCATTATACTAGAGTAAGATTTTCTGTCTTTAACAGTGGTTTTTTTTTTTTTAGCTCCTTATCAGTCAGAGTATCCTAAGCAAATGATATAAAAATTCTATTGGAAAAGTGAAGCTTTTTCTTGTTATTTTCCAAAAATCTATTTACTAATGTGGTGTGCTTCATAGAGTAACAAAGCAGATTTTGACTAGAATGAGGTTAACTGAACCCATCTAGCAACATTCAGTTTGTGAGAAGCATTTAAGATACTTATTCTTTTAATTTTAAAGTGAGTTACAGTAGCATATTATAATAATGAAAATGTTCCTTAAATTGTATCTAGGTTATTTATTGCCAGGTGCTACTTATGCCAGAAACACTTGTGGTCTAGACTAGCAGCATTATATTAAAGCCATGAATAAGTACAATGCCTTTGTTTATTTTAATGCAGTACAGTTTGGATTGTACTTATGCTTCATTGTTGATGCTGTGTAAAGCTTAAACCTAGTTGAACTCTTGCAGGCTTTAGGGTCGACCACATTTTAGGCCAAGGCAGTCTACTTTTTGAAGCACAGAAATTCCTACTAAATATTGATATAAGTAAAACTGGTTATGAAACATTTGAAAGTATTGTCCTTCATAAATTGAAGGATCTGGATTCCTTAGGATGGATTGAATGATGCTTACTTTCCTTTTTTTCTGCTTCAAGTGTGCCATTATAGTTTATAGTAGAGAAAAATCAGGAAAATAGATATGACAATTTTACTTACGTGATAAATGTTTGAGAAATGTAGTTGAAAAGAGGAATAATTTTTATATGGTTACTAGGATTCAGAAGTAAATAGTACCTTCTATTTAGTGATCTATAAATAATTGTTAAGTAATGTAACACATTCAGTGTTTTACCATATCAATTACCATATTACTTTGTAAATGTAATGTGTGTGAACTGTGTAGATGTTATCATTTATCTTATGCAATTGTGGGCCTTAAACTATGTTGTAAGATAAGTAGCTTTTGTAATCCATACTTTGGTGAGAAGTTTTGTTTCTTCTGTTGACTTTATTAAAATGTTGAGAAGATTGTATTCCCTTTTTTAGAGTAGCTTTATATGATAATTTTATGTGATAATAGGGAATAGTTTCAGAAGATATTATAAAATGTATTCTTTCTAATCTGCCTTGAAAATTCATATGCAAAGGGTATATATTGGTGGTCTTTTTATGTGTATTTTTATTTTCAAAATCTATTTACTAATGTGGTGTGCTTCATAGAGTAACAAAGCAGATTTTGACTAGAATGAGGTTAACTGAACCCATCTAGCAACATTCAGTTTGTGAGAAGCATTTAAGATACTTATTCTTTTAATTTTAAAGTGAGTTACAGTAGCATATTATAATAATGAAAATGTTCCTTAAATTGTATCTAGGTTATTTATTGCCAGGTGCTACTTATGCCAGAAACACTTGTGGTCTAGACTAGCAGCATTATATTAAAGCCATGAATAAGTACAATGCCTTTGTTTATTTTAATGCAGTACAGTTTGGATTGTACTTATGCTTCATTGTTGATGCTGTGTAAAGCTTAAACCTAGTTGAACTCTTGCAGGCTTTAGGGTCGACCACATTTTAGGCCAAGGCAGTCTACTTTTTGAAGCACAGAAATTCCTACTAAATATTGATATAAGTAAAACTGGTTATGAAACATTTGAAAGTATTGTCCTTCATAAATTGAAGGATCTGGATTCCTTAGGATGGATTGAATGATGCTTACTTTCCTTTTTTTCTGCTTCAAGTGTGCCATTATAGTTTATAGTAGAGAAAAATCAGGAAAATAGATATGACAATTTTACTTACGTGATAAATGTTTGAGAAATGTAGTTGAAAAGAGGAATAATTTTTATATGGTTACTAGGATTCAGAAGTAAATAGTACCTTCTATTTAGTGATCTATAAATAATTGTTAAGTAATGTAACACATTCAGTGTTTTACCATATCAATTACCATATTACTTTGTAAATGTAATGTGTGTGAACTGTGTAGATGTTATCATTTATCTTATGCAATTGTGGGCCTTAAACTATGTTGTAAGATAAGTAGCTTTTGTAATCCATACTTTGGTGAGAAGTTTTGTTTCTTCTGTTGACTTTATTAAAATGTTGAGAAGATTGTATTCCCTTTTTTAGAGTAGCTTTATATGATAATTTTATGTGATAATAGGGAATAGTTTCAGAAGATATTATAAAATGTATTCTTTCTAATCTGCCTTGAAAATTCATATGCAAAGGGTATATATTGGTGGTCTTTTTATGTTCTATTTTATGTGTAAATTCTTCTAGACTTGTTAGATTTATTAGTGAAAAGTGAAAAGTAACTAAGGATTGATTGTTAGCCAAAGTTCGCAAGTTGTCAAATTTTATAACCAGATAATTTTGACTGCTGTAGACATAATGAAGCAGTTTGGTTATATAGATTATTGAGGAGGGGTTGCAAAAGGATCTCTTCTGTGTCACAAGTAGCCTGCATCTGTGTAGTCTTCAATTTGTGTCCCTATTGAAAGCCAAACTGTTGTAAATATTTTGTATTTTCCAATATTAGAGATGGGTTCAAAGAAAGTTTTGAGTAGTATGTGAACTTTAACAAATGACTTTTCCAAGACTAGGGCTGGGCTTAAATAATAACAGACAAATCTTTTCTAATTAAATAGAAAGCTGCCAAAAAGCAGATTTTTTTAAGGTTTACATAACTCAATTCATATTTAAACACTGACTCAGATAGCTTTCTATCTGGTCTCATGTTGGACTGCCCAGCCCTAATCAAGTGTGAATAAAAGTAGAACTGCAAACCAGTATGGTATAAATGAATTTTAGTTGATAAATGTCATCTGATAATTTGTCTTTTGAATTGTCTAACATTAGTAAGCTTACTTTTGTTTTTTCCCTCACTGTGCAACTCTTTCAGGTTTGGACCTTATGAGTCTTACGACTCCAGGTCTTCTCTGGGTGGGCGAGATCTGTACAGATCTGGCTATGGTTTTAATGAACCCGAACAAAGCCGCTTCGGAGGTAGTTATGGTGGTCGATTTGAGAGCTCCTACCGGAATAGCCTTGACTCTTTCGGAGGTAGAAACCAGGGCGGGTCTAGCTGGGAAGCACCTTACTCCCGTTCAAAATTGAGGCCTGGGTTTATGGAGGACAGAGGAAGAGAGAATTACTCTTCCTACAGCAGTTTTTCTTCACCCCATATGAAGCCTGCACCTGTAGGCTCTCGGGGGAGAGGAACGCCTGCTTATCCTGAAAGTACGTTTGGAAGCAGAAACTATGATGCTTTTGGAGGACCATCAACAGGCAGAGGCCGAGGCCGAGGAGTAAGTACAACAGAATCTTTTCAGATTCTTTTCACTAGTCACTCTTTTAAACCCTTTCAAGACCATGGTTTTCAACTAGAATAAACACTGTTCATCCCAGTGTATTTTGAAACAAAAAGCTGAGTCGCAAGCATAATTTTTAGGTTGCCTGTGAAAGTTTTCCAGTACTTCAGAAAATATGTAGCAGAGTGAGATGACTGTTGATATAGTTTTACGAAATCTCCCTTTATTAAAAAGGTGAGGATATTAGGTTTGGTCTAAAAGGGGTTAAAAGGAGTTGCATTTTTCCTTGTAAACACTAGCAGTGTTGCTAGTGGGACAGCTCTTGGATTATTGTAAAGGTAATGAACCCTTTTGGAGTTTCTGAGTAGGTTAAAGGTGCAATGTATGATAAAACATATATGCTTTGCTGCTAAACACCAGCACATAGAATTTCTTCAGAGCTTCATATTTCACATTAAACACAAGAGACTCACAGTTGGTGATAGTTGAGGGTAGCTTTGCCATGTTCACATGGTGAAGAAGTTGATATACATAGTAGGTTGCAGATGATTTGTGGTCAGTATAAGTCTGCTAACTCACTCTGTTATAGTATGTTCTATTGCTGGGTGTTCTGTTTTACCTGTGTCACTAGTTTTACTATTGAGAAATAATTTCCTCCCTATAGAAACATGTCTATGGCTCCTTCCTAGGAAGTAATATTTTGTAAATTACTGCTTAAGTGAATAAATATACTAGTCTTCAAATCTTTACTTTCAGGATATACAGTATAAAGATTATGCTGTTACATTCTTAGGTAACTGGACTGACATGACATTTTACCTAGGGAGTGTCTGTAGATTGTGGAGTTACTATGTAGTTTGATCTTATAACGAGTATTGTATTTTTGCTATAATATAAGAAGTGTTTGATTTTTTTTTTTTTTAAGTCAGTTGCTCTTAGTATTCTCTTTGCAGAGGAAAATACTGATAAAAAATGTAGTAGGGCACATATTTTTGACTGTCCACTAACCTTTGGTACATGAGTGTAGTTAGTCATACTTACGTAGAAATTTTGCATTTATACAGTTACTGTTTACTTATGTAAAATGCATTGCACCTTTAATGGATAACTGATGCAGATTTTTCTGATGTGGCTATGTAAATTACCCGGAAACAATTTATTTGAGGTTAGCTAGGTATTCCTAAGCATAACATACAAAATGCAGGCAACTAGCATGTTGCTGTTCTACCATGCTTTATGGTTGAAGATTAATTGAAAACAGCCGGGGTAATAGGCTTTAGATTTTGAAATTGAAATTCTACTCCAGTTTGAATATTTGGAAATGTTTTCTACACTGTGTATTACTTTAGGCAAGTGATTTTTTTTTTTCCTTAGTGAGACTTCAAATATCCATTTCATTTTCATGATAGAAAAACAGGTATTCCTGTACTTTGTTTCCACCATTCTAGTGTGAATGGACTTTTCTTTCTTTCTTCCTATTAATGGAACAGATGAACCAATAGGGCTTTCTTTTTTAATCTTCACTTGTACAATTCCCATTGGATCCTTCTCTTCAGATTACTCCTCAATCTTTATCTTCTAAAAGTTAAGGTCAGTAGAATAAATTTCTATGAACATGTGGCTTCTTGGTGTAGTGGATTTTGTTAATGATGAGAAGAGGAAGGGACACAAAGAGTCGTTTGGTTGCATGACTCTTCGTCTGTAAGCTTTTGCTTCTTGGGCTTCTGGGTCAGAGTACGTTTCTCTAGGTAAGAATGTGAATGGAACGTCAGATGCAGTTCTTTATCTGAAGTGTGTCTTGGAAGTTGATGCATGGTTATGCTTTAACTCTCCTATTTCATGCTAATGTTCCATCTCGTTTTCAGCATTCTGCAGTCTCTTTATCTGAAGTGTGTCTTAGGTAACTGGACTGACATGACATTTTACCTAGGGAGTGTCTGTAGATTGTGGAGTTACTATGTAGTTTGATCTTATAACGAGTATTGTATTTTTGCTATAATATAAGAAGTGTTTGATTTTTTTTTTTTTTAAGTCAGTTGCTCTTAGTATTCTCTTTGCAGAGGAAAATACTGATAAAAAATGTAGTAGGGCACATATTTTTGACTGTCCACTAACCTTTGGTACATGAGTGTAGTTAGTCATACTTACGTAGAAATTTTGCATTTATACAGTTACTGTTTACTTATGTAAAATGCATTGCACCTTTAATGGATAACTGATGCAGATTTTTCTGATGTGGCTATGTAAATTACCCGGAAACAATTTATTTGAGGTTAGCTAGGTATTCCTAAGCATAACATACAAAATGCAGGCAACTAGCATGTTGCTGTTCTACCATGCTTTATGGTTGAAGATTAATTGAAAACAGCCGGGGTAATAGGCTTTAGATTTTGAAATTGAAATTCTACTCCAGTTTGAATATTTGGAAATGTTTTCTACACTGTGTATTACTTTAGGCAAGTGATTTTTTTTTTTCCTTAGTGAGACTTCAAATATCCATTTCATTTTCATGATAGAAAAACAGGTATTCCTGTACTTTGTTTCCACCATTCTAGTGTGAATGGACTTTTCTTTCTTTCTTCCTATTAATGGAACAGATGAACCAATAGGGCTTTCTTTTTTAATCTTCACTTGTACAATTCCCATTGGATCCTTCTCTTCAGATTACTCCTCAATCTTTATCTTCTAAAAGTTAAGGTCAGTAGAATAAATTTCTATGAACATGTGGCTTCTTGGTGTAGTGGATTTTGTTAATGATGAGAAGAGGAAGGGACACAAAGAGTCGTTTGGTTGCATGACTCTTCGTCTGTAAGCTTTTGCTTCTTGGGCTTCTGGGTCAGAGTACGTTTCTCTAGGTAAGAATGTGAATGGAACGTCAGATGCAGTTCTTTATCTGAAGTGTGTCTTGGAAGTTGATGCATGGTTATGCTTTAACTCTCCTATTTCATGCTAATGTTCCATCTCGCCTTCTCATCCCTTTTTCAACAGGGAGAAATCCTAATTCATTTCTGGATCTTTTTTTACTTCAAACTTCAAATATGGTCTTCTCTGTATATCTTAGTTTTAAACCAGGTTTTAGTAAAGCAAAGATTTCTTTTAAGGTCTTTTCATGGGAAACATCGATTAGGAACTCTGAAGAGGAGTTGTCAGAGAGTTGTACAAGTGGTAACATTCTGACAGGCACATATGTTGTTTATGATCTCAAGTAGTTTTGAATCAGAAGAATCAAACAATAGGAAACATCCATATATGTTCTTACGGAAATAAAAATACCGATTCACTGGATTTGAGTTCATGTAATAATTTACAAAGTTTTTCAGTGTATTCAGAATGGGACTTTTAAGATTTAGCTACATTCTGAGGAATTTTCAGGTGAAAAATTCTAGATAACATGTAAATTATATATGAATTCATACTTTATCTTTGGATGTTGTGCTAATATTTCTTGATTTCACAAATTTGCAGCATATGAGTGATTTTGGAAGCATTCATAGACCTGGAATTGTTGTTGACTATCAGAACAAGCCCACCAATGTGACAGTTGCTGCTGCACGAGGAATAAAGAGAAAAATGATGCAGCCATTTAATAAGCCTGGTGGAGCCTTTACCAAGAAACCCAAGCTAACAAAACCTGTGGAGAAGACGAGCCTCAGCAAATCACCCAGTAAGTAAAAAAGCTAATGCAGTGGTTCAAGACGCTATTTATTTTAACGTAGTGCACTTAAATAAATTTGTCATGTTAATACAGACAAACTGTGTAATAGTTACAGTTATAGAAATTAGATCTGCAAATGCCCTAATCAGTCATGGATATCAAAATTACCAAAAGGTACTTTGTAAATTCACAGTTTAAAGTTTTAAAGACTTTTTACATCCTAAAGTTTTAAAGATATGGTAATGCAAATTTGGGCCTTGGGCTTTTTGGGTCAGAGTCGTTTCTCTAGGTAAGAATGTGAATGGAACGTCAGATGCAGTTCTTTATCTGAAGTGTGTCTTGGAAGTTGATGCATGGTTATGCTTTAACTCTCCTATTTCATGCTAATGTTCCATCTCGCCTTCTCATCCCTTTTTCAACAGGGAGAAATCCTAATTCATTTCTGGATCTTTTTTTACTTCAAACTTCAAATATGGTCTTCTCTGTATATCTTAGTTTTAAACCAGGTTTTAGTAAAGCAAAGATTTCTTTTAAGGTCTTTTCATGGGAAACATCGATTAGGAACTCTGAAGAGGAGTTGTCAGAGAGTTGTACAAGTGGTAACATTCTGACAGGCACATATGTTGTTTATGATCTCAAGTAGTTTTGAATCAGAAGAATCAAACAATAGGAAACATCCATATATGTTCTTACGGAAATAAAAATACCGATTCACTGGATTTGAGTTCATGTAATAATTTACAAAGTTTTTCAGTGTATTCAGAATGGGACTTTTAAGATTTAGCTACATTCTGAGGAATTTTCAGGTGAAAAATTCTAGATAACATGTAAATTATATATGAATTCATACTTTATCTTTGGATGTTGTGCTAATATTTCTTGATTTCACAAATTTGCAGCATATGAGTGATTTTGGAAGCATTCATAGACCTGGAATTGTTGTTGACTATCAGAACAAGCCCACCAATGTGACAGTTGCTGCTGCACGAGGAATAAAGAGAAAAATGATGCAGCCATTTAATAAGCCTGGTGGAGCCTTTACCAAGAAACCCAAGCTAACAAAACCTGTGGAGAAGACGAGCCTCAGCAAATCACCCAGTAAGTAAAAAAGCTAATGCAGTGGTTCAAGACGCTATTTATTTTAACGTAGTGCACTTAAATAAATTTGTCATGTTAATACAGACAAACTGTGTAATAGTTACAGTTATAGAAATTAGATCTGCAAATGCCCTAATCAGTCATGGATATCAAAATTACCAAAAGGTACTTTGTAAATTCACAGTTTAAAGTTTTAAAGACTTTTTACATCCAATTTTAAAAATAAGATATATTCATTGTTAAAATGAATTAGAGTATATTCCTTTGATGTTGGAGGTACCAAATAAGTCATGATAGCCTTCAAATAATTATTAAAGAAAGAGGGTAGAAGGGAAGAAACAAGGAGGTCTAGCTAAGTCCTACTTTAAAACATGATGATTTTTAGATACTGACAGTACATTTGTTTTTTGAATTTCATCTCTTCTTTGCATTGCCTCGGGATTTAATTATCCAACTTGACAAAAGTGGGATTGTATTAATTGTTAGTAAGCTAGCACTTAACTGAATGCTTACTGCACACTAGGCAACACTGTGTGAAAGGGCATCATGGACATTGCTTATGTCTGTGGCCTGCCTGGGTATAGGTTATGTGTCCCAAACGGTCTACAGCTGGAAAAAAAGGCCCAGAACAGATAGACTTGCTGCCTGCCTCAAAAAACTACTAAATGGCAAAAACTCAGGAATGCTTTAAATACTATTTTAAAATCTACTCTCCTTCCATGCTTTACATTGGACATCTGTATTATGTAGTAAAAAGTAGCAGTATTCTGGAATTTTGGAAAGCCGATAGTAAGTAGAGCGTGTGTTAGTAGGAATAAGTTGTGTATTGTTACTTGATAGATTGTTATTTAGTGAATTGTTACTCTAAATATTACTAGAATAGGCAATTCAGTTGATCCTCTTGGGATAGATTTCAAAGGTGTATTTTGCAGATAAGATTAAACAAATATTACAAAGTTTGATACAACAGCTTTGTTTGTCACTAAAGAAAATATATGTCACTCAGCTTTTTTTTAATTTTTCTTTTTCACAAAACTTCAAAGTAGTGTAGTATAACTAAGAATGAACCCAGAATTCTGTAGTCAAATTAGGTTTTCACTGTCAGGCATGAAAAATGAGGTGGCATTCTAAAGTGTAACCACTGGGTATGCAGGAATAAGAAGTCTCGCTATGCTTTAGTATAGACTGACTGGTTGAAAAGCAGTAGGAAAGGAATCATACTCAGTCATTTGGATAGAGGTACAGCATGTATCATAGTTTTAGCACATGAAAGGGAACTGAAACTGCTTTTACTTTTAACATCCAATTTTAAAAATAAGATATATTCATTGTTAAAATGAATTAGAGTATATTCCTTTGATGTTGGAGGTACCAAATAAGTCATGATAGCCTTCAAATAATTATTAAAGAAAGAGGGTAGAAGGAAGAAACAAGGAGGTCTAGCTAAGTCCTACTTTAAAACATGATGATTTTTAGATACTGACAGTACATTTGTTTTTTGAATTTCATCTCTTCTTTGCATTGCCTCGGGATTTAATTATCCAACTTGACAAAAGTGGGATTGTATTAATTGTTAGTAAGCTAGCACTTAACTGAATGCTTACTGCACACTAGGCAACACTGTGTGAAAGGGCATCATGGACATTGCTTATGTCTGTGGCCTGCCTGGGTATAGGTTATGTGTCCCAAACGGTCTACAGCTGGAAAAAAAGGCCCAGAACAGATAGACTTGCTGCCTGCCTCAAAAAACTACTAAATGGCAAAAACTCAGGAATGCTTTAAATACTATTTTAAAATCTACTCTCCTTCCATGCTTTACATTGGACATCTGTATTATGTAGTAAAAAGTAGCAGTATTCTGGAATTTTGGAAAGCCGATAGTAAGTAGAGCGTGTGTTAGTAGGAATAAGTTGTGTATTGTTACTTGATAGATTGTTATTTAGTGAATTGTTACTCTAAATATTACTAGAATAGGCAATTCAGTTGATCCTCTTGGGATAGATTTCAAAGGTGTATTTTGCAGATAAGATTAAACAAATATTACAAAGTTTGATACAACAGCTTTGTTTGTCACTAAAGAAAATATATGTCACTCAGCTTTTTTTTAATTTTTCTTTTTCACAAAACTTCAAAGTAGTGTAGTATAACTAAGAATGAACCCAGAATTCTGTAGTCAAATTAGGTTTTCACTGTCAGGCATGAAAAATGAGGTGGCATTCTAAAGTGTAACCACTGGGTATGCAGGAATAAGAAGTCTCGCTATGCTTTAGTATAGACTGACTGGTTGAAAAGCAGTAGGAAAGGAATCATACTCAGTCATTTGGATAGAGGTACAGCATGTATCATAGTTTTAGCACATGAAAGGGAACTGAAACTGCTTTTACTTTAAGGTCATATTATACCAGTGGGTTTTTTCCACAGAGTGACGGTTTGAGGGAAACCTAAAGAGGATGTTGAAAACGGTTAATAAAATGGGAGTATATGTTTACTCTCTTAGAAACGGATGAAAAATAATCTAGATATTAAATTTTAAGGTATTGATTTTATACCATTTTGAAACATCCTGCTTAGCATATATTTAATATTTGTTTATTAAATTCATGAATTCCCAGGTATTCATGATTTCGTATTGGATATTTTTCCAAAGGTAATCCAAAAGAATAAACAGTGTATAAAAGAAAAACATCTGAGGGCAGATGAGGTTTCTTTTTGTTTTTAAAGTGTAAAGTTAACTATATTGTAAGAAATAACCTTTTTCTTTCTTTAATACAATGAGATACCACTTCCTGCCATGTGAAGTTGATGGTCTTAACAACAAAACAAGGAAAATAACAAGAGATGGCAATGTGAAGAAATTAGAACCTTTATACATTACTGGTCAGAATGTAAAATGGTGTAGCTGCTGTGGTTCTTCTAATGATTAAATGTAGACTGACTGAACCAACAGTTCTGCTTCTTGATATGTACTTCAGAGAATCAAAAAGAGGTAGTCAAACAAATATTTGTATACAGATGTTCACAGCAGTAGCATTCACAGTTGTCAAAAGGTTGAAACAATCCAGATGTTCATCAGGAGATGATTGAGTGAAAAAACAACATGAAGTATTTGCACAATGAAGTATTATTGAGCCATGTAAAGGAAGGAGGTGCTGATACATGGTACATACATGGAAGAACCATGAAAACATTATGCTAAATAAAAGAAGCCAGACAAAAAAGGCCACATATTGTATCCTTCCATTTATATGAAATATCGAAAATAGGGAAAGCTGTCGCGACAGAAAGCAGATTGGTGGTGTTACCAGGTGCTTTAGTGACTGCTTAGTGGATATGAGGTTTCTCTTTGAGTCGATTAAAAAGTTCTGGAACTAAATAGTGATGATGGTTGTACAACCTGTGATGAACTTAGTGTCACTAAATGGTACACTTTTGAAATGGTTAAAATAGTATTTTTGTGTATTCACATTTGGAAAACAGCATGTATCATAGTTTTAGCACATGAAAGGGAACTGAAACTGCTTTTACTTTAATTTTGGGTTTTCCACAGAGTGACGGTTTGAGGGAAACCTAAAGAGGATGTTGAAAACGGTTAATAAAATGGGAGTATATGTTTACTCTCTTAGAAACGGATGAAAAATAATCTAGATATTAAATTTTAAGGTATTGATTTTATACCATTTTGAAACATCCTGCTTAGCATATATTTAATATTTGTTTATTAAATTCATGAATTCCCAGGTATTCATGATTTCGTATTGGATATTTTTCCAAAGGTAATCCAAAAGAATAAACAGTGTATAAAAGAAAAACATCTGAGGGCAGATGAGGTTTCTTTTTGTTTTTAAAGTGTAAAGTTAACTATATTGTAAGAAATAACCTTTTTCTTTCTTTAATACAATGAGATACCACTTCCTGCCATGTGAAGTTGATGGTCTTAACAACAAAACAAGGAAAATAACAAGAGATGGCAATGTGAAGAAATTAGAACCTTTATACATTACTGGTCAGAATGTAAAATGGTGTAGCTGCTGTGGTTCTTCTAATGATTAAATGTAGACTGACTGAACCAACAGTTCTGCTTCTTGATATGTACTTCAGAGAATCAAAAAGAGGTAGTCAAACAAATATTTGTATACAGATGTTCACAGCAGTAGCATTCACAGTTGTCAAAAGGTTGAAACAATCCAGATGTTCATCAGGAGATGATTGAGTGAAAAAACAACATGAAGTATTTGCACAATGAAGTATTATTGAGCCATGTAAAGGAAGGAGGTGCTGATACATGGTACATACATGGAAGAACCATGAAAACATTATGCTAAATAAAAGAAGCCAGACAAAAAAGGCCACATATTGTATCCTTCCATTTATATGAAATATCGAAAATAGGGAAAGCTGTCGCGACAGAAAGCAGATTGGTGGTGTTACCAGGTGCTTTAGTGACTGCTTAGTGGATATGAGGTTTCTCTTTGAGTCGATTAAAAAGTTCTGGAACTAAATAGTGATGATGGTTGTACAACCTTGTGATGAACTTAGTGTCACTAAATGGTACACTTTTGAAATGGTTAAAATAGTATTTTTTGTGTATTCACATTAAGACATTTTTTGAGTAAAAGAGGAAAAACCTGCTTTTATTTTAGAGTGTATTCATTTTACGAAAGTTTAGGAGAACTGCTATAGTAAATGAATTTTTGCATCCAACGCTGTCTTTCTTGTGCTCGTTGTTTTTCCATTTCCATGCAAGGTCAGGTTGTGAAATGTTTTCCAAGTGTGATATTCAAAATTATTTTAGGTATATGTGAATATTATTGCTTAAAATGAGGATAAGAAAAAAATAAGCAGATCTAGAGAAAAACTTATAGCAAATAATAACATAGGTGAGAAGTCAATAGGCAGAATTCATGATGATAGTATTCACCTAAGTGAAGTTTCAGAACTACTAGGTAATCTCAAAAGCTTGATTTTTCTGCTGAGTTCAGTTTAGATAATGATGACCAAGTAAATGTTTTATCTGTCTGTCGTTTATGAAGTGGGGACTGGAAAAGGAGAATGGAAAAATGATTCTTAGTTCTAACTTTTTATCTAATCCCGTAGCAAAAACTGATCCTAAAAATGAAGAAGAAGAAAAGAGACGAATTGAGGCTCGTCGAGAGAAACAAAGGCGTAGGAGAGAAAAAAACAGTGAGAAATATGGAGATGGATACAGGTTTGTGCTTAGTAGAATCAGAAAATTGGATTCATTAAAAAACTGTTTCTAGGATTTGAAGGTGGGAAAATTGAGTAAAGATGGCCAAAAGGTACAGACTTGTGTTTTCATCTCTGGCAATATATTGTACAGATGGTGACTGTTGTTTACAATATCATATTATGTATTTGAAGTTCCTGAGAGAGTAGACCTCAAAGTTGTCATCACAAGAAAAAAAGTTATAACTAGTGAGGTGTTGGACATGAGCTAAACTCTTCCTTCTTACCAGTTCATAATTTATGAATATATGAAACCATCATGTTGTACATCTTAAACTTGTACGATATGTGTCAGTTAATTTCAGTAAAACTGGGAAAGTTTTTAAAAAGATTGTATTTCTTAAAAAAGCTATTATTGCTGGTGTCTTAAGCTGTTGCTGCAGATACGTAGAGTAAGTCTATGTTTGATTCCTGTCTTAAGGATATCAACACGTATATTCAGTTTGCTACTTGTCCACCTCTTCCACAACTGTTTGGTTCTCAGAGTCGAAAAGATTACTTTATCATTGTCCTTGGGACTTTCAAGCAACTGACTGTCACTGTACAGATTTTGAAACTAGATTTCCTGGTTTTTGTATAAGCGTAAGCAATAATCTGGCCAAAAGAGATTGTGATATATCATTAATTTTATGATACGGGCTGATTTCAAAAATGTAATAAAAATATATCTTAGACTCAAACACTATTTAATCAAAAAACAGACAAGCAAAAAACCTGTTTCCTAGAAAAAGCAGATATATTAATTGAGATGTGAAAAAATTCATGAGAGTCAGAAGAAAAGGATTGATCAAAGATATATAGGGGTTCAGATTTTTTGATGTTTACAATCATCCCTCGGTGTGCACAGTGGGTTAGTTGTAGGACCACCAACCTTCTTTCCAACCCCCGCAGTCCCCACCCCTTAGAATACCAAAATGTGAGAATTCTCTATGAGGGTTCTCACCTTATAAGAAAAGTAAGGTCCAGAGAAGTTAAGTTGCCTGAAGTCACAGAACGGTTCTTAGAAATAAACCCAGTGGTAGATTTCAGATACTGTACCCTCCCTCAATAAAATAAATATAATGGTACTCTAAGGAATTAGTTGGAAAATGGAGACCTGAGGTAAAGAAACCATTTAAGAAACTATTATCATAATTCGAGGAAAAGGATGTAAAAAATATATGAGGTAGGAAGAATTAAATTACGAGAAAAAGGAAAATTTATTCTGAAATGGCTCTTGAGCTTTTAAACGAGTGCATTTGTCTAGTCCAGACCTATTAGTCATCCTGGAGTGATTTTTAGGGGCAAGACTTTTGATCATCTGAGAGCTGTAACAGTGAATTGTTGTCTGGTGTCCCTCCTTGCTTTGTTGTTACTACTTCAGTGATTTGGAAGCTTGAAGATGGAGTGGTGTAAATAAGTAGTGAAACTTTGGAACTTGGCACTGCTTGAAGTTTGCTTTGGCTTTCTGACCTAGACCTGAAGTGGCTAGTTTAGAATTATAGTGAGTAGATCCACTGATTCTGCCTTTCATAGCCGGAAGCTCTAGTATGAACCAGAAATGCCAATTAGTGAGACAATAGTGTTGTCCAGACAGGTACTTCAATACTGCTTTTTTTTTTTTTTTTTTTTTTGACTAAAGTGAAATTTAAATCAACCATTAAATGGAAGAGAGGAAATCATTTATGCTGGTAAAATTAATTTCATTGGTATAATCTTAAGAATGCTTTCTAAGTAAGTAAGAAATACGTAATACGTAAAGAAAAACTTTTTTTTTCCTTTACAGAATGGCATTCACATGTTCATTTTGTAAATTTCGAACATTTGAAGAAAAAGATATTGAACTGCATCTGGAAAGTCCTTCACACCAGGAAACATTAGATCATATTCAAAAACAAACCAAATTTGATAAAGTAGTTATGGAGTTTCTGCATGTAAGTGTTTACTTTTGAAGTGAGAAGCACTTTATCTGGCATTTAAATTTCTTATATTTTCATAGTTTCCCATATTTCTCTAGTTTTATGTTTTGAAGAATTTAATTTACTATTCACTTAAAGCTGTTTTAAAATTAGCTAAGAAGTAGGTGTGAATTCTTCTGTCATCGATTTTAGGTTTGTTATCTGAGAGTACATTTTACATTTTTCACAGTCGTTTCTGGCAGATGTGTCAGAAAAAAAAAAATCCCTTCAACAGCTGTTTATTGACACGGAATCAGTTGTCCTCTATTAAGTCTTCTATGTACCTGATGCTACATGCTTTCGTTACTATTTCATTTCAGCCTTGTGCCAATGTATATATTCTGAAAGATCATGCTCCGAGCAATTTAGTGACCTTCGGTAAATGGAAGTCTGAAGTGAATTCAGAGCCAGAGAACCTGGTGTTTGTTTCCCATCCTTTATATTATCATATTGTGGTCATCAGTTCAACAAATTTTCTTGAATACTTAGAGTAGGTGCCGTGAAGGCACTGAAGACACCGACACTCCCCTCAGCGACTAACAGTAATTAGAAATGAAACACACGCACACCTGTACATAGGTGACATTATTAAGTGGAAGATCCTAGAGTGCTGGTGGAGGCAGATGTGACTTGGAGAGAGGGAGGGTGGGTGGGGCCGGGGCTGGAGCTGGACTGCTTGCTAACTGTCTGTGCAATGAATTCGGGCAAAAGAGACGGAATTGTCAGAAGTTTATAGTACAGTGGTCATTTACTCCTGAATCCTTTGAGAATTTTGTGTCCTAATTAAATTTCTTTCTGTAATTTTGTGTAACTGGTTCCTGTCATTTAGGACTTAAGTATTCACCTGCCCTGAGATCTCTTGACTATTCCAACTGTCTGTGATCTCTATGTATATGCCTAAAATATTAACGCATCTTGAAAAGTAAATACTTTTTGGAGTTTCCTAGTACTCTATCATAGTCTTTTCAACTAACTTGTAATCTCCTTGAGAATATTTACTATTTCTTATATAGCAGGTACTGTTATTTTCCACAGGCCAAGCCTGGTGCTTCATACTCACTAAAATCTTTTTGGATTCTATTTTGTTTTCTAGGAATGTATGGTAAATAAATTCAAGAAAACATCTCTTCGTAAGCAACAGACAAATACTCAAACAGAGGTGGTCAAAATAATAGAAAAGGATGTTATGGAAGGTAAGTAAGCAAATTGGTTTAGGCATTTACATATGTATTTTACATGCCATAACCTGTCTTCATGTACATGATACCCATTAGAGTGATACAGTACATAGTCATATGTGGTAGCCCTCAGTGAGTTATCAGAAATGAGCTCCTTTGATTCCTGTTCTCATGCTTACAGATTTATCACTACCTGCTCTTACATCTTCACTTCATTTCCTTCATAGAGGAAGTATCAGCTGTGCCTCTACATGGAGGATATAGTCTTTCCTGAGAGAGATAGGTTTCAGGACCTGCTTCAGGTATTAGAATCTGTGGATGCTCCAGACCCACAGTGGGCTTTCTGGTATGTGTGGATGTAGAAGCCGTGGATACAGAGGGCTGCCTGGACAGCTTCTCTCTGTCTCCCTTCTCCCTTCTCATCTCCTTAAGGACTTGGGTTCAAATCGTGAATTCTCTTCTGTTTTTTGATCTTTTCTTGCCTTTTGATTCTGTCTCTGGAGCCTATGCTCGTAAACAAACAACAAAATAACCAAATCAATAAAGCCCTAAAGAAAAGTAGAAAAACATAGACACTATTTCCTCTAAAACCTGCTTTCTCTTTAAACAATTAAACAATTGCACTTCTTTAAGCGGCATCCACACTGGGCTCTGTTTTTTCATTCTCATTTGTTACTTTACCCACAGTAGACAGGTTTCTGCTACCATTAGTGTACTGAAACTCCTGTGATGGAGAATACCAACACCAACTTCAATTTTATTCTGCAGCAGTTTCCACTGATAACTATTCTTTATGAATCTCCTTCCTCCCTTGGTTTCTGCGGTACCTCACTGCCTCTCTTTATTCCCTTGTTTTTTTTTTTTTTTTTTCTTGGCCACTTCTATTGATCTTTGTTTCACTTATCTTTTTTTTTGTTCTTTGGCCTGTGTGGGCCTCCCATCGCAGTGGCCTCTGTTGTTGCAGAGCACCGGCTCTGGGCGCATGTGCTCCAGAGCTCCGACTTGGTAGTTGGACACATCGGTCCAGCCGCTCCGCGGGATCTTCCCAGGCCAGGGATTGAACTGGCGCCCCTTGCACTGCAAGGTGGTGTCCGTACCTACTGGGGAAGCCCCTCCCTTGTCATTTTTGATCTTTGTGCTTTTTCTCTACAGAGCTTTTAGAAGTTGGAGTTCTTCAGTGTTCTGTCAGTCCTATTATCATCTCTCTTTATATTTCTTCCTGATGAATTAATTTATATACAGAATTTAAATCAGCATCTGTACATCTATTACTACTATTATAATGCTCTCTATTATAATCAGCATCTGTATATCACTATATCTCTGTATCTATATCTTCAGCACAGATCTGTCTTCTGAACGTCAGTCCCCTATATCCAACTGCCTACTGATATCTCTCTTTAGCAGTCTCACAAAATGAACATATTCAAAAAATGTATCCTTCCCCTTGAGCATCCCCCATCCCCTGAAGAAAACAAGACAAAAGCTTAGTAGATAGCTCCTTCATTTATCTTGGAAAGTGGCCTCATCAATCAAAACCAGAACTGTGAAGTTAATTCTAGTGCTTACCTTTACTTGACTATGTCTGTATATAGTGTTTTGTTCTGTCGAGTCTGTCTTTTGAGTATGTACCAAGTCTGCTTATTTACCTATTTTTTAAATACTAATTTGTTCAAATCTTTATGTGTTCTCTTGACAGTTACAGTATTTTTCTAACTAGTTTTTTTACTTTCGGTCTTTCTTACCTCTTATTCTAATACATCATTTTATTACTTGAAAAATTCAAGTAATAAAGTTCACAGAATAAAGTTCAAATTTCTAGGCATGGAACACAAAGCTCTGTATCATCTTGGCCCTTCTCTTTTTCCCTATTGTTCCTTCTTTAGTCTGTGACCCAGTCATACTGAATTAGGTGCAGTTCCCAGAAAGTGCCATTTTTCTCTTAGACCTTTCCCTTGCATAGACAGCTTTCTCCCTGTGTCTGATGGAGGCTGGTTCTAGGACCTCCTTGCAGATATCAAAATCTGTGATGCTCAAGTCTTATATAAAATGGGTGTAGTATTTGCATGTTAGCCATGCATCTCCTCTTATATACTTTTATTTTTACATTTTTCTCAATTTTCTTTATTTTTCCAGAGTGAGATGAAAGTAGAGTTTATTAGAACAGAGAAAGGGAGAGTTGCTGCTAGAACAGCATGGCAGGCTCCAGGGAGAACCGACCTCTTTTTTTTTTTTGATTGGAGGATAATTACTTTACTGTATTGTGTTGGTTTCTGCCATCTCTCTTACATCATCTCTAGATTACTTATGATACTTAAATAGTCAGTGTGGAGTTTTGATTTTTTGGAACTTTCTGGAATTTTGTTTTTAAATATTTTGTATCCATGGTTGGTTGAACCTACAGAGGTGGAACCATCGGATCCAAATGGGTCACAGTAATAGTACCTTACAATGTTACTTCAAGCGTGAAATGTGAAAGATCATGTGGATCTTTTTACCTAATTAAACTTACATGTTATCTGCTGTTTTCTTGTTCATATATCATGATAAATTCAACTGCCCAAGGAAGAGCCAGGTCAGTTGTTTTCAACATAAAGAAATACACAATTCTTTAAAAATGATAGAATTCTAAGGAAACTGGTGTGTTTCCAGTAGTTTTCATATGCAGCATTTAAAGACAGTTCCTGTGAACATACATAAAACTTACTAAATTTACCACATCTATTAAGGTCCTATTATGTGGCTGATACTGTTTCTAAGTAACTGCTTATTTACCTATTTTTTAAATACTAATTTGTTCAAATCTTTATGTGTTCTCTTGACAGTTACAGTATTTTTCTAACTAGTTTTTTTACTTTCGGTCTTTCTTACCTCTTATTCTAATACATCATTTTATTACTTGAAAAATTCAAGTAATAAAGTTCACAGAATAAAGTTCAAATTTCTAGGCATGGAACACAAAGCTCTGTATCATCTTGGCCCTTCTCTTTTTCCCTATTGTTCCTTCTTTAGTCTGTGACCCAGTCATACTGAATTAGGTGCAGTTCCCAGAAAGTGCCATTTTTCTCTTAGACCTTTCCCTTGCATAGACAGCTTTCTCCCTGTGTCTGATGGAGGCTGGTTCTAGGACCTCCTTGCAGATATCAAAATCTGTGATGCTCAAGTCTTATATAAAATGGGTGTAGTATTTGCATGTTAGCCATGCATCTCCTCTTATATACTTTTATTTTTACATTTTTCTCAATTTTCTTTATTTTTCCAGAGTGAGATGAAAGTAGAGTTTATTAGAACAGAGAAAGGGAGAGTTGCTGCTAGAACAGCATGGCAGGCTCCAGGGAGAACCGACCTCTTTTTTTTTTTTGATTGGAGGATAATTACTTTACTGTATTGTGTTGGTTTCTGCCATCTCTCTTACATCATCTCTAGATTACTTATGATACTTAAATAGTCAGTGTGGAGTTTTGATTTTTTGGAACTTTCTGGAATTTTGTTTTTAAATATTTTGTATCCATGGTTGGTTGAACCTACAGAGGTGGAACCATCGGATCCAAATGGGTCACAGTAATAGTACCTTACAATGTTACTTCAAGCGTGAAATGTGAAAGATCATGTGGATCTTTTTACCTAATTAAACTTACATGTTATCTGCTGTTTTCTTGTTCATATATCATGATAAATTCAACTGCCCAAGGAAGAGCCAGGTCAGTTGTTTTCAACATAAAGAAATACACAATTCTTTAAAAATGATAGAATTCTAAGGAAACTGGTGTGTTTCCAGTAGTTTTCATATGCAGCATTTAAAGACAGTTCCTGTGAACATACATAAAACTTACTAAATTTAACATATTTATTAAGGTCCTATTATGTGGCTGATACTGTTTCTAAGAGCCAAAGATACAGTGATAAGCTAGGGAGCTAAAACTGTTACTTTCTTTCTGTTGGGATGTGTAGAAATCAATGACTAAAATACAAACTAGGGCTTCCCTGGTGGTCCAGTGGGTAAAGAGTCTGTCTTGCAGTGCAGGGGGCACGGGTTCGATCCCTGGCCCTGGAGGATCCCACGTGCAGTGGAGCAGCTGGACTGGTGTGTCCAGTTAGGAGCCAGCGCTCTGGAGTACATAACGCCCAGAGCCGGTGCTCTGCAACAAACAAGGGATGCCCACACAGGCCAAAGAAAATAAATAAGTTTAAAAAATCAATAAAAGAGGCCAGAAATTAAAAAAAGCAAAAAGAAATAAAACTTAAAAAAAATACATATGTATATATATATAAACTACCCTTCACTTGTAATACCCCTCAATCACCATTTTTTTTTTTTAATTTTATTTATTTATTTTTGGCTCTTCTGGGTTTTCACTGCTGCTGGGCTCTAGTTGCAGGGAGTGAGAGCTACTCTTTAGTTGAGGTGAGTAGGCTTCCTGTTGCAGTGACTTCTCTTGTCGTGGAACTCGGGCTCTAAGGCACATGGACGTCAGTAGTTGTGGCACGTGGGCTCAATAGTTGCGGCTCACAGGCTTAGTTGCTCTGCAGCATGTGGGATCTTCCCGGATCAGGGATCGAACCTGTGTCTCTTGCATTGGCAGGTGAACTCTTCACCACTGAGTGACCAGGGAAACCCTCAGTCATCCTTTTCAAGATCTAACATATAATTTTGTTCCTTGTGAATCCAATTTTGACATCTTTTTCCCATTCCTACCCACCCACATTCGTAGACATGAAAATGAGGTACAGTGGAAGAACCCTGTACTCTGATCCTTTCTCTTTTTTTGGAAGAAGGAGTACAAATCATCATGGAAATGAAATAGTGAAAACTTGATTTGTCAGAAGTATATGAACCATTACTTTCTTCCTTTTTTTTTTTAAATTTTAGCCTCTTTTATTGGTCCTTCATTTATATATTTTCATCCATCTTAATTCTTTGGCTTGTGTGGGCCACCCATTGCAGAGGCCTCTCTTGTTGCAGAGCACCGGCTCTGGGTGCATGCGCTTCAGAGAACTGGCTTGTAACTGGACACACAGGTCCATCCGCTCCACGGCACATGGGATCTTCCTGGGCCAGGGATTGAACCAGTTCCTCTTGCCTTGTAACACGGACTCTTTACCCACTGAACCACCAGAAAAGCCCCCCATTACTTTCTTAGTGACAGTTGATGTCTTTGTAGGTGTTACTGCGGATGATCACATGATGAAAGTAGAGACTGTTCACTGCAGCGCTTGCAGTGTGTACATCCCTGCTTTGCATAGCTCGGTTCAGCAGCACTTGAAGTCTCCTGAACATATCAAGGGAAAGCAGGTAAGTTTTAATCTATCTTAATGAAGTCATTGAATTTTTTCTGTTAACCCCTTATTGCCCTTTAAAGGCCTTTGTTTCACACCTACCTGCTTGTGTACAATTCGATTAATCTCACAAGTGACTTACTGTAAAGGTACTTAGAGAGGCGGCGTAGTATAGTACTTTAGTGTAGTCTTGTGGGCTCTGGAGCAGGCCTTATGTGTTTGAATCCTGATTCAGTACATACATGTGATAAGCAAGTAAGAAACTTTTCTTTGTCTGTTTCCTTATCTGTCAAATGAGGATGGATAAATCTTATGTGACTGATTAAGGATTAGGTTAATTAAACTCTGAAGGGCAGCTGATATAGTGCGTGTGCATTCACAAACTCATAGCTGTTATTGAACTGTTTTTTTATTGTTAACATTTTAAAAACGTGGTACAATATTGTTTTATGAGTGTGTATCTTTCAGAACAAAAAAGAAGGACTTAATTCAAGCATCCATTTTGATGACTGGGAAAAATAAATTAACCAATTAGTGTCAGTTGTTACATATTTAGTAGAATTTACTGAAAAATTCTAGGAAAATTTTAGTATTTTCTTCTTGATTAGTATATGCTGCTTCTGTGTTGGTTGGTTTTATTCAGTCAAATTTATTTCAAATAAAAATATTTATTTTGTGAGAAATTTGTTTGAAAAGCGAGCTTAACAATTCAAGTATTAAAGACTTAAGTTTTAAATAGTTACGTACAGGGAAACTTGATGTGCTGCAGTTCATGGTGTTACAGAGTCAGACATGACAGCAACGAAACAACAACAGAGCTTTAAACAGAGCAGACCTGAGTCTGAAATTCATATGTTCTGTGGACAGGGACCTCATTTGATTTGGATTTTTTTTTGCCACTTTGAGTACATAAAATCTTTGTCCTTTCTCTGTTCTTTTTGATATTCCTTTGACACCTTTCTGGCAACTAGAGATTCCATTTTATTACCTTTCCTCCTTTGTATAATGCATTCTTATGCTGTCTACAGCCAGAGAAAGACTAATTACCCTAGCAGTATGAAAAGTTAATCTATTCCTTTTTTTGATAGCATGATAATTAATAGTTGGAGTAACTGGGACTGGGGAAGCTAGCTGCAGAGTAGAAAGGAGAGAAGGCAACTGTTTAGTAGACCTCAACTGAGAGTATTTAGTTATTGTGTGTTTTTTGTTCAAGTTCATTGGCTTTTTGAATCTTTATTGTTTTAATTCATAGATGGTATAGATTGTGGTCCCAGTAGCTAATGTTGTTCTATTCTTTAATTTGCCCGAAAGTCATTTAATTCTAAGAATTTGACTCAAGCATCTAGTCATTTTAATTAAGGAAATGTTTTTCATTGTGTGGTTTTCCAGTGTCTCAGTGTGTTCTGTTTTCCATAGGCTTATAAGGAACAGATAAAAAGAGAGAGTGTCTTGACTGCTACAAGCATTTTAAATAATCCAATAGTGAAGGCACGATATGAGCGTTTTATTAAGGTAAGATTTTAGCAAAAACTAGGGTATAATATACTATTGTTGTAGTTGGATGATAATATGGTACCTCTTTGTGGCATTTAATATAATACAAAAGTAGGAGAACTTTACTTAATATATAAAGGGGCTTCCCTGGTGGTCCAGAGGGTAAGGATACCCCCTTGCAGTGCAGGGGGCGCTGGTTCGATCCCTGGCCTGGGAAGATCCCGCGTGCCGTGGAGCGGCTGGAGTGATGTGTGCAACTACCGAGCCGGAGCTCTGGAGCGCATGCGCCCAGAGCCGGTGCTCTGTGACAACAGAGGCCACTGCGATGGGAGGCCCACATGGGCCAGGAAACAGAGATGGATGAGAATAGATAAATGAAAGACCACTAGATGTGGCCCGCCTGCCCCCTCCCTCCCCACGTCCTCCCCCCCCCAAATAAACTTAAAAAAATATATATATATACAGGTAAAATGTCTCTTTTCCTAATTGTTGGAATTGTTGGGAGAGGGAGTAAGAAGCCATTCCTTTCTCATTCCCTTTACAGCTCTGGGTCATTTGAGAGATACACAAGAGTCTGATAGAAGAACCAAATATTAGCTTTGTCTGTGATTTTTTTTTTTTTTAAAGAAAAGATGACTTGGAGGATATGTCTTAGACAGTTATTGTGGGCTTTGTAGTGTTTCAGTCCTAGGTAGACTTAACCTTCCTCCACGTCTGTGACTGCTTCAGCTGGGCAGCAGCAGGGTTCTCCTTGTCTGCCACATGATAGTATCCTTTCCATTGCTAAGAAGACCCGAAAGAGGGTCCTCATGCCCAACTCAGTTCCTTCTGTCCCCTCTTTTGGGTGTTCCTAGTGAAGAGAAATTGCAAAGAGGAATGACTCATCTGTTTGGGATTTTTTCTTCTATGCATGCCATTGGATAAGTCATTCGTCTTTCCTGGATAAAAGCTGGAGGGGAAGCAGGAAGGTCAGATATGTTGTTTCAGAAAAAAGCCTCCCTCATAGCATCACGAGGCCAGGAGGAAGGAGGTTGGCTTCTGTTAGGAAGCTCAGAGGTGAACAGTTAGGTATATCTGGCCTACTGCTTCTTGGGATTTCTGTCATATATTATTCCAGTAATACTTCTTTGCATATTATGAGCACTTATTTTAAAAATAAGAACTTACAGTTATTCAGGAAATTAATAGAAATAAATTTTATAGGTTGGTTTTTGAGTCTTTATAAATTAATACCTCACTTAAAATCATTCTGCACTGAAATGAACCTGTTGTGTTGAAGATTTACAAAAGTATTATGTATGTTAGTAACTAAATAATTGTATTAGTTAGAGACTTTTTATTAATTTTGGTTGTTGTGATTAACAGGTACCCTTATTTGATAGTCATTAAATTGTTACATGTCTGTTTCTTATATAAATATATGTATATATATATTGGATGGTCATTAAATATTCCTCAACCAGATGACTTCTAAGTTGAATAAATCTCAATTCTTTCAGCTTGTTCCCAAGAGCCTTATTTTCTGATTATTCCATTTGACACTGTTTACTAGACTCTTGACACCTGTTTTAAAAGGTGCATATAGCCCTAATTGAATTTTGTTGGAGGTATGGTGTTGAAAAGACTATAAAGAATCATAGCTAAATTAGGAAAGAGTAGGGTTTTTTTATCCTTTATCACAAGCTTCAGAAGTTAATGGTTTCTAATGATACATGAAAGTAATTTGTACTGAGGAAAGAATACAAATTAGAATTTCTGTGTAAGGTTTTCAGGCTACAAACTTGAGAATCATTTCATTGGATGGAAGACATCTCTAAGTGGGATTGTCTTGTTCGTGTGCATATTGTGGAGAAAGTACCTGAACTGAGAATCTTGTAGAACCTTGTTACTCCTTAGGATGCAAGAGTCAGCAGCATCCACATCACCCTGGAAGGTTGTTAGAGTTTCAGTTCCTGTCCAGGCCTACTGAATAGGAGTCTTCATTTTAACAAGATCGGAGTTGATTTATCTGCATGTTAAAATTCAAGAAGCACCCATGCCATGTGACTCAGTGAGGTTCTTTGTCTGGCATTTTGTGTCCAGCATTCCTGTCTGTTCTGTTTCTTGCTGTTCTAGATTCCAAAAATCCTCAGCTCATAATCAGCTCTGGTCATGGCTTTAAGACACTTTCATCTTTTAGTGCTATTAGAATGACAAAATACCTTTTTGCATTTTATCCTGTGAAATAATCAATTCATCAGTTTCTCCCAATTCTCCAGCTATATCGTGGTGTTCTGCTTTCACTTCCTGGCCTGGACACTCATGGTCAGCCCTTGAAGATTAAAAAAAAAGTCTTTATAAATTAATACCTCACTTAAAATCATTCTGCACTGAAATGAACCTGTTGTGTTGAAGATTTACAAAAGTATTATGTATGTTAGTAACTAAATAATTGTATTAGTTAGAGACTTTTTATTAATTTTGGTTGTTGTGATTAACAGGTACCCTTATTTGATAGTCATTAAATTGTTACATGTCTGTTTCTTATATAAATATATGTATATATATATTGGATGGTCATTAAATATTCCTCAACCAGATGACTTCTAAGTTGAATAAATCTCAATTCTTTCAGCTTGTTCCCAAGAGCCTTATTTTCTGATTATTCCATTTGACACTGTTTACTAGACTCTTGACACCTGTTTTAAAAGGTGCATATAGCCCTAATTGAATTTTGTTGGAGGTATGGTGTTGAAAAGACTATAAAGAATCATAGCTAAATTAGGAAAGAGTAGGGTTTTTTTATCCTTTATCACAAGCTTCAGAAGTTAATGGTTTCTAATGATACATGAAAGTAATTTGTACTGAGGAAAGAATACAAATTAGAATTTCTGTGTAAGGTTTTCAGGCTACAAACTTGAGAATCATTTCATTGGATGGAAGACATCTCTAAGTGGGATTGTCTTGTTCGTGTGCATATTGTGGAGAAAGTACCTGAACTGAGAATCTTGTAGAACCTTGTTACTCCTTAGGATGCAAGAGTCAGCAGCATCCACATCACCCTGGAAGGTTGTTAGAGTTTCAGTTCCTGTCCAGGCCTACTGAATAGGAGTCTTCATTTTAACAAGATCGGAGTTGATTTATCTGCATGTTAAAATTCAAGAAGCACCCATGCCATGTGACTCAGTGAGGTTCTTTGTCTGGCATTTTGTGTCCAGCATTCCTGTCTGTTCTGTTTCTTGCTGTTCTAGATTCCGCAAAAATCCTCAGCTCATAATCAGCTCTGGTCATGGCTTTAAGACACTTTCATCTTTTAGTGCTATTAGAATGACAAAATACCTTTTTGCATTTTATCCTGTGAAATAATCAATTCATCAGTTTCTCCCAATTCTCCAGCTATATCGTGGTGTTCTGCTTTCACTTCCTGGCCTGGACACTCATGGTCAGCCCTTACAACCATGCAGGAATCATTTCCTAAAACTTTTGTTCATTGTTCTACCACTTACTAGTTCTCAACCCTACCATCTATATGATTAGCTTCACTAACTGTCTCTCCTGCTGAAAATAGAAGGGAATTGTGTCAGTACTGTTTGCCAGATTTTCACTGCAGCTCACAAAAATTTTACTTACTATCAGTCAGTGTAATGTGCTTCCTTTAGTGACTGGTTCAAACTTTCCACTCTTCACTTAACCAGATTCCATTCTTACTCCCCTGATTTTCTGTGTTCTTCCCTCTTCTCTTGCTCTAGGCAGATTGAAGGCCATTAGATATGAACTCTGTAATTTTTCTCCTTTCTACTTTAGAATTATGTGTCTTTTTTCTCATTCTTACTGTTATCTATGAAGGAAAATATTCTTTTTTGCGCTTTATCTATGTTCTTGTTTCATCAGTTATTTCTCTTACCTTCATCTGATTTTTTTCCTGTTTATTTAAATCTTACTATTCTTCCCAAAGAGACACACATATGAGTTCTTTAACCTTTTTTTTAAAAAGACTTAACTTTTCCTAGACTCTAGTCTTTCTTAACTCTTTTCTTAGCATCATACTTGAAAAGCTTGTTTACCTTGCATTGTACTCTTTACTTTCTATGTATTATTCTCTGCTTAGTATTTTCCAATAGGAGGTGTCCAATTAGAATTCCCTGTGAAGCTCAAGTCAAATAGAAAGTCTGCCCAAGCCCCTTATAAGACCTTCTGCATTAGGTCTTCTCAAACATTTCTGATCAGGATTGTTAAATGCTTCATAAATATGCAGATAACCAGACTTGTTTAATGGACACTTGGATAAAAGGTTTAGGTCTGAAATTATTTCATTTTATGCTTTTAGCAAGTGCTTCAATACTTGATTAAAGGGGTCTGAGCCTATGTGTTTTGAGAGCTTAAGAGGAAATTGTGCACATTCATTGAATAGTCACTGCTGTCTACCTTACATTTTACATTATACTTTTGAAACTCATAATGATGCTATTTTTCTTTTTGCTATATCGTGGTGTTCTGCTTTCACTTCCTGGCCTGGACACTCATGGTCAGCCCTTACAACCATGCAGGAATCATTTCCTAAAACTTTTGTTCATTGTTCTACCACTTACTAGTTCTCAACCCTACCATCTATATGATTAGCTTCACTAACTGTCTCTCCTGCTGAAAATAGAAGGGAATTGTGTCAGTACTGTTTGCCAGATTTTCACTGCAGCTCACAAAAATTTTACTTACTATCAGTCAGTGTAATGTGCTTCCTTTAGTGACTGGTTCAAACTTTCCACTCTTCACTTAACCAGATTCCATTCTTACTCCCCTGATTTTCTGTGTTCTTCCCTCTTCTCTTGCTCTAGGCAGATTGAAGGCCATTAGATATGAACTCTGTAATTTTTCTCCTTTCTACTTTAGAATTATGTGTCTTTTTTCTCATTCTTACTGTTATCTATGAAGGAAAATATTCTTTTTTGCGCTTTATCTATGTTCTTGTTTCATCAGTTATTTCTCTTACCTTCATCTGATTTTTTTCCTGTTTATTTAAATCTTACTATTCTTCCCAAAGAGACACACATATGAGTTCTTTAACCTTTTTTTTAAAAAGACTTAACTTTTCCTAGACTCTAGTCTTTCTTAACTCTTTTCTTAGCATCATACTTGAAAAGCTTGTTTACCTTGCATTGTACTCTTTACTTTCTATGTATTATTCTCTGCTTAGTATTTTCCAATAGGAGGTGTCCAATTAGAATTCCCTGTGAAGCTCAAGTCAAATAGAAAGTCTGCCCAAGCCCCTTATAAGACCTTCTGCATTAGGTCTTCTCAAACATTTCTGATCAGGATTGTTAAATGCTTCATAAATATGCAGATAACCAGACTTGTTTAATGGACACTTGGATAAAAGGTTTAGGTCTGAAATTATTTCATTTTATGCTTTTAGCAAGTGCTTCAATACTTGATTAAAGGGGTCTGAGCCTATGTGTTTTGAGAGCTTAAGAGGAAATTGTGCACATTCATTGAATAGTCACTGCTGTCTACCTTACATTTTACATTATACTTTTGAAACTCTAAGATTACTAGTGACTTAATTTTCAAATAAAAGTTTTTAACATTTTGTTGTTTGTTATTTTAAGCATACCAAAGTTAAGGGGATAGTACAGTAAGTCCCTCAATACCCTTTCTTTTTTTTAAAGATTTATTTATTTATTTTGGGTGGGGGTGGGGTTGGGGAGGGAGGGGAGCGGGTGGGCCACTTCTGTTGGTCTTTCATTTCTCTGTTTTCATCTGTCTTTGTTCTTTGGCTCCTGTGGGCCTCCCATCGCGGTGGCGTCTGTCGTCTCAGAGCGCCGGCTCTGGGCGCATGCGCTCCAGAGCTCCAGCTCGGTGATTGGACACATCTGTCCAGCCGCTCCGCGGCACGTGGGATCTTCCCAGGCCAGGGATGGAACCGGCGCCCCTTGCACTGCAAGGCGGTGTCCTTACCCACTGGACCACCAGGGGAAGCCTGCTCAATACCTTTTCTCAGCTTTAATTATTGTCAGCTTTGGTCAACTTTTGGGGGTTCTTTTCTTCTGTTATGTATTTGCATCATTTAGCCCTGGTGATATGTTGATTTATTCTTGGAACTTTGTTTTACTAGATGATATTTTACGACCCTAGGTTTCTTCCTGTGTAAAGTATTCCTTTTCCAACTTTTGTCTCCATGTACAGGTGTTTTCAGTAGGTTTTATTTTCAGCCATTTTTTTTCTCATTCCCTCAGCCTTACCCTGGGCTGTCGTGTTTAAGACCTGGCTTCACTCTTCTCTGTGCAAGCAAACAAATCTAAATAGCTTACTTTGAAATCTTTCCGATTCAGAGTTCCAAATTTATAGTTGCTCATTAAATATTTAGACATCTTAAATTCTCATTATCAATAGCATATACCTGTTTCTTTATTTTTCCCCGTCTTAATTTACTCATCTGTCAGTGGGGTCACTGCAAAACCTTTCCTTCCTGGACTATCCGAGTAGCCCAATACTAGGATTTCTTCTCTTGCTGTAGCCACTCATTCTGCATCTTCCTACCTGATGTATCTTAAAGTGTAGCACCAGGCTTATACTTTCCTACTTTAATAGCCTTCATAGCCTCTTCATTTCTTATATTATTAACATAGCCCTCTGATATTCAGCTCTAATTTATGAGACATAATCCAGATACATAATTATTTAAATTCAAATATTAAAGTCATGAATGCTCAGTGAATTAAAGGTTTGTTGTCTTTTAAAGTAAAAATGAGGCATGGTGCTTAATGTGTTTCTGATTTTCATTTGGGTTTTCAGATGTACTTAATTTTCATTTGAATTTTTTAAAGAGAAGTTGCATCAGTAGTGCATTGAATACTGATATAATTAAGTAGCATAAATCTTCATCTGGTTTGTTTTATGGAGTATAAAGTAATGTCTTCAGGAATTTATATGTCCACATTGGTGTGAGATACTCAACAAATGTTAAATGGATTTGTCGTAAGTTGAAATTAATAATATTTTTAATGATAGAGCATGTAAAAATTTCACTGATAAAAAATAAATGCACTGATTTTTTTAAAAGCTATTTTTCTTCATTTTTTTTTAGGGTGAGAATCCGTTTGAAATTCAAGATCATTCTCAAGATCAACAAATAGAAGGCGATGAGGAGGAAGAGGAAAAGATCGACGAACCTGTTGAAGAGGAGGAAGAAGAGGAAGAAGAGGAGGAGGAAGTTGGGGAAGTGGAGGAAGTGGGAGAGGGTGGAGGAGTAGAAGGAGTGGGGGAGCCAGAGGAAGGCGGGGACCTGGAGGGAGAAGTTGGGCCAGCGGGGGCAGGCCAGGGAGAAGGGGAAGGAGCAGGGGAAGGAGAGGGGGAAGAAGCAAAGGAAGAGCCCGCTGGCTTTTCTGTTGACCAAGCAGAAGAAAATTAGTGTAAGGTATTAGTTTTAAAAGAAGCTTTAAATTTCTGTCCCAATATGGAAAAGGGTAAGAATTTCAGTAGTTTTAAAATATGAGAGTTAACACCCATGTTGCATGCATTCCACACCTTCTGATTTGTTTTATATAATTTTTAATTGTTTGGCATTTGTTTAATAAAATGAAGGTAAGATTATTTTAGTTTAGGTTTTATAGCTACCTAACTTAGATTCAATGAATTGTTTGTATAATTTTTAAGCTTAATTTTTATTACTTTATTGGTGTTGAGGATAACCGATGTGTATTGTTAGTATATCTGTTCTAATCATTTGGACTTAAATGCTGCTCTTGGGATTATATATTCAAGTGTGCATTAATGTTTTGAATACTTACCCTAGAAGAGGTAAATTGGGCAAGTATTTTGTGCTCTGTGTATTTTTTTACTGCATTGGACATTGAATATAGTAATTTGCGTTAAAGATACGCTTAAAGGCTTTTTGTGACCATGTTTCCCTTTGTAGCAATAAAATGTTTTTTACAAAATCTCTCTCCCTGGATTAGCAATTTAAAATGAAACTGAACCCATTAAATGAATATATAAAATCAGGATTTGCTTTATGGAGTATAAAGTAATGTCTTCAGGAATTTATATGTCCACATTGGTGTGAGATACTCAACAAATGTTAAATGGATTTGTCGTAAGTTGAAATTAATAATATTTTTAATGATAGAGCATGTAAAAATTTCACTGATAAAAAATAAATGCACTGATTTTTTTAAAAGCTATTTTTCTTCATTTTTTTTTAGGGTGAGAATCCGTTTGAAATTCAAGATCATTCTCAAGATCAACAAATAGAAGGCGATGAGGAGGAAGAGGAAAAGATCGACGAACCTGTTGAAGAGGAGGAAGAAGAGGAAGAAGAGGAGGAGGAAGTTGGGGAAGTGGAGGAAGTGGGAGAGGGTGGAGGAGTAGAAGGAGTGGGGGAGCCAGAGGAAGGCGGGGACCTGGAGGGAGAAGTTGGGCCAGCGGGGGCAGGCCAGGGAGAAGGGGAAGGAGCAGGGGAAGGAGAGGGGGAAGAAGCAAAGGAAGAGCCCGCTGGCTTTTCTGTTGACCAAGCAGAAGAAAATTAGTGTAAGGTATTAGTTTTAAAAGAAGCTTTAAATTTCTGTCCCAATATGGAAAAGGGTAAGAATTTCAGTAGTTTTAAAATATGAGAGTTAACACCCATGTTGCATGCATTCCACACCTTCTGATTTGTTTTATATAATTTTTAATTGTTTGGCATTTGTTTAATAAAATGAAGGTAAGATTATTTTAGTTTAGGTTTTATAGCTACCTAACTTAGATTCAATGAATTGTTTGTATAATTTTTAAGCTTAATTTTTATTACTTTATTGGTGTTGAGGATAACCGATGTGTATTGTTAGTATATCTGTTCTAATCATTTGGACTTAAATGCTGCTCTTGGGATTATATATTCAAGTGTGCATTAATGTTTTGAATACTTACCCTAGAAGAGGTAAATTGGGCAAGTATTTTGTGCTCTGTGTATTTTTTTACTGCATTGGACATTGAATATAGTAATTTGCGTTAAAGATACGCTTAAAGGCTTTTTGTGACCATGTTTCCCTTTGTAGCAATAAAATGTTTTTTACAAAATCTCTCTCCCTGGATTAGCAATTTAAAATGAAACAGAACTCATCAATTAAATGAATATATAAAATCAGGATTTGCTTTAATGTATGAGTTTAGCTTAGTTATTTGAGTGTTTTAAGATAACTAAATTGAAATTGAATTAAAGAAAAAAGTTTACTTCAATCACTTTTTTTAAGTATGATTAAAATATTTTTAAACATGTTTCAAATAGAGATCAGTCTGTAACTGACCTGTTTATACTTGTTTTAATTCACTCCTTTTCCCTGAACCTGTGTCAGATCTTGAAATCTTCTTGGCAATACATTTGAATACAAATAATTTTTCTTAGTTATGTTAGTTTTGTTTGTTACTCCTATTTTTGGCTGAAGGAACAAGAAGAAAACTATCTTTTTTTAAAAAAATTATTTCTCTCTTGACTATTTCTCTCCTTTTTATAGTTTATATGCTTCATACTCAGAAGATAAGATTGATAGATTATGTACCTCCAAATGGTCACCTGTGTCACTAAAAAAAGTAGTGCTTGTTTGAGTCTTTATTCTGTTAAGCCATCTGTTGAGAGGGGACTCTTCCTGTGAAATTAGCTTCAGGGAAATTGAAGGCGTTGGATAGATGGAACATATGGGTATGTAAATAATTTTAAGGCATTAAGTGGGTGAATGTATGGGCATTTGTAGAATTTCACAGATAATTTCTTTTTTTGCATACAATAAACTTTAAAAAATAGATACTTTTGAGGTCAACTTGGGTTTATTATGGTGGGCTAGATTTGCTTATCTTTAAGCTGGGAAAATCCAATAGGCATTTATATCCATTTATATGAATTTGAAGAAAAATAAGAGGTTAGTTGAGGTCTGAGGAAATTTGGATCCTATCTAGGACTCCGTCTTTACTTAGACTGTAGAGATCCTTTGTGCTTAGGAGTTCAGATTTTAAGCATAATAGGACTTAATAGACCTTCCTGTTTCTCATTTATTTTAAAATTTGAGGGAAAGGCTAAGATAAAAAGAAAATATATCTCTGGATTAGAATTGCAGGCAGCCGTCTGTATCCACAGGTTCCACATCTCCACATTTTCCAATTGCAGATCGAAAATATTAAAGGGAAAAAAAAGTTTCAGAAAACTTCCAAAATGCAAAACTTCAATTTTTCAAGCACTGGCAACAGTTTATGTAGTATTTTATGTATAGCACTTACATTGATTAGGTACTCTTAAGTAACTGAGAGATGATTTGAAGTATAGGGAAGGATGTGCATGTGCTGTGCTAAGTCGCTTCAGTCATGCACGACTCTTTGTCACCTTATGGAGTGTAGCTCTCCAAACTCCTCTGTCCGTGGGATTTTTCTCGCAAGAACACTGGAGTAGGTCGCCAGACCCTCCTCCAAGGGATCTTCCCAGCACAGGGATCACACCTTCATCTCTTACATCTCTTTCATTGGCAGGTGAGTTCTTTACCAGTAGTGCCACCTGGGAAGCCCAAGGATGTGCATAGGTTATATGCAAATGCTGTGTCCATGTTATGGCTTCCCAGTTGGCTCAGTGGTAAAGAATCTGCCTGCCAACGCAGGAGATGTGGGCTCCATCCTTGGGCTAGGAGATCCCCTGGAGAAGGAAATGGACCCATTCTGTTATTCTGCAATCCCATGGACTGAGGAGCCTGGTGGGCTACAGTCCATGGGAACTCAAAAGAGTTGGACATGACTTAGTGACTAGACAACAACAAAATGTCCATTCTATATAAGGGAATTGAGCATCTCTGGATTTTGTTATCTCTAAGGGTCCTAAAACCAATCCCCCGCAGATACTGAGGGATGACTGTGTTGGGTTCTTTTGATGTACTGGTAGAGTGCTTTAAGAAAAAAATGGGGTCCCAAGTCACTTGATATGTGAAGTTTTGGAAAGAATTCTTAACAAGAATTTGTGTAACAACTTCTAAATGTTTTAGAATGGGAGATAAAGAACATCTAAGTCGTAATTTTGTGAGAAACATGTAAAAATACTTATTCAGATGAGTTTGCAGGGTATTAATAAAGTATATTTGTGTAACAAAAAGTTAGGCAACCCAAAAAGGGCTAAGATAAAGACAAATATATCTCTGGATTAGAATTGCAGGCAGCCGTCTGTATCCACAGGTTCCACATCTCCACATTTTCCAATTGCAGATCGAAAATATTAAAGGGAAAAAAAAGTTTCAGAAAACTTCCAAAATGCAAAACTTCAATTTTTCAAGCACTGGCAACAGTTTATGTAGTATTTTATGTATAGCACTTACATTGATTAGGTACTCTTAAGTAACTGAGAGATGATTTGAAGTATAGGGAAGGATGTGCATGTGCTGTGCTAAGTCGCTTCAGTCATGCACGACTCTTTGTCACCTTATGGAGTGTAGCTCTCCAAACTCCTCTGTCCGTGGGATTTTTCTCGCAAGAACACTGGAGTAGGTCGCCAGACCCTCCTCCAAGGGATCTTCCCAGCACAGGGATCACACCTTCATCTCTTACATCTCTTTCATTGGCAGGTGAGTTCTTTACCAGTAGTGCCACCTGGGAAGCCCAAGGATGTGCATAGGTTATATGCAAATGCTGTGTCCATGTTATGGCTTCCCAGTTGGCTCAGTGGTAAAGAATCTGCCTGCCAACGCAGGAGATGTGGGCTCCATCCTTGGGCTAGGAGATCCCCTGGAGAAGGAAATGGACCCATTCTGTTATTCTGCAATCCCATGGACTGAGGAGCCTGGTGGGCTACAGTCCATGGGAACTCAAAAGAGTTGGACATGACTTAGTGACTAGACAACAACAAAATGTCCATTCTATATAAGGGAATTGAGCATCTCTGGATTTTGTTATCTCTAAGGGTCCTAAAACCAATCCCCCGCAGATACTGAGGGATGACTGTGTTGGGTTCTTTTGATGTACTGGTAGAGTGCTTTAAGAAAAAAATGGGGTCCCAAGTCACTTGATATGTGAAGTTTTGGAAAGAATTCTTAACAAGAATTTGTGTAACAACTTCTAAATGTTTTAGAATGGGAGATAAAGAACATCTAAGTCGTAATTTTTGTGAGAAACATGTAAAAATACTTATTCAGATGAGTTTGCAGGGTATTAATAAAGTATATTTGTGCTTAATTCAGAGATTTAAATTTTGTATATCTTTTCAGATAATTTGTAGATAGGCAGTTTAGTTTGCAGGCAGATTCATTTTTGGGGTCCTTAGTGTTCATATTTTCATTATTTTTGTGTTAAGGATTTATGTATTAGCTTTAATGCAGTTTCAACTTATGTTATCCAAGTATGATTCATTTTCTTTATCAAAAGGCTAAACATGTAATGCAACCAAAGAAATTTATATACAACATACACAGTTGTTTACACCAGATACCTAGGGACTATACTATAATACTCTTTTTATCACTGTATACCTCCAGTGTCCTTCCACTGAATATGCAGGGTTGATTTCCTTTAGGATTGACTGGTTTGCTCTCCTTGAAAGCCAAGGGATTTTCGAGAATTTTTTCCAGCACCACAGTTTGAAAGCATTAATTCTTTAGCTCTCTAGCTCTCAGCCATTCATGTGGTCCAACTCTCATTATCAATACATAACTACTGGAAAAACCATGGCTTTGACTATACTGACCATTATATCTGCTTTGTAATATGCTGCCTAGGTTTGTCATGGCTTTCCTTCCAAGGAGTAAGCATGTTTTAACTTCATGGCTGCAGTCACCATGTACAGTGGTTTGGGCTCCCAAGAAAAAAAGTGCTTCCACTTTTTCTCCCTTCAAATTGCTGTGAAGTAATGGGACTGGATACCATGACCTTAGTTTTTTGAATATTGAGTTCCAAGCCAGCTTTTTCACTCTCCTTTTTTAACCTCATCAAGAGGCTCTTTAGTTCCTCTTCACTGTCTGCCATTCTATATAAGGGAATTGAGCATCTCTGGATTTTGTTATCTCTAAGGGTCCTAAAACCAATCCCCGCAGATACTGAGGGATGACTGTGTTGGGTTCTTTTGATGTACTGGTAGAGTGCTTTAAGAAAAATGGGGTCCCAAGTCACTTGATATGTGAAGTTTTGGAAAGAATTCTTAACAAGAATTTGTGTAACAACTTCTAAATGTTTTAGAATGGGAGATAAAGAACATCTAAGTCGTAATTTTTGTGAGAAACATGTAAAAATACTTATTCAGATGAGTTTGCAGGGTATTAATAAAGTATATTTGTGCTTAATTCAGAGATTTAAATTTTGTATATCTTTTCAGATAATTTGTAGATAGGCAGTTTAGTTTGCAGGCAGATTCATTTTTGGGGTCCTTAGTGTTCATATTTTCATTATTTTTGTGTTAAGGATTTATGTATTAGCTTTAATGCAGTTTCAACTTATGTTATCCAAGTATGATTCATTTTCTTTATCAAAAGGCTAAACATGTAATGCAACCAAAGAAATTTATATACAACATACACAGTTGTTTACACCAGATACCTAGGGACTATACTATAATACTCTTTTTATCACTGTATACCTCCAGTGTCCTTCCACTGAATATGCAGGGTTGATTTCCTTTAGGATTGACTGGTTTGCTCTCCTTGAAAGCCAAGGGATTTTCGAGAATTTTTTCCAGCACCACAGTTTGAAAGCATTAATTCTTTAGCTCTCTAGCTCTCAGCCATTCATGTGGTCCAACTCTCATTATCAATACATAACTACTGGAAAAACCATGGCTTTGACTATACTGACCATTATATCTGCTTTGTAATATGCTGCCTAGGTTTGTCATGGCTTTCCTTCCAAGGAGTAAGCATGTTTTAACTTCATGGCTGCAGTCACCATGTACAGTGGTTTGGGCTCCCAAGAAAAAAAGTGCTTCCACTTTTTCTCCCTTCAAATTGCTGTGAAGTAATGGGACTGGATACCATGACCTTAGTTTTTTGAATATTGAGTTCCAAGCCAGCTTTTTCACTCTCCTTTTTTAACCTCATCAAGAGGCTCTTTAGTTCCTCTTCACTGTCTGCCAGTAGAATGGGATCATCTGCATATCTGAGGTTGATATTTCTCCCAGTGATCTTGACTCCCACTTGGGATTCATCTAGCCCAGCATTTTGCATGGTGTATTCTGTATATGGGCTTCCCTGGTCTCTCAGTGATAAAGAATCAGCCTGGTAAGGCAGGAGATGCAGGTTCAAAGGAAAATCCCCTGTTGAAAGAAATGGCAACTACTCTTAATATTTTTCCCTGGGAAATCCCACAGACAGAGGAGCCTGGTGGGCTAATATAGTCTGTGAAATTAAGAGTCAGACACCACTTAGTGACTAAACAACAACAGACAACCTCCAGTCTATCAGAAGTCTATGTTTTCTACTTCAGATTTTGTCTGCTCACTCTTCACCTCAGCTGCTACCAACTCTAGGTCAGGTCACCATCATCTCTTTCTTGAACTGTTGAAATAGCTTATTATCTTGCTTGCACTCTTGACCCTGTTAGGATTCGGTTTTCCACACAAAAGTATAATCCTTTAAAAATGTAATTCAGATAATGTTAGTCTCCTGGGGTTTTGTTGGTATCTGTAGAATCCAAACTCCTTATAATGGCAGTCAGGTGGTGTTTAACTGCCCGGCTTTATGTCATTCTTCCCGCTAGCTGTGTGGCCTTTTGTTACTTTTTAAATAAAACTTGCCTGTCTTCAGACCTTTGCATTGTGTATAACCTATACTTGCCGGCTTTCTTTAATAGACTCTTCATCTTAGGTTACCTTAAATGTTAGAACAGACTTCTCTGAGGAAAGATAAGGATAGTAATTCTTAATTTTTGTAAAAGTGAGAGTTTGGAGGCATCTCTGGCCATATGTACCAAAATAGGTCATATTTCTGGGTGGTGGGGGTTTTATCCCAGGGGATTCTACTGATAGTGTTCAGTGATTGCATTTGAGAATATTTGCATTTGAGAATATTTGTGCCTTTAAAGAATTTTAATGAATTTACTGAAACTCATATCAAAGCAGGAGATTTCGTCCTTCAATAAGCAGTTATAAGTTTGGCAGACTCTCCACAATATTTTACGAAAGCATTGGAATGGCCTTTTTTAGACTTCTAAGGAGTCAGAAAAGGATCTTGTTTTTATGTTTTCTTTCTCCTCTCATTGGGTTCTTTAATTCTTACAAGCATTTTATAAAGTCAAAATAATAGGAGTAGTAGTTGTAAGACAAGTGCAGAGAAAAAGAACACGTCCAGGAGATGGGCAGAGAGAAAGAGAAGTTTATTAGAGAAAAACAAGAGGGTGGCTGGCCCTTGAGAAGAACCAGCAGCCCATCCCCTCTGGATGGGTCCTGCTTATACCCCCGTAGGTCACCCAGAGGGAGGGGGTCTGATTCTATCTTTTAGCTTGTAGCTGGAGTCTTACGATCACGTAGTCCTCGGAAAGATGTTGTTTCAAACAATGTGGTCAGTCTGTGAAATTAAGAGTCAGACACCACTTAGTGACTAAACAACAACAGACAACCTCCAGTCTATCAGAAGTCTATGTTTTCTACTTCAGATTTTGTCTGCTCACTCTTCACCTCAGCTGCTACCAACTCTAGGTCAGGTCACCATCATCTCTTTCTTGAACTGTTGAAATAGCTTATTATCTTGCTTGCACTCTTGACCCTGTTAGGATTCGGTTTTCCACACAAAAGTATAATCCTTTAAAAATGTAATTCAGATAATGTTAGTCTCCTGGGGGTTTTGTTGGTATCTGTAGAATCCAAACTCCTTATAATGGCAGTCAGGTGGTGTTTAACTGCCCGGCTTTATGTCATTCTTCCCGCTAGCTGTGTGGCCTTTTGTTACTTTTTAAATAAAACTTGCCTGTCTTCAGACCTTTGCATTGTGTATAACCTATACTTGCCGGCTTTCTTTAATAGACTCTTCATCTTAGGTTACCTTAAATGTTAGAACAGACTTCTCTGAGGAAAGATAAGGATAGTAATTCTTAATTTTTGTAAAAGTGAGAGTTTGGAGGCATCTCTGGCCATATGTACCAAAATAGGTCATATTTCTGGGTGGTGGGGGTTTTATCCCAGGGGATTCTACTGATAGTGTTCAGTGATTGCATTTGAGAATATTTGCATTTGAGAATATTTGTGCCTTTAAAGAATTTTAATGAATTTACTGAAACTCATATCAAAGCAGGAGATTTCGTCCTTCAATAAGCAGTTATAAGTTTGGCAGACTCTCCACAATATTTTACGAAAGCATTGGAATGGCCTTTTTTAGACTTCTAAGGAGTCAGAAAAGGATCTTGTTTTTATGTTTTCTTTCTCCTCTCATTGGGTTCTTTAATTCTTACAAGCATTTTATAAAGTCAAAATAATAGGAGTAGTAGTTGTAAGACAAGTGCAGAGAAAAAGAACACGTCCAGGAGATGGGCAGAGAGAAAGAGAAGTTTATTAGAGAAAAACAAGAGGGTGGCTGGCCCTTGAGAAGAACCAGCAGCCCATCCCCTCTGGATGGGTCCTGCTTATACCCCCGTAGGTCACCCAGAGGGAGGGGGTCTGATTCTATCTTTTAGCTTGTAGCTGGAGTCTTACGATCACGTAGTCCTCGGAAAGATGTTGTTTCAAACAATGTGGTCAGTCTTGATGGGCCAGTTTTTATCTTAACTGTTTATTTTTTATGGGAGTTCAGCGGTCACTCAGCCTTGGGAAAATCGGTGCCCGTAATGTTAACAGGATGCAGTCACAAACAGTGTGGTCAGTTCGAGGAGGTCGCCTTATCCTGACTGCATATTTCAAGTGCCAGGTCAGCATGGTGTACCAACTTATAACCCAGTTCCCATGTAGACCCTATCAGTGGTTTTCCCGTATGACGGGGTTTCTCTTGTGTTGTTCTCCTACTTGAAATCCTCCATTGGCTTCCAACACCAGTCAGTGTCATATCCAAATCTTTTAAGTACGGCATCTGTGACTCCACGTGTTCTGTTCCTCCTCTGCTTTTCCAGCTTCGTATCAGTCTTAACATATTTTTGTTAACTACATCTCCCCATAAACACTTGAATTTACAATCCTACTTCAGGAGATGGGTGTGGTTCTTAAGAGTTGCCAAGATTTGACTATAACCTGACTATGACATCAAGATGTTATATTTGTATTTGACAGTATCACACTATTGTAAAATATACTTATTTATGTATCTTTTATAGTAGTATATCATCATATAATCCTCTCTTAAGAATGAACTTGAGGTAAAAGTAACTGAAAATAACTGCAGAAATCTGTATCCTCAAAATCATGGACATACATATAGAAAAGAAAAGAATTACAAAGATAGATACTGGTAGTACATATTAAAACATATTTGAGAATTCTATTTTTATTGACAAGATTGTTCTTACTGTACAGATAGTATCAAGTTATCTTGTTATTGGACTTAAATGCTTAGCATTTGCTTCTCCTACCAAATCGCTCTTGTTTTGAATACAAACTTCTTTCTATGTATATGTAAAATATACATACCATAAAATTTATCACAGTTCAGGGGCATTGCTGACAAGCGAACTTTTTATTACAATTTGACATCCATTGTCGTTATGCTGATGGATAGAACGTGGCTTAGTCACGCTGGCAGAAATGTTTCTGTCTTTGGGGCAGTTACGCTTCATATTACAAGAGAACAGTTTGACTTGATAGTTACAGTTTCTCCCCTGATAACTGGGTCTCTGCTTGGTGTGCAAACAAAATCAGGGAGCCTTCAAAGCTGGGAGCAGATTTTTTGGCCGTGGTGAATTCAGTCAGTGTTGGCACAGTTGGAGGGCTCCTTGGAAGAACCCCTGCTAGTCTCTTCCCACTTTTCTCCTCTTGATTTGCTTAAATTTTTTTCTAAAGTTGGGATATTGGAGAAGTGAGGTGGTGTTAATGGTGACTGTGGCTGGTCTCCCTGGTTCCTGGGAGTATGGAAGGGAGCTATTAGATGAATATGGAATTGAGAATTCCAGATCACAGTGGCATACTGGATTTGAAGTTCTGTTAAAATTACAGGAGATAATACAATTACAGTGATGAAGGTATATCTGTGACCACACTAGAAGCATAGATAGGATGCTGTGAGGCATTTCTGGAAGATAAAAAACAAGGAACCAGATTTTGGTGAATAGAGTCACAGCCGCATACAGATGATGGACGGTTGAGGAATGACTTCCATTTTTAGAGGCAGCTGTGAGAGTGGATGTTAGTATGTGATAGGCCAGATTTTTAAAGACTGAATAGTTGTCCTAGTCTCTGGCTCCCAACTCTTGGTTCATAGAATCTCTTCAAGTGAAAGCCATTGCCACAGGTGACTTTTACTAAATGGAGTGAAACTTCTGGTACAGAAGACTCCCAGAGGATGTATCTGGGGGCCACCAAAGTGTGGCAGCAGCCTATGTGTGCTGTGGGTACCTCAAGGAGCTTTGATTCCTCATGCTTAGAAAACAGGCAAACAGAAACTTGGTGACTGTCCATTTCCTGTTTTTTTCCTACTGCCTCCCTCCTTGACAATGTAGCATTTGCTTCTCCTACCAAATCGCTCTTGTTTTGAATACAAACTTCTTTCTATGTATATGTAAAATATACATACCATATAATTTATCACAGTTCAGGGGCATTGCTGACAAGCGAACTTTTTATTACAATTTGACATCCATTGTCGTTATGCTGATGGATAGAACGTGGCTTAGTCACGCTGGCAGAAATGTTTCTGTCTTTGGGGCAGTTACGCTTCATATTACAAGAGAACAGTTTGACTTGATAGTTACAGTTTCTCCCCTGATAACTGGGTCTCTGCTTGGTGTGCAAACAAAATCAGGGAGCCTTCAAAGCTGGGAGCAGATTTTTTGGCCGTGGTGAATTCAGTCAGTGTTGGCACAGTTGGAGGGCTCCTTGGAAGAACCCCTGCTAGTCTCTTCCCACTTTTCTCCTCTTGATTTGCTTAAATTTTTTTCTAAAGTTGGGATATTGGAGAAGTGAGGTGGTGTTAATGGTGACTGTGGCTGGTCTCCCTGGTTCCTGGGAGTATGGAAGGGAGCTATTAGATGAATATGGAATTGAGAATTCCAGATCACAGTGGCATACTGGATTTGAAGTTCTGTTAAAATTACAGGAGATAATACAATTACAGTGATGAAGGTATATCTGTGACCACACTAGAAGCATAGATAGGATGCTGTGAGGCATTTCTGGAAGATAAAAAACAAGGAACCAGATTTTGGTGAATAGAGTCACAGCCGCATACAGATGATGGACGGTTGAGGAATGACTTCCATTTTTAGAGGCAGCTGTGAGAGTGGATGTTAGTATGTGATAGGCCAGATTTTTAAAGACTGAATAGTTGTCCTAGTCTCTGGCTCCGAACTCTTGGTTCATAGAATCTCTTCAAGTGAAAGCCATTGCCACAGGTGACTTTTACTAAATGGAGTGAAACTTCTGGTACAGAAGACTCCCAGAGGATGTATCTGGGGGCCACCAAAGTGTGGCAGCAGCCTATGTGTGCTGTGGGTACCTCAAGGAGCTTTGATTCCTCATGCTTAGAAAACAGGCAAACAGAAACTTGGTGACTGTCCATTTCCTGTTTTTTTCCTACTGCCTCCCTCCTTGACAATTATCATAGAATGCTAGGTTCCTTGTAATAAAAATCTGCTAGGGAATTTCACTCAGACTGAGAAAATAAACTTCAGGTAACAACAGTGAAAAATCGAGTAATTGGTAGACTACCACCTGTAAGACTCCCACTGCCTGTTTTTATATGAATGTTAATTTTAAAATGGCTGTAGAAAACAAGAATGGAATACACAACAGATGGCTAATGTGTCCCTCAAAGCCTAACATACTTTGCTAACTGACCCTCTACAAAAGAAGTTTGCTGATCCCTAGTTTCTCATATTAGACAACAACCTAGAAGTAACAGATATGCAAGGAAAAGAGCTATGTGGAAGATATGCAGGAACCTTAACAAGTAAAAATAATTCCTAGGAAAATAATGCAGGAGACAAAGAGAACTTTAAGTATAATTAGTACTATGTAATAATTAGTAGTCATAATTTTATGTGTAATCCTTGCATAGTGTTATAATCTTCAAAGAGATTTGAGAAATCCAATTTTAAAAATGCACACTGCTATGAAAAGAAAGTATCTTAAAAATTTTTTAAATGAAAATCTCTGTTTTAAGCCAAGTCATTGAATAAAACTGACTAAAAAACTACAGACCTAGAATTTTTTTTTATAATACTGTATTCTATTTTTTTCTCATTTTCTTTTTACAAGGAATACAACCCCCAAGCTCGGTTTTTGTTGTTTTTTTTTTAATTTTGGCCTCTTTTATTGTTTTTTTATTTATTTTCATCCATCCCCATTTTTCGGCCTTTGCAGGCCTCCCATTGCAATAACCTCTCATTGCAGAGCAGTGGCCCTGGGCACACGTGCTCCAAAGCGCTGGCTCGTAATTGGACACATTGATCCAGCCACACCCTGGCATGTGGGATCTTCCCGGGCCAGGGATCGAACCAGCGCCCCTTGCACTGCAAGGGAGGCTCTTTATCCCCTGGACCACCAGGGAAGCCCTGACCTAGAATTTTGATGTAAGGAGTACTAGAGTCTAATTAGAAGATATCAAATAGGTAAAAAAGTAACAAGAAACATAGAGACATAGAAGATCCAAGTAAATGCCACCCATTTAAAATAAAACTCTAGGAGCTGTGCATGCTTAGTTGCTCAGTCATGTCCGACTCTTAATGACTCCTGGGACCCCATGGACTGGGATTCCCAGGCAAGGGTACTAGAGTGAGTTCCCATTTCCTTCTGCAGGAGACCTTCCTGGCTCAGGGGTCAAACCTACGTATTCTGTGTTTGGCTAGTGGATTCTTTACCACTGTGCCACCTGGGAAGCTTGGGAACCATATAGAGAATTCTCCATGTATACATCACCATGCCAGGTGCATGGTAAGTGATCGGTATATATATATATATATATATTGGCTACTTCTATTGGTCTTTCATTTATTTCTATCTTTGTTCTTTGGCCTGTGTGGGCCTCTCATCGCAGTGGCCTCTCTTCGTTGCAGAGCACCGGCTCTGGGCACATGCGCTCCAGAGTGCTGGCTCGTAGTTGGACACATTGGTCCAGCCACTCCGCGGCACATGGGATCTTTCCAGGCCAGGGATTGACCACTCCGCGGCACATGGGATCTTCCCAGGCCAGGGATTGAACTGGCGCCCCTTGCACTGCAAGGTGGTGTCCTTACTCACTGGACCACTAGGGAAGCCCTGATAGGTATTTCTGAATGAATGAATTCATACATGTATATGGGTATGAGTTCCAGAAGGCGAGAACAGAAAAAAAAAATAATAGAAAAAAATTCTAAGGAATTGATGCTTTTGGCCTATCATGCTGCAGAAGACTGTTGAGAGTCTCTTGGACTGCAAGGAAATCAAACCAGTCAATCCTAAAGGAAATCAACCCTGAATATTCATTGGAAGGACTGACGCTGTTGCTGAAGCATCAATACTTTGGCCATTTGGTGTGAAGAGTCGACTCATCAGAAAAAGACCCTGATGCTGGGAGAGATTGAAAGCAGAAGAAGGGGATGACAGGATGAGATGGATGGCATCACCAACTCAGTGGATGTTGAGTTTGAGCAAACTCCAAGAGATGGAGAAAGGACAGGGAAGCCTGGCACGCTGCAGTCCGTGGGGCTGCAAAGAGTTAGACATGATTTAGAAACCAAACAGCGCCAACATAGGAAGGGATATATGTATGTATAAGTATGACTTATTTGCATTGTTGTACAGCAGAAACCAACAGAACACTGTAAAACAATTTTTCTCCAGAAAAAATTTTTTTTCTGAAGAAAGAACTGAGCTCATATGAAAAAGCCTAAGTAGTGAGCAAAAGTAATGAAAAAGGAGATATTTGAAAAATAAATCCTGATCAAGTTTATATTATCCCAGGATAAACAATTTCAAAATATCTAAAGAAAAACAACTTACATGTAAGGGGACAGGAATCACTGATCTCAGACTTGTTATCTGTACATTGGGTCTAAAAGATACTGTTGTTTTTATAAGCTATGAAGACAAATTGTTTGGAATTTAGAATTCTGTATAATGGAAGGATTGGGAATTGGCTGTCTTAGTACTACGTACTCAACAACAGAATCAAATTAATTATGTGGATCATAAAAAAGAGGTCATATAGGCTCCATTCTATTATCACAATACAATAACCTAGAAATTAACAGGTGGGTAGCAATCAATAAAAATTACTCAGAAAACTTGTGATGTTTGCATTAAAAAATAGTTTCAAAAAAGAATTTCTGTTTTATTTAAGATATTCCAGATTATACAGAAATCTGAAACACTTCTCAATTTGGTCTCTGAGACTGGTATTATTCTTATTCCAGAATGTTGTCTCTCAGAGATAACCTATAGATCAGTCTCTTTAAACATCGAAAAAAAAAAAATTCTAAGGAATTGATGCTTTTGGCCTATCATGCTGCAGAAGACTGTTGAGAGTCTCTTGGACTGCAAGGAAATCAAACCAGTCAATCCTAAAGGAAATCAACCCTGAATATTCATTGGAAGGACTGACGCTGTTGCTGAAGCATCAATACTTTGGCCATTTGGTGTGAAGAGTCGACTCATCAGAAAAAGACCCTGATGCTGGGAGAGATTGAAAGCAGAAGAAGGGGATGACAGGATGAGATGGATGGCATCACCAACTCAGTGGATGTTGAGTTTGAGCAAACTCCAAGAGATGGAGAAAGGACAGGGAAGCCTGGCACGCTGCAGTCCGTGGGGCTGCAAAGAGTTAGACATGATTTAGAAACCAAACAGCGCCAACATAGGAAGGGATATATGTATGTATAAGTATGACTTATTTGCATTGTTGTACAGCAGAAACCAACAGAACACTGTAAAACAATTTTTCTCCAGAAAAAATTTTTTTTCTGAAGAAAGAACTGAGCTCATATGAAAAAGCCTAAGTAGTGAGCAAAAGTAATGAAAAAGGAGATATTTGAAAAATAAATCCTGATCAAGTTTATATTATCCCAGGATAAACAATTTCAAAATATCTAAAGAAAAACAACTTACATGTAAGGGGACAGGAATCACTGATCTCAGACTTGTTATCTGTACATTGGGTCTAAAAGATACTGTTGTTTTTATAAGCTATGAAGACAAATTGTTTGGAATTTAGAATTCTGTATAATGGAAGGATTGGGAATTGGCTGTCTTAGTACTACGTACTCAACAACAGAATCAAATTAATTATGTGGATCATAAAAAAGAGGTCATATAGGCTCCATTCTATTATCACAATACAATAACCTAGAAATTAACAGGTGGGTAGCAATCAATAAAAATTACTCAGAAAACTTGTGATGTTTGCATTAAAAAATAGTTTCAAAAAAGAATTTCTGTTTTATTTAAGATATTCCAGATTATACAGAAATCTGAAACACTTCTCAATTTGGTCTCTGAGACTGGTATTATTCTTATTCCAGAATGTTGTCTCTCAGAGATAACCTATAGATCAGTCTCAGGAACAAATGTAATCATTGAAAAAACATTAGCATAAGTCCAAAAGAATATGGTTGTGGCAAAGTAGGGTTTATCGAAAGAGTACAAAGTAATCTATTGATATAACTCAGTACTGTGTCTTTTATAAAAGGTAGATTAAATGAGGGGAAAAAAGTCACACAATAGTCTCAACAGATGCTGGAAAAATACTGTCTGAAGTTTTAACTCTCATTCGAGACTTCAGTCTTGTCAGGCTAGAAATATAAGCCTTTTTAACTTGGCTAAGAACATCTACCAGAAATCTTAAGTAAATGTTCACATGCAAGTCAGAATCAAGCCTGTTGATACACGACAATCATTCAGCCACACGAAGTCGAATTATCAGGGAGAGACAACAATGTCATTACTTCAGGCAATGTGATCGTGGAGGTAGTACCTCCAAGAGATTCAAGTGAAAAGCTGTTAGAAATAATGAAAGGTAGTTTTGTTTAATGGACTTTCCAAGTGGCACTAGTGGTGGAGAACCTGCCTGCCAATTAATGCAGAAGAGGGTTTGATCCCTGGGTCAGGATGATCCCCTGGAGGAGGGAATGGCAACCCACTCCCAGTATTCTTGCCTTTAGGACCCCACAGAGGAACCTGCAGAGTTAAAGTGGATGGGGTCACAAAGAGTTGGACACGACTAAAGCAATGTAGCAAGCAAAGCAAGTTTTGTTACAATAGTTCAACATGCAAAAACTTGTAGCTTTCTACAGATTGGTATGGGCCAATTGGAAATGTAGTTTTAAATCCTAAAAAAAAAAACTTACATGTAAGGGGACAGGAATCACTGATCTCAGACTTGTTATCTGTACATTGGGTCTAAAAGATACTGTTGTTTTTATAAGCTATGAAGACAAATTGTTTGGAATTTAGAATTCTGTATAATGGAAGGATTGGGAATTGGCTGTCTTAGTACTACGACTCAACAACAGAATCAAATTAATTATGTGGATCATAAAAAAGAGGTCATATAGGCTCCATTCTATTATCACAATACAATAACCTAGAAATTAACAGGTGGGTAGCAATCAATAAAAATTACTCAGAAAACTTGTGATGTTTGCATTAAAAAATAGTTTCAAAAAAGAATTTCTGTTTTATTTAAGATATTCCAGATTATACAGAAATCTGAAACACTTCTCAATTTGGTCTCTGAGACTGGTATTATTCTTATTCCAGAATGTTGTCTCTCAGAGATAACCTATAGATCAGTCTCAGGAACAAATGTAATCATTGAAAAAACATTAGCATAAGTCCAAAAGAATATGGTTGTGGCAAAGTAGGGTTTATCGAAAGAGTACAAAGTAATCTATTGATATAACTCAGTACTGTGTCTTTTATAAAAGGTAGATTAAATGAGGGGAAAAAAGTCACACAATAGTCTCAACAGATGCTGGAAAAATACTGTCTGAAGTTTTAACTCTCATTCGAGACTTCAGTCTTGTCAGGCTAGAAATATAAGCCTTTTTAACTTGGCTAAGAACATCTACCAGAAATCTTAAGTAAATGTTCACATGCAAGTCAGAATCAAGCCTGTTGATACACGACAATCATTCAGCCACACGAAGTCGAATTATCAGGGAGAGACAACAATGTCATTACTTCAGGCAATGTGATCGTGGAGGTAGTACCTCCAAGAGATTCAAGTGAAAAGCTGTTAGAAATAATGAAAGGTAGTTTTGTTTAATGGACTTTCCAAGTGGCACTAGTGGTGGAGAACCTGCCTGCCAATTAATGCAGAAGAGGGTTTGATCCCTGGGTCAGGATGATCCCCTGGAGGAGGGAATGGCAACCCACTCCCAGTATTCTTGCCTTTAGGACCCCACAGAGGAACCTGCAGAGTTAAAGTGGATGGGGTCACAAAGAGTTGGACACGACTAAAGCAATGTAGCAAGCAAAGCAAGTTTTGTTACAATAGTTCAACATGCAAAAACTTGTAGCTTTCTACAGATTGGTATGGGCCAATTGGAAATGTAGTTTTTTAAATCCTATTTGTGATAAAAATCTGAACAATATACTATTTACGAATAAATAATAGGAAAGTATAAGATCCATATGAGGATAACTATGCACTTTAATGAAGGGTGCAAAACACCTGAAACATAAATATTTTATGTTCTTGTTGGTAAAACCAGTATTGTCCAGATGTCAACTATCTTCAAATGAATTCATAAATAAATTACCACCCCAATGGGGTGTTGACTGAGAGAATGTTAACTGTAACAGTGGCTTAAGATTAAAGTGTGTTTCTCATAAAAACTGAGGTGGGAAATAGGGGCTTGGGGGTGTCCTTCCAGGTGTCAGAGTCTGAGACTCCCTCTGGGCTGTTGTGCCATCTTCCCGAATCTCTCATCTCCAGTCTCCCTGTCTGTCTTCCAGTCAGTGGAGAGGAGGAAAGTCACGCATCTTCCCTTTGAGAACAGGTCCCAGAAATTGCACCTACATTTCTACATTGATCTTGTCAATGGAAATAACAGTCTATGAAAGTGGAAGTGTTAGTTGCTGAGTCGTATCCAACTCTTTGCGACCTGACCGCATGGACTGTAGCCTGCCAGGCTCCTCTGTCCATAGAATTAAAAACTAGTACCGGTCAACTGACATTGCAGGTGGACTTTTTACCATCTGAGCCAACAGGGAAGCTCAGAAATCATTCCCAGCCACACGAAGTCGAATTATCAGGGAGAGACAACAATGTCATTACTTCAGGCAATGTGATCGTGGAGGTAGTACCTCCAAGAGATTCAAGTGAAAAGCTGTTAGAAATAATGAAAGGTAGTTTTGTTTAATGGACTTTCCAAGTGGCACTAGTGGTGGAGAACCTGCCTGCCAATTAATGCAGAAGAGGGTTTGATCCCTGGGTCAGGATGATCCCCTGGAGGAGGGAATGGCAACCCACTCCCAGTATTCTTGCCTTTAGGACCCCACAGAGGAACCTGCAGAGTTAAAGTGGATGGGGTCACAAAGAGTTGGACACGACTAAAGCAATGTAGCAAGCAAAGCAAGTTTTGTTACAATAGTTCAACATGCAAAAACTTGTAGCTTTCTACAGATTGGTATGGGCCAATTGGAAATGTAGTTTTTTAAATCCTATTTGTGATAAAAATCTGAACAATATACTATTTACGAATAAATAATAGGAAAGTATAAGATCCATATGAGGATAACTATGCACTTTAATGAAGGGTGCAAAACACCTGAAACATAAATATTTTATGTTCTTGTTGGTAAAACCAGTATTGTCCAGATGTCAACTATCTTCAAATGAATTCATAAATAAATTACCACCCCAATGGGGTGTTGACTGAGAGAATGTTAACTGTAACAGTGGCTTAAGATTAAAGTGTGTTTCTCATAAAAACTGAGGTGGGAAATAGGGGCTTGGGGGTGTCCTTCCAGGTGTCAGAGTCTGAGACTCCCTCTGGGCTGTTGTGCCATCTTCCCGAATCTCTCATCTCCAGTCTCCCTGTCTGTCTTCCAGTCAGTGGAGAGGAGGAAAGTCACGCATCTTCCCTTTGAGAACAGGTCCCAGAAATTGCACCTACATTTCTACATTGATCTTGTCAATGGAAATAACAGTCTATGAAAGTGGAAGTGTTAGTTGCTGAGTCGTATCCAACTCTTTGCGACCTGACCGCATGGACTGTAGCCTGCCAGGCTCCTCTGTCCATAGAATTCTGCAAGAATACTGGAGTGGATTGCCCTTCCAACCCAGGGATCGAACCTGGGTCGAACCTGCATTGCAGGTGGACTTTTTACCATCTGAGCCAACAGGGAAGCTCAGACAGTTTGCAGTAGGAATAGAAAAGAGTTTGTTTGAGCCAAACAGAGGACAGAAAAGACAGATCCTGAGCCTGAGAGACACAGATTCAAGAAAGATTTAAATTGTGTTCAGCGGAACTGCAAAATGGAGGGAGGCTTATAAAGGCAAAAAACCCACAAAATTACATATATTGTTAAGAATTACAATTGGAGCTGGCAAGAAGTAACTGCTTGTTCAAAGCAAAATTGGTTAGGGTCTGAGATGGCTGCATATTTACAAGGGTAGAGCTTGAGACCACAAGGTTGCAGTTGGCAGCTGCTCACAGATAACAGTTTTGAGAATAGCTGCTGGTATCCTTGAGTGTGATGCAATTCCATTAGTATGATACAGTTCTGAAAATTCACATTCTCAGTAATGAAGAAACATTGATATCACATCCACAATGGCTCCCCAGCTCCATTTTGAAAGCTTAAACCGTAGTTACTCCATTTTTATTTTCAAATCATTCTTGAGTGCTTAAATACATGTTTAATAGGCCACAAACTGGCTGTTTTGATTAGCCTAAAGTTCAAGTTAAATCACATACCAGCCAGAATGGCTCCCCCGTACCGCAATATATAAACATTACTTCCATCAATCCCATTGCTTAAAGCACCCATATGAACACACCTGCTGAGAAGGTGGAGAATTGTATACATTCTATATGGTCATGTTTCCATTAAAAAGCAGGAGCCTTTTAAAGGAAAGGTGGAGATGGATGTTGGGGTACTATTAGCAGTATGTGCCATTTAAGCTGAGTGAAAAAATTAACACATAAAATAAATAACCATAAAAAAATTGAAAACACAGCAATGTGGAAAATTTTGGCTTGTGTTTCTTACTAGAGATGAACAATAAAACTACAATAATATATTAAAGATAAATAGAAGATCAATGAAATAGATGAAAGAAACAAACCTAATATGTAGACACATAGTATTTGATAAAGACATCAACTTGAACCATGGGTGAAAGATAAAGTACTGACTGATTTGGAAACAGTGTAGGATAGCCACACTGGAGGAAGGTAAATACCTGTGTCACTTATACATAAATTTCAACTGGATAAAACAGATGAAGCTTAAAAAGAACTGCACAAGTGTTAAGACAAATGGAGGAAAATCATTTATACTTTTGGGGTGGAGGTCTTTCTAAGCAAGATAAAAACTTCAAAAGATATTGAGGAAGTTACTGACAAACTTGGGACATGAAAGAAACGACTGCAGGGTGAAAGACACCCTGAATGAAGTTGAAAGAGGAGTGACAGAAGGGGAGAAAATATTTGCAATATGTATAAGAGATCAAAGATTAAGTTAAAGAGCTCCAACGTATCAACCATTATGTTAATAAATATTCAAATATTTATAATAGCCACTTTGGGTGAGGGAAGTAGGCCTTTCAAATGGTGGATGGTGAATACGTTGTTTCACCTTATTTAGGAGGGCAGTTTGGAAAAAACTTGCAAAACTTAAAATGCACATGTTTGCTTCAGCCCTCTTACCTATATATAGCTATTCATTTGCTTGAAATATACATGAAATGCAAAGATAACTTGTTTCATCTAATCTAAAATGTATTGAGGTTGATGCTTTTTTTTACTATCACCAGAAGGTGTCAAAAAAAAAAAAATGTCACCTGGCTGACAGCAATCATAAGAAAGTCATCAATTGTCTGATGCATTCCAGACGCAGAGATGATAACTGTGGGGGAGGGGGGAAGTATGTCTAGAAATTGCTGAAGTAGAATGTATCTAAAGGAATGATCTTTGCAATATTTATAATAATGAGAATTTGGGAACAACCTATGTATTCAGCAATAAGGGGAATAATTAAACTATAGTACAATCAGGACAACTGAATACTAGATAGCATTAGAAAGAATGGGAGGTCTTATGTTTTGGCATGGAATGATATTGTTAAGAGGATAAAAGCGAGTTAGTGTATAATATATGGGTGAGTGATAATCACTTAGTCGTGTCCGACTCTGAGATCCCACGGACTATAGCGTGCCAGTCTCCTCTGTCCATGAAATTCTCCAGGCAAGAGTACTGGAGTGGTGGCCATTTCCTTCTTCAAGTATAATGTATAAGAATTGTAAAAACTACATGTGTGTATAAATATATAAATGTCAAACTATGCATTTGTGTGTTGCCATTTAGTTGTTAAATCATGCCTGACTCTTTGCGACCCCATGGACTGTAACCTGCCATGTTCCTTTGTCCATGGGCTATTCTAGGCAAGAATACTGGAGGGCGTTGCCATTTCCTTCTCCAGGGGATCTTCCTGTGTCCTGTGTCTCCTGCATTGGCAGGTGGATTCTTTACCACTGAGCCACCAGGGAAGCATATATTTGTATAGAAGTGCATAAAAGTAAAAGTAATCTGTGTGCACAGAAAAAAGTCTGTAAGAATACTCAATCGTGTTAAATGTAAAGTGGGAAGTTGCATTGGGAAAGCAGCAACTTTTTGTTTTTAAATCTATTTGTTTTGTTTGTTTTTTAAACAAGGGTATAATCGTGTTAATACTGTTTCTTGAGGTATGAGCTGCAAGAAGAACAAATTTAGGTGAGGTGGCTGATGAATGAATTTTGGGGTATGTTAGGCTGGTATTCCCTGCGGGACATTGAAATGGTGATATCAAGTAAGCAGCTGGATTCGTGGGCGTGGAGCTATGGGAGCTTATGATCAACTTATAGTATTAATGCTTTCTCTTTCAAGTGATGCGTTTTAATATTCATGTGTCTGACAGAATAAAAATATAATTTCTTGTGGCAGCATAGTGTAACACAGCTTCTTAGCCTTGCAATTCAACGGATCCTTTTTCACCCCATTCCCCACCCCTATGCCAACTGTACCATGTTCTAGTTTGGCCCATCTTGGGAAAAACATTTAAATTAAGAAAAGCTTCAGTTTTCTCATATGTGAAATAAAGACACTATTATCTTCCTTGTATGACTGAAGCAAAGATTAAATGAGTGTAAGTAAACACCTAGTTATGTTTGGGGGGCTTAGTTGGCTTTCAGCATTTACATTTTAGTTTTCTTGTTGTTATCTAAATGTCAGAGTTTACTTATTTTTACTTAGAGGTAAAAGAGAAAAGGAAGGGACTTTCCTGAAAGTCCAGTGGTTAAGACTGCACTGCCAGTACAGGGGGCCTGGGTTCGATCCCTGGTCAGTGAATTAAGTTCCCACATCCCCTGTGGCATGGACAAAAGATTAAAAAATAAAAAATTAATCATTAAAAAAAAGAGAGAGGGGTTTGGTAATTCTTGATGTAAAATTAATACAGAAATTTAGGTTGTTTTTTTTCCCACACTTATTTTAACCGAGTCCTGATCTTTTATCATGTGTTTTGGAGATTTTATCTACTCTTTTTCCCATAACGTTTGCACAGGCATTTGGTCAAAATGAATTAAGACGTGATAACTTGATATAATTAAAGGGAAATAATTAATAAATGGCTCGTATAACAGAACCAATCATAGTTATTTCCAATATTTTTTTTCCTTTGGCATCAGAGGTCCTCCGCTGTCAAAGATATAAATAATCTGCCAATATTGGAGCTCCAAACTCAGCCACCACAAAGAGTTAAATAGCTCTCCTCAGCTGGGGTTTGAATTGCTTGTCAGAGCCGAGGTCACTCTCACTGTTAAATGACAGATGTTTGCCTGCAAATCCCTTGTATCTCTTCTCGGGATATAAAGTTCAGCGCCTGGAACAACAGGGTGGTGTTCTTTAATAACTGTTAAATTTATTCTTTAGAGATTTTACAAAGATGTCCTATTGCTCCTGGAGGGCTCCCTTGACACCCAACTCTGCATTTTCTTTTTGCATAATGCCTACAATTTAGAGCCACGAGGCTCCCTGTTGTACAGCTCCTGTAGCCTTGGTTCAGTATAACCAAAATACTCATAAATCTCCTTCTCTTTCAGTAGCTTTCTGCAGCAGCTGGGGTATGACAGTGATGTCCCTGTTCTAGTTTGGCCCATCTTGGGAAAAACATTTAAATTAAGAAAAGCTTCAGTTTTCTCATATGTGAAATAAAGACACTATTATCTTCCTTGTATGACTGAAGCAAAGATTAAATGAGTGTAAGTAAACACCTAGTTATGTTTGGGGGGCTTAGTTGGCTTTCAGCATTTACATTTTAGTTTTCTTGTTGTTATCTAAATGTCAGAGTTTACTTATTTTTACTTAGAGGTAAAAGAGAAAAGGAAGGGACTTTCCTGAAAGTCCAGTGGTTAAGACTGCACTGCCAGTACAGGGGGCCTGGGTTCGATCCCTGGTCAGTGAATTAAGTTCCCACATCCCCTGTGGCATGGACAAAAGATTAAAAAATAAAAAATTAATCATTAAAAAAAAGAGAGAGGGGTTTGGTAATTCTTGATGTAAAATTAATACAGACAGTTAGGTTTATTGTTTTCCCACACTTATTTTAACCGAGTCCTGATCTTTTATCATGTGTTTTGGAGATTTTATCTACTCTTTTTCCCATAACGTTTGCACAGGCATTTGGTCAAAATGAATTAAGACGTGATAACTTGATATAATTAAAGGGAAATAATTAATAAATGGCTCGTATAACAGAACCAATCATAGTTATTTCCAATATTTTTTTTCCTTTGGCATCAGAGGTCCTCCGCTGTCAAAGATATAAATAATCTGCCAATATTGGAGCTCCAAACTCAGCCACCACAAAGAGTTAAATAGCTCTCCTCAGCTGGGGTTTGAATTGCTTGTCAGAGCCGAGGTCACTCTCACTGTTAAATGACAGATGTTTGCCTGCAAATCCCTTGTATCTCTTCTCGGGATATAAAGTTCAGCGCCTGGAACAACAGGGTGGTGTTCTTTAATAACTGTTAAATTTATTCTTTAGAGATTTTACAAAGATGTCCTATTGCTCCTGGAGGGCTCCCTTGACACCCAACTCTGCATTTTCTTTTTGCATAATGCCTACAATTTAGAGCCACGAGGCTCCCTGTTGTACAGCTCCTGTAGCCTTGGTTCAGTATAACCAAAATACTCATAAATCTCCTTCTCTTTCAGTAGCTTTCTGCAGCAGCTGGGGTATGACAGTGATGTCCCTGATCTGTAATTCCAGACAGCCCTAGGGTGAACAGACCGGCCAATCCAGAGCTGCTACGTCAGATAAAGCGATGTTGTTTGCACAACTCAGTGTCCTCAAGAGGTGGTCATGTAATACTCCCAATTTGTATTCTGCATAAAACTCCTTTTACAAGTTATAAACTTCCTACAGGGAACAAACGTATCTTGCTAAAGGATGCTGAACATACGCCTCTGGAATGTAATTTTAAACTCAAAAGGAACAGGCTAAGCCTTTTCCATCCTAGAAGCTGAAAGCTATAAAAGAATCCACAATTGCTGTTTAAGGGTGGCATTCTTTACTTTGGAATTCTAATCAAGCAATATTTTCCTAAGACCCTTTGTTTGATATGCAGTGCTAGGAACATGGCTGATCAATACAAATATTTGAATTGTACATATCTTGAGACTTTATTCATAGTTACCTCAAAATATAGTTAATTGTATTATTATTTGTGTGGGTTTTTTTACTTACATTTGAGGTGGCTATTAAGTCATCCTATTATTACACTAATTATATTGGAGAAGTCTTGATTAAATGATATATTTTTATTTCCATGGTGCTTCCTAATTTTTGTCATTTGAGATCAGGGATTCTTTTTTTTTTTTTTTTTTAAAGATCATAAAGGCCAGTTGTTTTTTAAAAAAAAAATTTAAAAATTTTATGTATTTATTTTTGGCTATTCTAGGTTTTCACTGCTGCTGCAGGCTCTTCTTTAGTTGCAGGAATGGGGACCACTCCCTAGTTGAGGTGAACAGGTTCATGTTGTGGTGACTTTTCTTGTGGAACTCCGGCTCTAGGGCACATGGACTTCAGTAGATGAGGCACATGGGCTCAATAGTTTTGACTCCGAGGCTCTAGAGCACAGGCTCAAGAGTTGTGGCTCACGGGCTTAGTTGCTCCGCAGCAAGTGGGATCCTCTTGGATCAAGAAAACCGTTTCTTCATTTTTTTTTGCATAATGCCTACAATTTAGAGCCACGAGGCTCCCTGTTGTACAGCTCCTGTAGCCTTGGTTCAGTATAACCAAAATACTCATAAATCTCCTTCTCTTTCAGTAGCTTTCTGCAGCAGCTGGGGTATGACAGTGATGTCCCTGATCTGTAATTCCAGACAGCCCTAGGGTGAACAGACCGGCCAATCCAGAGCTGCTACGTCAGATAAAGCGATGTTGTTTGCACAACTCAGTGTCCTCAAGAGGTGGTCATGTAATACTCCCAATTTGTATTCTGCATAAAACTCCTTTTACAAGTTATAAACTTCCTACAGGGAACAAACGTATCTTGCTAAAGGATGCTGAACATACGCCTCTGGAATGTAATTTTAAACTCAAAAGGAACAGGCTAAGCCTTTTCCATCCTAGAAGCTGAAAGCTATAAAAGAATCCACAATTGCTGTTTAAGGGTGGCATTCTTTACTTTGGAATTCTAATCAAGCAATATTTTCCTAAGACCCTTTGTTTGATATGCAGTGCTAGGAACATGGCTGATCAATACAAATATTTGAATTGTACATATCTTGAGACTTTATTCATAGTTACCTCAAAATATAGTTAATTGTATTATTATTTGTGTGGGTTTTTTTACTTACATTTGAGGTGGCTATTAAGTCATCCTATTATTACACTAATTATATTGGAGAAGTCTTGATTAAATGATATATTTTTATTTCCATGGTGCTTCCTAATTTTTGTCATTTGAGATCAGGGATTCTTTTTTTTTTTTTTTTTTAAAGATCATAAAGGCCAGTTGTTTTTTAAAAAAAAAATTTAAAAATTTTATGTATTTATTTTTGGCTATTCTAGGTTTTCACTGCTGCTGCAGGCTCTTCTTTAGTTGCAGGGAATGGGGACCACTCCCTAGTTGAGGTGAACAGGTTCATGTTGTGGTGACTTTTCTTGTGGAACTCCGGCTCTAGGGCACATGGACTTCAGTAGATGAGGCACATGGGCTCAATAGTTTTGACTCCGAGGCTCTAGAGCACAGGCTCAAGAGTTGTGGCTCACGGGCTTAGTTGCTCCGCAGCAAGTGGGATCCTCTTGGATCAAGAATCAAACCCGTGTCTCCTGCATTGGCAGGCAAGCTCTTTACCACTGAGCTACCAGGGAAGCCAAGAGATCAGGGATTCTTAATCTTGACACTGTTGACATTTTGGACAGATATTTCTTTGTTGTGGAAGGCTGTGTATAGTTATAGTTATTTTCCTTTTGGAAGTATATATCTATAAATATACAGACCTTTTCAAGAAGAGATGTGTCCAGCTATTTTATTTTGTTTTGTGTTATCTAATTTGTAAGTTGGAGACTTTATTTTCATGAAGCATTTGAAAAAATAATTTTATTGATTTATTAATTTTTGGCTGTGCTGGATCTTCTTTGCCTTGTGTGGGCTTTCTCTGTTTTCAGTGAGCAGGGGCTACTCATCATTGTAGTGCATGACCTTCGCACTGCTGTGGCTTCTCTTGTTGTGGAGCACAGGGTCTAGGCGTGCAGGCTTAGTAGTTGTGGCATACAAGCTCGGTTGTTGTGGCTTGAGGACTCTAGATCGTGGGCTCTGTAGTTGTGGCATGTGGGCTTAGTTGCACCTCGACATGTGGAATCTTCCCAGACTAGGAATCAAACCCAGGCCCCCTGTATTGGCAGGCAGATTCTTATCACTGCACTACCAGGGAAGTCTATGAAACATTGTTTATTCACCCCACATACGAATCAAACCCAGGCCCCCTGTATTGGCAGGCAGATTCTTATCACTGCACTACCAGGGAAGTCTATGAAACATTGTTTATTCACCCCACATACATTGAATGTTTGTTAGGTATCAGACCCTAACACTAAGTACTAAGGGTAACAGTTATAAACAAATGGATATAATCCTTGTCCTCAGGAGTCTACAGAGGATTAAGTGGAGTGATTACAATTTGGGAGTGACCTGTTCACATAGGTCTGTCTGACAGGACTGGTTTCCAAAAAAGATCAAAATTGTGTGTGCCTAGAAACCATCTCTGGTTACATGGCACACTGGAATCTTGGCTTGTGGACTTCCAGGGTTTTGCTTATTCTTCAGAAATCCTAAAGGATTTCTTCTAGTTTTTCCCACACTTGAAAACACCAGAGGAGGAAGTCTGGAGCCAACAGCAGTGGGGTTATCTTTGGGAAGTAATGAGGAGGCAGTGTGCTCTGGTCTTCACAACCCAGGGCCTGCCAGGAACTTAGAGGCAGCCTTCCAAGAAAGCACAAGATGTTGTGTGAGAAACAAAAGTACTGAAGAGCTTTCTTCCTCCTCTAGTTTCAGGGGCATCCCTATGTTTCATGAGGCTCCATCGGCTGTCTGTGGGATACCAGAGCAGAAATAATTCAATTTCTCCTGCTGTCACCCTTAGCTGCTTGCTAACTTATTCTCTCTAGTTTTGCTGTAAATTCCTCACCGCCCCCACCCCGACCCCTGCTCCAGCTTTCCACATATGCAAGGCAGTATCCCAAATGTTCATGAATATTTGCTCACATGGCTTGTGGTCGCTGCCAGACACCGAGCTCTCCCACTTTATTGATTTATTAATTTTGGCTGTGCTGGATCTTCTTTGCCTTGTGTGGGCTTTCTCTGTTTTCAGTGAGCAGGGGCTACTCATCATTGTAGTGCATGACCTTCGCACTGCTGTGGCTTCTCTTGTTGTGGAGCACAGGGTCTAGGCGTGCAGGCTTAGTAGTTGTGGCATACAAGCTCGGTTGTTGTGGCTTGAGGACTCTAGATCGTGGGCTCTGTAGTTGTGGCATGTGGGCTTAGTTGCACCTCGACATGTGGAATCTTCCCAGACTAGGAATCAAACCCAGGCCCCCTGTATTGGCAGGCAGATTCTTATCACTGCACTACCAGGGAAGTCTATGAAACATTGTTTATTCACCCCACATACGAATCAAACCCAGGCCCCCTGTATTGGCAGGCAGATTCTTATCACTGCACTACCAGGGAAGTCTATGAAACATTGTTTATTCACCCCACATACATTGAATGTTTGTTAGGTATCAGACCCTAACACTAAGTACTAAGGGTAACAGTTATAAACAAATGGATATAATCCTTGTCCTCAGGAGTCTACAGAGGATTAAGTGGAGTGATTACAATTTGGGAGTGACCTGTTCACATAGGTCTGTCTGACAGGACTGGTTTCCAAAAAAGATCAAAATTGTGTGTGCCTAGAAACCATCTCTGGTTACATGGCACACTGGAATCTTGGCTTGTGGACTTCCAGGGTTTTGCTTATTCTTCAGAAATCCTAAAGGATTTCTTCTAGTTTTTCCCACACTTGAAAACACCAGAGGAGGAAGTCTGGAGCCAACAGCAGTGGGGTTATCTTTGGGAAGTAATGAGGAGGCAGTGTGCTCTGGTCTTCACAACCCAGGGCCTGCCAGGAACTTAGAGGCAGCCTTCCAAGAAAGCACAAGATGTTGTGTGAGAAACAAAAGTACTGAAGAGCTTTCTTCCTCCTCTAGTTTCAGGGGCATCCCTATGTTTCATGAGGCTCCATCGGCTGTCTGTGGGATACCAGAGCAGAAATAATTCAATTTCTCCTGCTGTCACCCTTAGCTGCTTGCTAACTTATTCTCTCTAGTTTTGCTGTAAATTCCTCACCGCCCCCCCACCCCCGACCCCTGCTCCAGCTTTCCACATATGCAAGGCAGTATCCCAAATGTTCATGAATATTTGCTCACATGGCTTGTGGTCGCTGCCAGACACCGAGCTCTCCCACTGCACGACATCTTTGCAAGCTCCCATTGAATCTATACCTGGTGCCCTGCCAGCAATATGGGACCCTCCAGAGGCCTTTCTGACCCCAACTTCTACCTCATCCTTCCTGCCACAGGTATGCTGGCCTTGCTTCTGCTCTGCTGATACATCACATGTTCTTCTGTCTTGTGGTCATTGTGTTTACGTTTTCCCTGTCCAGAATGCTCTTCGCCCAAACCATGGCATAAATGGTGCATTCATGATGAAAAGTCAGTGTGCAGAAGCAGAAACTCAGTCATGCTAGCGTATTTCAAGCTTCTGCTTTTGTCACATTCTCTAAAGTGTCATTGAAAAACACAAGACACATGACCAAGACCAAATTCAAAGGGTGGGGAAGTGGAAGGGGATTGAGTATTCAGCTCAGTGGTAACCCAGAGGATCACACTGATCTTTCATTTTCACTAACATTTCTCTGTATAGACATAGACCATTCAACTAGAGCAGGAGACATATCTCAGTGATAATCATACGGAAATCTTCCCTGACAATTCATATTTTCTTGAGTCCTTCTGGCTTTCCTTCTCAGGGTTAGTTTGTTTCAGGATGATTCTTAGTTTAATTTAAATCTATATTGGACTTTAAAGTAGAACACTCCTATATGAAGTTTTTTTTTTTTTTTAACTTCATGCCACGAGCTCTGTCTTAGTTATGTATTATTTTTCATTCATCTTTATTCTTTGGCATGTGTGGGCCTCCCATTGCAGTGGCCTCTCTTGCTGCAGAGCACCACCAGCTCTGGGCGCATGCGCTCCAGAGCTCTAGCTCGTAATTGGACACACTGGTTCAGCCGCTCCGCAGCACGTGGGATTTTTCAGTGCCGGGCGTTGAACTGGTGCCCCTTGCACTGCAAGGCAGACTCTTTACCCACTGGACCACCAGGGAAGCCACTACGCAAAGTTTTGATAAAATATTTGACATTGATGCTTTGAAGAATTTTTAAAGGACAGAGCTAAGATTGGTTGATTTTTGGCTGTGCCGGGTCTTAGTACGACATGGGCTTTCTCTCGTTGTGGTGAGCGGGGGACACTCTTTGTTGTGGTGCTCGGCTTCTCATTGTGGTGGCTACTTTTGCTGCACAGGCTCTAAAGTGTGTGGGCTTCAGTAGTTGCCATTCCTAGGCTCTAGAGCACAGACTCAATAGTTGTGGCACATGAGTTTAGTTGCTCCGCAGCATGTGGGATCTTCCAGGACCAGAGATCGAACTTGTGTGCCCTGTACTGCAGGCACTCTCAAACACTGGACCACCAGGGAAGCCCTAATTTGCCTTTTTTATAATATTGTCTTATGCATACCATAAAGTACTTTAGGAGGCTGAATCAATCTTGATTGTATTTTATTGCAAACAGTAAAAACTGATTTATGTTGGCTTAAACAAAAATGTTTACTTTTTCCACATAAGAAATCTGGAGTCAGACAGCTACTGATGCTGGTTGCGCTGTTTGATGTCTGTGTCAGTCTCTCGATTCTTATGACCTTTCCTTCATCATCTCAAGACACTGTTGCAGCTCCCAGGAATGTATTATCCACATTTAAGACAGGAAGAAGGGATGGTGGGAAGGCAGTCCTCAGACATATCCATCTCTGTTATTGGGAAGGCAACTACTTTCCTGGAAATTCTCTAGCAGACGTCTGCTTGTGTCTCTTTGGCCAGAACCGATCATTGGCCATCTCTAGCTCCGTAGAGTGGAAGATGGCAAGGAAGAAGACGACCAGCAAAGACTGATGACTCAGCTTCCCAACAAGCCTTAGGGAACAGTTTTGATAAGCTGTGTTCAGAGGAAAGCAATAGTGATAAATAAACAACAGTAGTAATAATCTCAGTTGGTCAGACGTGGGCACACCAGGGGTTGTGTTAGCTGCCTTGCATTTATTGCTATTTAATTCTCATCCAAACTTGGTTCAAGAAGATTGAGGCTCAGAGTGGTTAAGTAATTCCCCGAGATCCATCATAGCAAAGTACATACAGCTAGTAAATAGAAGAGCTATAATTGATGCCAGTCCTATCTGATGCCAGAGTTTATGCCCTCACCTTTGTCATGAGTCCAGTGTAACAGTGAAGGATAGGGAAGCCTGGCATGCTGCTCTTCATGGGGTTGCAAAGAGCTGAACATGACTTAGCAACTGAACAACAACAGCATTTTTAAAGTCAGGAATTCAGAAGTTCTTAGACTCTCTGACTTAGAGTTATTCAGCTCATTGAGCTTGGGAAGTGAGTGGTGACCCTAAAATTCAACTATCTAGCTACCTTTAACACACTTATTGGTTTATTTGAAGACTTACTGAATAATAAACACAGGCAATACACTCTGCTTCGTGCTATGTGTGAGAGATGCATAAAAAGTGACCGGGAGATTGAAACATTGTTACTCATTTATTTCCCTCCTAGCCTGAAAAAGGAAAGGAAATACAGGAAAGGAATACAATTGGGAAGTATAAATATTAGACTGTAAGATACACAAGGAGGGTGAGCAAGTCTATTTGTGTTTCTCTCAATGTGCCCAGGGCTGGTATATTCTCTCACACTGTAGGAGCTCAATAAACATTTGCTCACTTGAACTGAAAAAAAGGAATAGATAGGATGTAATCGGACTTCAGACAAAGCTTTGTTCCAGTTGAAGGTATTAGAGAAGGCTTTGTGGAAGAAGTGCCTTCTGACCTAGAACTTGAAAGATGCAAATGATTTGGAGGTAAAGGACTGGGGAAGGGGAAGTGGTGGAAGGAAACCATTCCAGGAAGAGGCATCATCCGGAGTCAGGCACAGAGGAAGCCACGGGCTGTCTCTGGGGAACATGAGCCTCCACGAGGCTGCATTGCAGGACTTGCCCATTTGGTAGTGGAATTGGGTGGTGGCAGATCCTGGAAGGCTCAGAGGCCAGAGTGAAGCCTTTGCAGTTTATGCTGAGGCAATAGGGACAGAGTAGAGTGACTGAACTTCAGAAAGATAAATCCATCAGCAGTTTTAAGACGTACTGGAGTAAAGAAAAGCTGGTGGGAGGTGAAGACTGAGTGGAGGGTTAGTGGGACGTTCCAGAGGGAATGTGAAGGGTCGAGTGAAGACTTACTCCAGGCTACTAGTGGGGAAGCAGCAGGTATGAACAGGCTGCCTGTGGTGCTGGGGCCCAGGAGAAGGAGAAAGTCAAAGACTGTGACATCAATGATCGGAGAACTGGAGTGCTGTTAAAAAAATCAAGCTCATTGAAAAAAATCCCTCTATAGGTTGACTTGTGAGGGGGAATGCTGCTGGTTTTAGTCATTTGGAGTTTGAAGGCCTTGTTGGATATCTAGGCATGAGTGAAGCAGGGCTGGGGAGGTTGGCACGGTCGCGAGGGCTGGAGTCGGAGGACTGTGGCACAGATGGGAAGCTTCTGGGAATCAGGACCACTCTGCCAGCATCCCCACGTGGGGCCTCTCAGTGCTTATCACTGTGAGCAGGTACACAGTGTTAGGCAACAGTGGGGCTAAGAGGATGGAGGAGGGTTTTGGAACCCCAAAGTTTGCGGGTGTGTGCAAACTGGGCTTCCCAGGTGGCGCTTGCTGCAGGCTATGGGAATCAAATCATGCTGAGGCCATAAAGGCCTAGTAGAAAAACAGGAGCACTTGTTTACAACTTCTAAAAGCTCTGAACCATAACCAGAGACTTGGGGTAGCCATCTCAGACAGGACATGGGATCTGAAACTTCTCAGCAGGGACTTAGGAACGCCGGATCACGCGTAAATCAGAACGCTGGTTTACGCACCTGCTGTCTGTATCAGTGACCTCCCTCCTGAAACATGGCCTCCCCCAAGAAACTAGGCATGTATGTAAAGACACTTGATTAGGTTGTTTTGATTGTATCTATCTTATACGTGCATGGCAGCAGCTTTTCTGTAGTCAATCACTGACTCTCTGATTCCCTACATTCTTTCTAAATCTCAATAACAAGCACATGAAAATTAGGGTAATGGCCTTCAGTCTGAGAGATTGCTGGCCTCCTGTCCCATGTTTTGCAGAAGCTAATGTATCTGTGTCATTAATTTTGATCATCCGTGCTGAGAGCCGTGTCAGGTGCTAGTGGTAAAGAACCTGCCTGCCAGTGCAGGAGACATAAGAGACACGAGTTCGACTCCTGAGTTGGGAAGTTCCCTGGAGGAGGGAATGCAACCCATGGGTATTCTTGCTTGAAGAAATCCCTGGACAGAGGAACCTTGCGGACTACAGTCCATGGGGTCACAAAGGATCGGACACGACTGAAGCAATTTAGCATGCATTCATGCACATATGTGTGAGAGAAAGTGTCACAGGGAACTCATTGCTCTCTAGAGATCTAAATGGAAAGGAAATCCAAAAAAGGGGTGGGGAATTTATCTGATTCATTTTTCTGTACAGTAGAAGCTAACACAACATTGTAAAGCAATCATACTTCAAAAAAATTAATTTTAAAAAAGAAGAAGAAGAAAAAATGTCCCTTAGTGAGTGATTTTGAGCTCCATCCTAAGCATTTTTTTCTAGTGGAAGGCAGGGGGCAGCAGAGTCCCATTTTTCAAAGGTGACTCTGGCTATAACTTGAGAAGGTTTTTTGTTTTTTCCCTCGTGTCTTTTTTTGTTAATGAAACCACATTTCCATTTCAAGTTGGAAAATATAACTTGTTTCCTAATATAACTTGCTGCTTTTTGATACAGCATATGAATCTGAAGCTTTACTTTGGGGAAGCATGTCTCCAAGGTGATTGTCAACCTTTTTTAAGGACCTGAGTAATAGTTGCTCAATCGCGTCTGACTCTTTGTGACTTCACGGACTATATATAGCCGGCCAGACTCCTCTGTCCATGGAATTCTCCAGGCAAGAATATAGAATATTGCCATTTCCTTCTCCATTTTTAAGGAAAGGAGTTAAGAACTTATTTACTGGTGAAGGTCCTATGTTGCTTCAGTGGAAGGCTTTGGGTTAGATATTTAAGGAGTTTTAGTCTGAGAACTAGCTCTATTCTGGAAACAATGGTTTGTATTTAAAGAAGAAAATTAGGTCTACCACAGCAGCACCTTCAAGATGTAATGGTTTCAGTCTATAAAAGCACAATCCACAGTCCTTGTCAGCTGGTTTTCTTGAGTCAGGTTGATCTGGGATAAGGGTGGGAAATGAAGCCACAATCACAGACAAAACTTACTTTTCTTTGTTTTGTTGCCTGACTTCCTATTGCAGTTCGTCTAGTCATTTCCATTCATTTAAAAATTATTTTACCCTTCAGTCTTTGCCTCCTATCCAGCCTGCTTTGTGAAGCAGGTGGCACCGAGACCTCACTTTTGTTCCCAGCGTGGAGCTGTGCTGTCTGTCACCAGGTGGTGTCACCTCTGGGCCCTTGGTGGTGGGTCCCACTGATGCCCTTCTGGGTGCCAGTCATGCTGGACTCCCTGCGAAACAGTGGGACTTGCGTCTCCCTTTGCGTTTTGCTTTCATGACAAGGACCATCTCTACCTTGCACCTTACTGTGTCTGTAACACTACACATAGGCACATCCTATGGAATATGTGCCTGTTCTTTTTTTGATTGCTACTGAAGAGGCACCAAAGCCTCTTCAGTTCAATGTCTTATAGAATTTTGTATAAATTAAAACAATTCCCACCCCTGCTAACTCAGTTCTTCTCCTTGTACTCCCTCTGTTTCTAGGCATTAGCCATGTGTCCATGGGAATAAGTACAAAGGGAGAACTTTCCCGGGTTCCAGGAGGAAGGAGGGGGCAGAGTGTGGATAGCTGATGCTCAGTGCCAGTGGTCATGCTGAGATGAGCTGGCGGGAGGGCTGCCCTGCGTATCTTTGATATGGTTCTATCCTCCACACTATCTTCAGTTCTTTCGTTATGCCATTCCTCTTAGACTTTCAGGTCTTTTGTTCCTATTATTTTCCCCCTTAGAAGTTTCTTCTTTTCTGTTTCATGGGCCTGTTTTGGTGGTTCTACTTTTTCTTTTTCTCTCATAGCATTTATCACTTTTTAACAAAATTAAGGTATATAGTTTATTCTTTAGGCTTGTTGTCTATTCTCCCATTCTACTAGAATGTAAGCTCTATGAGTGTGGGGAGCTTTGTTTTGTTCACTGATAGATCCCAAGCACCTAGAATACTGTTTGGAGCATATACATACTCAATAAAGGTTTGTTAAATGAGTAAATAGATCCTTAAAGGCTCAACTGAAAAGTCATTCCCTCAGTGGAGACTTCCATGTCTGACACCTACTTCCAACCTTGGATAGAATTTGTCTGCCCTCTATATTACCACAGACGCTGTATTTGCATTATAGCACTTACCCCATAATATAAGAGTTGCTTTGTATTTCACTAAAATTATAATTTAAAATGTAACAATATGAAATCCAAAATTTTGATTGATGCAACAAGATGCAATAAAGCATGAAATTTCAACATGAGTAACATCAAAAGATGCAAATTTTCTGAGTTTCTTATGCAAGTTTCCATGAGTTGAATCAACAACAGCAACAATAACAACAACAACAGCTACAAAACCCACCCACATTGTGATATTGAAGGATCAAGAGAGTGGCCACGTGGAGAGGTTTTTGAGGAGGGTTTCTTTTGCAAGAACTGTGTTCTGAGTCTTTCATCCCCACCAGGAGGAGCATGGAGAGTGCTCCACCTTCAGGAAAGAGGTTTCAAAGGACTAATGGAGATACACGTCCCTGTCTCTCTGTTAGGAAGACAGAGTGGCTTGTTGAGTCTTGCCTGGAAATTATAAAAGGTCGAAGAATTGATGCTTCTGAACTGTGGTACTAGAGAAGACTCTTGAGAGTCCCTTAGACTGCAAGGAGATCAAACCAGTCAATCCTAAATTTAGGAAATCAACTCTGAATATTCATTGGAAAGACTGATGCTCACGCTGAAGCTCCAATACTTTGGCAACCTGATGTGAAGAACCAACTCATTGGAAGACTCTGACACAGGGAAGGATTGAAGGCAGGAGGAGAAGGGGGTGACAGAGGATGAGATGGTTGGATGGCATCACTGGCTCAATGAACATGACTTTGAGCAAATTCCAGGAGATGGTGAAGGACATGGAAACCTGGGGTGCTGCAATCCATGGGGTCACAAAGAGTCAGACACGACTGAGTGACTGAAGAACAACAAAGACTATCTGGCCAGCTGCTCTGGTGTCAGGAGCAAGGAGACTCTTCTAGAGATTGCTGGGGAAGTCGAGAGTTCCCTTGGGGCAAATGCGAGTCATGTCTGGAGTCATCATTTTATTTTATTTTAAATTTTTCATTTTTTGACTGCGCCACACAGATTCTGTGATCTTAGTCCTCTGACAGGGATCAAACCCATATCTCCTGCATTGGAAGCGCAGCATCTCAACCATTGGGCTTCCAGGGAAGTCCCTGAAGTCATCATTTTGAATACTTCCCAAGGTAGCTGCCTGTTGGGTCCACTTCAGTAGAGCAATGGAGAAAGGAAGTGGCCATCTGGAGGCCAAAATTTACATTACCATTGTCAGAAGAAGAGCAGTCAAATATTCCTAAGAATATTGAAGAGTATGTGAAATTGTTAGAAAGAAAAGGTCATCTTTAAATACTCAAAAGAAAGTTTGTCTGCAATGGTGAGATATTATCCCTAAAGAAAATCAGTCAAAAATGAAAAATTTCAGCCCTCTGCCACTCCTCCTTCTTACATTTTTTTTTTTTTTTTTTGCCTCTGACAAAAATAGGAATGTGGAAAAATAGAAATGCTGGGGGTTGGGAGGAGGCATGTGGAAAAGAGGGCAAGGTTGAGACTTTTCTTCCTAAACACAATCAGCCTTCAGCAGAACCCTCCCAGAAGTGATCTCATGTTAAATCAGGATAGAGGCTGTACTTATTGCATGAGACATTCTGATTTCTGCTTAAGATAGTTATTAATGACTTAATTTGTGCTTCCCAGGTGGCACTGGTGGTAAAGTATCTGCCTGCCAATTGAGGAGAAGCAAGAGACACAGGTTCAATCCCTGGATTTTCTGGATCCAAGGAGGAGGAGGAAATGCCAACCTACTCCAGTATTCCACTCCAGTATTCTTGCCTGGAGAATCCCATGGACAGAGGAGTTTGGTGGGCTACAGTCCATGGGGTCATAAAGAGTTGGATATAACTGAGCATTTGAGTCACAGACACATTAATGACTTAAAATGATCTGAATATTCTTCTTATTACCCAGAATCTTCAGAAATATGATGATGTCTGAGACTTTGCCCAGGGCCACTGGCAGCCCTTTCCTTTCTGCAGAAATTTTAAAGGAACATTGGAGCCAGGCTTTGTGATTACCTGTCAGGAGTCCAGCTGGCTCATAGCATCAGTGACAATAATCAGATTAGCTCATTTTATTGTTAGCCCACCATTTTGGGGCAGTATTTTTGCGCCACACAGATTCTGTGATCTTAGTCCTCTGACAGGGATCAAACCCATATCTCCTGCATTGGAAGCGCAGCATCTCAACCATTGGGCTTCCAGGGAAGTCCCTGAAGTCATCATTTTGAATACTTCCCAAGGTAGCTGCCTGTTGGGTCCACTTCAGTAGAGCAATGGAGAAAGGAAGTGGCCATCTGGAGGCCAAAATTTACATTACCATTGTCAGAAGAAGAGCAGTCAAATATTCCTAAGAATATTGAAGAGTATGTGAAATTGTTAGAAAGAAAAGGTCATCTTTAAATACTCAAAAGAAAGTTTGTCTGCAATGGTGAGATATTATCCCTAAAGAAAATCAGTCAAAAATGAAAAATTTCAGCCCTCTGCCACTCCTCCTTCTTACATTTTTTTTTTTTTTTTTGCCTCTGACAAAAATAGGAATGTGGAAAAATAGAAATGCTGGGGGTTGGGAGGAGGCATGTGGAAAAGAGGGCAAGGTTGAGACTTTTCTTCCTAAACACAATCAGCCTTCAGCAGAACCCTCCCAGAAGTGATCTCATGTTAAATCAGGATAGAGGCTGTACTTATTGCATGAGACATTCTGATTTCTGCTTAAGATAGTTATTAATGACTTAATTTGTGCTTCCCAGGTGGCACTGGTGGTAAAGTATCTGCCTGCCAATTGAGGAGAAGCAAGAGACACAGGTTCAATCCCTGGATTTTCTGGATCCAAGGAGGAGGAGGAAATGCCAACCTACTCCAGTATTCCACTCCAGTATTCTTGCCTGGAGAATCCCATGGACAGAGGAGTTTGGTGGGCTACAGTCCATGGGGTCATAAAGAGTTGGATATAACTGAGCATTTGAGTCACAGACACATTAATGACTTAAAATGATCTGAATATTCTTCTTATTACCCAGAATCTTCAGAAATATGATGATGTCTGAGACTTTGCCCAGGGCCACTGGCAGCCCTTTCCTTTCTGCAGAAATTTTAAAGGAACATTGGAGCCAGGCTTTGTGATTACCTGTCAGGAGTCCAGCTGGCTCATAGCATCAGTGACAATAATCAGATTAGCTCATTTTATTGTTAGCCCACCATTTTGGGGGCAGTATGCTAACTATTCATATATCTGTCTCATGAGTCCACCTGACCGCCCTGTGTGGTAGGAACTCTTATCGTGTTTAAAATGTGGGAGAAGTGAGGTTGAAAGACACTAACTGACTTCCCCAAGGTTTGTAACTGACACCAATTTAGAAGAGGAGCTGGGATTTGAACCCAGGTGATCTGCTTAGGCTTTATTCTTTACTAGCTTCATATTTCCTCAGGAATAAGGCTGCATTCATGTCCACTTTCATCACGCAGAGCACTAGGCCTGACTTTCAGAGCGCCACAAATTTCTTAACAATAGGCACATTTATGTTGATGGTAATATTTCATAGTAACATTTATATAAAATTAAGCCAAATACAGTATGGAGGAGCTTAGACATTAGAATCGACTCAAACTCAGACATTAGAATCAATTGAAACTCCAGATGTAATTAATAGTCCTTTACATGTATTAACCCATAGTTTTCTTTTAGCAACCCTACAAAATAGGTACTATTTCTTGTTTTGTTTTGTTTGTTTACCCATCATAGGGTGGTGGCAATCTATAGAGTTTATATGGTGAATCAAACAGTTTAAATTCATGTTAAAGAGAGGCCACTATTTCTTTTTTTAAAAATTTATTTATTTTCAGTTGGAGGATAAATGCTTTACAATATCATGTTGATTTCTGCCATACGTCAGCATGAATCAGCCACAGGTACACATATGTCCCCTCCTTTTTGAACCTCCCCCCCACCTCCCATTGTTCACTGCGGCACTGTTTACAATAGCTAGGACATGGAAGCAACCAGATGTCCATGGACAGATCAATAGATAAAGCAGTTGCAGTACATATATAAATGGAATATTACTCAACTATAAAAAGGACACATTTGAGTCAGTTCTACTGAGGCAGATGAACCTAGAGCCTATTATAGAGAGTGAAGTAAGCCAGAAAGATAAAGACAAATATCATATATTAATGCATATACATGGAACCTAGAAAGACGGTACTGATGAATGTATTTACAGAGCAGCAATGGAGTTTCAGACATAAAGAACAGAACTTGTGGAGAGATCACTATTTCTTTAATTTAATCCTTCGGCTTTGAGATACACACACACACACACACACACACATATATATTTGGCTACTTCTATTGGTCTTTCATTTATCTATTTTCATCCATCTTTGTTCTTTGGCCTGCGTGGGCCTCCCATTGCAGAGCTCTCGCTGCAGAGCACCGGCTCTGGGCACATGCGCTCCAGAGCTTCTGCTTGGTAGTTGGACACATTGGTCCAGCCGCTCCGCGGCACGTGGGATCTTCCCAGGTTAGGGATCGGACCGGCATCCCCTGCACTGCAAGGCAGTGTCCTTACCCACTGGACCACCAGGGAAGCCCTTAAGATGTATTTTTAACAGGGCTAAAGAGGTAATATCTGAAAAAGGTAATGCTAAAATCTTGAGGTCATACTGTCCAAAATTCCTCACGGCAGAGGTACATTGAGCTGAAACGGCTTACTTAACATCATGTGGCTGTTATAGTGACAGATCCAAGGCCAGGACCCACGCCTCTATCTTCACAGAGCTGCTGGTTCCTCTCGACCACAGCTGCCTGTTTCTTAAAGGATTTCATTGGTGGTAAAGGGCGGTGGCAATCTATAGAGTTTATATGGTGAATCAAACAGTTTAAATTCATGTTAAAGAGAGGCCACTATTTCTTTTTTTAAAAATTTATTTATTTTCAGTTGGAGGATAAATGCTTTACAATATCATGTTGATTTCTGCCATACGTCAGCATGAATCAGCCACAGGTACACATATGTCCCCTCCTTTTTGAACCTCCCCCCCACCTCCCATTGTTCACTGCGGCACTGTTTACAATAGCTAGGACATGGAAGCAACCAGATGTCCATGGACAGATCAATAGATAAAGCAGTTGCAGTACATATATAAATGGAATATTACTCAACTATAAAAAGGACACATTTGAGTCAGTTCTACTGAGGCAGATGAACCTAGAGCCTATTATAGAGAGTGAAGTAAGCCAGAAAGATAAAGACAAATATCATATATTAATGCATATACATGGAACCTAGAAAGACGGTACTGATGAATGTATTTACAGAGCAGCAATGGAGTTTCAGACATAAAGAACAGAACTTGTGGAGAGATCACTATTTCTTTAATTTAATCCTTCGGCTTTGAGATACACACACACACACACACACACACATATATATTTGGCTACTTCTATTGGTCTTTCATTTATCTATTTTCATCCATCTTTGTTCTTTGGCCTGCGTGGGCCTCCCATTGCAGAGCTCTCGCTGCAGAGCACCGGCTCTGGGCACATGCGCTCCAGAGCTTCTGCTTGGTAGTTGGACACATTGGTCCAGCCGCTCCGCGGCACGTGGGATCTTCCCAGGTTAGGGATCGGACCGGCATCCCCTGCACTGCAAGGCAGTGTCCTTACCCACTGGACCACCAGGGAAGCCCTTAAGATGTATTTTTAACAGGGCTAAAGAGGTAATATCTGAAAAAGGTAATGCTAAAATCTTGAGGTCATACTGTCCAAAATTCCTCACGGCAGAGGTACATTGAGCTGAAACGGCTTACTTAACATCATGTGGCTGTTATAGTGACAGATCCAAGGCCAGGACCCACGCCTCTATCTTCACAGAGCTGCTGGTTCCTCTCGACCACAGCTGCGTCCACTTGTTTCTTAAAGGAAGTGTTTGCGTGAAAGACTAGTTTAGCGCCACCTGGGCTACTGTGTAGCCAGGCTGGACCACAGGCTTACTTCTCTCAAGGACGAGATGTGAACAACCACCTCTGGGGGTCCTGCACCCACCTCTGGGGGCTTGAGGAAACTGCCTGCTGCTGGAGAGTGGAGGGGCGGTCCTCTGTATAGTCACGGGAGCTGAACCACCAACTGTTCCCTGAAGGTCACGAGGAATAAAGGGCCCAAGCAGAAATAGTGATGGATGAGTGCTTAGTCTCATCTGACTCTTTGTGAGTCTCTGAAGCCCACCAGGCTCCTCTGTCCATGGGATTCTCCAGGCAAGAATATTGAAGGGGGTTGCCATGCCTTCCTCCAGGGGATCTTCTGACCGAGGGATCAAACTCACGTCTCTGACATCTCCTGCCTTGTAGGCGGATTCCTTACCAGGTGAGTCATTGGGAAGGCCCAGAGATGACAATAGTTGGCAGCAAAACGTTTTGCCAAATGCCTTCCTAGAATATGATTTTCCAGCTGCAATCATATTCACTGTTACAAGGACATGTACAGTTGTGACCCTGCTCAACATTCGGCTTCTCTGGCCTGGCCTCGAAGCATACCTGTGACTGGGTTAGAGGCTCTCCTATGAGAAATCTGGGAACTCTAGTCCCTGCCTCTCCTCTGCTCCAAACCAGGACACTGTGATTACCTTTGCGTGTTATGAGATAAAAATGCAGAAGGAATTAGAGAGGGGCCTGGTAATTGCTTCAAGTTCATCATTGAAGGCTTTGCCAAAGAGATAAGCACCATCTGGTTGCAAGGTTTATTTTCCTGCTCATTCCTATAAAAGAACTGTCCTTAATACATCATCTTCCTAATGGAAACGATGGAGTTATTTTTTTAGGAGCAGGTAAAGCTGGAGGAATGCACAAACCATATGTCTCTCTCAAGGGAACAGGAAGCCAATACAGAGCCTTAGCAGCCTGGGAAGATCTAAGGCTTCCAGGGATTGGCTCCACCTCTCTCCTTTCTTCTTTTTTTTTTTTTTAAGATAGAAAATTTACCGTATTTATTAAAAAGAACAAGCATTTCACCCATTTATTGCCCCTTCCCTTGCAATCACCAATCTGTTCTTTTTTAAACATATATATATATATATATATATATATAGATAGATAGATAGATAGATATATACGCACACACACCCATCTCTTAGTTTCCACATATAAGACAGATTATATGGTGTTTATCTTTCTCTCTCTGATTTATTTCACTTGGTATAATGCTCTTGAAAACCATCCATGTTGTCACAAATGGTAATGTTTCATTATTTTTATGACTAATATTCCATTGTATCTATCTGCATAGTATCACATTTTCTTCTCCCATTCATCCATGGATGGACATGCAAGTTTTCATATCTTGGCTATTGTAAATAATGCTTCTATGAACATAGGGGTGAGGATATCTTTTTGAGTTAGTGTTTTTGTTTCCTTTCACTAAATAACCACAAATAGGGATCTTCTGACCGAGGGATCAAACTCACGTCTCTGACATCTCCTGCCTTGTAGGCGGATTCCTTACCAGGTGAGTCATTGGGAAGGCCCAGAGATGACAATAGTTGGCAGCAAAACGTTTTGCCAAATGCCTTCCTAGAATATGATTTTCCAGCTGCAATCATATTCACTGTTACAAGGACATGTACAGTTGTGACCCTGCTCAACATTCGGCTTCTCTGGCCTGGCCTCGAAGCATACCTGTGACTGGGTTAGAGGCTCTCCTATGAGAAATCTGGGAACTCTAGTCCCTGCCTCTCCTCTGCTCCAAACCAGGACACTGTGATTACCTTTGCGTGTTATGAGATAAAAATGCAGAAGGAATTAGAGAGGGGCCTGGTAATTGCTTCAAGTTCATCATTGAAGGCTTTGCCAAAGAGATAAGCACCATCTGGTTGCAAGGTTTATTTTCCTGCTCATTCCTATAAAAGAACTGTCCTTAATAAATCATCTTCCTAATGGAAAAGATGGAGTTATTTTTTCAGGAGCAGGTAAAGCTGGAGGAATGCACAAACCATATGTCTCTCTCAAGGGAACAGGAAGCCAATACAGAGCCTTAGCAGCCTGGGAAGATCTAAGGCTTCCAGGGATTGGCTCCACCTCTCTCCTTTCTTCTTTTTTATTTTTTTTTTAAGATAGAAAATTTACCGTATTTATTAAAAAGAACAAGCATTTCACCCATTTATTGCCCCTTCCCTTGCAATCACCAATCTGTTCTTTTTTAAACATATATATATATATATATATATATATATATAGATAGATAGATAGATAGATATATACGCACACACACCCATCTCTTAGTTTCCACATATAAGACAGATTATATGGTGTTTATCTTTCTCTCTCTGATTTATTTCACTTGGTATAATGCTCTTGAAAACCATCCATGTTGTCACAAATGGTAATGTTTCATTATTTTTATGACTAATATTCCATTGTATCTATCTGCATAGTATCACATTTTCTTCTCCCATTCATCCATGGATGGACATGCAAGTTTTCATATCTTGGCTATTGTAAATAATGCTTCTATGAACATAGGGGTGAGGATATCTTTTTGAGTTAGTGTTTTTGTTTCCTTTCACTAAATAACCACAAATAGAATAGCTGGATCCTAGATTGTGTGGGATTTCTATTTCTAAATTTTTGAGGAATCTCCACATTATTTTCCATAGTGACTGCAGCAGTTTAGATTGCTTCCATCAGTGCACACACAAAGGTTCCCTCTTCTCCATATCCTCACCAGCACTTGCTATTTCTTGTCTTTTTGATAACAGGCATTCTAATTGGTGTGAAGAGAGATTTCACTGTGGTTTTGATTTGCATTTCCGTGGTGGTTAATGATGTTGAGCACCTTTTCATGTACCTGTTGTTCATCTGTATTCTTTAGAAAAGGATCTATTCAAATTCTTTGTCCATTTTTAATCAGACTTCTCTTTCTTGCTGACCAGTTGTGTGGGTTCTTTATATCAAAATATTTTCATTGCTAACCCTTTATCAGATATATGATTTAAAAAGGTTCTCTCCCATTCAGTAGGTTGCCTTTTTGTTCATGGTTTCTTTTGCTGTACAGAAGCTTTTGGGTTTGATTTGTAGTCCTACTTGTTTGATTTTGCTTTTGTTGCTTTTGTTTTTGGTGTCAAATGCAAAAATATCATCATTAAGACTGATGTCAAGGAGCTTGCCACTTAGGTTTTCTCCTAGAGATTTTATAGTTCTAGATTTTACATTCAAGTTTTTAATTGACTTTGAGTTAGTATCTGTGTGTGGTGTAAAATAGTATTTTTATGTGTGGTGTAAGCTTTTATAGTAAACCATGTGGTACAGAACAAAGAGCAAAAAAGAAACAATAAAAAGCTCAGTGTAGATAGATCCATGGATATATAGTAGCATCATAAATTGGATAGGAGATGATAGATTGTTTACTATAGTGTGTTTGCAACATTTCAACACTGGCTCACTTTCGTACTGTCTGTGAGACAGTTATAGCTCTGTTTCACATCATATACAAAATTGAAATCAAGATGGATTCAAGTGTAGAATAGAAACCATGGATATAAGGTAAATGACATTATTTTCCATAGTGACTGCAGCAGTATTGTAAATAATGCTTCTATGAACATAGGGGTGAGGATATCTTTTTGAGTTAGTGTTTTTGTTTCCTTTCACTAAATAACCACAAATAGAATAGCTGGATCCTAGATTGTGTGGGATTTCTATTTCTAAATTTTTGAGGAATCTCCACATTATTTTCCATAGTGACTGCAGCAGTTTAGATTGCTTCCATCAGTGCACACACAAAGGTTCCCTCTTCTCCATATCCTCACCAGCACTTGCTATTTCTTGTCTTTTTGATAACAGGCATTCTAATTGGTGTGAAGAGAGATTTCACTGTGGTTTTGATTTGCATTTCCGTGGTGGTTAATGATGTTGAGCACCTTTTCATGTACCTGTTGTTCATCTGTATTCTTTAGAAAAGGATCTATTCAAATTCTTTGTCCATTTTTAATCAGACTTCTCTTTCTTGCTGACCAGTTGTGTGGGTTCTTTATATCAAAATATTTTCATTGCTAACCCTTTATCAGATATATGATTTAAAAAGGTTCTCTCCCATTCAGTAGGTTGCCTTTTTGTTCATGGTTTCTTTTGCTGTACAGAAGCTTTTGGGTTTGATTTGTAGTCCTACTTGTTTGATTTTGCTTTTGTTGCTTTTGTTTTTGGTGTCAAATGCAAAAATATCATCATTAAGACTGATGTCAAGGAGCTTGCCACTTAGGTTTTCTCCTAGAGATTTTATAGTTCTAGATTTTACATTCAAGTTTTTAATTGACTTTGAGTTAGTATCTGTGTGTGGTGTAAAATAGTATTTTTATGTGTGGTGTAAGCTTTTATAGTAAACCATGTGGTACAGAACAAAGAGCAAAAAAGAAACAATAAAAAGCTCAGTGTAGATAGATCCATGGATATATAGTAGCATCATAAATTGGATAGGAGATGATAGATTGTTTACTATAGTGTGTTTGCAACATTTCAACACTGGCTCACTTTCGTACTGTCTGTGAGACAGTTATAGCTCTGTTTCACATCATATACAAAATTGAAATCAAGATGGATTAAAAACCTAAAGGTAAAATGTAGAACTAGAAATCAAGTAGAACTTATTGTGACTATTGATAACAAACCACAAGAGTCCTTATTTTGTCTGTGAACTTCGTTAATAGAAATTTTAGATATTTTCCTGCCACATGAAGTTGCTGCAGATATCTCATCATTACTTTGAAATTATGGTAGTTAATAGATGCAGTGACAGTTTTTCATTTAATGCTTTAATAAAGCAGTGCACATATTACTATGTCACAAATGCAAACATATTTTTATAACTATATTTCAATAAGTTGATTCCTTTGTAATTCCAAGTATTTTATGTTTTTAAGAACAATATTCTGAGAAGTTCATAGGCTTCACCAGACTGGAAAAGGGCTCTGTCATCCAAAAATAAGGTTCAGAAATTCTGAGAAAGGAGGAATAATTTGTGGGTGGAGACAGAAGCCAGATTTCAATGAACTGAGAAATGACTCCAACTGAGGACGTGAAAATAGCTAAGAGGCCTGGTGCTGAGCAGTCAAGGGAAAGAAGTGACGGGTAAAGAGGGTAACAGGATCAAGAATAAAACCATGATGAAAACCATGAATGCTTTTCCCTCATAAGGTTGAGGTGAGGGATCTTTTGGAAAAGACAAGACTGAGAGACCAGAGGGAGAGTGACTGAGGTCATGAGGTCCCAGACAAAGTAGGATGGAATGAAAGAGGGAGCAAGGAGGATTTAGCCTCAGAGTGGAATGGAAGGACAGGCTCATATGCATTAGGAGGGAGAGGAAACAAAAACTTTCAATATCTGACACCCCATACCCCTTCCAAGAATTTTAGGGAAAGGGATTATTTATAAGGTTTGTGCTTAGAGTACAAAGGTATAGAGGAGGAAGGTTGATGACTAGAGATTAGAAAAACAGTGCAGAGCAGATATTGGGCTCTAGTGGTCATAGTATAGTAGCTTTTCATAAATTGGATAGGAGATGATAGATTGTTTACTATAGTGTGTTTGCAACATTTCAACACTGGCTCACTTTCGTACTGTCTGTGAGACAGTTATAGCTCTGTTTCACATCATATACAAAATTGAAATCAAGATGGATTAAAAACCTAAAGGTAAAATGTAGAACTAGAAATCAAGTAGAACTTATTGTGACTATTGATAACAAACCACAAGAGTCCTTATTTTGTCTGTGAACTTCGTTAATAGAAATTTTAGATATTTTCCTGCCACATGAAGTTGCTGCAGATATCTCATCATTACTTTGAAATTATGGTAGTTAATAGATGCAGTGACAGTTTTTCATTTAATGCTTTAATAAAGCAGTGCACATATTACTATGTCACAAATGCAAACATATTTTTATAACTATATTTCAATAAGTTGATTCCTTTGTAATTCCAAGTATTTTATGTTTTTAAGAACAATATTCTGAGAAGTTCATAGGCTTCACCAGACTGGAAAAGGGCTCTGTCATCCAAAAATAAGGTTCAGAAATTCTGAGAAAGGAGGAATAATTTGTGGGTGGAGACAGAAGCCAGATTTCAATGAACTGAGAAATGACTCCAACTGAGGACGTGAAAATAGCTAAGAGGCCTGGTGCTGAGCAGTCAAGGGAAAGAAGTGACGGGTAAAGAGGGTAACAGGATCAAGAATAAAACCATGATGAAAACCATGAATGCTTTTCCCTCATAAGGTTGAGGTGAGGGATCTTTTGGAAAAGACAAGACTGAGAGACCAGAGGGAGAGTGACTGAGGTCATGAGGTCCCAGACAAAGTAGGATGGAATGAAAGAGGGAGCAAGGAGGATTTAGCCTCAGAGTGGAATGGAAGGACAGGCTCATATGCATTAGGAGGGAGAGGAAACAAAAACTTTCAATATCTGACACCCCATACCCCTTCCAAGAATTTTAGGGAAAGGGATTATTTATAAGGTTTGTGCTTAGAGTACAAAGGTATAGAGGAGGGAAGGTTGATGACTAGAGATTAGAAAAACAGTGCAGAGCAGATATTGGGCTCTAGTGGTCAGTACCTGTTCAGTTGTAGTGGAGTCAACACACCCAAAGTGAGAAGAGAGACATACGGCTCAAGCAGTTGTGAGTGGAACTCAGGAGGGTTGTTAAAAACACACTGACCTGGAAACCTTTTTTTTTTTTTTTCCTGTGAAAGTGGAAGTATTTTCATTTAATCATTGATAATGTTATTTCCTGTGCGGCGCTCTAGGTGGCCAGTGGTAAAGAATCTGCCCACCAGTGCAGGAGATGCAAGAGACACAGGTTTGATCCCTGGATTGGGAAAATCCCTGGAGAAGGAAATGGCAACCCACTCTAGTACTCTTGGCTGGGAAATTCCAAAGACAGAGGAGCCTGACAGTCCATGAGGTCACAAAGTCATGTTTAAACGCATTTATTTTTAAAAATCTTTGGGGTTTTTTATCTGATGCTCTTCTTATTGAAATAAGCAGGAAACATGTCTGTCTAGACTTTCTGGACTAGGAAACATGAACATGAACTAGGAAACATGACTAAAACCATCAAACATTTTTTCTTTAAGGCAACAGAATTAACATACAGGAAAATATCCTATATTTTATACCTATTTATGGTTAAAATTACTATTCTTATTTGGAAATGCTCTTGTCTATTGACTAAAAGTAATAAAACATAAACATTTAGTAATGTTTAGTAATTTGAGAGCTTTGATTTTGGAAAATAAATTTAACAATAACATCAGAGAGTTAAAACCAATTTCTTTGTTAACATTCTGATGAAAAAAATTCTGCGAGAATCATAAGTAAAACTTTTGGGTTCCATCCTATATGCTTGCTTACAGAGAATAGTGAACACATTAAAATATTTTGGTTAATATATTTATTTTTTTATTTGTGTTTTAACTATTCGAAAAGCACCTTGACATGTAAAGATTGTTTCTAATGGGAAAAAGGAGAATTCATCAAATTGGAGCCAACCATCTGTATCAATTAATGTGGTGTGTGGATGCTAAATCACTTCAGTTGTGTCCGACCCCTTTGCGACGCTATGGACAGTAGCCCGCCAGGCTCCTCTGTCCACAGGATTCTCCAGGCAAGAATACTGGAATGGGTTGCCATGTCCTCCTCCAAGAGAATCTTACCAATCCAGGGATTGAATTCTTGTCTCTTATTTCTCCTGCATTGGCAGGTGGGTTCTTTACCACTAGTGCCACCTGGGAAGCCCATTAGTTAATGTAAAAAAAAAAAAGAAAGAAAATGAACATATTAAAACCCAATTGAAGACCTTCACTGTATATGAGTCCCTTCAAAATGGTCACCTTGGACATGCAGACATCTGTTTAATGATGCTACCCTTATATTATTTATAGAACACATCTTTCAGAATTTCTCCTGAATGCTGTTGTACTTTTTGTTGTTGTTGGTAATTATATTAGTCAAGTTAACACATAGAATTAATCATCACAGTGATGTTTTCAGTAATGGAGAGATCTTCCTTTGAGGGGAGATAAGTTTGATTGAGAAATAGCAAAGGTCCTTCAGAAACAGGTCTGGTGAAATAGCAAACAATCATGGTCAAAACCAGAAAGCATGACCACAGTGTAATGAGATGAATTTTCTCATGATGGAAGGAAAAAAAAAAACCACTCCAGAACTGCCTCTGAGGATGACATCAGCCATGCATGTGAGATAAATTAGAAAGATAGGTAGGATTCAAATTACCAAGGCCAGAACTGCAAAGCTGCTTGAATGTAATTTTAAATTCAATAGGGGATCCATTAAAGGGTTTTGAGCAGTAGGATGAGATCTAGGACATCGTGATTTTCTTCAGTTGTACTGATATAATAACGTTTACAGGAAAAGGAAATGATTTGACATTATTAGTGAACTGATATTCTACTCTTCAGTCCTCTAAAAAATAATTCCCCTTGATGGAGGGCATGGTAGGCAGGAGGGCAAAGGAGGAAAGATTAATTGTTAATAATCACTGTGACCTAGATCATTCATTAATTAAATGAATTGAACCACTCAGTAAATCATCATTTATTTTTAACATATATCATATCTGTGTCCCCTGCATCTTCTATAATGCCCAAAATTTATAAATAATATTTCATCAGGACATAGTTGATGAGTGGTCAGTTACTCTTAAATCTCAGGTAGTACAGTGGTAGAGAATCTGTCTGCCAATGCAGGAGTGGCAAGAGAAGCGGGCTTGATCCCTCTTTTTCTGTTTGAGGGTATCAACATTCCCTTATAAACTTCTAATTTCTTCTAAATATTTCCCTGTGACATTTACATGAAATAGACAACCGACAACATCGCTCCTTGTTTTAGGTTCCCATGAACTGTCTATAAACTGCAATGGTCTTATTTATCTTTTAAAATACAGTGTCATCTCACTTCAATAAATTTTCTCATTCATTTAACCCTGTGAATAGTAACAAGGCACTGTATTAGGCTCTGGGTCTATTAGAGTAAACAAAGTTCACATGACATCTGATTTCACGGATTTATAATTTAGTGGGAAGTTGGATATAAACCTATCTATAGTTATGAATTATAATCAGTGCTATAAAGAAAAAGAGTAGCAAGGTTTGAGAAAATGGTACTGTAGCCAAATTAATCTTTCTAAAGATCAAATCTGATCATATCTAAAATAGTTCCTTCAGTTGTCTGCAGGATAAAATGCAAACTCCTTTGAGGGGTTTACAAGGGACCACATGTTTGTACCTTAATGTCTAGAGTAAGGCTAAACTCACAGAGGTCAATGATATTACTGGAATGAATGAAAGTTAACCTTAAAAATGGCTTTAAGACAACTGTACCACTTACCCACATTAATAAAATCTGTTCATTTTTAAACAAATTTCTAAATACTTCATTAAAAAGGAGAAAAACGCTTCCATCAAGTTTTGAGCCTGGATTACATCTAGAACATTTTTTTTGTCCTTGAAACACTACTAGAATTTTAACTGAAATATCAGAAATGTGCTATTACTATAATGTGTAAAACATTGCTTTTTTATGTGGCAGGAGAAGCCTGTAGTAAGGGTAGTGAAAAACAGATTGACATTCGGTCATTATTTCTTATCAAGGGTGTTTTACTTGTAATGCTATTTGACAGCTATATTCTAGGTCTGACAGCATTGCACCAGCGTAATTCCCACTGAACTGCTCTAAATAGGCAGTATTGCAATCAGTTTAACAACCCCTGGAGGCAATCAAATCTCTCCTTTGAACGAATACTCAAGGGGAAGAAATCTAAGATTTATAAAGGGCAGCAAGTATTCAAGAAAGGGGCAAAGTTTATGTGTGAGCCTATAATTGATGTTTCCTTTGTTGGAAAAGGAAGCTTGAGGATGCTTTAAGAATTAATCTTTAACAAGTTCTAATCTGCACTAACAAGTGTGTTCAGATGAGTGAAGGAGATATGTGATTCTGAGAGTTAAGTTGCTTCCAGCCAACTACGAAAATTTGAAGGGGTCTTAAAAGTATGAGAACACTTTAAAATTAAACCAGAAGACTTAAGCCATCTCTCTTTGATGTCTATGCCAGAGGGTCACCATCATTAACAGTAGTGATTAAGCTTTATGATTGGCTCATGGTTTGTACTTACTTAATATGTATGTACCTGTATGAAGAAAATTTCAGTCAAATGAAGTATCATACTTATTCCAAAGGAACTTGCTGGTTCTATTTCTGCTGATAGTAATCTAGTTAAACACGAATGTAGTCAAGGTTTAAATTAAGACTGTCCTAACTTTAATCTGCTTCTGTCACTATTAACTGTGCATCCTTGGGGATATTATGCCATCATTTACAGTTATCTCATCTGTAAAATGGGATTAATAGCTCTTATTACTGGGGAGGTTTCAAGGCATGTACTCATGAAGAGTGCCTCATTCAATGTGGGTCACAGAGTAAAAGCTGAACCTGACTTAACTGAAGTCTTACTATGTGTTAAGCAACTATGAATGCCAAGCTGCTGGATATTCTCAGTAACCATATGAGGCTGGTATATAATAGAGTAGAGAGAGGGAAGTGCTCTGAGGGTGGGAGCTCTTATGGGAAATAGGTTGGGGGTACACAATCAACTTAATTCTCTTAGATTCCATTGCTAGGGAAGTAGCTTTATCCCTGAGGGTGAACTCCAGGGAGGTTGGTCCTGAAACCTTGGAATTCCTCAGCATGTCAGGGTGTTCTTGTCTTTCTCTAGAGAGTGAGTACAAGGGGCACAGGAACTACCATCAAAACTCCAGTGAAACTTATCTTCATCTCCCTATTTTTCATTTATGGCTGTGTATATGTTGCCTTATTGTTGATTCCTCTAGCCCTAGTTCTTCTTCTTTAATTTTCTCTGTCATGCCTCTTTTTATTTATATTTATTTTTCATCCATCTTTTTATTCTTTGGCATGGGTGGGCCTCCCATTGCAGTGGCCTTTCTCACTGCAGAGCACTGGCTCTGGGTGCATGCGCTCCAGAGCACTGGCTCATAACTTGACACACCAGTACAGCTGCTCTGCTGCACGTGGTATCTTCCTGGGCCAAGGATCGAATCGGTGCCCCCTGCACTAAAAGGCAGACTGTTTACCCATTGGACCACCAGGGAGGCCCTAGCCCTATCTCTTATCTCACTGTTTGCACTGTGGTAAACATAACTTCTGTAGCATTAGGCAAGGGGATTTCTTATATAGCTTGCCCTTGCCTAGGACTCTCACCTTTCACCATTTATTTAACTTCTTAAATTCTGTTCATCTTTTGGATCTCAGCTTAAATGTTATGTTCCCAGCAAGCCTTCTTTGACTCCTCAGGACTTGAGAGGTACCCCCTCTGTGTGCTCTTATGAAATTTTAGTCCCCTACCACACCCTTGCCTTCTGTATCATCACTGAGGGAGGCATCCTCACTCTTCAACAGGATCTGTTTCTTTACTAAAATGGGATTAATAGCTCTTATTACTGGGGAGGTTTCAAGGCATGTACTCATGAAGAGTGCCTCATTCAATGTGGGTCACAGAGTAAAAGCTGAACCTGACTTAACTGAAGTCTTACTATGTGTTAAGCAACTATGAATGCCAAGCTGCTGGATATTCTCAGTAACCATATGAGGCTGGTATATAATAGAGTAGAGAGAGGGAAGTGCTCTGAGGGTGGGAGCTCTTATGGGAAATAGGTTGGGGGTACACAATCAACTTAATTCTCTTAGATTCCATTGCTAGGGAAGTAGCTTTATCCCTGAGGGTGAACTCCAGGGAGGTTGGTCCTGAAACCTTGGAATTCCTCAGCATGTCAGGGTGTTCTTGTCTTTCTCTAGAGAGTGAGTACAAGGGGCACAGGAACTACCATCAAAACTCCAGTGAAACTTATCTTCATCTCCCTATTTTTCATTTATGGCTGTGTATATGTTGCCTTATTGTTGATTCCTCTAGCCCTAGTTCTTCTTCTTTAATTTTCTCTGTCATGCCTCTTTTTATTTATATTTATTTTTCATCCATCTTTTTATTCTTTGGCATGGGTGGGCCTCCCATTGCAGTGGCCTTTCTCACTGCAGAGCACTGGCTCTGGGTGCATGCGCTCCAGAGCACTGGCTCATAACTTGACACACCAGTACAGCTGCTCTGCTGCACGTGGTATCTTCCTGGGCCAAGGATCGAATCGGTGCCCCCTGCACTAAAAGGCAGACTGTTTACCCATTGGACCACCAGGGAGGCCCTAGCCCTATCTCTTATCTCACTGTTTGCACTGTGGTAAACATAACTTCTGTAGCATTAGGCAAGGGGATTTCTTATATAGCTTGCCCTTGCCTAGGACTCTCACCTTTCACCATTTATTTAACTTCTTAAATTCTGTTCATCTTTTGGATCTCAGCTTAAATGTTATGTTCCCAGCAAGCCTTCTTTGACTCCTCAGGACTTGAGAGGTACCCCCTCTGTGTGCTCTTATGAAATTTTAGTCCCCTACCACACCCTTGCCTTCTGTATCATCACTGAGGGAGGCATCCTCACTCTTCAACAGGATCTGTTTCTTTACTCCCGAGCATATGAGAGGTTGCACCTTCTCAACTTCTCGATGTTCAGTGAAGCCATATGGTTTGATGTGACTGATGATTTGCAAGCAGAATGGACAAAGGTTACTCTGGGCTCATGTCGCTCTCTCTTTTCTGCCGTGGCAATTCCATAGACTTGTGCTGTTAATGGAGAGGCAATGCTGGATTATCATAGAGAGGGCAGTTTCCAGGGAGAGTTGTCAGGACACGTGATAGACACCGCTGTGCAGATATATACCTTTGTGGCCTTTAGCCACCGAGTTTGGGGAGTTGTTGGTTACTGCAATGTATCTTGGTTGATACAGTCATTGATGGGCCATCATCCTGCCTCCTCACCTGTCTATGTAGGTCTTTAAGGGAAGTAATTGTCTTGTTCATCATTCTGTCCCCAGAGCCCTGTTACAGGACTGCCTGGCATATGGTAGGCAACTAATAAATCATTCATGGAATGAAATAATGATTCTATACTAAGGAAGGAGTTATCTGAAGATCTGATTTCCACAGTAGCCGAAACCTGGGCATGTTGCTGATGAAGTGATGAGGGCATATTATTTGAGGAGAAAAATACTGTTTATGATCCAGTATTGAAAGCTTTTGAAAATAATTTGTTTAGAAAAAAAAAACAAGATGCTTTATCATTGAAAGAGACCTATGTAGAGACAAGAAATGCAATGCATACTTCTCTTTATTTATGGATAAACAACAATATTTCTTCTCCTAGTAAATTCTTACTCTGGTAAATTTTGACTTAGATTTCACCTCCTCCAAGGAGCCTTCCTAGCCCCTACAAGTCAGGAGTACATTTTCTTCCTATATGACCTCACTGCATCATTTACAACCTCTATTTTAGCACTTATTACTTTAATTTGTAATTGCCGTTTTAATAGACTCTGAGCTCTATGTTGATAGGCAGGGGCTGTGTCTATTTCTCAGTTACATCCCCAGGGCTTGGAACATGGTGAGTGTTGAATAAATATTAGTAGAATGAGTGAATAACTATAACTGCTGATATTTGTATACCCATGTTAAGATGTTTCTACATTTACTTTCTATGTTAACCTTCATCTGTAGCCATGATAGGTAAATATTAGTTTCCTTATTTTATCGATGAAGGAAAATGGGGCTCTGAGAGTTTAAGTACCTTGATTCAAGAGGATCCACCTATAAGCAGGAGAGTGGGACTCTTAATTTTCTGGTATTTATCCCACAGCACATTGCATCTCATGGGTAAGGAGATCTGACTTAGGCTGATAATGGTGTGAGACAGCAAGGTTTCCGTGTGGAATGCCAGATACATTCTGATTTTAGTCATACTTGTTTTGTATGAACCAGAATTATTATTCCAAGCTCCCTGGGTGATTCTTAGTGTAAGGGTTAAAAAAAATGCTGGATTCAGGCTACATATATTAGAATCCTGGCCACTACCTCTGTGAGCTTGGATGAGTTTCATAACTTCTGTAAGCCTCCGTTTTCTCAAAGGCAAGTTGGGAACCGTAGTACTGACTTCATAGGTGCTTTTTTTTTTTTTTTAAATATTTTTTTTTTTTTTTTTTTTTTTGGGGGGGGGGGGGGGGGGGGGGGGGGGGAGCAGGCGGGCCACTTCTATTGGTCTTTCATTTGTCTAGTTTCATCCATCTTTGTTCTTTGGCCCATGTGGGCCTTCCATCGCGGCGGCTTCTGTTGTCAAAGACCACCGGCTCTGGGCGCATGCGCTCCAGAGCTCTGGCTCGGTAATTGGACACATCGGTCCAGCCGCTCCGTGGCACGTGGGATCTTCCCAGGCCAGGGATCGAACCGGCGCCCCTTGCACTGCAAGGCGGTGCACCCACTCTGGTAAATTTTGACTTAGATTTCACCTCCTCCAAGGAGCCTTCCTAGCCCCTACAAGTCAGGAGTACATTTTCTTCCTATATGACCTCACTGCATCATTTACAACCTCTATTTTAGCACTTATTACTTTAATTTGTAATTGCCGTTTTAATAGACTCTGAGCTCTATGTTGATAGGCAGGGGCTGTGTCTATTTCTCAGTTACATCCCCAGGGCTTGGAACATGGTGAGTGTTGAATAAATATTAGTAGAATGAGTGAATAACTATAACTGCTGATATTTGTATACCCATGTTAAGATGTTTCTACATTTACTTTCTATGTTAACCTTCATCTGTAGCCATGATAGGTAAATATTAGTTTCCTTATTTTATCGATGAAGGAAAATGGGGCTCTGAGAGTTTAAGTACCTTGATTCAAGAGGATCCACCTATAAGCAGGAGAGTGGGACTCTTAATTTTCTGGTATTTATCCCACAGCACATTGCATCTCATGGGTAAGGAGATCTGACTTAGGCTGATAATGGTGTGAGACAGCAAGGTTTCCGTGTGGAATGCCAGATACATTCTGATTTTAGTCATACTTGTTTTGTATGAACCAGAATTATTATTCCAAGCTCCCTGGGTGATTCTTAGTGTAAGGGTTAAAAAAAATGCTGGATTCAGGCTACATATATTAGAATCCTGGCCACTACCTCTGTGAGCTTGGATGAGTTTCATAACTTCTGTAAGCCTCCGTTTTCTCAAAGGCAAGTTGGGAACCGTAGTACTGACTTCATAGGTGCTTTTTTTTTTTTTTTAAATATTTATTTATTTATTTATTTATTTTGGTGGGGGTGGGGTGGGGAGGGAGGGGAGCAGGCGGGCCACTTCTATTGGTCTTTCATTTGTCTAGTTTCATCCATCTTTGTTCTTTGGCCCATGTGGGCCTTCCATCGCGGCGGCTTCTGTTGTCAAAGACCACCGGCTCTGGGCGCATGCGCTCCAGAGCTCTGGCTCGGTAATTGGACACATCGGTCCAGCCGCTCCGTGGCACGTGGGATCTTCCCAGGCCAGGGATCGAACCGGCGCCCCTTGCACTGCAAGGCGGTGTCCTTACCCACTGGACCACCAGGGAAGCCCTCATAGGTGCTTTTCAATATAGTCTTTAATATAGAGCCTGGCCCAGAAGTGGTAATTAAGCAGCGCCAGTTGTTATTATTCTTACAACATTTACCCTTGTGTTATCAGTACCATCCTGTTCAGGCAATACTACAGACTCAGAGGCTTATTTTCTACAGCTAGTAAAGAATGGCATCTTGGCAGTTCCTATTGTCAGTTAATAAACAGACTGGGCTCGAGTTCCACACCTCTCAAGCCCCTTGTGCATGATACAACTCAGAAGGAGAATCCTGCCTTTAGGTCATTGGATAGTATTGTTGTGACTCCAGTGGGGTCAGGCTTAGTAGGATTGATGCCTGTGGGCAAGTCCTAAGTTCAAAACCTGAAGATCTGCAGATTTGGGGAAGGGGTGGCTGAAGGTGTACTGGGTGTAGAGGAGAAACCAAATATAGGATTGTCCAGTAAGAAAAGACAGGTATGACCTGCATAAAGCCAGAAAAACGTACAAGTAGCTAGTAGATACTGATTGCTTAGTATGTATCAGGTGCTTACATGTATTATTTAATTCTTAGAACAACCCTGTGGATTATGATGTTATCCCTGTTTTGTAGTTGAGGAAGCAAAGGCCCAGAAAGGCTATGTATCTTGCCCACAGTCTCGTACAAGCAGCACCAGCAGGAGAGCATATTTGGAGTGCAGGGTAAGTTGGAGTCAGAGTGAGAAGGCATGGTAGAATGCACTGTTCTGGGGAACACCTCTGAACTGGATGCTTTGATTTCTGTGGGTTAAATACTCAGCTCCACTCAGGTGATCCCTAAAAGGAGCTGACCAAACTGGCTATACATTACGTTCCTTGGAGGCTTGTTAATGGTAGAGATTTCCAGGTCCTAGTCCCAGAGGATCTGCCTCAGGAAGTCTCTGTTATGTCCAACAAATCCATGTTTTTAACCATTACTTTAGAAACTGCAGAAGCACCTTGTCCTCTGGCAGATATTCAGAGACTACCACCTTGAAGCCTGCTTTCTTGGTGGTTCAGATGCTAAAGAATCTGCCTGCAATGCAGGAGACTGGGGTTTGATCCCTGGGTAGGGAAGATCCCCTGGAGAAGAAAGAGGCAACCTGCTCTGTTATTTTGGCCTAGAGAATTTCATGGACAGAGGAGCCAGGGTGGGGGTGGCTACAGTACCATCCTGTTCAGGAAATACTACAGACTCAGAGGCTGATTTTCTACAGCTAGTAAAGAATGGCATCTTGGCAGTTCCTATTGTCAGTTAATAAACAGACTGGGCTCGAGTTCCACACCTCTCAAGCCCCTTGTGCATGATACAACTCAGAAGGAGAATCCTGCCTTTAGGTCATTGGATAGTATTGTTGTGACTCCAGTGGGGTCAGGCTTAGTAGGATTGATGCCTGTGGGCAAGTCCTAAGTTCAAAACCTGAAGATCTGCAGATTTGGGGAAGGGGTGGCTGAAGGTGTACTGGGTGTAGAGGAGAAACCAAATATAGGATTGTCCAGTAAGAAAAGACAGGTATGACCTGCATAAAGCCAGAAAAACGTACAAGTAGCTAGTAGATACTGATTGCTTAGTATGTATCAGGTGCTTACATGTATTATTTAATTCTTAGAACAACCCTGTGGATTATGATGTTATCCCTGTTTTGTAGTTGAGGAAGCAAAGGCCCAGAAAGGCTATGTATCTTGCCCACAGTCTCGTACAAGCAGCACCAGCAGGAGAGCATATTTGGAGTGCAGGGTAAGTTGGAGTCAGAGTGAGAAGGCATGGTAGAATGCACTGTTCTGGGGAACACCTCTGAACTGGATGCTTTGATTTCTGTGGGTTAAATACTCAGCTCCACTCAGGTGATCCCTAAAAGGAGCTGACCAAACTGGCTATACATTACGTTCCTTGGAGGCTTGTTAATGGTAGAGATTTCCAGGTCCTAGTCCCAGAGGATCTGCCTCAGGAAGTCTCTGTTATGTCCAACAAATCCATGTTTTTAACCATTACTTTAGAAACTGCAGAAGCACCTTGTCCTCTGGCAGATATTCAGAGACTACCACCTTGAAGCCTGCTTTCTTGGTGGTTCAGATGCTAAAGAATCTGCCTGCAATGCAGGAGACTGGGGTTTGATCCCTGGGTAGGGAAGATCCCCTGGAGAAGAAAGAGGCAACCTGCTCTGTTATTTTGGCCTAGAGAATTTCATGGACAGAGGAGCCAGGGTGGGGGGTGGCTACAGTCCATGGGGTCTGACTGAGCAACTAACACTCAACACCTTGAAGCCACCTGCCTGCTGGAGGCTGTTCCAGGGTTTCCATGCAGGCATTTCCTCCCACTACTGTTGGTAGAGAATCTACTGATTACCCAGATCTGAAAAGGGAAAGGTTGGAACTGTGCCAAAGAATTCCCTCGGTTAGCCAAATCCCAGGCTTCAGAATGAAACCTGGATTAATGTCCTGCATGTGTAGAATGCAGCATGGGCTGGGAAACGCATTCCTGTGAAATCATCTTTATTCTCCACAGAATGCTGCCGGTTTGTTACGTGAGCTTAAAATCCTGAATATTGGGTTTGAGTTTCTCAGCAATCATTTATGATCTACCTGAGTCAAGCAGCAATAAACATTTGGTCTGCAACAAGCTGAATCATCCTAAGGGAGCAGTTTACATCATTAGAATGTAATGAAATAAGTTGTCACCAACAGCCGCCAACAATATTTCTGGCGACTTAGAAAAAGGTTATGCTTAGCGGACATTTTCTGAGTTGTATTAACTTTTGTACATGGAGGGAGGCGGCTAATGTTCTTTCTGATTTCGGGTACTTTAATAATGGTTTGTCTGGGTGAGTATAGAAGAACTGAGCAAAGTGCTTGATGAAATGCTGGATGTCAAAGCAATAATTTAATGCTTCACTAGGAGACTTGAAGAGTCTTTTCTCAAAGATGAAATGTGTAGCATGCTGAAGGCTAAGAATTCAGTGATGAATTTTCTTATCTTATTGTTAGGCATAGCAGTAAAACTCTTGGCTGGGGAACCAATGAATCTTTTTTTCTTTTTTAGCACCAAAAGCCTTTTTATTGGGGTATAGCCAGCTAAGTGAAGGGGTTCAGCCATACATATACATGGATCCATTCTCCTCCAAACCCCCAGGCTGATACATAACATTAAGCAGAGTTCCATGTGCTATTATGATAGATTTTTGTTGATTATCCATTTCAGCTTGGCAGTGTGTACAGGAGACTGGGGTTTGATCCCTGGGTAGGGAAGATCCCCTGGAGAAGAAAGAGGCAACCTGCTCTGTTATTTTGGCCTAGAGAATTTCATGGACAGAGGAGCCAGGGTGGGGGGTGGCTACAGTCCATGGGGTCTGACTGAGCAACTAACACTCAACACCTTGAAGCCACCTGCCTGCTGGAGGCTGTTCCAGGGTTTCCATGCAGGCATTTCCTCCCACTACTGTTGGTAGAGAATCTACTGATTACCCAGATCTGAAAAGGGAAAGGTTGGAACTGTGCCAAAAAATTTCCCCTCGGTTAGCCAAATCCCAGGCTTCAGAATGAAACCTGGATTAATGTCCTGCATGTGTAGAATGCAGCATGGGCTGGGAAACGCATTCCTGTGAAATCATCTTTATTCTCCACAGAATGCTGCCGGTTTGTTACGTGAGCTTAAAATCCTGAATATTGGGTTTGAGTTTCTCAGCAATCATTTATGATCTACCTGAGTCAAGCAGCAATAAACATTTGGTCTGCAACAAGCTGAATCATCCTAAGGGAGCAGTTTACATCATTAGAATGTAATGAAATAAGTTGTCACCAACAGCCGCCAACAATATTTCTGGCGACTTAGAAAAAGGTTATGCTTAGCGGACATTTTCTGAGTTGTATTAACTTTTGTACATGGAGGGAGGCGGCTAATGTTCTTTCTGATTTCGGGTACTTTAATAATGGTTTGTCTGGGTGAGTATAGAAGAACTGAGCAAAGTGCTTGATGAAATGCTGGATGTCAAAGCAATAATTTAATGCTTCACTAGGAGACTTGAAGAGTCTTTTCTCAAAGATGAAATGTGTAGCATGCTGAAGGCTAAGAATTCAGTGATGAATTTTCTTATCTTATTGTTAGGCATAGCAGTAAAAACTCTTGGCTGGGGAACCAATGAATCTTTTTTTCTTTTTTAGCACCAAAAGCCTTTTTATTGGGGTATAGCCAGCTAAGTGAAGGGGTTCAGCCATACATATACATGGATCCATTCTCCTCCAAACCCCCAGGCTGATACATAACATTAAGCAGAGTTCCATGTGCTATTATGATAGATTTTTGTTGATTATCCATTTCAGCTTGGCAGTGTGTACATGACTTTCCCGAAGTCCCCAAGCATCCCGCCCCCCTGCAACCATAAGTTCATTTTCTAAATTTGTGAGTCTCTTTCTGTTTTGTAAATAAGTTCATTTGTATGATTTCTTTTTAGAATCCACATAAAAGGGATGCCATATGATATTTTTTCTTCTTTGTCTGACTTACTTCATTCAGTATGACACTCTCTAGGTCCATCCATATTGCTGAAAATGAATTTATTTCATTCTTTTTAATGGCTGAGTAATATTCCATCATTTATCTTCACGTATACCATCACCACCCTGACCCAAGGCTAGTCCGTGTTTAAACAACAGCAACAAACTCATAACTGGTCTTCCTCTCTTTCTTCTTGTCATCCTATACACAGTTCTCCATTTGGTACCAAGAAAAATTGTTCTCTACACAAATCTGATTGTGTTTAGTTGCTGTTTCCCCAGCATTTAGAACCTTTTTCTTTAAAAAAATACTTCTTTGGGTGCACCGGGTCTTTTTTGCAGCATGCTGGATCGTCAGTTGTGGTATGTGGCACCTACTTCTCTGACCAGGGATCATACCCAGACTCCCTGAATTGGGAGCATGAAGTCTTAGCCACTGGACCATTAAGGGAAGTGCTTAGAATAGTTTTTGACACATGGTGGATGGCCACTAATAATTTGTTAAATGAACAAATAACTTTTACTGTCCTGGTCCAACCTTTCAAACCCTGCCCTTCTATCTTCAGGATACAGACGATCTTCTGAACATGGGTTATAAGGTCCCTCATCCGTCCCTGATACATTCTGCTCCATCCTGAACTACCTGGTTCCTCCAGTTTGCCATTTCTCTCATTTCTCTGAACCTTTACACCTGTGTTCTGTCTGCCCAAATATCTTCCCTTCATTCTACCTACTTTTCTGTACCAAACAGGTAATACATTTTCATTCTTTAGATCTCATTCCTGATATCAACATTTTTAGCCAGTCTTCTCTGATTCTCCCAAGATTGAGTTGCTTGGACTTCCTGTGTGATCCCTCCTCCTTAACTTCTCCACCAAAACTGAGCTTTGCTCCCCTGCCCCATGATTGCTGATTCTCTTGTGAATGCAACTAAGTGTAAGATCCTTGGGTGCAGAGATGATAGCTATCTTACTCAACGCTATACAGGCCCTGTAAAGTAGCACAGGTCTTGGCCACTAGTACGATGAATACTATTGCCTTCTGTTGAGTGAATGAATCAGTCGATATAAACAGCCTAGGAAGCCTAATGCAGCCTTGATTTCCCCCCTTGCCTTCGTTGTAAGAGGGTCCTACAGATACTTTCCCAGCCTCTCAGAGTCACTGACTCTGGTTCCACTCCCTCACTCAGCACCTACAGGTCAACATTCTGGCCCAAGCTATGATCAGTCCTCACCTGGATTAGAGCAATAGACTCCTAGTTGATCTCCCCTGTACCTTCTTGTCAGCCTATACATAGTTTTCTATTCAGTGGCCAGAGAGGTTGAACCCCAGAATGTTTGAATAACTTATTCAAAGTTTTTCAATGCTCTGCAGCAAAATCATAATGAGAACCCATTTTTAAGGGACATTTTTTTTCTAGCATTCATTAGCGATTCTTGCCTGAGACTATTATTACCATTGTAGTTGTCAATAGTGATTGTAAATTGCATTATTTCTTCTATATTTATTGGTTAGAATTTTACATTAAGGAAAACTTTCTCTTCTGATTGATTGATTAGTTCATTTATAATTATGGTGTCACAGACTCTTATATTCTATGGATTCTCATTCATTATCCTAAGTATTGATTTTTTTTGCCGGGGGGGGTGGCCACTTCTATTGGTCTTTTATTTCCATCTTTATTCTTTGGCCTGGGCAGGCCTTCCATTGCAGTGGCCTCTCTCGTTGCAGAGCACAGGCTCCAGCCAGAGCACTGGCTGGTAATTGGACACACCAGTCCAGCTGCTCCGCGGCAAGTGGGATCTTCCCAGGCAGGGATTGATCCGGTGCCCCTTGCACTGCAAGGCAGACTCTTTACCCACTGGACAAATAGGGAAGTCCTAAGTATCTATTTTGATGTTCAAATTGACCTAGGTTTAGCTAGCAGGGAGTCCTTTAAAGCTGGCTCTGTATCCTGATTTAACTCCGTCAGTGTCTGAATATTTCCTTACCCTTTGGTGCAGAGATGATAGCTATCTTACTCAACGCTATACAGGCCCTGTAAAGTAGCACAGGTCTTGGCCACTAGTACGATGAATACTATTGCCTTCTGTTGAGTGAATGAATCAGTCGATATAAACAGCCTAGGAAGCCTAATGCAGCCTTGATTTCCCCCCTTGCCTTCGTTGTAAGAGGGTCCTACAGATACTTTCCCAGCCTCTCAGAGTCACTGACTCTGGTTCCACTCCCTCACTCAGCACCTACAGGTCAACATTCTGGCCCAAGCTATGATCAGTCCTCACCTGGATTAGAGCAATAGACTCCTAGTTGATCTCCCCTGTACCTTCTTGTCAGCCTATACATAGTTTTCTATTCAGTGGCCAGAGAGGTTGAACCCCAGAATGTTTGAATAACTTATTCAAATTTTTTCAATGCTCTGCAGCAAAATCATAATGAGAACCCATTTTTAAGGGACATTTTTTTTCTAGCATTCATTAGCGATTCTTGCCTGAGACTATTATTACCATTGTAGTTGTCAATAGTGATTGTAAATTGCATTATTTCTTCTATATTTATTGGTTAGAATTTTACATTAAGGAAAACTTTCTCTTCTGATTGATTGATTAGTTCATTTATAATTATGGTGTCACAGACTCTTATATTCTATGGATTCTCATTCATTATCCTAAGTATTGATTTTTTTTGCCGGGGGGGGTGGCCACTTCTATTGGTCTTTTATTTCCATCTTTATTCTTTGGCCTGGGCAGGCCTTCCATTGCAGTGGCCTCTCTCGTTGCAGAGCACAGGCTCCAGCCAGAGCACTGGCTGGTAATTGGACACACCAGTCCAGCTGCTCCGCGGCAAGTGGGATCTTCCCAGGCAGGGATTGATCCGGTGCCCCTTGCACTGCAAGGCAGACTCTTTACCCACTGGACAAATAGGGAAGTCCTAAGTATCTATTTTGATGTTCAAATTGACCTAGGTTTAGCTAGCAGGGAGTCCTTTAAAGCTGGCTCTGTATCCTGATTTAACTCCGTCAGTGTCTGAATATTTCCTTACCCTTTGGTGGAGCAGAATATTGTAAACTTATCTTGTACATATCCTATCTCAGTCCTGGAACTAGTTATTTCTTAAGGGAACTCTAATTCCTTTTGTTGAAGAATGGCATTTAGAAACCAAGATCTGGGTGCTAGATGTGTACATCAATACTGAGATATCATTTCTTCTAGTCTCTCTCAGTAAATACAGCTATAGAATGCACACACACACACACACACACACACACATTTTATTTCTATTTCTAGAGGATCATACCTTTTGCTTATTTAGCTCACAGGGCAATAAAAAGTAATTATTATTTTGTTCGATTAGCACTTCCAAAAATTTCTAGGATTCATATTTTCATCAAGCTTAAAATGATTCAATTTTATTCCTCAATTCCTGGATACAGTTTACATGTCCATTTTAAATTTGAAAACTCTAGAACATATGTGACATAGAGTAACAAATATAAATCAATGTAACTTGCCAGGAACAGTGGGAAAGTGCAAGTCTCACTGGTCTCCAGGGCTTGATTGCCGAAGGTGATGGGCATCAGACTATGCCATGGCATGTGATCCTGTGCCCTCACTGAGGCAGGTAAGATGGGAAAAATTCACTTACTTCAACATATATGATCAGTATCAATCTGGAATAAACAAGGAACAGTATTTTACTTAGATACGTATTATTACACTATTGTAGTATGAGAATGTTGGTTAATATTAATTGCATTCAATGAAAAAAATGTACTGAAATACGTTGCTGCTGTTCAGTCAATAAGTCACATCCAACTTTTGACTTTTTGAGACCTCATGGACTGTAGCACACCAGGCTCCTCTGTCTTTCACTGTCTCTCAGAGTTTGGTTAGATTCATGTCCACTGAGTTGGTGATACTCTCTAACCATCTCATCCTCTGCCGTTCCCTGTTCCTTTTGCTTTTAATCTTTCCAAGCATCAAGGTCTTTCCAAAGAGTTGGCTCTTTGCATTAAGTAGCCAATGCATTGGAGCTTCAGCTTCAGGTGAAATGTGGAAATTATTTAATATGCCAGCAGGTATTATGACTTTTCAAGAAAAGGATATAGGGCAAGGTTTCCTAAACTTACTTGCCTGTGGAATCCCCTTTTTATGGAGCATCTAGATGAATTTGTGTTCCATGAAAACCACTTTGGGAAATGCTGTTACATACTCATTCACTCACATAGAGTCGTAATACTAAAAATGTCCCAGAAGCACAACTTGCTCTGAGTCCCTGAACTCTCCTGAATGAAGTGGAGTGGAGTGGGGATGAAGTGGTTTGTGTTTTCTGGAGAAGAAAGCCCAAATGCGTGAGTTCCATTTTTTTCTCTGACCCAGGTTTCTGTGTGTCCCTGATCAAACGGAACCTTGGGGTTTTCCTTTCTTTGTAACAATGAGATAGTGGAGATGTTTAAAATTTAACAAATGTGCTAATCACTCTGAATATTTATTTTGGACATTTACATTCATACTATCTCCTGATCCCCCAAAGGCTTCTTCCCCAACTCCTACCAAAAGCTGTTGTAATCTCAACTCTGGAAGTGAATTTAGAATACTTTGGAAAATGCATGTGTGTGAGAGGTCACTCTAGTAGAAGTCTTAGTGGTACACATAAACTAGTGCCACTGTATAGAACATTTTAATCTAGATTCCTTTAAAAACATGTTTGCCAGAAAAATTAAGAGTTGGTAACCCTAAGAAATCCACACTTTCTATACTGATTTATTTTTTCCAGTGAGCCCCAGAAAATGCAAGTAAAATTAAAAATGTTTGTAAGTAGATTACATCATATAAATATTTTAGTATTTTATCATCTAGAATAATGATATAGACTATAAAAATCTTATTTATTTATTTTTTGGTTTTCCCCATCATGCCTCTTTTATTTATATTTATTTTCAGCGATCTTTTTATTCTTTGGCATGTGTGAGCCTCCCATTGCAGCAGCCTCTCTCGTTGCAGAGCACCTGCTCTGGGCACATGTGCTCCAGAGCACTGGCTCGTAATTGGACACAACTGATTCAGCTACTCTGCAGCACGTGGGATCTTCCCGAGTGAGGGATCAAACCAGTTTCCAGTGCGCTGCAAGGCAGACTCTTTACCCACTGGACTACCAGGGAAGCCCTAAAAATCTTTTTGTATTGGTGTTTTTTCTCACTGACTGATAGGTGTTTACTAATGCTACTAAATACATTCCTCTAACATTTTTAAGATTAATGAACAAAACATTTTGGGTCCCTGAATGGGTTTTAGATCTGTAAATCAATCTCCTGCATCATTTTAAATTACTAATCATAAGCAAATAGATAAGCAAGAATGACTATAAATTGGGTTAATTACTGCAGCTCAAGTTTTAGCTCATAATTTTGACTTTCAAAGGCTACACAAACCAATTTTGTACTCTTAGATTATAATGAGCAGTCTTTATTCTTTAATCAGTTCGCCCTGTATCTAGCTGTCTAATGTAACATTCCTTTGAAGTCTAGAAAGATCTAACATAATTGAAGAAATGTCGAACTACTTGACTCTTTTTTTTTAATATAAAGGAATTAAACATTAATCAGGCTTGCGCATCTCAATTAAGCCAATTAAAATTATCACAGAATGCAGTGCATACCACAATAGGTAGCTTTAATGCTTGAATACATTATCAACTTTTACCTAATGTTCCCAATCTTCATTATTTTGTTACTCAAAAAAGTAAATACAGACATGAATTCCATATCAGAAAGCTTACCAGTTAATACAATCTGGCAAAGCCCTGACGAAAGAAACATTTGAAAGAGTGCTTATTTAACCATTGCCCTTAGTGCTGGAACTTACCTTAAATTTTTCTACCAGAAAATGAGTTCTGTAATTATAATGATGACTGGTGCTTTCATCCAAATAGCCCATTAACTATTCGATTTGTTTCCCTAACAACCGGCAAACAGTTTTGGTCTTGCAGGCTATGGTATAGACACAAAGTCCATATAATTACTAATAATTTGTAACAAGTGTTAATTGATAAACAGCTCCCTCTGGTAGCTTAATTAAAGCTGTAGGATAGTGAGGCGATTTACAACTGGGATTGATCTCAATTAGTCAACAAAATCTGTGTAGTCTGTTCAAAGGAGAGGAAGGAAATTTAGCCTAGTGAGGCTTTGGGGATTTTGTCTCGCCTTCCCTGTTTCTTTTTCCTCCAAGAAGAGAAATAGCATCAGAAGCGCTGCGCTGCTTTGTCGGGAGCCATCTACCCAGCTTACGAGGCGCATTACTTGTAAGTTCTTTAGAATTTGTTCCTCTCTTTGTTTATTCTCTGTCAGGTTACTGAAAAAATATTCAAGCATTTTCTTTTATTACACCCAGTGGTACACATTGCTGAACACCAACCCTAGGGGACCCGAAAGTAGAAGGAAAAAAAATTTTTTTTAAATGTCAGGTTTTGATCTTACAGATCTGTTTGCAAACTGGCATTTGGGGGCCATAATTAAAAGGAAGCCCAGGAAAGGTGGTGTGGGGGAATCAGCAGAGACCAGGAGGCCTGGGGATCTTGTAAAGCCAGCTTGGCTGCTTCAGGACTCAACGCATTTTATCATGTGGGTTGATACAGTAAAAACCTAATCTAAGTGTTGCTGAAATTGCCCCTATGGAATAGAAGAGGAAAAAAGTGTCATCTGTGCTCAGTGAGATCACAGACTGGCTGCAAACAGCTGCTGAAACATTAATTAATCTGTTTGCAAATAAATTGTGGATCTGTACTAGCTGAAATTGCTGTTATAAACAAGCTGGGATGCTGTACTTCCCAGATTTGTCTGTATTTTAAGACTTCTTTTTTCATATACTGGAAAACCACCAGGGCCCAGATAGTGTGTGTTTACTTCTAGAAGCTCTGAGCGAGTGTACTGATGTTACCTCACAGACACTCACCTTGGAGGCAACTCATACTTTTGAACATGGTACAATACTGTGTGAAAGGTCTGTACCTCATTTAAGTCCGATTTGTTAATCAAAGAGAATGAAATATTCTACAGAGCAAATGAATGTGGATTTAATAATTTTGTAATTTTAAAGCATTTCGTAAGTGTCACAGTTGCTTAATTTGTTTTAACTAGACTGTGGCAAATTCTAGTTGCCTTAACACTTAGAGGATTAATGTTGGTTCCCAGTACTTACTCATTTTTAAAAAAGTGATAGGATAGGTCCTGGAACAGAGAATCTATGAGTTTGTTTTTGCCCCAAATCGAAGTTCTGATGCTCCCTGTTTTTCTTGTTCTTTGTTCCTGAAGATGATTTTAATTCAGTGAATGCTCATGCCCATTCTTCAATTATCCAACCACTCGCTATCAAATGCTGAGTATGAGTCAATTATTCTGCTAGGTGCTGGTTATAGGAAGTCCTGAGAATGCAGCCCTTGCTTTCAAAGGACTTATGGTCTAGGGCAGGGATTGACCAACGTTCGTTTAGCATGAGATTCTTTTTTACGTATAATTTTATTTATTTCTTTTTGACTGTGCTCAGTGTCTGTTGCTGTGTGGGCTTTTCTCTGGTTGGGACTAAGCAGGGGCCACTCTCTAGTTGTGGTGTGCGGGCTTCTCAATGTGGTGGCTTATCTTGTTGAGGAGCATGGGTTATAGAGCACATGGGCTTTGGTATCTGCAGTACAAGGGCTCAGTAGTTGTGGTTCCCAGGCTCTAGAGCACAGGCTCAATAGTTGTGGCTCATGGGCTTAGTTGCTCCACAGCATGTGGGTTCTTCCTTGACAAGGTATTGAACCCATGTCTTCTGCACTGGCTGGCAAATTCTTTAACTGAGCGATCAGGGAAGCCCTAGTGTGGTATTCTGATAAGTCTGTATTGAGTAAAACACTGAAATGTTGTTTTTTAATTTCTAGCATAGCCTAGTTTGTCCTGATGGTTGCATAGTTTTCCTGGGGCTAAAGCTATTTGTGAAGGACTTTGCCCTGGGTAGTGGGTAGATCTAAGGAATTTGAGGTGTAGCAGTGACTGGATTTCAGAGACACTTATGACAATGCTTATTCTGCATTTATTAGTTCAGTTTTAAAGATGAAGAGACTGAAACCCAGAGAATTTACATGAATCATTTGGCTAGTTCAAGGCCTGTGGTCAAACTGAACCTTCCAGGCCACACTACACTACCTTCTGAAGGAGAGACACTTAAGCCAGGATTCTGATCGCCAAATGTTCCCAAAGGGATATAGCAAGTCAGAGGGCAGAAGTGAGGTCCCAGGTGGCTGGAGGAACAACTTCAAAAGAGCAAAAGAGGGGCTTCCCTGGTGGTCCAGTGGGTAAGGACACCACCTTGCAGTGCAAGGGGCGCCGGTTCAGTTCCTGGCCTGGGAAGATCCCACGTGCTGCGGAGCGGCTGGACCGATGTGTCCAATTACCGAACCAGAGCTCTGGAGCACATGCGCCCAGAGCCCGTGGTCTGCGACAACAGAGGCCACTGCAATAGGAGTCCCACACGGGCCAAAGAACAAAGATGGATGAAAGTTGATGAGTGGAAGACCAATAGAAGTGGCCTGCCCACCCCGCTCCCTGCCCGCCAAAAAAAATAGAGCAATGGAACTGCCATTGTACATCTGACCTTGGTTCATAGAGGTGGGAATCAGGTTATAAGGAAAGACCTGAAGTGATGACCAGAGATTGGGTGGGTGAAGGAGGTATTAGGGAGAGGTTGATGCTGTAAGATGAGTAAGATCTGAAAAATCTAATGTATAACGTGTTGACTATAGTTGATAACACGCTATTATATAATCAAAAATTTCTAACAAAGTAGAACCTAAATGTTCTCAGCAAAAAATAAGGAAAGAAAGAAAAAGACAAATATGTGAAGTGATAGAGATGTATATATTAATTATCTAGATGGGGAGATTTCTTTCACAAACTGTTACATGTATGTCAAATTGTCACGATGTACACTTTAAGTATTCTATACTTTTATTTGTCAATTATACATCAGTAAAGCTGCGAAAAGAGACCTGAAATTCCCATGGATGAGGTCGCCCTTGACACCAGACTTAAGCTTCCATTAGTATCCTTCTAGGGGCCTGTAATGCTTGACTCTTTGTGTATTCCCCTCAAGAAACCTACTTGTAGTTATATGAACCCCTGATTACAGTTACTGTTAATGCAATACTATTCTAGGAGTAATAAGATTTAAAAATTTTGTTAATGGCTCTCTACTTCAGAGGCAGTGAGGTGTGGAGCATGGAAACAGAGTCAGCGGGAGTAAAATAATTTTCATTCCCCTTTAAGCCAGGCACTACACTACCTTCTGAAGGAGAGACACTTAAGCCAGGATTCTGATCGCCAAATGTTCCCAAAGGGATATAGCAAGTCAGAGGGCAGAAGTGAGGTCCCAGGTGGCTGGAGGAACAACTTCAAAAGAGCAAAAGAGGGGCTTCCCTGGTGGTCCAGTGGGTAAGGACACCACCTTGCAGTGCAAGGGGCGCCGGTTCAGTTCCTGGCCTGGGAAGATCCCACGTGCTGCGGAGCGGCTGGACCGATGTGTCCAATTACCGAACCAGAGCTCTGGAGCACATGCGCCCAGAGCCCGTGGTCTGCGACAACAGAGGCCACTGCAATAGGAGTCCCACACGGGCCAAAGAACAAAGATGGATGAAAGTTGATGAGTGGAAGACCAATAGAAGTGGCCTGCCCACCCCGCTCCCTGCCCGCCAAAAAAAATAGAGCAATGGAACTGCCATTGTACATCTGACCTTGGTTCATAGAGGTGGGAATCAGGTTATAAGGAAAGACCTGAAGTGATGACCAGAGATTGGGTGGGTGAAGGAGGTATTAGGGAGAGGTTGATGCTGTAAGATGAGTAAGATCTGAAAAATCTAATGTATAACGTGTTGACTATAGTTGATAACACGCTATTATATAATCAAAAATTTCTAACAAAGTAGAACCTAAATGTTCTCAGCAAAAAATAAGGAAAGAAAGAAAAAGACAAATATGTGAAGTGATAGAGATGTATATATTAATTATCTAGATGGGGAGATTTCTTTCACAAACTGTTACATGTATGTCAAATTGTCACGATGTACACTTTAAGTATTCTATACTTTTATTTGTCAATTATACATCAGTAAAGCTGCGAAAAGAGACCTGAAATTCCCATGGATGAGGTCGCCCTTGACACCAGACTTAAGCTTCCATTAGTATCCTTCTAGGGGCCTGTAATGCTTGACTCTTTGTGTATTCCCCTCAAGAAACCTACTTGTAGTTATATGAACCCCTGATTACAGTTACTGTTAATGCAATACTATTCTAGGAGTAATAAGATTTAAAAATTTTGTTAATGGCTCTCTACTTCAGAGGCAGTGAGGTGTGGAGCATGGAAACAGAGTCAGCTTATTTGGATAGTCTGCCAACTTTGTACAAAACTCAATCTCTTCTGCTATTTTCTCACCCAACCCCTTGAAAGGGATGGAGAAACTACTGTCAAATCTTTGTAAATAAAAACTATCCTTTTTGCTGCTATCAATTTAAAGAAATTGTTTCCCAAGTTCAACTAGGAAGGAAGAGACTGCTGCTGACGGGAGTCGGCACTGATTGTTCAGGATGGTGGCTTGTGCTAGACCTTGTTGCTTTTCTTAAGGAGTCTCTGTCTTCCTCAGAGTGAATACCAGGCTGTATCCTTTGTATCTTTAAGATTACTTTTACTAATGGACCTATTAGATGTTTGTTTACATAGTTTTGTTTTTCTTATAATTTGGGAACTCATTGAGAAGTAAGATTTATTAATGTTCACGTCTTTCACATGATGAGGTAAAGTGGAACTGCATTGTATGTGAGTCCTTCTATGTAGACGCAGCTCGCTGTACATAGTTGGGGTGGTGATGGAGAGAGAGAAAGGAAACAGGGAGAGAGGTGGATGGAGAGAGAGAGAGGTTGAGAAAGGGAAGGAGGCAGACTTCATTATGGAAGGTAGGTGATATCACTCACCACTATATTTGTGGGTCTGAATTAAGATTGTTTAGTAGCCTCTCGTCTTTTAGCTTCCATTCCTATGCTTCTTGTAGAGTGAGCATATTGCCATGCTGGGTGTGATTCTTGCATTTAAAGGTGCATATTTTTCCCACAACCTTTTGATATAGAAAAATAGGGGTTTTTTTAAAAAAATCTAGATGGGAGATTTCTTTCACAAACTGTTACATGTATGTCAAATTGTCACGATGTACACTTTAAGTATTCTATACTTTTATTTGTCAATTATACATCAGTAAAGCTGCGAAAAGAGACCTGAAATTCCCATGGATGAGGTCGCCCTTGACACCAGACTTAAGCTTCCATTAGTATCCTTCTAGGGGCCTGTAATGCTTGACTCTTTGTGTATTCCCCTCAAGAAACCTACTTGTAGTTATATGAACCCCTGATTACAGTTACTGTTAATGCAATACTATTCTAGGAGTAATAAGATTTAAAAATTTTGTTAATGGCTCTCTACTTCAGAGGCAGTGAGGTGTGGAGCATGGAAACAGAGTCAGCTTATTTGGATAGTCTGCCAACTTTGTACAAAACTCAATCTCTTCTGCTATTTTCTCACCCAACCCCTTGAAAGGGATGGAGAAACTACTGTCAAATCTTTGTAAATAAAAACTATCCTTTTTGCTGCTATCAATTTAAAGAAATTGTTTCCCAAGTTCAACTAGGAAGGAAGAGACTGCTGCTGACGGGAGTCGGCACTGATTGTTCAGGATGGTGGCTTGTGCTAGACCTTGTTGCTTTTCTTAAGGAGTCTCTGTCTTCCTCAGAGTGAATACCAGGCTGTATCCTTTGTATCTTTAAGATTACTTTTACTAATGGACCTATTAGATGTTTGTTTACATAGTTTTCTCTCTCTCATAATCTGGGAACTCATTGAGAAGTAAGATTTATTAATGTTCACGTCTTTCACATGATGAGGTAAAGTGGAACTGCATTGTATGTGAGTCCTTCTATGTAGACGCAGCTCGCTGTACATAGTTGGGGTGGTGATGGAGAGAGAGAAAGGAAACAGGGAGAGAGGTGGATGGAGAGAGAGAGAGGTTGAGAAAGGGAAGGAGGCAGACTTCATTATGGAAGGTAGGTGATATCACTCACCACTATATTTGTGGGTCTGAATTAAGATTGTTTAGTAGCCTCTCGTCTTTTAGCTTCCATTCCCTATGCTTCTTGTAGAGTGAGCATATTGCCATGCTGGGTGTGATTCTTGCATTTAAAGGTGCATATTTTTCCCACAACATGGCTGCGAAAGTCAGCCAACTACTTAATTCCTGCTCAACTGAAATAGCTGCAATCTGTTTCTCTGTTGGAAGAAAAACTTGTTCTGTCAAAATTATTGAACAATGTGGTGGTGTCAGTTTCTTGTGTAAATCCTGCCTGAGAGATTTTCAAGCATAATTTTGACTATGCCCGTGACTTGCCTCTGCCTTCAAATAAATATGGATGGTTGAGTCTCCTTCACACCTTGGCATTATCTTGGGCAGATCCTGTAGCTTTTCCAGCCACCTTTGACTTTAGGGTTGTCTCATTTTAGGGTTAAAGTAGCCAGTCCAATTCAAACCACAGTTTCATTCTCATTCAGTTTCGAACTTCTCCATTTGTCTGCTTCTGAGCAAGCTTCAGCCCCATTCAATAATCCGTAGATTCATCAGGGAAAGGTGTGTAGTTTTTTTTCCTCACTATTTCTCTGGCTTATCCATTTGCTTTTCACAGCCCTTTGTTCTCCCAGCTCCTCCTGTACTAGGGCAAACAGGATGAAATGAGAGCGCGAGGCAATGCTGTACTTGATCAGTGGGGAAATCTGACGTGGTGTCTTCCATGTGGCAGAAAGCTGAAAGCTGACTCTTTCGTTCTGGGAAAGTTTTGTGTATTCTTTGGAGAGCCCTGTGGGGATCTTTTGCCCTGCACTGAACCGGCCCTCAGTGCTGGAAACCCATTCTCTAGTTGAGCTCTGACAGCTGTTCTCTCAGCTCTTGCACATGATGAGGTAAAGTGGAACTGCATTGTATGTGAGTCCTTCTATGTAGACGCAGCTCGCTGTACATAGTTGGGGTGGTGATGGAGAGAGAGAAAGGAAACAGGGAGAGAGGTGGATGGAGAGAGAGAGAGGTTGAGAAAGGGAAGGAGGCAGACTTCATTATGGAAGGTAGGTGATATCACTCACCACTATATTTGTGGGTCTGAATTAAGATTGTTTAGTAGCCTCTCGTCTTTTAGCTTCCTTTCCCCTATGCTTCTTGTAGAGTGAGCATATTGCCATGCTGGGTGTGATTCTTGCATTTAAAGGTGCATATTTTTCCCACAACATGGCTGCGAAAGTCAGCCAACTACTTAATTCCTGCTCAACTGAAATAGCTGCAATCTGTTTCTCTGTTGGAAGAAAAACTTGTTCTGTCAAAATTATTGAACAATGTGGTGGTGTCAGTTTCTTGTGTAAATCCTGCCTGAGAGATTTTCAAGCATAATTTTGACTATGCCCGTGACTTGCCTCTGCCTTCAAATAAATATGGATGGTTGAGTCTCCTTCACACCTTGGCATTATCTTGGGCAGATCCTGTAGCTTTTCCAGCCACCTTTGACTTTAGGGTTGTCTCATTTTAGGGTTAAAGTAGCCAGTCCAATTCAAACCACAGTTTCATTCTCATTCAGTTTCGAACTTCTCCATTTGTCTGCTTCTGAGCAAGCTTCAGCCCCATTCAATAATCCGTAGATTCATCAGGGAAAGGTGTGTAGTTTTTTTTCCTCACTATTTCTCTGGCTTATCCATTTGCTTTTCACAGCCCTTTGTTCTCCCAGCTCCTCCTGTACTAGGGCAAACAGGATGAAATGAGAGCGCGAGGCAATGCTGTACTTGATCAGTGGGGAAATCTGACGTGGTGTCTTCCATGTGGCAGAAAGCTGAAAGCTGACTCTTTCGTTCTGGGAAAGTTTTGTGTATTCTTTGGAGAGCCCTGTGGGGATCTTTTGCCCTGCACTGAACCGGCCCTCAGTGCTGGAAACCCATTCTCTAGTTGAGCTCTGACAGCTGTTCTCTCAGCTCTTGCACAGAATGGTAGACTGACAGCCTGATTCTGCTGGTGTTGTCTTGCTCTGAGAGGTAGCCTCCTTCAGTGAAGACCTTTCAGGATAGTAGCTAGTGAGATGAACCCTGAATTCAGAGGAAAACTCAGTATCTTTGCTCCACCAAATTTTGGAAGGACAAATCACTCATATTGCTGTCTTTTCCTGTCACTGTTGTCTACATGTGTTTTTTATCTCCCTTCCAAGGGCATTGCTAGCATCGGCCAAGAACTTCCCAGGCTCAACTCTGACCAGGGTCACCAAATGCTCTTTTCAGCTCAGTATCTCTTTTGGAGGCTGTCGTGTTAGGTGTCTCTTCTATAAGACTACTCATCTCTTGAATCTTCTTAAATATTCTTTCTTGAAGACTTTCTCGAATCTCCTTTCTCACTTGACTTAGGAGGGGTCACCTAGGAGGATAGTTGGGGAAAATGCCACAGTACCACTGACTCATTTATTTCAATGACTGTCTCAGGCTTCATCTCTATTTCCTTGAGTTCTCTTACTAACCTGGATTTTGATAACAGCTTAAATGGCAACCTACTCCAGTATTCTTGCCTGGAAATATCCATGGACAGAGAAGCCTGGTTGCCTGCAGTCCATAGGGTCACAGAGTCAGATGCGATTGAGCAGACACAAACAAAAAACTAGATTTTCCATCTTGTATCTTTCAAGGATTTATTTGTTTTTTTTTTTTTTTAAATCAGATGTATGGATATTTGTTATTTTCTCCTTTAGGTTTCTGTTTAAATTTCTAGATAACTGAAAAGTCCCTTTCAAGAGCTTGATAGAATAGCATGACTTTTTCTTTCTTTCTTTCTTTTTTTTTTTGCTTGCATACTAATTTTAAGAGCAAAATTTCTACTTATATAGTTTTACCATGTACATAGGTGCTCAGTACTTATTTTTGAACTGAACTGTACCCATTTCCATAACTTTGGTCAAGCCAAGAGAAATTATGTGCCCTCTAGAGAATCTTTCTTCCTTCACTGGTCTAAGATCAGCTCTTAAAGTAGGTAGTTTCCAGAAAAAGTCAAATAATACTGCTGGGGGACATAAAAGAAGATTAATGATTGGAAAAATGCAGTTTGTTATTAAATAGGGAGATTGAATGTTGTAAACATGACAATTATTTCTAAATTGATCTAGATATTCAAGTCATTCAATAAAAACAACACGTTCTTTTGTGATTTTAACAAGAAGATTCTATAATTCATTTGGAAAAATAAGCTTGAAGAAATTCTAGGAATTAAAAAGGACAAGCCTTATCAGATAATACACTGTATTATAAACCTGTAACATTTAAAGCAAAACAGATATTCTAAGAAAAGAGTTAAACCAATACAGAAGTTGATTATTGATAAAAGAGTTATCTTTGATCAATGCTGGAAAATATTGACTAAAAGATTTGGTTGGAGACAAGTGCTCACTGGAAAAAAATAATTTTAACCATATTTATACTTTGTGTTTATATCAAAAAAAGATTTCTCGAATCTCTTTCTCACTTGACTTAGGAGGGGTCACCTAGGAGGATAGTTGGGGAAAATGCCACAGTACCACTGACTCATTTATTTCAATGACTGTCTCAGGCTTCATCTCTATTTCCTTGAGTTCTCTTACTAACCTGGATTTTGATAACAGCTTAAATGGCAACCTACTCCAGTATTCTTGCCTGGAAATATCCATGGACAGAGAAGCCTGGTTGCCTGCAGTCCATAGGGTCACAGAGTCAGATGCGATTGAGCAGACACAAACAAAAAACTAGATTTTCCATCTTGTATCTTTCAAGGATTTATTTGTTTTTTTTTTTTTTTAAATCAGATGTATGGATATTTGTTATTTTCTCCTTTAGGTTTCTGTTTAAATTTCTAGATAACTGAAAAGTCCCTTTCAAGAGCTTGATAGAATAGCATGACTTTTTCTTTCTTTCTTTCTTTTTTTTTTTGCTTGCATACTAATTTTAAGAGCAAAATTTCTACTTATATAGTTTTACCATGTACATAGGTGCTCAGTACTTATTTTTGAACTGAACTGTACCCATTTCCATAACTTTGGTCAAGCCAAGAGAAATTATGTGCCCTCTAGAGAATCTTTCTTCCTTCACTGGTCTAAGATCAGCTCTTAAAGTAGGTAGTTTCCAGAAAAAGTCAAATAATACTGCTGGGGGACATAAAAGAAGATTAATGATTGGAAAAATGCAGTTTGTTATTAAATAGGGAGATTGAATGTTGTAAACATGACAATTATTTCTAAATTGATCTAGATATTCAAGTCATTCAATAAAAACAACACGTTCTTTTGTGATTTTAACAAGAAGATTCTATAATTCATTTGGAAAAATAAGCTTGAAGAAATTCTAGGAATTAAAAAGGACAAGCCTTATCAGATAATACACTGTATTATAAACCTGTAACATTTAAAGCAAAACAGATATTCTAAGAAAAGAGTTAAACCAATACAGAAGTTGATTATTGATAAAAGAGTTATCTTTGATCAATGCTGGAAAATATTGACTAAAAGATTTGGTTGGAGACAAGTGCTCACTGGAAAAAAATAATTTTAACCATATTTATACTTTGTGTTTATATCAAAAAAAGATTAAAGACTTAAAATATAAAAATCACACTGTAACTATTCTAGAGAACTCATAGTTGAATTTTAAATATCATTTTGAATGAGGAAGAGCATATTAACTATGAAACAAAATCCCAGAAACATAAAAAAGCTGATAATTTGAAGATGTAGATATTTAATACTTTTTTTTAATAGATAAAAGAGCCACAAATAGTAATAATGGTCTGGAGGGATGGGAGGTGGGGAACTGGGTGGGGGGAGGGTCCAGGGATATGCATATGAATGATCTGGGAACATACATGTAAAAAAAAAAAATATGCAAACTGGAAAAGTATTTGCTTATAAAGAGGGCTTTTGAAATATCAAGAAACAGACTAAGAAGACGTTAGTAAGATATGTGTGAAGATGCAAAGAAACATAATTGAGAAACCTCGCTTATAATAAAAAGAAGCAAAAAGACAGTGACGTACTTTTTTAACCTATTAATTTGCCAAAGATTAAAAAGTATAATCATTTCCATTGTTGGCATACATACAGGAAAAAAGAGTGCACTTATGCACTGCTGGCTGGTAGAAGCATAAATTGGTGAAATGTTGTTTGAGATAACTTTGAAATGATTTGTCAGATTTTAGAATATGAATATTCTTTCACTGAGAGATTCCACTTCTACACACACACACACACACACACACACACACACACACACACACATATTTGTTGTTGTTCAGTCACTAAGTTGCATCCAACTCTTTGCAGCCCCAGTGGACTGGAGCACATCAGGCTTCCCTGTGCTCCATTATCTCTAGGAGTTTACTCATGCCCATTGAGTGGGTGATGCTATATAACCATCACATTCTCTGCTACCTTTTTTTTTTTGGCCACTTCTATTGATCTTTCATTCATTTATCTTGGTTCTTTGACCTGTATGGGCCTCCCATTGCAGGCTCTGTTGATCAAAGCTTTAAAAAAATTCAGATAATCCTGTAACATTTAAAGCAAAACAGATATTCTAAGAAAAGAGTTAAACCAATACAGAAGTTGATTATTGATAAAAGAGTTATCTTTGATCAATGCTGGAAAATATTGACTAAAAGATTTGGTTGGAGACAAGTGCTCACTGGAAAAAAATAATTTTAACCATATTTATACTTTGTGTTTATATCAAAAAAAGATTAAAGACTTAAAATATAAAAATCACACTGTAACTATTCTAGAGAACTCATAGTTGAATTTTAAATATCATTTTGAATGAGGAAGAGCATATTAACTATGAAACAAAATCCCAGAAACATAAAAAAGCTGATAATTTGAAGATGTAGATATTTAATACTTTTTTTTAATAGATAAAAGAGCCACAAATAGTAATAATGGTCTGGAGGGATGGGAGGTGGGGAACTGGGTGGGGGGAGGGTCCAGGGATATGCATATGAATGATCTGGGAACATACATGTAAAAAAAAAAAATATGCAAACTGGAAAAGTATTTGCTTATAAAGAGGGCTTTTGAAATATCAAGAAACAGACTAAGAAGACGTTAGTAAGATATGTGTGAAGATGCAAAGAAACATAATTGAGAAACCTCGCTTATAATAAAAAGAAGCAAAAAGACAGTGACGTACTTTTTTAACCTATTAATTTGCCAAAGATTAAAAAGTATAATCATTTCCATTGTTGGCATACATACAGGAAAAAAGAGTGCACTTATGCACTGCTGGCTGGTAGAAGCATAAATTGGTGAAATGTTGTTTGAGATAACTTTGAAATGATTTGTCAGATTTTAGAATATGAATATTCTTTCACTGAGAGATTCCACTTCTACACACACACACACACACACACACACACACACACACACACATATTTGTTGTTGTTCAGTCACTAAGTTGCATCCAACTCTTTGCAGCCCCAGTGGACTGGAGCACATCAGGCTTCCCTGTGCTCCATTATCTCTAGGAGTTTACTCATGCCCATTGAGTGGGTGATGCTATATAACCATCACATTCTCTGCTACCCTCTTTTTTTTTTTTTGGCCACTTCTATTGATCTTTCATTCATTTATCTTGGTTCTTTGACCTGTATGGGCCTCCCATTGCAGTGGTCTCTGTTGTCACAGAGCACCGGCTCTGGGCGCATGCTCTCCAGAGCTCTGGCTCAGTAGTTGGACACATCGGTCTAGCTGCTCTGCGGTACATGGGATCTTCCCAGGCCAGGGATGGAACCGGTGCCCCGTGTACTGCAAGGTGGTGTCCTTACCCACTGGACCACCAGAGAAGCCCTACCCTCTTCTTTTGACTTCAGTCTTTCCCAACATCAAGGTATTTTCCAGTGAGTTGGCTCTTTGCATCAGGTGGCCAAAGGATTGGAGCTTCAGCTCCTAAATATATATATATATATATATATATATATATATATAGAGAGAGAGAGAGAGAGAGAGAGAGGTTTCCAGGTGGCACAGGTGGTTAAGAATCCACCTTTTGATAGAGGAGATGCAGGGGACACAGGTGTGGTTCCTGGGTGGGGAAAATCCCCTGAAATAAAAAATGGCAACCCATTCCAGTATTCTTGCTTGGAAAATTCCATAGACAGAGGAGCCTGGCAGTCCATGGTGCTGCAAAGAGTCAGACACGACTGAGTACATACAGACACACAGACACACAAGTTGAAACAAATACCTAAATTTCTAATGATTTATGACATGTTCATGTAAGTATCCATTAAAATGTTTGAGACCAATATAGAGATACTGATATGCAAGGATATTTAAGGTATTTTATCATGTGAAAAAAGCAAACTGCAGAAACTAATGTTAAATATGACTTTATTTGTGAGCAGAAAAAGGATACTCAACTAATGTGGGTGTGTATTGTGTTTATATATATAAGTATTACATATAGAGAAAAAAATAAGCTATGAAAAAGGTTATGCCTGAGAATCAGAGTGAATGGTTGGAAGGAAGAAGGCCCTTAAAAAATAGTTATACTTGGGCTTCTCTGGTGGCTCATTGGTAAAGGACCCTGCCTGTGGGTTGGATCCCTGGTCTGGGATGATCCCACATGCTGTGGGGCAACTAAGCCTGTGTGCACTGCAGCTGCTGAAGCCTGAGTTCCCTAGAACCTGTGCTCACACACGCGAAGCTGCTGCGATGTCTGCACGCTGCAGCTGGAGAGGAGCTCCTGCTCCCCACAACTAGAGAAAAGCATGCACAGCCACAAAAACCCAGCACAGTCAAAATAAATAAATACACAAATGATAGTCATGTTTTTCTATACAGGTTAAATGTGTTCTTGCTGTTTTACATGAGCCATATTAACTTCCATAACTTAAAAACAAGTTAGAAAAGTTTCAGAAGTTAGTGAAAGTCCGGAGTCTTACACTATAGGCTATTAGTGCCCTCCACACCCCTTTCCCTTTCTATTCCAGTGTGCACTGTCTGACTTCAAGATTCCAACATCTGTATCTTTTTCCTGAGTTTTTTCTTTGGCCTCTGCAGCCCTCTACTTACTTACTCTTAAATGCAAATATGCTCAGTTGTGTCCAACTCTTTGTGACCCTATGGACTCTATGGATCCTATTCTCCAGGCAAGAATGCTGGAGTGGGTTGCCATGCCCTCCTCCAGGAGCTCTTTCCAACCCAGGGATTGAATCTGCATCTCTGGTGTCTCCTGCACTGCAGGCAGATTCTTTACCACTGAGCCACCTGGGAAGCCACTTACCCATATTGTTGACTGGAAATACTGAGGAATGAATGCCCCTCAGGAGCACCATCAACCAATGACTGACAGGGGAGGTAGTATATAACTATTCTAGTTCTCACAGTGTCTCAGAGTCTCCACAGTGGGACTAAGTTCCAGTTATCTCAATGGTAAGTGATTTGAGAATGCACCTTTTATTGATTGGCTTTGCTCTCCTGACTTACTCACTTATCCCCTTACCAACATTTCCTCACTTTCCAAATACTACAAGCACCCACATCCTTGTCCTCTGATCAGCTGCTGCAAGAACCAGGACTAGGACAGAGCCTTTCTGTGGTTTCAGGACAGAGATATATGCATCCAAACAATGAACTCAGTGGTTGATCAGAAGTGTCCTGGACCATTCACGCAGGTATTTCCCAAGTGTGAGCATTTATAAACCCCGAAAGGATGTTTTGGCTTGTGGAAATCAAGACATCCTTTATACTCTAGACAGACACTCCTCAAAGTGCTAGGATACAAAACTAGACGAAACGAGTCCAATGCTCACACACGCGGTGCTGCGATGTCTGCATGGATGAAGGAGCTCCTGCTCCACAACTAGAGAAAAGCATGCACAGCCACAAACCCAGCACAGTCAAAATAAATAAATACACAAATGATAGTCATGTTTTTCTATACAGGTTAAATGTGTTCTTGCTGTTTTACATGAGCCATATTAACTTCCATAACTTAAAAACAAGTTAGAAAAGTTTCAGAAGTTAGTGAAAGTCCGGAGTCTTACACTATAGGCTATTAGTGCCCTCCACACCCCTTTCCCTTTCTATTCCAGTGTGCACTGTCTGACTTCAAGATTCCAACATCTGTATCTTTTTCCTGAGTTTTTTCTTTGGCCTCTGCAGCCCTCTACTTACTTACTCTTAAATGCAAATATGCTCAGTTGTGTCCAACTCTTTGTGACCCTATGGACTCTATGGATCCTATTCTCCAGGCAAGAATGCTGGAGTGGGTTGCCATGCCCTCCTCCAGGAGCTCTTTCCAACCCAGGGATTGAATCTGCATCTCTGGTGTCTCCTGCACTGCAGGCAGATTCTTTACCACTGAGCCACCTGGGAAGCCACTTACCCATATTGTTGACTGGAAATACTGAGGAATGAATGCCCCTCAGGAGCACCATCAACCAATGACTGACAGGGGAGGTAGTATATAACTATTCTAGTTCTCACAGTGTCTCAGAGTCTCCACAGTGGGACTAAGTTCCAGTTATCTCAATGGTAAGTGATTTGAGAATGCACCTTTTATTGATTGGCTTTGCTCTCCTGACTTACTCACTTATCCCCTTACCAACATTTCCTCACTTTCCAAATACTACAAGCACCCACATCCTTGTCCTCTGATCAGCTGCTGCAAGAACCAGGACTAGGACAGAGCCTTTCTGTGGTTTCAGGACAGAGATATATGCATCCAAACAATGAACTCAGTGGTTGATCAGAAGTGTCCTGGACCATTCACGCAGGTATTTCCCAAGTGTGAGCATTTATAAACCCCGAAAGGATGTTTTGGCTTGTGGAAATCAAGACATCCTTTATACTCTAGACAGACACTCCTCAAAGTGCTAGGATAAGGCTGGGCTCCTCCTGAGTCTTCTGGGAAACTGAGGGTAGCCAAGGGGTTGCAGATCATCCTTGAAGTATTCAGAGAGGGCACCTCACTGGTTTCTTGGCTTCTCCCATTTCCCTGGGCAACATGTTTACTTCCTCTGTATGGTTGGAAGTGTATGTGGTGGACAGAAGCAGAATCTAGGACCTTTTTCACAGGTTGTGGTGGAAGTGTTTGTCCCAGGTCCACAGGGTCCCAATCACAATTTTGTTTTACTCACACTTGTGTTCCACCAGGAATTACAGAGCTGTCAGCTTATAAGTGGACAGAAGGGCTGAATTCAGTTATGGGAACAGAGTTTTATTCAGTTGTGTTTTGAACAGTGGAGCATTGTATGGCTTGGGTTGGTGAAGGGTTTTTAGGTTATTGGTGTCATGAAACGTTTTATAGGGAGGGATAATTGAGATTTTATCTTTTCACCAGAAAATAATGTTATCAGCCTGGCTTTGGGGAGCAAAGCAAGGAAGAGCTCAATTAATGACCAGAATTTAGGGAGAGCCAGTAATTATGAAATCTGCATAGAGATCAATGCAACAAAACAACAAGACCAGAGAAAGCAAAAACTAATTTTGATTCTTCTGCAAAATTCTGACAGGAACAATGAAACAGTCAAGGACATTATAAATCCATTCATTTATTTCAAAATTTGCAAAACAAATCCCTTCTTACACATTAAGTTTTTTGTACAACATGAAATTATTATTCAATAAGTTACAGGCTGTTCCAGACCTAAGTGATTTGAGAATGCACTTTTTATTGTTTCTCCTGACTTACTCACTTATCCCCTTACCAACATTTCCTCACTTTCCAAATACTACAAGCACCCACATCCTTGTCCTCTGATCAGCTGCTGCAAGAACCAGGACTAGGACAGAGCCTTTCTGTGGTTTCAGGACAGAGATATATGCATCCAAACAATGAACTCAGTGGTTGATCAGAAGTGTCCTGGACCATTCACGCAGGTATTTCCCAAGTGTGAGCATTTATAAACCCCGAAAGGATGTTTTGGCTTGTGGAAATCAAGACATCCTTTATACTCTAGACAGACACTCCTCAAAGTGCTAGGATAAGGCTGGGCTCCTCCTGAGTCTTCTGGGAAACTGAGGGTAGCCAAGGGGTTGCAGATCATCCTTGAAGTATTCAGAGAGGGCACCTCACTGGTTTCTTGGCTTCTCCCATTTCCCTGGGCAACATGTTTACTTCCTCTGTATGGTTGGAAGTGTATGTGGTGGACAGAAGCAGAATCTAGGACCTTTTTCACAGGTTGTGGTGGAAGTGTTTGTCCCAGGTCCACAGGGTCCCAATCACAATTTTGTTTTACTCACACTTGTGTTCCACCAGGAATTACAGAGCTGTCAGCTTATAAGTGGACAGAAGGGCTGAATTCAGTTATGGGAACAGAGTTTTATTCAGTTGTGTTTTGAACAGTGGAGCATTGTATGGCTTGGGTTGGTGAAGGGTTTTTAGGTTATTGGTGTCATGAAACGTTTTATAGGGAGGGATAATTGAGATTTTATCTTTTCACCAGAAAATAATGTTATCAGCCTGGCTTTGGGGAGCAAAGCAAGGAAGAGCTCAATTAATGACCAGAATTTAGGGAGAGCCAGTAATTATGAAATCTGCATAGAGATCAATGCAACAAAACAACAAGACCAGAGAAAGCAAAAACTAATTTTGATTCTTCTGCAAAATTCTGACAGGAACAATGAAACAGTCAAGGACATTATAAATCCATTCATTTATTTCAAAATTTGCAAAACAAATCCCTTCTTACACATAGTATTTGTACAACATGAAATTATTATTCAATAAGTTGACATTTTAAACCTATTACTGCCTAAACCCATCTATTATTGAGCTATTCAGAGCACTAAGTTAACATTTACCAGAACATTCATCCTCACATCATGGGGAGATCAAGCTGAAATCCTTTATTTCATATTCAGATCTTGCCAGGTCAGGATTGAAATCGGCTACCTTTCTGATACTTTACTGAAAAGCCACTGTGAAATCCACAAAAGAATTATTATCAAGTTACCGCAGTTATTCAGCTAGATGTTGACTTTGATATGTCAAATCTCTGATCTTTAATAGAAAATTGATGGTCGTGCCCTGAGGGTCAGCCATATGCATGACCAGGATAGGCCAAGGTTTGCATTAAATTACAGCCAGCCTTGTGGTCTCATTCCCTGGCAGCCGAAGTCAAACAAAGCAAATGGATCCCTTGCTAGTTGGGTCTTTTCATTGTTTTGTGTTGGCATATGGATTTAATTCTGTAATGGGGCACTGCTGGGCACAATCTGCCTTATTGATTTTCTGGAGAGAGTTTTTTCTTAGAGTACCCGGAAGTACAATAAAAGAAAAGCAACTGGTGCGATTTTTCTTTTTCTCCACCTCGCATGGTTGTGTTCGCAGCTGATTGATTCTGCCACTAGAAATCAGATGAAGATATTAAAGCTATATCATCAATCAATTTGTTTTTAGAGGATTGGCTTTCTCTGTGTTGGCAGGCTAGAGAAAAGAAAGCAATCATTCCCTTATGTCTCAATCATGGGGCAGGTTACTTGGCTGTAATGCTCCCGAGGTTAGAGCTCTACTAAAACAAACTTTCCATAATGGTAATGGCTGCCATGCCCCCCATTTCCAGTACGGAAGGTGGGAAGGGGAGAGGAGGAGCATGATATAAGCTTTATGGTTCTCACAGAGATTCCTGTATCATCACAGTTGCTCAGCCATCCTGGCGTGGCATGAATCATGGACTACGGAGCTAGAACAGACCACCATGCCTGTCCCACTCTCCCCACCCCAATGATGCAGATGAAGGCACGAAGGCACTGTGATCCAGAGAAACTGAAGGGTCTGTCCAGAGGGTCAGAGAGAATGAGTGCTCTAGTCCAGTCTAGGAAATAGCTAAGCAAAGTGTTAAAAGAGGGGAAAAAATGACAATAAAGGTCATTTTTTGATGTTATCATTCACCACTTCAGTTTTGTCATCTATCCACTCTACCGTCCTCATAGTGTTGGGAGGATTACACAAGAGGTTCTGGTAGTGTTGGGTAGCTTCTCCTGAGACATAGCTCCCTGGGATGGACACCTGGCTCAGGAGCAGTGGTCCGCATGGGATGGAATTGGCTTCTGATTCTCATCTCCTTCCTGCCTGCTTGGAAGCAGTGCTTATGCTGTACTGAGCTGGAGTATGTGGAGGAATGGGTGCAGCACTGTGGATGTTGTTCTCATTGGTCCATCACTTTCCAGGTTCAAAGGGGCGGGACCCATTCTGGTTTCTTGGTGTTTGGTTGGTCAAAACCACTTCTAGTTTCATTGTTGACATCCAAGAGAAGAGGGTCTTTCCTCCCTAGACAACACTTATATGAGGTGGGAACAAGAGCACACTGTCAGACCAGGGGAGGCCAGCATGTCACAACACAGTTTATCTACATCCCAACAGAGGCAAGTGTGGAAACAGCCCCTCAATACAGTTTGTCATTATAGTGTCCTCCATTTAAATGACGCTGATGACTATCTATTTCTAAAATCCCTTTGTAATGTCACCGTGTCTAAAAATATTTTGGAGAGTGATACTAATAATGGCAATACTATTAATAATAGTGCTTACTTTTTTTGGAAAGTTAATGTACACCAAGCATTGTGTGAGATATTTATATAGATCTTCTCACTCTAAAGAGGGAGTTCTTTATATATATCTATCTATATGTATATCTATGTATAGATAGATATAGATAGAGGTATATAGATATAGATATATTCCTATTCTGAAGACGGGGAAAACAAAGCTTAGGAAAGTGAAGTAACTTTCCCAGGGTCCTGGGGTAGGTAGCGAAGCTGCCTGCAGTTCCAGATGTGTCTGATTCTGAAGACCAGCTCTCAGCAACCATGCCTTGCAGGTTCCAGAAGGCACTGTGATCCAGAGAAACTGAAGGGTCTGTCCAGAGGGTCAGAGAGAATGAGTGCTCTAGTCCAGTCTAGAGATAGCTAAGCAAAGTGTTAAAGAGGGAAAAATGACAATAAAGGTCATTTTTGATGTTATCATTCACCACTTCAGTTTTGTCATCTATCCACTCTACCGTCCTCATAGTGTTGGGAGGATTACACAAGAGGTTCTGGTAGTGTTGGGTAGCTTCTCCTGAGACATAGCTCCCTGGGATGGACACCTGGCTCAGGAGCAGTGGTCCGCATGGGATGGAATTGGCTTCTGATTCTCATCTCCTTCCTGCCTGCTTGGAAGCAGTGCTTATGCTGTACTGAGCTGGAGTATGTGGAGGAATGGGTGCAGCACTGTGGATGTTGTTCTCATTGGTCCATCACTTTCCAGGTTCAAAGGGGCGGGACCCATTCTGGTTTCTTGGTGTTTGGTTGGTCAAAACCACTTCTAGTTTCATTGTTGACATCCAAGAGAAGAGGGTCTTTCCTCCCTAGACAACACTTATATGAGGTGGGAACAAGAGCACACTGTCAGACCAGGGGAGGCCAGCATGTCACAACACAGTTTATCTACATCCCAACAGAGGCAAGTGTGGAAACAGCCCCTCAATACAGTTTGTCATTATAGTGTCCTCCATTTAAATGACGCTGATGACTATCTATTTCTAAAATCCCTTTGTAATGTCACCGTGTCTAAAAATATTTTGGAGAGTGATACTAATAATGGCAATACTATTAATAATAGTGCTTACTTTTTTTGGAAAGTTAATGTACACCAAGCATTGTGTGAGATATTTATATAGATCTTCTCACTCTAAAGAGGGAGTTCTTTATATATATCTATCTATATGTATATCTATGTATAGATAGATATAGATAGAGGTATATAGATATAGATATATTCCTATTCTGAAGACGGGGAAAACAAAGCTTAGGAAAGTGAAGTAACTTTCCCAGGGTCCTGGGGTAGGTAGCGAAGCTGCCTGCAGTTCCAGATGTGTCTGATTCTGAAGCACCAGCTCTCAGCAACCATGCCTTGGCCATGCTGTTTGCTGGTGCAGGATGGGAGAGGGAAAGAAACACAACTGTTTGCTTTCTTAAATGGAAGAAAATAAATAGAAATCTATCCCGTCATTTCTTAGAGTCTTTCATTCATTCATTCATTCATTCAACATACATTTGTTAAGACTGATGCATGAAGCAAGCTGTGCTAGGGGTTAGGGAGACGACAGAGAAATGTTGGCTCTTTTCTAATGAGTACAATCAAAGTGCAGGCCTGGTTAACATGGCATGGTAGGGCTGTGAACAGGATGGAAAAACCAGCATTTTGCCAAAGACGAGGATATGAAGAAATGGGGCTAGGTTTTCTCTTGGATGTAGGGGGCACTTTTTCCCCTTTTCATTCTTGATCTTAATGTTTTTTTTTTTTTTTAAGACAAATATTCAGGTTTTTACCTTTGGGGGAAAGAAAACGGTGTGAGGGTCTTAAAAATATACTTGCAGCAAGATCTTCTTCCAGGTTTGTGGGGCTGAGCGCTGGAAATGACATTCATCTGACTCAAAATAAATACTCATTAAATAATTTCAAAATAAGCCACGGGCTGGCTCTTTTAAATCCGGGGTCAACTGAAGCCATCCACATTGGCAGCTGGCGTCATCCCCTCTCCATCCAAACAGGAGTGTGTTTTAATGAAAGAGGAACACTAAATGTTTTGCCTGCATTTTAAGGCATCGAACTCTCATAGAGCTAGTTCTGCCTCACAGCCAGAGCTGGCCCTTCCTCACCCTGCCCCTTTCATCTCCCTTTGTTCCGTGTCTGTGCTGAGGCTGAGATTTCCCCACCTCTCTCTGTCTTACTGTGGCTCTGAAAGATGATTGCCTTCTGGTGAAGCCCTTTCCCCTTCTTCTGTACCCAAGCTCCGTGTTCAATGAACATCAAAAAGCCTTATCATACCCTGATGGTTTAAATCTTTAAACAGTGCGTAACAGCCGGAGTACATCCAGACCGCTCACATCCTAGAGCCTTGTCACTATGTGTTCCTGCAACAATTACCAGGAGAGGGAGGCTGCGGAGTGAATCAAGTAGCGAGTGTTGTCTCCCCGGACTCCATGCTGATGCTCTGATCAGGACTTCAGCAAAATTCTGTTTGAAATGAGAATAGACTAATTTTCATCCGACTCTTCTCAGAGGAATCCCATGTGGTCCAACACGCCAAGGGTCATCATTAGAAAACCGCCTTCAAAAGAGCTGAGGCTTCTTGTGGCAAAGCTCTCTCCCTTTGTTAAATTTATAAACATTTATGTAAAAATGTATACATTAATTGTTCAGGCTCTTCTCAGCCTGGAAAGCTATGCCCAGGAATGTACTTGGGGGAAATAAACTCATAAAAATACCCCAAGTTAGGATGAAAATGGCCTCGTTTTGACTGAAAATTCAGAAGAATTCAGTGATCAAAGGCGATTCTTACTCCCAGCTGTTCAAAGGGACTTATATTAAAAAAAAATCAGATGTGACCAAGAATAGAAAAGAACTCATTAAGAGCTTAATGAAACGGTGACAGGTGAAGTCATCAGTTGCTTAAACACTGTACGTTTTTTTTTTTTCCTTCTGTAGGAGTCACTCGTTTGTTTTCCTGGATTCAATTTAGATTTCCTATCCATTGTTATCAAATGCAGAAAAAGTTTATCAAAGGGGGAACATTTTTCAGTCTCGAGTTGCTGGGCATCTGGGTAATTAAGACATCCTCTTCCTCCACTTGCCCCTCACCTCCATGGGAGATGTTTGAAAGCACATCCAGGAAACAAATAATTGACCTGTCTCTCCTCTCTCCTTTTTGCAAGTTTCCTTGAGAGAGAGAGCTCATGAGTGAGCACATACACCAGGAAAGGTATGATTTGGGGAAGTTTAACAATAATCCTAATACCCCCAAAGAGAAGGTAACTTTTGGGGGTCCTTAGAGACTTAAAAATAAGGAACGCTAGAGAGAGAGAGGACTATGCACCTTTTTATAGCTTTTACTTTGTTACTCTGCTGTTCATAAAATACCAAAACCAAGCAAAAGAAATTCTGGCCCCCCTTCTAATTCTCTTAAGCAGCTTAAATCCCCTTTGACTTTCCCCAGGCAAGACTGGAATCTCTTGCACGTTTCCAGGCTCTGACCTTCCCGACATGGGTCTCCTAACACTAGTAGCCAGGTTTTTTATTCTTTAAGTGCTAGAGGAGTCATGAAAAATTCAGACACTGGGTTTCCCTGAGACCAATCTGGTGGCTTTTTCTTTGTGCTAACTGCTGCTTTCTATGCATCATTCAAAAGGTACATACCAAGTTTTCAGCCCCTGAACTGCTACTTGGTGTTAAACATGAATATTTGTAGCTTAGCAAGGGACTAAATTTAAAAAAAAATTAATATTTGACAAGCCCAAAGAAAGGCATAACAGGTCCAGAAGTCTCCATCTGAAGGATTTTTTATTTGTAAAAAGTCAAAACTTTTTGTCCAACTGGGGTGATTCTGAGCCACAAAAGGTTTGCTTTGAAAAAACCCTGATTACTAGACTTCTTCCAGGAACATCGATTATGATTACTGCATTGCAAATATGGCAGCTAAGTCTTTGTGTGTGTGTGTGTGGATGTAGAGGAATATTCATTCTACGCTGGTGCCACTAATCTTATGACCAGGAAGCCAAGCGAGATGATATACGACTGATGCCGGTCACACATCAGCTCTATCTACAATGGCAAGATTGCCTTTTCCCACATTTCTTAATTAGAATGAGAATCAGCTTAGAACTAATAGAATCTCTTATTAGTCACAAAAAGAATGGCTGCTCTCTAGTTCAAGTGGCATATCTGCATAACTTATAGCCTTAAGAGCTTAGAGTCCCTGGTACTCTTGGCTGACTGCCTTTAACTCTCTCATATTAATGAGTTGTTCTAAATTTAGTCTGCTGTGACAAACTAATATTAATACAGTATTTTATGGCCCACAGCATTGTTCATACATAGGAATGAAACTCAGAGTCAAAGGGAGGGGGCGAGGGAGCGAGATTACTTTGTGTGATTGTCAAGATAGAAGATAATCCGAGTATGTAGATATTAAGACTTAAATATAATACACTGCTTATGGATTTATATTATGTGAAACATTTTCTATTATTTTAAATCCTCATGGTATTAGTTTCCTATTTTCAGGGGTTTATAACTTGCCCGTACAAATTCACTCTGGGCTGAAACTTGCAATGCAGGGTCTTAACCTGGGGACATTTTATTTATTTATTTATTTTATTTAGCCAAATGACAAGTTGGTTTGGCCTTTTTTAACCCAGGCAAGTGGTGAGAGGGAGCACAGGTTTGAGGTACCATTTTGTATACAGAGCTCCAGTTTCTTTCACGAAGTGAACACTAAGAAAAGGAAACTATAAAGAATGCAGGGGGCAAATTTCATAAGAAAGGAGAAATGACAAATGCTATCAGTAAACACGATGAGGGGATTGCTTTCCTTAAATGCAGATTGTACCTTTTAGGTGGAACCCTTGAGTAGCCGTACGCAGACAGGTACTGGTTTGGGTTGGCACCCGTGGATAGGCAGCAGATTTGTAGCATTTGCAGAAGGCTTAGATGTGGTTGTGTGTGTGTATGCCATTTTATATTTGTCATTTATGACTAAGTAATAGAAACAGTCAATGCGAGCTCAACCTGGTTCTCTAGCAAGATGCAATGCTTGCTTTTTAATGAATCTACAACTTCAGAGGAAGAAAAGCAAGCATCACAGTTATTATCATAGGGAGCTTCAGACTGCCAGGTGCCTCAGTCAGGGAAATTGTGAGGTGGTACCTGTAAGTGAGGAAGCGGTGGGGTGGGAACTTGTGGCAAAGACTGGCTGGGAAAATCGTTTTTAAAGTCTTACGTGACAGAAATCCGCCAAAATAAATATATGTTGGGTGGTATTTTCTAACTAAAAGCACTAAATGTTTACAGCAAAGCCAGCTCTGTGGGTGATGCTCCAGATGTGTGGGTCTCCATTTGGCAGATATCTTTAAAAAGTTTTTTTATGTCTCTAAAAAGAAAGCCTGTGGTGGGAAGTTGTCATTGTATTTCTAGGACACTACATTTTGTACTATATAGAAAAAAGACATTTATTGGAAATTGAAATTTTTCCTATTTTCCTCTCATGTAGGTTTAATTCTATGACACTGAGACCAGTTGATAAAATTCTCTCTCTTTTCTTCACTCTGTCAGGTCATTGCTGATTAATTACAGATAGGACATTCCCTTTTCATATCAAACTTCTCAGGGAGGTGCTGGGAAGGGTTTTCTGCCTGGAATTTCACAAAGAAAGAGAAATTTCTTCATAAGGGACATGGGAACTGGCTGTTCTTGTGAGCAGAAGAAAAATTCAAATGCCCTCATTCAATAAGAGACTGTCAAACGCCAGCCAGGAGACCCTTGGCAGCAGGCAGAGCCAGGAGGCCGGGCTCATAATTTTTGGATCTCCAGTCTGGCTGACGACATGTTACTGGATGAGAATGCGTTGAAAATAACAACAGCAATGATAAGGCAAAATCATGCAGACATTTCAAAAGCAATTGATTCCTCCGTATAAAAATGTAGTCCAATATAATACCAGAAAACAGAAATGTCCACTTTGAGGTTTCCAGCTTAAGGACATGACCCTGTGATTTATTATTATTATTTTTGTAGAATTCTTAACCTCATAGTAGCTTTCCTGTTAATGGACTAAAATAAAGCATAAGCCCATATTTAGATGCAAATTAGCAGTAACTGTCTGCTCAGGTGAACAGCTTCCCCCAGGGCTACTTATGATAAACCTCAATCCCTGTTGCTTCCTGGTGACCTGTTACATGGCTCATGCTCTGTGTGTGCTGGATTTCATCTACTTCAAATGTGCGGCTCATGTTGTTTAGATTTAGCGGTGGGTTCTTCATAACAGATGTTGATGTAATTTTGAGCTTAGAAGATGAATTTTTAGCTTTGCCAAAAGAGAAAATAACTTCTATATTTTATGTTCCACCTGCTGAGTTTCACAATGAAATTGAAAACCAGGTAGGGATAGAGTGTATTGGATTTTTAAGCTTTATTGTTGTTGTTTAGTTGCTGCGTTGTGTCTGAGTCTTTTGTGACCCCACGGAACTGTGACCTGCCAGGCTCCTCTTCAGCTTTGCTACAGATTTGACTTTGGGCTTCATAAAGCAGGGATTGGTTTAGTATCTTGAGATGGACGTGGTTTTAAGTAATGACGCATTAATTTTTGTGTGGAAGTGTCAGGTGAGATAATTTGCTAGAATTAACAAAATTATTGCACGTTCTGAGGAAGTTGTCTTCCCCAGCTCCTCTCTGGGACATTATTTGTCTTGTCATACACTTTGAGGGTGGGAGGGTTGACAGGGGAACCCTTTACATTACCAGAGCTTCTTGTTAAAATTTAGGACAACTTTCAAAGGCCTCCCACCATTATAACTAAAATTATGAGTCACTTGAAATTTTAACTTAAAAAGCATCACATTGGCATAGTTCAACGTTCAGAATCTAGTATAAGAAGTTTACCTTTCAGCCTCATTTCCCAGCCTTTGTGCTTCTCCTGAGAAGTAACTGTCATTAGCATTTTTTTTTCGTCTGTTCCTTTCAGAAGTGGTAAAATAAACAACAGCAATGATAAGGCAAAATCATGCAGACATTTCAAAAGCAATTGATTCCTCCGTATAAAAATGTAGTCCAATATAATACCAGAAAACAGAAATGTCCACTTTGAGGTTTCCAGCTTAAGGACATGACCCTGTGATTTATTATTATTATTTTTGTAGAATTCTTAACCTCATAGTAGCTTTCCTGTTAATGGACTAAAATAAAGCATAAGCCCATATTTAGATGCAAATTAGCAGTAACTGTCTGCTCAGGTGAACAGCTTCCCCCAGGGCTACTTATGATAAACCTCAATCCCTGTTGCTTCCTGGTGACCTGTTACATGGCTCATGCTCTGTGTGTGCTGGATTTCATCTACTTCAAATGTGCGGCTCATGTTGTTTAGATTTAGCGGTGGGTTCTTCATAACAGATGTTGATGTAATTTTGAGCTTAGAAGATGAATTTTTAGCTTTGCCAAAAGAGAAAATAACTTCTATATTTTATGTTCCACCTGCTGAGTTTCACAATGAAATTGAAAACCAGGTAGGGATAGAGTGTATTGGATTTTTAAGCTTTATTGTTGTTGTTTAGTTGCTGCGTTGTGTCTGAGTCTTTTGTGACCCCACGGAACTGTGACCTGCCAGGCTCCTCTTCAGCTTTGCTACAGATTTGACTTTGGGCTTCATAAAGCAGGGATTGGTTTAGTATCTTGAGATGGACGTGGTTTTAAGTAATGACGCATTAATTTTTGTGTGGAAGTGTCAGGTGAGATAATTTGCTAGAATTAACAAAATTATTGCACGTTCTGAGGAAGTTGTCTTCCCCAGCTCCTCTCTGGGACATTATTTGTCTTGTCATACACTTTGAGGGTGGGAGGGTTGACAGGGGAACCCTTTACATTACCAGAGCTTCTTGTTAAAATTTAGGACAACTTTCAAAGGCCTCCCACCATTATAACTAAAATTATGAGTCACTTGAAATTTTAACTTAAAAAGCATCACATTGGCATAGTTCAACGTTCAGAATCTAGTATAAGAAGTTTACCTTTCAGCCTCATTTCCCAGCCTTTGTGCTTCTCCTGAGAAGTAACTGTCATTAGCATTTTCTCGTCTGTTCTTTCAGAAGAATTCTATGCTCGCATTGTCTTTCCCCTTTTCTACAAATGACAGTGTTCTTCATACACTGTTCTGTACTTCGGGTTCATTCTCTTAATAATTGATCTTGGAGATTTTTCCCTTTCAAATCATGAGAGCTTTCTCCTTTTGGAAGGGGGACAGCACTATTCCCTTGTAATTGTAATAAAATTAATTTAATTACTTTCCAATTGATGGGAATTTAGTATTTTGCAGGTAAAAACACACTGCAGTAAGAATACCCTTGTACATAGGCCATGTCACCTACAGCAAAAAACATCCCATATGATAAATATCTAGCTATGTAATTGCTGGTCAAAGAAAATGTACATTTGTGATTTTGATGGATGTGACCAAGTTATCTTCTGTGAAGGTGGTGCTGATTTATAATCCCTCCAGTGCTGGACGAGAGTGTTTGATTCCCTACACCCTGAGCATGCAGTAAGTGGTATTACTAAACAACAAATCTTGTCAAACTGATAGGTAAAAAAGAAGGTACTTCAGTATAATTTAAATCACAATCCTCCCATTATAAGTTGAGGTAAGCATTTGAAAATGTATTTAACAGCCATTTATATTCTATCTCCTGTGAACAAATGTGTTTCTATCTTTACTTCTATTGAACAGGTCAAATCTCACATTTTCCAGCTTGATTCTATAGATTCATAAATCTGGACTGTGAAATTAGAGATTCCAGTTATTTTTAAAAAATATTTAGATAGGATTATTGGGAAAAACATCTCAAGATGATATGAACGTGAACACAATGGGATTAGGATGATCCCTCCTTTTTTTTAAATTATGATTTTATTAAAAGTCTTGATTTTATTTGAAGATCTAAAGACAGAGAAGAGGAAAAGGATCATTTTTTGGAAGCTGTGTATCTCAAAACTTGTTTTTAGAAGAATGTATCGTTGTACTTGACAGGGAACCCTTTACATTACCAGAGCTTCTTGTTAAAATTTAGGACAACTTTCAAAGGCCTCCCACCATTATAACTAAAATTATGAGTCACTTGAAATTTTAACTTAAAAAGCATCACATTGGCATAGTTCAACGTTCAGAATCTAGTATAAGAAGTTTACCTTTCAGCCTCATTTCCCAGCCTTTGTGCTTCTCCTGAGAAGTAACTGTCATTAGCATTTTCTCGTCTGTTCTTTCAGAAGAATTCTATGCTCGCATTGTCTTTCCCCTTTTCTACAAATGACAGTGTTCTTCATACACTGTTCTGTACTTCGGGTTCATTCTCTTAATAATTGATCTTGGAGATTTTTCCCTTTCAAATCATGAGAGCTTTCTCCTTTTGGAAGGGGGACAGCACTATTCCCTTGTAATTGTAATAAAATTAATTTAATTACTTTCCAATTGATGGGAATTTAGTATTTTGCAGGTAAAAACACACTGCAGTAAGAATACCCTTGTACATAGGCCATGTCACCTACAGCAAAAAACATCCCATATGATAAATATCTAGCTATGTAATTGCTGGTCAAAGAAAATGTACATTTGTGATTTTGATGGATGTGACCAAGTTATCTTCTGTGAAGGTGGTGCTGATTTATAATCCCTCCAGTGCTGGACGAGAGTGTTTGATTCCCTACACCCTGAGCATGCAGTAAGTGGTATTACTAAACAACAAATCTTGTCAAACTGATAGGTAAAAAAGAAGGTACTTCAGTATAATTTAAATCACAATCCTCCCATTATAAGTTGAGGTAAGCATTTGAAAATGTATTTAACAGCCATTTATATTCTATCTCCTGTGAACAAATGTGTTTCTATCTTTACTTCTATTGAACAGGTCAAATCTCACATTTTCCAGCTTGATTCTATAGATTCATAAATCTGGACTGTGAAATTAGAGATTCCAGTTATTTTTAAAAAATATTTAGATAGGATTATTGGGAAAAACATCTCAAGATGATATGAACGTGAACACAATGGGATTAGGATGATCCCTCCTTTTTTTTAAATTATGATTTTATTAAAAGTCTTGATTTTATTTGAAGATCTAAAGACAGAGAAGAGGAAAAGGATCATTTTTTGGAAGCTGTGTATCTCAAAACTTGTTTTTTAGAAGAATGTATCGTTGTACTTGCACCCCAGGATATGTAGATATTTGCTTGCATCTTCTATTAAATGTGGACTGACCCTATAGTCAGTTGACATATACTCATCTGGTGATGAAGATCTTAAAACAAAGATTGGAGGGATCTATAGTCACTGCACCAATCCTATTTAAATCTTTTTACCAAGGGCTTTACTCTTGTTATTTATTTTTATTTTACTACCTTAACATAATTTTAAAAAGAAGTCTAAAAGGTAGAAGAGAGTACCAGAGAATAAAGGGAATCGAATCTTATTCCCAGCACTTGAAATGGTTGGCTTTGTCATATTCTCTTTCAACCTCTTATAATAGTTACATAATTGGCTAAAGTCCCTTCTAACCTTGGGTTTTTTTTTTTTTTTTTTTTTTTAAAGATTTATTTACTTATTTTGGGCAGGGGTCGGGTTGGGGAGGGAGTGGGTGGGCCACTTCTGTTGATCTCTTCATTTCTCCATTTTCATCCGTCTTTGTTCTTTGGCTCCTGTGGGCCTCCCATTGCGGTGGCGTCTGTCGTTCTGGGCGCACGCGCTCCAGAACTCCGGCTCCCCAATTGGACACATCGGCCCAGCCGCTCCACGGCACGTGGGATCCTCCCAGGCCAGGGATAGAACCGGCGCCCCTTGCACGGCAAGGCGGTGCCCCTACCCACTGGACCACCAGGGGAAGCCCCTAACCTTGGGTTTTGTTTCTTTCGCTTTACTGGGGGACAGCCACTGTCCGTTAAAATTATGTATGTATGTATTTATATACAATCCATGAACAACATAGAGTATTGTTTTGAGGGCTTCTTAAAAATATGAGTGGGACAAGTGTTTCATTTTATATCTTGCATGTTTTACTCAGTGCTTTAGTGTATCTGAGACTTGTCTATGCTGACATATGAGTATCTGCATCTACATCTATCTGTCTATAGCTATCTCCAGGTTATTCGTTTCATTTTTGTGTGTGGCATTTCATGTATGAGTGCAGCACGTTTTGTTTGTCCTTTTTTCTACTGGTAGATATTTAGCTTGCTGCCAGTTTGCTGTAATTTCCAATATTAGAAGATTACCTCTCGGGATCCTTACATAAACTCAGTGACACATGGGAGATAGGACAAGTGAGGGAATTTAAACACAGAGAGGTTAAGGGACTGGGTTAAGGTTTGCTTCAGTCTCAGATAGAACTCAGTGTTTCTTAATTCTTCATGTAAAGTCTTGGTTCTGATTTATACAGCATTCTTCAAAGCATGGAGTATGATTTAAAATTGACATGGAGCCAACCTACACACAGTTTAAGTTGAGAATGTGTGTATGTGTAAATCTGTTTAAATTTTTTTCTGCATTTGAATTACTTTTAAGATATTAATCAAGAAATAATAGCAGAGCATTCCTGCCTATAAAACTGATATTTTAATAGATGAATACCAACAATTCCAACAAATCTTTTCTCATGCATATTTAAGCTCAGAAAAAAATGTTAAGGGTCTCTCACATAGCAAGTGTCCTGAACTTAACTATTTTTACAGAAATATACTTTTGACATATTGCTGACACTTTTTTAATCCGGGACTGGGACTTTAGTAAACTTTCCCCCAAAAACTTTAATTTCTACTTTCTTTTTCAGCTTCTAAAATGATTGGGTTATAAAGGAAAAATGACCCTTGGAGGAAGAGAATCTAAAAGTCAGTCTCAACAAAAATGCTTTAAAAGGAAGAGTAACGCGGTCCTCCCAGGCCAGGGAAGCCCCTTGCACGGCAAGGCGGTGCCCCTACCCACTGGACCACCAGGGGAAGCCCCTAACCTTGGGTTTTGTTTCTTTCGCTTTACTGGGGGACAGCCACTGTCCGTTAAAATTATGTATGTATGTATTTATATACAATCCATGAACAACATAGAGTATTGTTTTGAGGGCTTCTTAAAAATATGAGTGGGACAAGTGTTTCATTTTATATCTTGCATGTTTTACTCAGTGCTTTAGTGTATCTGAGACTTGTCTATGCTGACATATGAGTATCTGCATCTACATCTATCTGTCTATAGCTATCTCCAGGTTATTCGTTTCATTTTTGTGTGTGGCATTTCATGTATGAGTGCAGCACGTTTTGTTTGTCCTTTTTTCTACTGGTAGATATTTAGCTTGCTGCCAGTTTGCTGTAATTTCCAATATTAGAAGATTACCTCTCGGGATCCTTACATAAACTCAGTGACACATGGGAGATAGGACAAGTGAGGGAATTTAAACACAGAGAGGTTAAGGGACTGGGTTAAGGTTTGCTTCAGTCTCAGATAGAACTCAGTGTTTCTTAATTCTTCATGTAAAGTCTTGGTTCTGATTTATACAGCATTCTTCAAAGCATGGAGTATGATTTAAAAATTGACATGGAGCCAACCTACACACAGTTTAAGTTGAGAATGTGTGTATGTGTAAATCTGTTTAAATTTTTTTCTGCATTTGAATTACTTTTAAGATATTAATCAAGAAATAATAGCAGAGCATTCCTGCCTATAAAACTGATATTTTAATAGATGAATACCAACAATTCCAACAAATCTTTTCTCATGCATATTTAAGCTCAGAAAAAAATGTTAAGGGTCTCTCACATAGCAAGTGTCCTGAACTTAACTATTTTTACAGAAATATACTTTTGACATATTGCTGACACTTTTTTAATCCGGGACTGGGACTTTAGTAAACTTTCCCCCAAAAACTTTAATTTCTACTTTCTTTTTCAGCTTCTAAAATGATTGATTATAAAGGAAAAGATTAAGTCTTTCTCAAGCAAGAAGTTTTCTCCTACATATCAAGATGACCCTTGGAGGAAGAGAATCTAAAAGTCAGTAACACTCAACAACAAATACAGTGCTTTAAAAGGAAGAGTAATCTTTTGTTTATAGTGTGGCTCATAACCTAAAGAACATTTGCACTGAAGGGATCTTAGACTGTAGATGTATGACTTGTCCAAGATGGCACTAACAGCTATACCAGGACATCTGAGGACTACATAATTACAAAATAATTTTAATTGTATTTTTCTAGAAAATAAAAAAGAAGGATATTGTTGTATGGATATGTTCAAAATTAAGAAAGGAGACTAAAATTTTCTCTTCACTAAATTTACTGAAATAGGAATATTTCACTTTACATTTATGGAAAGATTTAATTCAAATACCAGTGTGTGGCTGGGTGCTGATACCATTACTGCTTATCTAACTGGGAGTGATAAACTGATGAAAGCACAAAACTGTCACAGTGTCAATATCTTGGTGGAACTACTTCTGCAGAGTGAAACTGGTCTTTCAATGACTGTAGAACCTTGTCAAAACTCAAACCTTACCTCCTTGGGGAGCAGAGCATTCCTGTCTTCCCAGTGTTGGATCAGGTATCCCTCCTATTGTTTCCAGACAGCCCCATGTCTATCCCCATTTTAAGCACTTGTGACAATGCTTCCTAATGACCTGATTCTGTGTCTGTGTCCCGCAGTTGGATGTAAGAGCCATTTGCTTTAGAACCAGGTCCATTTTTTCCACCATTGTGTTTCATGGTATTCCGCAGAGTGTGGGTAGTGGGCCAGCAGTCATAAAGATCTGTTAAAAGATGACCAAATGAATGAGTGCTCTAGTAGGAACATTGTATCTTAGGAAGAAATTTGCATTGTCAGGATTTATAAATTTTAGCATACATTTTAAAATGTTAAGTGCCTGTTACCACTAAATGAATAAAGTGTATTAAAATTCTGTGAGGTTTGAAAGTAGAGATTTTCCTTTATTTCTCTCTTTTAAATATGAATTGAGATGCAAAAAATGACTAAGTCTTTCTCAAGCAAGAAGTTTTCTCCTACATATCAAGATGACCCTTGGAGGAAGAGAATCTAAAAGTCAGTAACACTCAACAACAAATACAGTGCTTTAAAAGGAAGAGTAATCTTTTGTTTATAGTGTGGCTCATAACCTAAAGAACATTTGCACTGAAGGGATCTTAGACTGTAGATGTATGACTTGTCCAAGATGGCACTAACAGCTATACCAGGACATCTGAGGACTACATAATTACAAAATAATTTTAATTGTATTTTTCTAGAAAATAAAAAAGAAGGATATTGTTGTATGGATATGTTCAAAATTAAGAAAGGAGACTAAAATTTTCTCTTCACTAAATTTACTGAAATAGGAATATTTCACTTTACATTTATGGAAAGATTTAATTCAAATACCAGTGTGTGGCTGGGTGCTGATACCATTACTGCTTATCTAACTGGGAGTGATAAACTGATGAAAGCACAAAACTGTCACAGTGTCAATATCTTGGTGGAACTACTTCTGCAGAGTGAAACTGGTCTTTCAATGACTGTAGAACCTTGTCAAAACTCAAACCTTACCTCCTTGGGGAGCAGAGCATTCCTGTCTTCCCAGTGTTGGATCAGGTATCCCTCCTATTGTTTCCAGACAGCCCCATGTCTATCCCCATTTTAAGCACTTGTGACAATGCTTCCTAATGACCTGATTCTGTGTCTGTGTCCCGCAGTTGGATGTAAGAGCCATTTGCTTTAGAACCAGGTCCATTTTTCCACCATTGTGTTTCATGGTATTCCGCAGAGTGTGGGTAGTGGGCCAGCAGTCATAAAGATCTGTTAAAAGATGACCAAATGAATGAGTGCTCTAGTAGGAACATTGTATCTTAGGAAGAAATTTGCATTGTCAGGATTTATAAATTTTAGCATACATTTTAAAATGTTAAGTGCCTGTTACCACTAAATGAATAAAGTGTATTAAAATTCTGTGAGGTTTGAAAGTAGAGATTTTCCTTTATTTCTCTCTATTGAATTAGAAGTGACTAACTGAGATTTCTATTTGAGGATAGAGCAATACTTCTGTATTAATAACATTATAATTCATGACAAAATTATGGCAAAATAAATATCTAGAAGTAAAGAATTGCTTATTAACACAAATATTCCATGGACTAGCTATCACTTTTTCTGTGTGTTTTTTTAAAAAAGATTTTACTGAGGCATAATTGAAAAATAATATAATATTGGTTTCAGGTATATAACTTAATGATTTGATATGTGTATACACTGCAAAGTGATTACCACAACCAGTCTAGTTACCATCTGTCAGCATACAAAGTTAACTTTCAGAATTTATCTTTTATTAATTTTTTTTTATTGACAGAGTAGGAAGTCATATTATGGTCTATTTAATTTCACATAAATTCTCTAGCTGCATCACTAGCTAAAAGAAATAAACATATTCAATTTTTTTTTGTTTTCTTCACTTTTTTTTTCAATTTTAATATTAAGTACTATTCATAGGTTATCAAATGTAAGAGTCTAAAACTATTTAAATGTCTCACAGGTCAAGCTACTCTCCTACTGTAACTTTAATTGTTTAGCAGCTCTAACATAACTTTATAAAGAAAATTTAGTCATTATAAACACAATGAAAATGAAATGTATTTTTAAATCTAGAGTAACTACAGTTTCTAGTTGAAGATTTTGCTTGATTATCGTATTCAGGTGTCTTATTTGAAATCCCTAGGCATTTTATAATCCCCTGGCCTGCTGGAACCTTTTAAAAAGTTTTCTCACTAGAGGGCAGCATTTGACTAAGTGTCCAAATAGAAGGTTTCCTGGCGGACTGAGAATATCCATGCAGATCACTTCAATGATTTAATTAGCAGCCTTACATGGATTTCTAATTCGATTTGTTGGGCTGAGGCTCAATCTGGTTTGATAAGTTTTTAGAAAGGAATTTTAGAGATTTATTCCACTAATAAATATGAATTGCTTTTAGACAGGTATTGTAGCAGGTTCGTGGAAATCACACCCTAGGGCTTCCACTAAATGAATAAAGTGATTAAAATTCTGTGAGGTTTGAAAGTAGAGATTTTCCTTTATTTCTCTCTATTGAATTAGAAGTGACTAACTGAGATTTCTATTTGAGGATAGAGCAATACTTCTGTATTAATAACATTATAATTCATGACAAAATTATGGCAAAATAAATATCTAGAAGTAAAGAATTGCTTATTAACACAAATATTCCATGGACTAGCTATCACTTTTTCTGTGTGTTTTTTTAAAAAAGATTTTACTGAGGCATAATTGAAAAATAATATAATATTGGTTTCAGGTATATAACTTAATGATTTGATATGTGTATACACTGCAAAGTGATTACCACAACCAGTCTAGTTACCATCTGTCAGCATACAAAGTTAACTTTCAGAATTTATCTTTTATTAATTTTTTTTTTTTATTGACAGAGTAGGAAGTCATATTATGGTCTATTTAATTTCACATAAATTCTCTAGCTGCATCACTAGCTAAAAGAAATAAACATATTCAATTTTTTTTTGTTTTCTTCACTTTTTTTTTCAATTTTAATATTAAGTACTATTCATAGGTTATCAAATGTAAGAGTCTAAAACTATTTAAATGTCTCACAGGTCAAGCTACTCTCCTACTGTAACTTTAATTGTTTAGCAGCTCTAACATAACTTTATAAAGAAAATTTAGTCATTATAAACACAATGAAAATGAAATGTATTTTTAAATCTAGAGTAACTACAGTTTCTAGTTGAAGATTTTGCTTGATTATCGTATTCAGGTGTCTTATTTGAAATCCCTAGGCATTTTATAATCCCCTGGCCTGCTGGAACCTTTTAAAAAGTTTTCTCACTAGAGGGCAGCATTTGACTAAGTGTCCAAATAGAAGGTTTCCTGGCGGACTGAGAATATCCATGCAGATCACTTCAATGATTTAATTAGCAGCCTTACATGGATTTCTAATTCGATTTGTTGGGCTGAGGCTCAATCTGGTTTGATAAGTTTTTAGAAAGGAATTTTAGAGATTTATTCCACTAATAAATATGAATTGCTTTTAGACAGGTATTGTAGCAGGTTCGTGGAAATCACACCCTAGGGCTTCCATTGTCTAACCTTTAAAGTGCACATACATTATTATATTAAATTATTTATTATTGTAACTGACTAAAACACAAATATAGTAACTGGTTTATCAGCCTTCTTTATTTTTTCCACCTCTCCAATCACACCTATTTACCAGTTGATTTTAACTGTATTATCTATCTCACTTGGAATTTTGTTTTCAGAAGAGAGCCCTGCTGAAGGGATGTGGATCATTGCAAGAACTGCTGGTGGAGGATCTTTCTTGTGGAAGATGGTCTTCCTTTGATGTGAGCCTTGAGAATAACTGAGGAGATGCTCAGGGACCAATGCTTTCTACATCCCAGAGAGCGTGCCTAGGGGCTGGTCCACTGGGTGAGATTTAAGACTTAAAAAGTAGCCTCATCCTTGATTTTCAGGGTCAGAAGAGTAAACCATTGCTTGGTTGTCATTATTATTCCATCACTCTTGCTTGGTATGAAACCTCTTTTTTTATTTTCCAACATAGAGCTGCATGTATAGTGGAGACATATGGGCTATACAGCTTTTCATGGAGACTAGCTATGATAGCCAATTACCAAACTACACCCTACCATTTGTTAAAAGGAGCATTATTACATAAGCCAACGTTGGAGAACATGGCATTATTTTAAATAGTCATTAAATCATCGTTAAATAAATAGGGTGACTTATTGCTCAAAGAAAATGTTCAAACACTCTCAAAAAGAAATTTGTACTCACAAATATTCAGTTGTAGATATGTGCACACATATGTATATAATGTACCCTTGAAATTATGTTTGCAAATTTTGACTTAAATTTAGTTTAGCTGTGACATGTCTTTTAGGTGAAAGAGAAAAGTCACACTTTGATCCTTATAATATAGAGTGAATGGCTTGTTCTTCCTTTTTCAGTTTATGTTCGGATGAATTATCAATAAGCTTTAAAAATGCACCTTGGAGGAGTTATACTGGACTTCTCATGACTAAATAAGAACTGAATTTCTTGAATATTGAAATTATTGAAGAAGGTGATTTACAACAATACCTTTCTCAGAAAAAAGGTCAGAGACAAATCTGAAAGCAGAAATGCTACTGCAGAAGGCATACAAGCAGGTTCTTAAGTTTTTGTGTCCTCTAGTCCTTTGAGCCTATGTTCAAACAGTGTGACTACTGGAACCCACCAGGTTTCTTATTCACTTTAGGGGATCAATTTGAGAAACCTTGACTATTTTTACTCGACTAGGTGTGTTATCAACTTCTTTTTTTTTAATAGCTTTTTAAAAATTTTTGCCTCTAAGCCATTATTTATTTTTCATCCATCTTTATTCTTTGGCATATGTGGGCCTCCCATGGCAGTGGCCCCTCTCTCTGCAGAGCACCGGCTCTGGGCGCATGCACCCCAGAATGCCGGCTCACAATCGGACACACTGGCCCATCCGCTCTGCAGCACGCGGGATCTTCCCCGGCCAGGGATGGAACCGGTGCCCTCTGCACTGCAAGGTGAAGTCTCCATCCACTGGACCACCAGGGAAGCCCTGGAGCTTCTTTAATTAACATTCTTTTGCAAAGAAAGGGTAACTTAAGCACTATTTATAATTGCTCCAGGGCCAACCTTATTTTATTCATGACAGAACACATTTGATATTAATATTTACACATTTTTCAGAATTAAAATACAATTCTCTGATAGAGAACATTGTCTCTCTTTTTAAAGGATCAAACAGAAATAATCTAACCACTTAAATTTGATGAATGATAATTCTGAGATGTAAGCAAATGATCAAATGCTAACTTCCATTTAGATTTACATGGTTTAATGAATTTTGGTAATTCCAGCCAATGTGAGCTATTGATAAGCCAAAGTAATCCACAGATTGTGCTCTTCACCATTACCTCTTTTTGTTTTTGACAGTTTCTACTTCTTTTTCTGCCTCTCTGGCCAGATAATATATGTCTGTGGAGAAAGTAAGAGGTTCAGAAGTTGCAGAGTGGAAAGAGAACTCCAAGACAAGGAACAAACAGATATTAGATGCCTACTCTCAGGCAGGTAGAGTACCAGGCACAGGAGATGCAGAGTTAAGGAAAAAACAAAAACAAAAAAACCATACCTTGCCTTCAAAATCAAGTACAGGCAATAAAGAAGTGAATTCATTATTGTGGTTCAGTGTGACAAATGCTTTGATAAGAGACCATTCATGGATATATGGAATCATGGTGAATGGGCATTTAAATTCTTAAGGATAAGGGAGGAACCACCTAGTAAATGATGCATGAAAGAGCTGGAGAGTTAAAAAAGTACTGGAACCCACCAGGTTTCTTATTCACTTTAGGGATCAATTTGAGAAACCTTGACTATTTTTACTCGACTAGGTGTGTTATCAACTTCTTTTTTTAATAGCTTTTAAAAATTTTTGCCTCTAAGCCATTATTTATTTTTCATCCATCTTTATTCTTTGGCATATGTGGGCCTCCCATGGCAGTGGCCCTCTCTTGCAGAGCACCGGCTCTGGGCGCATGCACCCCAGAATGCCGGCTCACAATCGGACACACTGGCCCATCCGCTCTGCAGCACGCGGGATCTTCCCCGGCCAGGGATGGAACCGGTGCCCTCTGCACTGCAAGGTGAAGTCTCCATCCACTGGACCACCAGGGAAGCCCTGGAGCTTCTTTAATTAACATTCTTTTGCAAAGAAAGGGTAACTTAAGCACTATTTATAATTGCTCCAGGGCCAACCTTATTTTATTCATGACAGAACACATTTGATATTAATATTTACACATTTTTCAGAATTAAAATACAATTCTCTGATAGAGAACATTGTCTCTCTTTTTAAAGGATCAAACAGAAATAATCTAACCACTTAAATTTGATGAATGATAATTCTGAGATGTAAGCAAATGATCAAATGCTAACTTCCATTTAGATTTACATGGTTTAATGAATTTTGGTAATTCCAGCCAATGTGAGCTATTGATAAGCCAAAGTAATCCACAGATTGTGCTCTTCACCATTACCTCTTTTTGTTTTTGACAGTTTCTACTTCTTTTTCTGCCTCTCTGGCCAGATAATATATGTCTGTGGAGAAAGTAAGAGGTTCAGAAGTTGCAGAGTGGAAAGAGAACTCCAAGACAAGGAACAAACAGATATTAGATGCCTACTCTCAGGCAGGTAGAGTACCAGGCACAGGAGATGCAGAGTTAAGGAAAAAACAAAAACAAAAAAACCATACCTTGCCTTCAAAATCAAGTACAGGCAATAAAGAAGTGAATTCATTATTGTGGTTCAGTGTGACAAATGCTTTGATAAGAGACCATTCATGGATATATGGAATCATGGTGAATGGGCATTTAAATTCTTAAGGATAAGGGAGGAACCACCTAGTAAATGATGCATGAAAGAGCTGGAAGTGGTTAGATAAGGAGGAAGAGATTGGAGGTGGGGAGAAAGGGGTTGCAGACAGAAAGAAAAGCTTGCATGGTGTAATGGAAGCAAAGAACAATTTTCAGGTTTGGGAATTTCAAGCAGTCACATTTGTTTGAAACAAAGATATTCTGTGGAATTAGAGAGGCTGGAGAGTTAGGCAGGAGCTTCATCATGAAAAGCTTTGCTGAAGATCTTAACATCGTTTTTCTCTAGCCACCCCTATATCATCCTGGGTAGCTATTTGTGTTCCCCACATATCAATGTTGGCACAATGATTTGGAGACCCACATGATCAAAGAGAAAAGTGGGCAACATAGGGAGAGAGAAGAACTAATACTCACAGTAGTGGTTAAAAGTAGGAAACCTGCCTCGGCTCTAATCTCGGCCCCGTCGCTTGCTGACCATGCCACACTGGGAAGGTTACTGAGCCTCTCTGTACCTCAGACTTTTTATCCTTAGGATAAAAAGAATCCCTATTTCAATAGGGCTACTACCAGGATCAAACTGCTGATGCTTGTAAAGCTATTGGAACTGTGCCTTCTTAATTAACATATTAATAAGCATGTTTATAAATAAACTCTTAAGTGTACTGTGAGCTTGGCATTTTCATAGATGTCACATCACATTGATCTTCACTGTGGCTCTGTGAGTCACTCTTAGTAACCTGTTTCCAAAGATTTCGAAGAAGCAAAAACTGAGGTTAAAAAGGAGCTGGGAAATGGCCCAGGAGCACACGGAGGGAACTCGGAACCAGAGTCTGTGCCGTCCCCTGGGGAGAGGGACAGGTGTTACCATTTTGTTTGTTTTCAAATTTAACCTGGAGTTTTTTTGTTGTTGTTTTTATTTCTTAAATTTTGGCCTCCTTTATCGATTATGTATTTATTTCTTTTCTTCCATCTTCATTCTTTGGCTTGTGTGGGCCTCCCATTGCAGTGGCCTCTCTCTCATCGCAGAGCACTGGCTCTGGGTGCACGCACTCCAGAGCACTGGCTTATAATTGGACACACCAGTCCAGCCGCTCCGCGGCACGTGGCATCCTCCCAGGCCAGGGCTCGAACCGGCGCCCCTTGCACTGCAAGGTGGACTCTTTACCCCCTGGACTACCAGGGAAGCCCAGTGTTACTTTAAATGGCATGATTCTGGTCTGTGCTGGAGACCAGCAGTGCCATAGAAGCTGCCCCAGGACTCAGAAGACTCTTCCACACGTGGAGCTCCCATGTGATGACATCGGGACTGTGGGTGTACCTCTCGCTCCTGGTAGTCCTGAGTGCAGTTCTTATCTGGGGAGCTTAGGCCCTTGTCTTAGAGAAAACCCCTTCCGCAAGTGTGTGCACAAGGTGTGTTACAGAGGCGGTAGCTGAAGCCTCCCTTTCAGAAGCAGCAAGGCAGACCCCAAAAGTTATCAGTTATTCAATTGGTCCTGGAGTTAGAGGTTTGGGGTTTCTTTATGTGCTTTCCAGGTCTAGGGGCAGGAGTTAAGAGTCTGGACTTTGGAGCAGGCTGACTGAAGCTCTACCCCAAGTATGTAAATGAGTGGCTAACAGCCAGGACTTGCTGAGTGGGCGGTGAGCATATGCCAGGACCAGACTGGACCCTTTACGTGAATGACCTCGTTTCATCCTACAGTAAAGGAGACTCAGGCTCAGTTAATTTAAGCATGGTAACTTAAAGCATTGGTTCTAGCCTCAGGTTGCCTGAGAATGCATCTTTTTTAAAAAGATTTATTTATTTATTTATTTTGGGCGGGGGTCAGGTTGGGGAGGAGGGGAGTGGGAGGGTCACTTCTATTGGTCTTTCATTTCTCCATTTTCATCCGTCTTTGTTCTTTGGCTCCTGTGGGCCTCCCATCGCGCTGGCCTCTCTTGTCGCAGAGCGCCGGCTCTGGGCGCATGCGCTCCAGAGCTCCGGCTCGGTAATTGGACACATGGGTTTAGCCGCTCCGCGGCACGTGGGATCTTCCCAGGCCAGGGATCGAACCGGCGCCCCTTGCACTGCAAGGCAGTGTCCTTACCCATTGGACCACCAGGGGAAGCCCGAGAATGCATCTTAAAATACCTTACAGGCCATACAAGCTAAGGCGAGCTACCGAACCTTTCTAATCTTGAGTTTCTCATTGGTAGAAGCCAAAAATGATGACCTAATTCAAAAGGTGGAGATGGCACTACATGAAAGAGTGGTACCTAACACAGTGCCTGACACACAGTAGGCATAGTAAATACACATAATATGCTGTCTGTCCACATAGGCTCCGTGTCTGGAGCTCGCATCTGTGTGCTTGCTCGGATCAGTGCCTTACATAGGTGCCTTACATAGCTGCTTCCTCCTCACTACCATCATCATCACTCAAGGAGCTCCCACTAAGGGCATGGTGGGAGAACAGGCCACGTCCTCTAAACCAAAAGCCTGTGTGACTGGGAACAGATACCAGGAGAAAGTCAGAGCAGGATTGTGGCATCCTGGTCTGGGGTGAGTGGGGTACATTTTATGGGAGATAGAAGTAATGGTCAATGCTTACCTGGTACTTCTCTTTTCCAGGCATGGCATGCATCCCCATTCTGTACATAAATAAACTGTGGCATAGGTCCACAGAATAACCAGAGAGAGCCAGAATTCAAGCCTATGCAGTCAATTCCTAGGTCCCTGTGTTTGTGAGCTGAGCTTTGAACAATACACTGACAATGACAACAGCAGTAGTCATAGTGACTTTTTTTTTAAGTGATCACTGTATGTTGGTCAATTTACTTTTGTACATGATGATATTTAATTATCATCATGATAAGGATATAAATTCATGCTTTGAGGATAAAAGAATAAAATTTTAGAGTTTTCCAGGACTTGCAAATATTCAGTAGCAAATCCGGAATTCAGACCTAGGTTGAACTGACTCCAGAGTCAATGCACTTTCTGCTCTTCTTCTTGTCTGATACAAAGTACCAGTGAGGAGTGCCATGTAACCATGGAGACTGGACTGGGTGTGGCATCGAAAAGGACTGTAGGGCCAACAGTTTGACTGGAGGGATATGTGTGTGTGTTCACCCAAATGTGTACACCCACACATGTGTGACAGGGGATAATGAAACACAAAGCTTAAGAGATGCTGATGGTATTTAAAACAGGACATCTATTGAAGCCCTTCAATAGTCAATGTGGGTATTACAGTACTCTGGTGGTATAGTGGGTAAGAATCTGCCTGCCAATGCAGGGGACATGGGTTCAAGCCCTGGTCTGGGAAGATTCCACATGCCTCGGAGCAACGAAGCCCGTGAGTCACAACGACTCAGTCCATGTGCTGCCGCTACTGAAGCCCATGAGCCTAGAGCCTGTACTCTGCAACAAAGACCCAGAGGAATGATAGGTAAATAAATAAATAATTTAATAAAGAGTCAGTCAATGGCATCAGGCATAGGTGGTATTTTCTCCAAGCCACCCTGATCCTAAGACATAACGTCTGTCAGTGGTCTGAGGCTTGCTCCAAATCTTCAGTTTTCTTCTTTGCCTCCACACTTTTAAAAGTTTTATCTAAGAGTAGAATTACCAGATTTAGTAAATAAAAACTTAGAATACTAGCTAAATTAGGATTTTAGATTAACAAGTAATTTTTTAGGGTAAGTCTGTCCCGTGCTATATAAATGTCAACAACATTGAACAGGCCTGTACAAAGTCACATTTCTCAGTAAGGGCACCTCTCCAGAGGGAAGGATGCAGCCCTGCTGACAGCTTAATAAGCCACAACTCACATCTCGGGGAAGGTTCCCCACAAATGATGCTCTATTCTCTGTTCGGCAGTTTGTCATCCAGAAGAAGCCCAGCTGCCAGGCTTCATCTCCGTTAAGCCTGTAACTCTGCATTGATGACAAATTAGAAAAAAGGATACAGAGTAAAAGCAGCTTTGATGATATTACTAAAAGCCTTGTAAAACTGCATGTTGTGGGTTCTCCATTTGACTTTGCTGCCTACCGGGGTTCTTCTTGCAAACAAGGTGTCGCTAACTGCATCACTGGGCCTGCTTTCGAAACCTCTCTCTGGTTGCTCTCCACGGCCCAGCCTGTCTTCACATGGCACACCTCCTTTGATATGGGCTGGCTGCCAGCAGAGCAGATGGCTGTGAACCTTGGCATGCCAAGAAACCATTAGGTTCATCAATGTGAGCAACAGGGGTTAAGTTTCTCTCTGAAAATTCAAAACTAACAACCATGCACGTCAAGGGGCAGATGCCCTCTTGATCCAGGTGGGCTGACCTTTCAGTCCCAGATACAGTCTCTGCAGAGCGGCGGACTTAGAGCACGGTGTGAAAGAAGGACTTCAGAAAAGACTGAAGTGAGAGGACAGGCTTGCTCACATGGACAGAAAGCTTCACTTCTCCTTGGCTGGAGGGTTTTGAGGGCCAGGACTGCTTGTGGGTGACAGATAGTGAATTAACCAGGAGCCCGCTTTCCATTTCTGTTGAGTAATCCCCTGTGGAGAACCAGCAGGCCCACCAGAGGACAGGCTGTGTTCTAGTTTTTACACTGGAGGTCACATTTTCCCCTGAAACCTGAGTTCTTTGGGCATCTATACTAGGCTAACAGACACAGAAAGGTAAAATAAAAGTAGCTCTCCTGAAATTGCTGGTAGCGATTGAAGGAGGAAGCAGAGAAAGCGTAAAGTTTTTTGGAAAGATATGTCGGAGTTCACTTTGTTTGCTTTTAACCTTTGTTTTTTTTCCTCCTTAAAAATGCTTAATAGAAAAATTTCAAATACTACAGAAATGTACAAGCAAATGGAAGTTTCTTTTTGCCCACATGCCCAAGAGATAATTATTGTTAAGAATTTGTTAAGTATTTGTGGCAGATATATTCCCTTGACTAGCAGATGTCCTCTTTGAAATCATAGTTTTCTTTTGATCAAACAGTTTGGTTTTTTAAAAGTATTCCCATTGAGGGAGAAGTCAATAATAAAATATATATATACATATATATATATATGTATATATATATATACACACACATATACTTATTTAGTGAGAACTAAGCTGTCATTCATATAATGAAATTGCTGGGCTATCTTATTTTTAGATTGATCAAGCACATTATCACCTTCATGCTATCGTTGGTGTCAAATGATTTCTTACTTAGGAATACTGACCTTGTGGTTCATGCATAATTGGATTTCTTTTTAAAAGACCTTCTTGGGTCTTCTTCTTATGCTGAATTCCTAGACCATTGATGTTCCCAGATCTTCTCCTCCTGATCCATTGCTCTTGTACTGCCTTCTTCTGACCCATTTATTTAAACATGCATTTACGGTAACACAGGTAATTGGATATCTATACTATCTGAATAGTGTCTTGAGTCTCAGTTTATTAATTTTAGAGCACCCATCAGATGATCCATGTCAGAAACCTGTCTTTCTGGATATAATATCCAAAGAAGACAATAGCACTAACTCAAAAGATATGAGACGGCGGACTTAGAGCACGGTGTGAAAGAAGGACTTCAGAAAAGACTGAAGTGAGAGGACAGGCTTGCTCACATGGACAGAAAGCTTCACTTCTCCTTGGCTGGAGGGTTTTGAGGGCCAGGACTGCTTGTGGGTGACAGATAGTGAATTAACCAGGAGCCCGCTTTCCATTTCTGTTGAGTAATCCTGTGGAGAACCAGCAGGCCCACCAGAGGACAGGCTGTGTTCTAGTTTTTACACTGGAGGTCACATTTTCCCCTGAAACCTGAGTTCTTTGGGCATCTATACTAGGCTAACAGACACAGAAAGGTAAAATAAAAGTAGCTCTCCTGAAATTGCTGGTAGCGATTGAAGGAGGAAGCAGAGAAAGCGTAAAGTTTTTTGGAAAGATATGTCGGAGTTCACTTTGTTTGCTTTTAACCTTTGTTTTTTTTCCTCCTTAAAAATGCTTAATAGAAAAATTTCAAATACTACAGAAATGTACAAGCAAATGGAAGTTTCTTTTTGCCCACATGCCCAAGAGATAATTATTGTTAAGAATTTGTTAAGTATTTGTGGCAGATATATTCCCTTGACTAGCAGATGTCCTCTTTGAAATCATAGTTTTCTTTTGATCAAACAGTTTGGTTTTTTAAAAGTATTCCCATTGAGGGAGAAGTCAATAATAAAATATATATATACATATATATATATATGTATATATATATATACACACACATATACTTATTTAGTGAGAACTAAGCTGTCATTCATATAATGAAATTGCTGGGCTATCTTATTTTTAGATTGATCAAGCACATTATCACCTTCATGCTATCGTTGGTGTCAAATGATTTCTTACTTAGGAATACTGACCTTGTGGTTCATGCATAATTGGATTTCTTTTTAAAAGACCTTCTTGGGTCTTCTTCTTATGCTGAATTCCTAGACCATTGATGTTCCCAGATCTTCTCCTCCTGATCCATTGCTCTTGTACTGCCTTCTTCTGACCCATTTATTTAAACATGCATTTACGGTAACACAGGTAATTGGATATCTTACATGAACATATGACTCTGAATAGTGTCTTTTGAGTCTCAGTTTATTAATTTTAGAGCACCCATCAGATGATCCATGTCAGAAACCTGTCTTTCTGGATATAATATCCAAAGAAGACAATAGCACTAACTCAAAAAGATATGTACTCCCCAATATTCATGGCAGGACTTCCATGGCGGCTCAGTAGTAAAGAACCCCCCTGCTGATGTAGGAGACATGGGTTCAACAGCAATAGCATCTTCATAGCTGTGTTGTTTTCAATAATCAAGAAATGGAAACCTCCTGAGTGTCCCTCAGTGGATAGCTAGAGAAAATTTGGTTGGAGAGAATGCAGAAGCCCCTAGAGAGGTTTATTAAATCCTGGATTGAGCAATGGTATGTGCGTGTATGTGTGTGTGTTGGTGAATCGCCTAAAGAAAAGGATCTGTAAAAATTGCCCAAATTTTGCTGTGAGATGACCTGGAGGGATGGGATGTGGGGGGCTGGGCAGGGGGTGGAGGAGGGATGGGAGCCAGGGATATACATATGACTAATCTGGGATTATGCATATAAACGAGAAAACACTGTAAAAGTAAAAAGTAAAGTTAAACAAACAAACAAAAAATTGCCAAGTTTCTTCTTTGGGTTGGTATAAGTCGGATCCTGATTGTGGGCAGGGATGAAACTGGACAGTTGTGCTGACCATCCATATCTTACTAAAGACTATTTCTTCTGATTTTTATTCTGGAAATCCAAGACCTGCAGCACCTTCGGTGCCTGGTCCATCTGTTGGATGTGGAGGGAGAGCCCACAGGTCATCTCCTCCTCACTTTGAGAAGAGCTGCCTTTCCTCTGGATATCCCTCTCCTGCAGACAGCCTGTCACTCTGGCTCTTCCCTGTCCCTGAGATCTCAGGGGAGGAAGAGTTTCCTGTTGCCAGTGTGTTGCTGCTTAAAGATTTTCCAGGATTTAAGTGTAATCCCCAAGGTGTTGTTAAACACACAGCATTAAGTGCAGCACTGGAGGGAGGCAGTGGGATTTAAGTTTCCTCTGAGACGAGCACTTTTATTAAAGGCGCTCCCTTACCCAAGGAAAGAAAGAAGAGAGACAGTAAAGAACCAACTGTGGTTAACTAAGAGTTAGTGTGCTGTCTGCCTGCCAAGAATAGTTTCAGAAATATTGGGAAATAATTTGGGCACCAGAGGAGCAGGTCAAATAATTAGGAGTTCAGGTTTATGATGCTACATGTAATATGGTCCTTGGGACTCTTTTTCCATGGCGGCTCAGTAGTAAAGAACCCCCCTGCTGATGTAGGAGACATGGGTTCAACAGCAATAGCATCTTCATAGCTGTGTTGTTTTCAATAATCAAGAAATGGAAACCTCCTGAGTGTCCCTCAGTGGATAGCTAGAGAAAATTTGGTTGGAGAGAATGCAGAAGCCCCTAGAGAGGTTTATTAAATCCTGGATTGAGCAATGGTATGTGCGTGTATGTGTGTGTGTTGGTGAATCGCCTAAAGAAAAGGATCTGTAAAAATTGCCCAAATTTTGCTGTGAGATGACCTGGAGGGATGGGATGTGGGGGGCTGGGCAGGGGGTGGAGGAGGGATGGGAGCCAGGGATATACATATGACTAATCTGGGATTATGCATATAAACGAGAAAACACTGTAAAAGTAAAAAGTAAAGTTAAACAAACAAACAAAAAATTGCCAAGTTTCTTCTTTGGGTTGGTATAAGTCGGATCCTGATTGTGGGCAGGGATGAAACTGGACAGTTGTGCTGACCATCCATATCTTACTAAAGACTATTTCTTCTGATTTTTATTCTGGAAATCCAAGACCTGCAGCACCTTCGGTGCCTGGTCCATCTGTTGGATGTGGAGGGAGAGCCCACAGGTCATCTCCTCCTCACTTTGAGAAGAGCTGCCTTTCCTCTGGATATCCCTCTCCTGCAGACAGCCTGTCACTCTGGCTCTTCCCTGTCCCTGAGATCTCAGGGGAGGAAGAGTTTCCTGTTGCCAGTGTGTTGCTGCTTAAAGATTTTCCAGGATTTAAGTGTAATCCCCAAGGTGTTGTTAAACACACAGCATTAAGTGCAGCACTGGAGGGAGGCAGTGGGATTTAAGTTTCCTCTGAGACGAGCACTTTTATTAAAGGCGCTCCCTTACCCAAGGAAAGAAAGAAGAGAGACAGTAAAGAACCAACTGTGGTTAACTAAGAGTTAGTGTGCTGTCTGCCTGCCAAGAATAGTTTCAGAAATATTGGGAAATAATTTGGGCACCAGAGGAGCAGGTCAAATAATTAGGAGTTCAGGTTTATGATGCTACATGTAATATGGTCCTTGGGACTCTTTTTCCCTGGAACTCTTGGATTTAATTCTGCAAATGATACGTCCTTTCAAGAACATTGAAAAGCTAACATACAGATTAGAGTGTCCTGATGCACATGATAACAAGGAAGAGCGCCTAGTGACCGGGGTGAACTGGCAGAAGTGTGAGGGCTGACATGTAGAGAGATGTTCCTATCTCATTAAGATAGGTTTCCAGATGGCTAGAGTGGATCCTGTGAGCATGTGTTGGTCCAAATGATCCTGGAGCTGGGATGAGAAAATGAACACCAAAAAAAAAAAAAAAAAAGACAAAAGAAGTTCAGATTCTTTGATATTGAATGGTGGGGAATATTAACAGAAGTAACAGGAACTTGTCAACAAATTCTGGAAAAAGCAGGACTAGTAAAAATGTACTTCCTAGAAATTGAGGTGAAGTAAATTTCAATTGAATTAGAAGCAGTTAATAATAAGCACTGAGTTCATAATCTCAAGAGGTGAAAATAGAAATTACTTTTTAAGGAAGTAAAGAGAAATTCATGGATGGCAGGTTCATGAAAAATAATTAAACCCTCCCGCTTATATCAAGAATGGTTTTCTTCCCCCTCTGTCTAGCTGATGAACTCCTATTGATCTTCACAACCTACTTAAGATTGTCCTTGTGAGTCTATCTGACTGGTCCTATTTCTTGCATAATTGCCCAATTCTTTCCTTTTCTCAACTGCATACCTGGGTACAAACCACTATGAGGGTATGTACTACATTCTGACTGTGTTTTTTTCTCTTTGCCTGACTGTAGGATGCCCTCTGCCATTGTTATCGAGTGTGTTCTAAAGTAGAAGATCCCTCTCTACAACATTTTTAAACTAAAGAGCTGACAATCTCTTTTAGGATTCCATTTTACCACCATTGTAGGTCCAATTCAGAGCTTATATTTTCTTTTAAATGAAATCACTAACAGGCAATCAATTTGTGCTAATTCTGATTAGAGGAAAGTAAAAGCTCAATGATTTATTTACATTGCTTTTTTTTTTCTTGGCCACTTCTATTGATCTTTCATTTATTTATCTTTGTTCTTTGGCCTGTGTGGGCCTCCCATCACAATGGCCTCTTGCTACAGAGCACCAGCTCTGGGCGCATGCGTCCCAGAGCTCCGGCTCTGTAATTGGACACATTGGTCCAGCCGCTCCGCGGCATGTGGGATCTTCCCAGGCCAGGGATTGAACCAGCGCCCCTAGCACTGCAAGGGGGTGTCCTTATCCACTGGACCACCAGGGAAGCCCTCAATGATTTACTTATTTAGAATTTCTGCAAAAGATTTCTAATGATCCCTCAAATTGTCTGCCTCTTCCCAGTATTCTCTGAAAATATCCTTTCAAAGCACAGGTTGAGTTGTGTCACTCTCTTCTTTCAATATTTCGATGATCCCCATTATCAGTAGAGTCACACTCTTCAGCAGGACACCTAGGACCCCTCTGACATGAGTCCCACCTGACTTCCAGCTGCCCTTTGCACCTCATCTGCCACCGTATCCCTGGGTGTCACTGTTTTCAGTGTGACATGTCACTTAGAGTCTCTTTCATCTCATTTGCCTAGTCTTTTTTTCCTCTGCCTCCCTTATTGCTGAGTGCGAATGTTATCTCACTTGTCCCCCATATCCTTCCCTATTGGAGATTAGATCTGTTTAGTATTTTTTTAAGATGTCTTTTATGTATTCTTCTCACCACCAGACGAAGTTCATTGAACCTTTGAAATCTCTAGCATGGAGCCTGGCACCGAACTAACAATAAATTGTGGTTTGCCGTCTCCTCACCCCTGTTCTCATTCAACGACGTGATACCAAAAGTTTCAAAGGTTGATAAAAAGAGGTTAAAAATATTAGATTTGAGAACAAATTGAATATCTTCCCATTTCATTTCCCCTCAACAATGAAGGTGAAACAGATGGAAATGTCTGCATTTAGAGGATGTTTCCATACATTATTCTGAATAAAAGACACCTAGGAGTTCACTCAGTCATGAGAACTCAGGCCATTCAGCCTTTGTTTTTATTGATTTTTCAGTTACCTTGTCACAGACGGGCACAAAATAATGCTAATTGGATTAAGCTTATCTAAGGACACCTTATTAAGCACCTAAAAAAGTAGCTGAGAAGGTATAAAGATGCTGCAGAAGCTTTAGGAAAGGGAGACAAAAATGTTACACATTTGTCTAAAGAAATAATTGAATGAGGTCTTAAATATCTGATAAGAAAATATAGGCTGTTTTTTACCTTTCAAGACAGCACAACGTCATAAACCTGCCTTCTACTATGAGCATTCAAAGAATTCTTTCAGTAAGTGGGTGTTGAGTGTTCGTGCATGCCAGGCATTCTGAGTGGGGCTGGGGAAAGCAACACCACCTCTGTCCTAATGGCTGTTGCTGTCCAGTAGAGGAGAGAGATGTGCGATTATATCACACAGTAGAGTGAGTTCAGGGACATTGCAGAATGCAGAACAAAAGGGTGATGTGCACCTCCAGTGGAGTGGGTCTCAGAAGCCTTCATGAGCCCACTGGAGTTGTATTACCTTTTTTTTTTTTTTCTTTTTGGCAGTGCTGGGTCTTTGCTGTGGTGTGTGGGCTTGTTGCAGCATTCAGGCTCTAAAACCATGTGGGCTACAGAGCCTATGGGCTCAGTAGTTGTGGTGGATGGTTTTAGTCACCCAGATCAGGGATCAAATCTGCATCCCTTGCACTGGAAGGCAGAATCTTGACCACTGGATCATCAGGGAATTCTCTTGAGTTATATCTTGAAAGCTGCGTGAATGTTCATCGAGTCCCAGGGGAAGGTATTCTTGGTGAAGGAAATGGCCCATGTAAAGCCAAAGGAATGTGAAACCTCATCGTGATATTGAATAGGTTTCATGGATGCTTGTATCAAGGTACTTCATTTCCCAGAGCATAAACTTTGGGGTCTAATGCCTTTCACTGGGGAGTGGCTAACTTGAAGTATAAATGTGGATCTAAGTGTAGTCTGTTCCTATCTCTTTAGAGGCAGCTGAGCTGTTTTGCACACCTTTCTTTTAGAGGGATCTCTCACTCCTTAATCAAGGGGCGAACTTGGTTAGACATTTTTACTCTTGCTAACCAGCACTCTTATAAGTGAGAGTGGACAGATGGAACTTGGTGCTGCCAAACAGAGAGTGCAGAGTGGAGATATCTAAGGACACCTTATTAAGCACCTAAAAAGTAGCTGAGAAGGTATAAAGATGCTGCAGAAGCTTTAGGAAAGGGAGACAAAAATGTTACACATTTGTCTAAAGAAATAATTGAATGAGGTCTTAAATATCTGATAAGAAAATATAGGCTGTTTTTTACCTTTCAAGACAGCACAACGTCATAAACCTGCCTTCTACTATGAGCATTCAAAGAATTCTTTCAGTAAGTGGGTGTTGAGTGTTCGTGCATGCCAGGCATTCTGAGTGGGGCTGGGGAAAGCAACACCACCTCTGTCCTAATGGCTGTTGCTGTCCAGTAGAGGAGAGAGATGTGCGATTATATCACACAGTAGAGTGAGTTCAGGGACATTGCAGAATGCAGAACAAAAGGGTGATGTGCACCTCCAGTGGAGTGGGTCTCAGAAGCCTTCATGAGCCCACTGGAGTTGTATTACCTTTTTTTTTTTTTTCTTTTTGGCAGTGCTGGGTCTTTGCTGTGGTGTGTGGGCTTGTTGCAGCATTCAGGCTCTAAAACCATGTGGGCTACAGAGCCTATGGGCTCAGTAGTTGTGGTGGATGGTTTTAGTCACCCAGATCAGGGATCAAATCTGCATCCCTTGCACTGGAAGGCAGAATCTTGACCACTGGATCATCAGGGAATTCTCTTGAGTTATATCTTGAAAGCTGCGTGAATGTTCATCGAGTCCCAGGGGAAGGTATTCTTGGTGAAGGAAATGGCCCATGTAAAGCCAAAGGAATGTGAAACCTCATCGTGATATTGAATAGGTTTCATGGATGCTTGTATCAAGGTACTTCATTTCCCAGAGCATAAACTTTGGGGTCTAATGCCTTTCACTGGGGAGTGGCTAACTTGAAGTATAAATGTGGATCTAAGTGTAGTCTGTTCCTATCTCTTTAGAGGCAGCTGAGCTGTTTTGCACACCTTTCTTTTAGAGGGATCTCTCACTCCTTAATCAAGGGGCGAACTTGGTTAGACATTTTTACTCTTGCTAACCAGCACTCTTATAAGTGAGAGTGGACAGATGGAACTTGGTGCTGCCAAACAGAGAGTCTGGTTAGATCCCTGAGCAAATGCAATGATTGGATAGGGCCTATGTGGGTAGTGACCTGCATTCATGTATCGCTTGTCTGTTTGAGCTCCAATCTGGCTCTGTTCATAAAAGTGCTATTAGTTTCTTTAGCACCGTAGCTGCTCTCTCCAATTGACTAGCTCTGAAAGCTTGTGGGATACCCTGGAGAACGTTTGCTTGATGGCTAGGAACTTTGAGCCTGTTGCTCAGTTGTTCTTTGGGCAAACTACAGGCCATCTGAAGATGGTGAGTTGGCTGAGAGAATCTGGATTTTTCACTGGAGTGGTCCAAGCCAGAAAAGAGATACAAGAGAGAAAGAGGGCTGAATTCCCAACGTTAATGTATTGCCTTGCTGCTCTGTCTCATCTTCTGTTTTTTCCCCAGACATCCCTGTTCCTGTAACAGCAAATCAGTACCACAGTGAGTCAATTATGAAAAAACAGAGTCTTTTGTCTTCTTCTTTTCACATCTGGATAAAACATATTTGTTTATGACTTTATAGCATTGTTTTATTATATGCAGCTAGTAATAGCAATCTGTCATCAGGGATTAATTTTGATTCATGGCCAAGTACCCTAAGACATAGGCTGATGAATTGTCCCTGATGTTCCCAGTGAGCAAGCTCCTTGCTGGGCTGGGCATCTGCTCATTGCTGAGCCATGAATTCTATACCCAGCACATCCTGCAAATCTGGTTTAACCTGTAAGGAGAAGGTAATTCTTGGTGAAGGAAATGGCCCATGTACAGCCAAAGGAATGTGAAACCTCATCGTGATATTGAATAGGTTTCATGGATGCTTGTATCAAGGTACTTCATTTCCCAGAGCATAAACTTTGGGGTCTAATGCCTTTCACTGGGGAGTGGCTAACTTGAAGTATAAATGTGGATCTAAGTGTAGTCTGTTCCTATCTCTTTAGAGGCAGCTGAGCTGTTTTGCACACCTTTCTTTTAGAGGGATCTCTCACTCCTTAATCAAGGGGCGAACTTGGTTAGACATTTTTACTCTTGCTAACCAGCACTCTTATAAGTGAGAGTGGACAGATGGAACTTGGTGCTGCCAAACAGAGAGTCTGGTTAGATCCCTGAGCAAATGCAATGATTGGATAGGGCCTATGTGGGTAGTGACCTGCATTCATGTATCGCTTGTCTGTTTGAGCTCCAATCTGGCTCTGTTCATAAAAGTGCTATTAGTTTCTTTAGCACCGTAGCTGCTCTCTCCAATTGACTAGCTCTGAAAGCTTGTGGGATACCCTGGAGAACGTTTGCTTGATGGCTAGGAACTTTGAGCCTGTTGCTCAGTTGTTCTTTGGGCAAACTACAGGCCATCTGAAGATGGTGAGTTGGCTGAGAGAATCTGGATTTTTCACTGGAGTGGTCCAAGCCAGAAAAGAGATACAAGAGAGAAAGAGGGCTGAATTCCCAACGTTAATGTATTGCCTTGCTGCTCTGTCTCATCTTCTGTTTTTTCCCCAGACATCCCTGTTCCTGTAACAGCAAATCAGTACCACAGTGAGTCAATTATGAAAAAACAGAGTCTTTTGTCTTCTTCTTTTCACATCTGGATAAAACATATTTGTTTATGACTTTATAGCATTGTTTTATTATATGCAGCTAGTAATAGCAATCTGTCATCAGGGATTAATTTTGATTCATGGCCAAGTACCCTAAGACATAGGCTGATGAATTGTCCCTGATGTTCCCAGTGAGCAAGCTCCTTGCTGGGCTGGGCATCTGCTCATTGGCTGAGCCATGAATTCTATACCCAGCACATCCTGCAAATCTGGTTTAACCTGTAAAAGGAGAAGGGAATCATGATCCCAGATTAGCGGGGCTACTGTGTGAGATTTTACAGGCTGAGCAGCTGCCAAACTCTAGGGGGAGCCATTTGCACATAGGATGTAAATAGCACCCACTAAGATTATTTAAATTGTAGTCTCCGCCTCCCCTCAACCCAGTGTTGCAGTTTTTGGGTCACAGTTTGAGTCACATCCCTCCTCACTCTTATTTTATCCATCCCTTTCCATCCATACTGGAGGCTAGCTGGGGGTTTTGCAGCTCTGCATTTGGCTTTCAGCAGGGTATACAGAGCTGCATTTGTCAGAATACCCTGCGTTCAGTTCAGTCCAGTCGCTCAGTTGTGCCCGACTCTGCGACCCAATGGACTGCAGCACGACAGGCTTCCCTGTCCTTCACCATCTCCCAGAGCTTGCTCAAACTCATGTCCATTGGCTCAGTGATGCCATTCCACCATCTCGTCCTCTGTCGTCCCTTTCTCCTTTTGGTTATACCGCGTAAACAACAGTTTCAGAATCTCAGCGGCTTAAGTAACACATATTTATCTGGTTCACTCTTCATGTGCATTGTAGGTTGTCTGTGGATCCTGCTCCAAGTCATAGATCCAAGCTAGGAGAGACATTCAGGATTCCTCATAGGGAAAGGGAGACAAGTGACCCACACAGGACTTTTCAAGGTTCCATTTACGTTTCATTGGTTAAAGACATTTACAAAGCCATGCTAACTCAAAAGTACAGCAAAACCCCGTAACATTATCATACGCCCTGAAGGATGAGACCAAGAACATCTGGACTGGTTCTAATGACTATCACAGATGTAGTTAAGAGAAATAGAAGACTTTGAGCTCAGTCACTGTGTGTACTCAGCTGCTCAGTCATGTCGGACTCTTTGCAACCCTATAGACTGTAGCCTGCCAGGCTCCTCTGTCCATGGGATTTTCCAGGCAAGAATACTGGACTGGGTTGTCATTTCCTCCTTCAGGGGATGTTTCCGATGCAGGGATCGAACCTGTGTCTCTTGCATTGGTCGGCAGATTCTTTATATATTTTGAACTAGGTTCAAATCCTGGTTCTGCTTATTAGATGTTTAATAACTTTGCAAGCAAATTACATTCTCTCTCCTAGACCCAGTGGCATCTCCATATAAAGGCTATAATAATAGCATTCTCTTGTAAGCCATAGCGATATAATGCCAGTTAAGGAGTTGGATACCCAACACATTTCTTTTCTCTTGTCCTCCCTTGCCTTGCTCTCCACCTGGGGTCTGCTGTGATACCAGTACTTGGCATTCGTTTTTTGAATAAAGGAAGACACTGCCCCTGTTTCCCTGCTGGCAAACAAGAGAGTCCTGGTGACATTTGCCAAAGCTCATGAAAATAGCTATTAGGAAGGCAAACTGTGCTTAGAAAAATATTAATTGGACTTTAAGCTCATTAGGAATTAAAAACAGCAACAAAAACGTTCACCTTTAGCATAAGGGAAGAAAGATCCTTGTGAGCCACGTAGCTTCCCCCTAAAACGCATAGCTGCTGCCCCTCTGTAAATGCCCAGAGGATTGTGTTCGCCTGGCTACAGAGGTTCAGGACGACACAGCAGACGCCACTGACTTCAGGATACCTTTCATGCTTGGCAGGCGTCCCCATTTTATTTATGAAATCAAAGCTGTATCGCTGTGTTCTCTTCTGCGGAAGACATAAAAGAGATTCAGAAGTCATCCAAATCATCTTGTAATTAATGTTACCACGCACGCCCAGGACATTAAAATGTTAACAGTGTTAGAATCGTGTGCTTTGGAATACCGAGTGAGGGCTTTATTAGAGAGAAATGCTCAGCAGATGTCATCTACCCTAATTGAGGACATCAGGGTGCCTGCTGCTTGTTCTTATCAGTGGTACAGAGGGTTTTTTTTTTTTTTTTTAATTTATTCATTTTCTTTACTGCTAGAATCTGCTCTCATTATTAGACTATCTTGTCACTCATTTGCATTTCAAGTGCTGGGACTGGAGGGTGGGGGCGTGTAGCAGCTATCTGCCTTAGAAGAACACTTCAAGGGTTACTCTATCAAATAGCAGCACAGTAGCACAGTGAATCTGACATCTGGGTTATCTTATTCCCAGATGCTCTGTGGTGTCATTAGCAGGATTAATCTTAGCTTTAATTTCATAATGATTCTTATTCTAATATATGTGAATGAACACAAAGTCTCTTGACTCATTATCACCAATTTACCCAAGATATGTAATCAGGCTCTTACATTCACCAACATTTATTTTTGCTAATACATCTAAAATTGTAGATTAAGCAAATACAGTTAGTTCCAGCTGAGTGAATGCCTAGCAAGGTAGCACTGTAGTATTTATGTTTTAATTAAAGTACATTAATGCTGTTGTTTTTAAATATGTACTGACCAAAAATGTGTTCATGGGGAATAGTAAAGTCGTTGTTCGAACAGCGTCCAGCGGTAAAATTAGTCACAGAAGCATTGCATTAGAAGCCATTACCCACTTCTTTTGCAAATTATTGAAATTCCCTCTGCTAATTATGTTTTTAACCTTTATAAATAAGATGGAGGTACATAGCTTCCATTCCAAACAACTCGACTCCCCTAAGGAAATAGAATGGCAAGTCCTTAATGGTGACTATAATTGTAATAAGCTTGTAGTTTTCATTCTCATTCAAGGTTACCATGTCACATCAAATATTGTCACTTGCAGTTCATGATGCAGAGTAGGCAACAGGCCATTTCCCCTCTCAGTTGACAAAACTTGTGGGGACGGAGAGGGAGGGAAGGAATGGTTTAAGAGATTCAGAAGTCATCCAAATCATCTTGTAATTAATGTTACCACGCCCAGGACATTAAAATGTTAACAGTGTTAGAATCGTGTGCTTTGGAATACCGAGTGAGGGCTTTATTAGAGAGAAATGCTCAGCAGATGTCATCTACCCTAATTGAGGACATCAGGGTGCCTGCTGCTTGTTCTTATCAGTGGTACAGAGGGTTTTTTTTTTTTTTTTTAATTTATTCATTTTCTTTACTGCTAGAATCTGCTCTCATTATTAGACTATCTTGTCACTCATTTGCATTTCAAGTGCTGGGACTGGAGGGTGGGGGGCGGGTAGCAGCTATCTGCCTTAGAAGAACACTTCAAGGGTTACTCTATCAAATAGCAGCACAGTAGCACAGTGAATCTGACATCTGGGTTATCTTATTCCCAGATGCTCTGTGGTGTCATTAGCAGGATTAATCTTAGCTTTAATTTCATAATGATTCTTATTCTAATATATGTGAATGAACACAAAGTCTCTTGACTCATTATCACCAATTTACCCAAGATATGTAATCAGGCTCTTACATTCACCAACATTTATTTTTGCTAATACATCTAAAATTGTAGATTAAGCAAATACAGTTAGTTCCAGCTGAGTGAATGCCTAGCAAGGTAGCACTGTAGTATTTATGTTTTAATTAAAGTACATTAATGCTGTTGTTTTTAAATATGTACTGACCAAAAATGTGTTCATGGGGAATAGTAAAGTCGTTGTTCGAACAGCGTCCAGCGGTAAAATTAGTCACAGAAGCATTGCATTAGAAGCCATTACCCACTTCTTTTGCAAATTATTGAAATTCCCTCTGCTAATTATGTTTTTAACCTTTATAAATAAGATGGAGGTACATAGCTTCCATTCCAAACAACTCGACTCCCCTAAGGAAATAGAATGGCAAGTCCTTAATGGTGACTATAATTGTAATAAGCTTGTAGTTTTCATTCTCATTCAAGGTTACCATGTCACATCAAATATTGTCACTTGCAGTTCATGATGCAGAGTAGGCAACAGGCCATTTCCCCTCTCAGTTGACACTATGTTTAGTAAAATACCTTGTGGGGACGGAGAGGGGAGGGGAAGGAAGGATGGAGATGCAGAAGCCAGTTCCAAAGCTCTCTTCGTTGACTTTAGCACTGGACTAACTTTTTTCATTTACCAGATGTTGTCACCCAGCAGCATGTAGTGCTTTATTATTGATGGATAAAATGTTCAAACATTTAAAGAAATGGAAGTCGGCCTTGCATTTTTAATTAATTAATTAAAAGTAATGTAAATGCCAGCTTGTTAATTGCTTTGCACCTGCAAGCCAGTGCAGGTTTTGTGCACTCTTTATTTGAATATTAAATTTTTTTCTCGCGTGTCTTTATAATGCTTGGGAAGCCTCTCCAGCAAACATATTAGTAAAGAGTAAATATTGAATCTTAGACAAAACTCATGGCTTCATCTTTCACTGTACCCAGAATAGGATTTAAAGGAGGATTTAGATTTCCAAGGCTTCTAATTAAGTAGTGATAATCAGGCTTTCTGCTGAGGGTCACTTCCTGGGAGTAATTTGAGTTATTAAAATGCATGTTTTTGTTTGTTCTGCTTTGTGAGCTAAAACTGATCCCTTTTAATATAGCAGCAAATATGCAAATTGGTGTTTCATTATATTGTGCAATTTATGGCAATCTTCTCTAATTTACTAAAAGGTCAGGAGCCTGACCTTGTCATTCAATTTTTTTCTGGTAAAGCTAAACTAATTATGTGGATTTTTTTTTTTTTAATGAAACTCTGAAAGTGTGCAGCATGGTAAAGAATGTGACAAATTTAACTTTCATTTAGCTTTCATTTTCATCAAGATGGCCTTCAGTTGTGTGTGGACCCCAGTAACGAACAGGTGATTTTAACTGTGATTTCAGAATCAGTTGATTTGCATAATTTTTAATTGAAATTCCTCTGCTAATTATGTTTTTAACCTTTATAAATAAGATGGAGGTACATAGCTTCCATTCCAAACAACTCGACTCCCCTAAGGAAATAGAATGGCAAGTCCTTAATGGTGACTATAATTGTAATAAGCTTGTAGTTTTCATTCTCATTCAAGGTTACCATGTCACATCAAATATTGTCACTTGCAGTTCATGATGCAGAGTAGGCAACAGGCCATTTCCCCTCTCAGTTGACACTATGTTTAGTAAAATACCTTGTGGGGACGGAGAGGGGAGGGGAAGGAAGGATGGAGATGCAGAAGCCAGTTCCAAAGCTCTCTTCGTTGACTTTAGCACTGGACTAACTTTTTTCATTTACCAGATGTTGTCACCCAGCAGCATGTAGTGCTTTATTATTGATGGATAAAATGTTCAAACATTTAAAGAAATGGAAGTCGGCCTTGCATTTTTAATTAATTAATTAAAAGTAATGTAAATGCCAGCTTGTTAATTGCTTTGCACCTGCAAGCCAGTGCAGGTTTTGTGCACTCTTTATTTGAATATTAAATTTTTTTTCTCGCGTGTCTTTATAATGCTTGGGAAGCCTCTCCAGCAAACATATTAGTAAAGAGTAAATATTGAATCTTAGACAAAACTCATGGCTTCATCTTTCACTGTACCCAGAATAGGATTTAAAGGAGGATTTAGATTTCCAAGGCTTCTAATTAAGTAGTGATAATCAGGCTTTCTGCTGAGGGTCACTTCCTGGGAGTAATTTGAGTTATTAAAATGCATGTTTTTGTTTGTTCTGCTTTGTGAGCTAAAACTGATCCCTTTTAATATAGCAGCAAATATGCAAATTGGTGTTTCATTATATTGTGCAATTTATGGCAATCTTCTCTAATTTACTAAAAGGTCAGGAGCCTGACCTTGTCATTCAATTTTTTTCTGGTAAAGCTAAACTAATTATGTGGATTTTTTTTTTTTATTGAAACTCTGAAAGTGTGCAGCATGGTAAAGAATGTGACAAATTTAACTTTCATTTAGCTTTCATTTTCATCAAGATGGCCTTCAGTTGTGTGTGGACCCCAGTAACGAACAGGTGATTTTAACTGTGATTTCAGAATCAGTTGATTTTAAATACTGCTCAGAAAGAAGATAGAACTTAAAAAATTTCTCTGCCTCAGAAAAATGTGGCATCTGCAACAGCCTAATATTACTGAAATATTACTAACATGTACATGCTTTAAATTGTCATTGGGCAGAATATATTAAAAAGAAAAATCATAGGCTCAAAAGCAAGTTTTTTGTTCAAAATACTCTCCAAATCATTGTTATATTATTATTATTATTTTACTGATGCTAAATATACTTTCTTAACTTTTTCAATTGCTTTACAGGGTTTTCAGCTTTGACCAGAGAAGTTCTGTCTCAAATATCTTTTTCCCCTTGCCCCCTCAAATGGTTTAGATCTTTGGTAGTACAAATTGGTGCCAATGAACTCTTTACTTTAAAATTCTAAACAATGGTTATTACATCTTAGCCTGTATAAGAACCACTTGGATTTATTGCTAAAAATTTGAATCTTCCTCCTCAAAATTTTCATTTGGTAGGTGTGGAATTGTCTTGGCAATCTGCATTTTATTCAGATGCTCTGTTGTCTATACTTTGAAAAGAATATAGAGTCAGTTGACTCTCTCCCATCTAACATGCTCATTTGCTTAGCTAGTCACTCATTCATCATACAGAAGACTGGCAATTTTTTGAATAAATAAACATTTAATATGTGTCATGCACAATCACTGCCCTTGAGGAGTTAGCTAGAAAAACACATGCAGAAATTGTCATAGGGCAGCACTGATGGTGTTATAAGCAAATTTTTAAACAAAATGCCTTGAGAATGTAAAGCAGGTAAAAGTTAATTATAATTATGGAATGTTTATCAAGGAAGATTATATTTAGACTAAACTTGGAAGAATGAGAGTTTCTTTCTAGACAGAGGAGCTAGGAGAGGAGCACTGCTGGCTTTCATTATATTGTGCAATTTATGGCAATCTTCTCTAATTTACTAAAAGGTCAGGAGCCTGACCTTGTCATTCAATTTTTTTCTGGTAAAGCTAAACTAATTATGTGGATTTTTTTTTTTTTAATGAAACTCTGAAAGTGTGCAGCATGGTAAAGAATGTGACAAATTTAACTTTCATTTAGCTTTCATTTTCATCAAGATGGCCTTCAGTTGTGTGTGGACCCCAGTAACGAACAGGTGATTTTAACTGTGATTTCAGAATCAGTTGATTTTAAATACTGCTCAGAAAGAAGATAGAACTTAAAAAATTTCTCTGCCTCAGAAAAATGTGGCATCTGCAACAGCCTAATATTACTGAAATATTACTAACATGTACATGCTTTAAATTGTCATTGGGCAGAATATGTTAAAAAGAAAAATCATAGGCTCAAAAGCAAGTTTTTTGTTCAAAATACTCTCCAAATCATTGTTATATTATTATTATTATTTTACTGATGCTAAATATACTTTCTTAACTTTTTCAATTGCTTTACAGGGTTTTCAGCTTTGACCAGAGAAGTTCTGTCTCAAATATCTTTTTCCCCTTGCCCCCTCAAATGGTTTAGATCTTTGGTAGTACAAATTGGTGCCAATGAACTCTTTACTTTAAAATTCTAAACAATGGTTATTACATCTTAGCCTGTATAAGAACCACTTGGATTTATTGCTAAAAATTTGAATCTTCCTCCTCAAAATTTTCATTTGGTAGGTGTGGAATTGTCTTGGCAATCTGCATTTTATTCAGATGCTCTGTTGTCTATACTTTGAAAAGAATATAGAGTCAGTTGACTCTCTCCCATCTAACATGCTCATTTGCTTAGCTAGTCACTCATTCATCATACAGAAGACTGGCAATTTTTTGAATAAATAAACATTTAATATGTGTCATGCACAATCACTGCCCTTGAGGAGTTAGCTAGAAAAACACATGCAGAAATTGTCATAGGGCAGCACTGATGGTGTTATAAGCAAATTTTTAAACAAAATGCCTTGAGAATGTAAAGCAGGTAAAAGTTAATTATAATTATGGAATGTTTATCAAGGAAGATTATATTTAGACTAAACTTGGAAGAATGAGAGTTTCTTTCTAGACAGAGGAGCTAGGAGAGGAGCACTGCTGGCTGGAGAGAAGCTTGAACAAAGGTTAGGATGATGGGAACATGCATGGTGTGTTTAGAAGAGAATGAGCATAGCATAGGTTGTATCATGGATTGGTAGTGGGAGGAAGGCTCCAGAATGCTCGGAGATGTAGATCCTGCAAGGTCTCAGAGCTGAACGGTTGGAGTTTTATTTGGTGGGCAGTGGAACCTCACTGTTAATTTTCAAGTGAGGACCTGGATTGATTAAGACTGTCTGACAACAGTTTGGACAGAAAAGATTAAACACAGGAAGATGTGTTAAGAGTCTTCTCATAGTCCACGGAAAGATACTAATGTACTGAACTAAAATAATGGGAATGGAGATGATGGTCTGGATTCAAGAGACAAATACAACATAGCAGTAAGTTGTATTGGAGGTGGGTTTAGTAGGAAGAGTGAAGAAAAAGGAAATTTGCTGCCCATGTTTCCAGTTGAGCAATTGTGTGGATAGTGATGTCGTTAACCATGGTAGAAAATACAGGAAGAAAAACATGATTAATGGAAATAAAAGTTTTTGCTTAGAAGCTTGCCAAAGTAGGTTTGAGGATCAGCAATATTTCCAATTCCAAGAAAATGCTAAGAAGAGCAGAATCTTTGACCTCCTTTCCAGACTTACTGAATCAGAATATGACCTTTTCCATCATCCCCAGGTGACTCACACACACAAGAAAATCTGAGAAGCTTTAGTAAAACAACACATAAAATCTGTGTTGGAACACTAGTATTTTGGAGTAGTCCTTACCAAAGACAGTTTTATGGTTATATAAACACGGGAATAACTCTATAACTCACATGAAAGCTGTGTTTGGAGATTCAAATATACAATTCAAACAGCAAACAAAACCCAAAGTTAATAAAAATAAGGAAAACCAAGGCTTCCCTGGTGGTTCAGTGGGTAAAGAGTCCGTTGGTTCAGTGGGTAAAGAGTCTGTCTTACAATGTAAGGGGCACCAGTTTGATCCCTGGCCCAGGAAGATCCAATGTGCCACAAAGCAGCTGGGCAAATGTGTCCAATTAGGAGCCAGTGCTCTGGAGTACATGTGCCCAGAGTCGGTGCTCTGCAATACGAGAGGCTACTGCCGTGGGAGGTCCACACAGGCCAAAGAATAAATACGGATGAAAACAAATAAATAAAAATCCAGTAAAAGAGGCCAAAATTAAAAGAAAAAGTTAAAAAAATAAGGAAAAACAAAGATTGAACAGAAGTGAATGAAATGAAGGCTAAAAAGATCATAGGAAAAAGCTCAATGAAACCAAGACTGATTCTGTAAAAAGATAATTGATAAACTTCTGGCTAGACTTGTTACAAAAAAAGAGAGAAGACCCAAATAAATAAAATCAGGCATGAAAGAAGAGAGGTTACAAATGATCCTATAAGAATACAAAGGATCATATGAGAATACTCTGAACCAGTCTTTCAAAAAAAGAAAAAAAAGGAGGGAATGCTTCCAAACTAATTTTCCAAGGCCAGCATTATTCTAATATCCAAACCACGCAAGTTACCACCAAAAAAATATTTTTTTTCAGGCCAATATCCCTGATGAATATGGGTGCAGAAATTCTCAATAAAATATTATCAGACCAAATTCAACAATGCATTAAGAAAATCATAAACATGATCAAGTAGAATTCATTCCAAGGATGCAGTGTTGGCTCAACATCCACAAATCTGTCAGTGTGGTACTCCACAGCCACAAAATGAAGGATAAAATCATGCTTATCTCAACAGATACAAAGAAAAAACATTTGGCAAAATTTAACATTGATAAAATCTCTCAACAGAGTGAATATAGAGGAAATGTACCTCAACATCACACAAGTCCATTTATGATAAGCCCACAAGTAGCATCAAACTCAACAGTGAAAAGTTTGGCAATTATTTTTTTGGATTTGACATTAATGACAAGGCAACACAAGCAGAAGTAAACAGTGAGACTACAACAAACTAAAAAGATTCTGTACAACAAAGGAAACCATTACCAAAATGAAAAGGTCACTTACTGAAAGAGAAAAAATATTTATAAATCATATGTCTGATAAGGGTTTAGTATACAAAATATATGAATAATGCATACAACTTAACAGCAAAAAATAATCAATCTGATTCTAAAAATGGGCAGAGGACCTAATAGACACTTTTTTCTCTAAAGAAGACATGCAGATTGCTGACAGATATGTGAAAAGATGTTCAACATCATTACTCATTAGGGAAAGCAAATCAAAACCATGCAGAGATACCATTTCACACCTGTTGGAATGGCTATTATTAAGAAATAACAAGTGCTGGCAAGCACGTAGAGAAAAGGGGACCTTTGTGTATACGCATGGTTGGAATGTGAACTGGGACCGGCATTATAAAAATATGGAAATTCCTCAAAAAATTAAAAATAGAACTAGCTCATGATATAGAAATTCCACTTTTTGGTATTTATCTGAAGAAAAAGAAAATGCTAACTTTAAAATGTATTTTGTACCCTCAGGTTCATTGCAATATTATTTACAACAGCTAAGATATGGAAGCAATCTGTGTGTCCATCAATGGATGAATGAATAAAGAAAATGTGTTTTATACTTACAATGGAATATTATTCAGCTATGAAAAACGAAATCTTATAATGACAACATAAGTGGACCTTAAAGGCATTATGCTAAGGGAATAGTTAAGCCAGGCAGAGAAAGACAAATACTTTATTATTTCATTTATATGTGAAATTTAAAAAACAAATAAGATAAGCACAACCTCCCCATCCCCCACCTCAAGTTCACAGATACAGAGAGTAGATTAGTGGTTGACAGAAAAAGAGGATAGGCAAAATGAGTGAAGGGCTTCAAAAGGCACAAACTTCCAGTTATAAAGTAAATGTCATAAGAATGGATTGTACAGTATGGTGATTTTGTCCATGTCTTTGTCTTCAGTTAAAGAGTCATGGTAAAAGCATTTTCAGTCACCCATCTTCTTTGAAACCTAGTTGAAAAAAAAAGAAAATAAAGAGAAACTTCACCTTTGATGAAATAGAGAAGCTCCTCTATGAAATAACTTCACGCCCACAAGTAGCATCAACTCAACGTGAAATTCTATGAACTTTAAAAGGCAACACAAGCAGAAGTAAACAGTGAGACTACAACAAACTAAAAAGATTCTGTACAACAAAGGAAACCATTACCAAAATGAAAAGGTCACTTACTGAAAGAGAAAAAATATTTATAAATCATATGTCTGATAAGGGTTTAGTATACAAAATATATGAATAATGCATACAACTTAACAGCAAAAAATAATCAATCTGATTCTAAAAATGGGCAGAGGACCTAATAGACACTTTTTTCTCTAAAGAAGACATGCAGATTGCTGACAGATATGTGAAAAGATGTTCAACATCATTACTCATTAGGGAAAGCAAATCAAAACCATGCAGAGATACCATTTCACACCTGTTGGAATGGCTATTATTAAGAAATAACAAGTGCTGGCAAGCACGTAGAGAAAAGGGGACCTTTGTGTATACGCATGGTTGGAATGTGAACTGGGCCCGGGCATTATAAAAATATGGAAATTCCTCAAAAAATTAAAAATAGAACTAGCTCATGATATAGAAATTCCACTTTTTGGTATTTATCTGAAGAAAAAGAAAATGCTAACTTTAAAATGTATTTTGTACCCTCAGGTTCATTGCAATATTATTTACAACAGCTAAGATATGGAAGCAATCTGTGTGTCCATCAATGGATGAATGAATAAAGAAAATGTGTTTTATACTTACAATGGAATATTATTCAGCTATGAAAAACGAAATCTTATAATGACAACATAAGTGGACCTTAAAGGCATTATGCTAAGGGAATAGTTAAGCCAGGCAGAGAAAGACAAATACTTTATTATTTCATTTATATGTGAAATTTAAAAAACAAATAAGATAAGCACAACCTCCCCATCCCCCACCTCAAGTTCACAGATACAGAGAGTAGATTAGTGGTTGACAGAAAAAGAGGATAGGCAAAATGAGTGAAGGGCTTCAAAAGGCACAAACTTCCAGTTATAAAGTAAATGTCATAAGAATGGATTGTACAGTATGGTGATTTTGTCCATGTCTTTGTCTTCAGTTAAAGAGTCATGGTAAAAGCATTTTCAGTCACCCATCTTCTTTGAAACCTAGTTGAAAAAAAAAATGAAGAAAATAAAGAGAAAAACTTCACCTTTGATGAAATAGAGAAGCTCCTCTATGATCAATATCTGGCCAGTTCTGAGAAATGGAGAGAACCTAGGAACCTTCTCAGTTTTAAGCAGAATTAGATTTTTCTAAAAGTAGATGGATGTTACATACAGTTCTTCAAGTCCAACGATCCTTTATTCAGGCTCATGGGATCTAAAGGGATGTAGAAAGGAACAAATAGAGTTTTATGCATAAGAATAAAAAAAGAAAGAGTAAGAAGAAGGTGGATAATGCACATTAATCAGAAGAGAAGTTATTCCATGAATCTGACAAATAATCTTAAAGAGATTATAGGCAGCATGATCACTTTGGGGATAAAAGATATGGAAAAGACGTGGTTTATTTTTTTATTTTATTTTATTTTTAAAAAACTTTTATTTTGCTTTTAACTTTTACAGAGTTTTGTTGTTTACAGATATGTATGTTCCCAGATTAGTCATATGTATATCCCCCCATCCCACCCCTCCAGACTGTCACACAGCACCCCTGCAGGATCTCTTTTTCTCACAGAGCAATGACTATAGCTATTTTCTTCACATATGATAGTACAGGCCTTCAAGCTACTTCGTTTACACCTCTCACCCACTGTTCCTTCCCCACAATGTCCAAATGTCCACTGTCCATGTCTGTTTTTCTATCACTTCACTGCATGTGCCATCATCGCCATCCTACTAGATTCCATACATATGTGTTAGTATATTGTACTTATCCTCTTTCTGACTGACTTCACTTTTTATGATAGGTTCTAGAGCCAGCCACCTCATTAGGGCTGATTCTTCTGCATTTCTTTTTATAGCTGTGTAGTATTCCATTGTATATATGTCCCAGAGCTTTTGTATCCATTCGTTCATCAATGGGCATCTAGGTTGCTTATTTCATTTATATGTGAAATTTAAAAAACAAATAAGATAAGCACAACCTCCCCATCCCCCACCTCAAGTTCACAGATACAGAGAGTAGATTAGTGGTTGACAGAAAAAGAGGATAGGCAAAATGAGTGAAGGGCTTCAAAAGGCACAAACTTCCAGTTATAAAGTAAATGTCATAAGAATGGATTGTACAGTATGGTGATTTTGTCCATGTCTTTGTCTTCAGTTAAAGAGTCATGGTAAAAGCATTTTCAGTCACCCATCTTCTTTGAAACCTAGTTGAAAAAAAAAATGAAGAAAATAAAGAGAAAAACTTCACCTTTGATGAAATAGAGAAGCTCCTCTATGATCAATATCTGGCCAGTTCTGAGAAATGGAGAGAACCTAGGAACCTTCTCAGTTTTAAGCAGAATTAGATTTTTCTAAAAGTAGATGGATGTTACATACAGTTCTTCAAGTCCAACGATCCTTTATTCAGGCTCATGGGATCTAAAGGGATGTAGAAAGGAACAAATAGAGTTTTATGCATAAGAATAAAAAAAGAAAGAGTAAGAAGAAGGTGGATAATGCACATTAATCAGAAGAGAAGTTATTCCATGAATCTGACAAATAATCTTAAAGAGATTATAGGCAGCATGATCACTTTGGGGATAAAAGATATGGAAAAGACGTGGTTTCTTTCTTTCTTTTTTTTTTTTAAACTTTTATTTTGCTTTTAACTTTTACAGAGTTTTGTTGTTTACAGATATGTATGTTCCCAGATTAGTCATATGTATATCCCCCCATCCCACCCCTCCAGACTGTCACACAGCACCCCTGCAGGATCTCTTTTTCTCACAGAGCAATGACTATAGCTATTTTCTTCACATATGATAGTACAGGCCTTCAAGCTACTTCGTTTACACCTCTCACCCACTGTTCCTTCCCCACAATGTCCAAATGTCCACTGTCCATGTCTGTTTTTCTATCACTTCACTGCATGTGCCATCATCGCCATCCTACTAGATTCCATACATATGTGTTAGTATATTGTACTTATCCTCTTTCTGACTGACTTCACTTTTTATGATAGGTTCTAGAGCCAGCCACCTCATTAGGGCTGATTCTTCTGCATTTCTTTTTATAGCTGTGTAGTATTCCATTGTATATATGTCCCAGAGCTTTTGTATCCATTCGTTCATCAATGGGCATCTAGGTTGCTTCTGTGTTCTAGCTATTGTATAGAGAGCTGCAATGAACATTAGGGTACAGGTGCTTCTTTCAGATTTAATTTCATCAGGCTATAAGCCTAAGAGTGGGATTGCTGGGTCGTAGGGTGCTTCTATTTTTAGTTTTTTAAGAAATCTCCATACTGTCTTCCATAGAGGCTGTATCAATCTACATTTCCACCAGCAATGCAGGAGTGTTCCCTTTTCTCTGCACCCTCTCCAGCATTTATTGTCTGTCAATTTGTGGATGATGGCCATTCTGACGGCCATGAGGTGATATCTCATTGTAATTTTGATTTGCATTTCTCTAATTATAAGCGAGGTTGAGCATCGTTTCATGTGCTTTTGGGCCATCTGTATGTCCTCTTCAGAGAGGTGTCTGTTTAGGTCCTTTTCCCATTTTTTGATTGGGTTGTTCATTTTTCCTGTGCTGAGTTGTCTGAGTTGCTTGTAGATTTTGGAGATTAATGCTTTGTATGTTGTTTCATATGCTATGATTTTCTCCCACTTTGTGGGGTGTCTGTTCAGCTTTTTTGTAATTTCTTTTGCTGTACAAAAGATTTTAAGTTTCATGAGGTCCCACATGTTCATTTGTCTTTTCAGTTCCGCTATTTTAGTAGGTGGGTCAGAGAAGATCTTGCTTTGATTTATGTCCTTGAGGGTTTTGCCTATATTCTCCTCTAAGAGTTTGATGGTTTCTGGCCTTACATTTAGGTCTTTAATCCATTTTGAGTTGATCTTTGTGTATGGGGTCAGGGAATGTTCCAACTTAATTTTTTTTGCATGCAGCTGTCCAATTTTTCCTTCCCCACAATGTCCAAATGTCCACTGTCCATGTCTGTTTTTCTATCACTTCACTGCATGTGCCATCATCGCCATCCTACTAGATTCCATACATATGTGTTAGTATATTGTACTTATCCTCTTTCTGACTGACTTCACTTTTTATGATAGGTTCTAGAGCCAGCCACCTCATTAGGGCTGATTCTTCTGCATTTCTTTTTATAGCTGTGTAGTATTCCATTGTATATATGTCCCAGAGCTTTTGTATCCATTCGTTCATCAATGGGCATCTAGGTTGCTTCTGTGTTCTAGCTATTGTATAGAGAGCTGCAATGAACATTAGGGTACAGGTGCTTCTTTCAGATTTAATTTCATCAGGCTATAAGCCTAAGAGTGGGATTGCTGGGTCGTAGGGTGCTTCTATTTTTAGTTTTTTAAGAAATCTCCATACTGTCTTCCATAGAGGCTGTATCAATCTACATTTCCACCAGCAATGCAGGAGTGTTCCCTTTTCTCTGCACCCTCTCCAGCATTTATTGTCTGTCAATTTGTGGATGATGGCCATTCTGACGGCCATGAGGTGATATCTCATTGTAATTTTGATTTGCATTTCTCTAATTATAAGCGAGGTTGAGCATCGTTTCATGTGCTTTTGGGCCATCTGTATGTCCTCTTCAGAGAGGTGTCTGTTTAGGTCCTTTTCCCATTTTTTGATTGGGTTGTTCATTTTTCCTGTGCTGAGTTGTCTGAGTTGCTTGTAGATTTTGGAGATTAATGCTTTGTATGTTGTTTCATATGCTATGATTTTCTCCCACTTTGTGGGGTGTCTGTTCAGCTTTTTTGTAATTTCTTTTGCTGTACAAAAGATTTTAAGTTTCATGAGGTCCCACATGTTCATTTGTCTTTTCAGTTCCGCTATTTTAGTAGGTGGGTCAGAGAAGATCTTGCTTTGATTTATGTCCTTGAGGGTTTTGCCTATATTCTCCTCTAAGAGTTTGATGGTTTCTGGCCTTACATTTAGGTCTTTAATCCATTTTGAGTTGATCTTTGTGTATGGGGTCAGGGAATGTTCCAACTTAATTTTTTTTTGCATGCAGCTGTCCAATTTTCCCAGCATCACTTGTTGAAGAGGCTGTCTTTGTCCCATTTTATAGTTTCGCCTCCTTTGTCAAAAATAAGGTACCCGTACATGTGTGGGTCTATCTCTGGGTTCTCGATCTTGTTCCATTGGTCTATATTTCTGTTTTTGTGCCAGTACCATACTGTCTTGATGACTGTTGCTTTGTAGTAGAGTCTGAAGTTGGGGAGGCTGATTCCTCCAGCTCCATTCTTCTTCCTCAGGATTGCTTGAGCTATTCGAGGTCTTTTGTGTTTCCATATGAGCTGTGTTATTCTTTGGTCTAGTTCTGTGAAAAATGTCAATGGTAGTTGAATAGCTATTGCATTGAATCTGTAGATGACATTTGGTAGTATGGTCATTTTTCACAATATTGATTCTTCTGACCCAGGAAACATGTGAAGTTTAAAAAGAGATGATAAGACAATAGAAAATGAAAAACAGATTGGTAGAGATCAGTAAAAATGAAAGAAATGAATGGCAAATAAAGTCATTGTGGAGAACAAAGTTTCAAATAACAATAAAAGAGCAGAATAAACAATATTGAAAATATAGGGTTACAATGTGTAGAAAATCACTCAAAATACAATTGTAAAAAGAAAGTGATAGAAATGATTAAAGAAAAGGTGATGATAAGGATGACAGAAATAGCTAGTATATGTGCAATTGATATTTATAAATAATGGAATTGAAACTGTAAAACTTTTAAGAAAAATTGTTCATTTTTCCTGTGCTGAGTTGTCTGAGTTGCTTGTAGATTTTGGAGATTAATGCTTTGTATGTTGTTTCATATGCTATGATTTTCTCCCACTTTGTGGGGTGTCTGTTCAGCTTTTTTGTAATTTCTTTTGCTGTACAAAAGATTTTAAGTTTCATGAGGTCCCACATGTTCATTTGTCTTTTCAGTTCCGCTATTTTAGTAGGTGGGTCAGAGAAGATCTTGCTTTGATTTATGTCCTTGAGGGTTTTGCCTATATTCTCCTCTAAGAGTTTGATGGTTTCTGGCCTTACATTTAGGTCTTTAATCCATTTTGAGTTGATCTTTGTGTATGGGGTCAGGGAATGTTCCAACTTAATTTTTTTTTTGCATGCAGCTGTCCAATTTTCCCAGCATCACTTGTTGAAGAGGCTGTCTTTGTCCCATTTTATAGTTTCGCCTCCTTTGTCAAAAATAAGGTACCCGTACATGTGTGGGTCTATCTCTGGGTTCTCGATCTTGTTCCATTGGTCTATATTTCTGTTTTTGTGCCAGTACCATACTGTCTTGATGACTGTTGCTTTGTAGTAGAGTCTGAAGTTGGGGAGGCTGATTCCTCCAGCTCCATTCTTCTTCCTCAGGATTGCTTGAGCTATTCGAGGTCTTTTGTGTTTCCATATGAGCTGTGTTATTCTTTGGTCTAGTTCTGTGAAAAATGTCAATGGTAGTTGAATAGCTATTGCATTGAATCTGTAGATGACATTTGGTAGTATGGTCATTTTTCACAATATTGATTCTTCTGACCCAGGAAACATGTGAAGTTTAAAAAGAGATGATAAGACAATAGAAAATGAAAAACAGATTGGTAGAGATCAGTAAAAATGAAAGAAATGAATGGCAAATAAAGTCATTGTGGAGAACAAAGTTTCAAATAACAATAAAAGAGCAGAATAAACAATATTGAAAATATAGGGTTACAATGTGTAGAAAATCACTCAAAATACAATTGTAAAAAGAAAGTGATAGAAATGATTAAAGAAAAGGTGATGATAAGGATGACAGAAATAGCTAGTATATGTGCAATTGATATTTATAAATAATGGAATGGGTGAAACTGTAAAACTTTTACAGATAGAAAGGTGAGAACTTTCCAGAAATAAAGATGTGACTCTTCAGAGAGCAAGAGCATACTGTATCCCAGACATGTCTGTGATCATCAACCCACACCATGGCACAGTCTGAGGGTTGATAAAGACAGAATTCTGTGTGCATTCATGCAGAAAAATCAGGGCAGTAAGGGAAAATTCCTACCTGCAAGTAAGTGGTAAGGAGTAAACACATGGTCAATTGGCCTAATTAGTGATCTGCTAATTAAAGATACCTTACTGATAGAAGCAGGAGAAGAAGGAATTGGTACTATTCCTAGCCTGAGGGAGAAAAAAGAATTCAGAAAAATTGCTATTCTTTTAACAAAAAGATTTCTTTGGGGGAAAAGAATTGATTGTAGATTTGGATATTTTTGTGATTTTTTTTTTTCAGTGGTATTTTTTTCCCTGCCTTGGGATGGCAGTCAAAATGCTACTTTTCTAGGACTTTAAAAAATAATTAGTGAACTGCTTGGCATTTCTTGCTGATATACATATATATATATATATATATATATATATATATGTATGTATTTATAGAGCTGAGAAGATACTAATCCATAAATGGAATAAGGCTGTTTTCAGTTTCTAATAAATATTAAGTGAATTAAATGTATTTAGAATCAATATTTTGATTGTGATTAATGTTGATTTTGTTTTTTATGATCTGCTGATTTATTTTACAGAGTTTACAGAGTTTAATAAGTAAATAAATTTACCCTCCTAAATCTTGGATTTCTCACTTTTAGCTTTAAGATTTCTACTTCTTTACTCCAATGGCTTTGAATACCATGCAGAATTGTTTTACACTTAATATCTTTCCTCCATGTGGGTGTGCACTCAGTCACTTTAGTCATGTCTGACTCTTTTCGACCCTATGAACTGTAGACCTCCAGGGTCCTCTGTCCATGGAACTCTCCAGACAAGAGTACTAGAGTGGGTTGCCATGCCCTCCACCAGCAGATTTTCCTGAACCAGGGATTGAACCCAGTGTCTTCTGCATCTCCTGCATTGCACACAGATTCTTAACCTACTGAGTCACTTGGGAAGCGTTATATGTCTTCCAAAGAGGGGTACAAAACCTGGCTCCGCTTTTAGGTATCTTTACTGAGATGCTTTCATTTCTCCTACAAGTCTTGTCTTGTTGATAGGTCCTATTAATTAGTAAGAAGGGAGCTAGGAATTAGGATCCAGATCAATGGAATGAAGTTAGCATTCCTTTCATTTCTCCTTTATGTGCTGAGTTATTCTTTTACAATGTTTTTTTAATCTTTATAAGATTTCCATAAACATTTCTCATAATCAGCATTTTCACACTTATGAGATGGTGTAGGCTGGCAAAGGAAGGACATATGGCCAATGACTCCATGTCAGTTATGTTCCCATTAAGAGCCAGAGCTACAAGGACAGTAGGAAAGATGCCTGGAATCTGTGGAATAAAGTAAATAGTATCTTCCCCCAAAGCTATTTTAATGGATAAAATGGCTCCACAATCCCCCTAAAGTTGATAGCCTTCCAGTTGGGCTTTTGCTCCACATGGAGGACTTTAATTGGCGAGAAGAGTCTTTGACAACACATTTCCATGGAAAAGTCCTCTGTCAGAGGGTAGACTTGAAGGAAGTCAATTTCCTCTGCACCATGAACAACCATTTATCTTTGATTTGGGTTTTCTTTAAAGAACTTGATACTAGAGGACAATGTATGTATGTGTGTGAATTCACCTCAATACATCCAATAATGCAACTTGGGCCCATGGTTTGGTACCCAAGGCCTAATACCCAGGAAACAATGTGATTTTATATTGTCATTTTTTTCCCAATTCTTTTGAGTATCATTAAGCTTACTGGTATTGACTGCTATCACTATACATATTAGCTGAGGCTGGGAACCCTCGTAGGGGCTGAGAGATCTCAGGTGTCCTTTGGACTGTGTTAGCTAACTCAGGTGTTTATTTCTTAGGTCTGTAACAGTACAAAAGAGTCAAGAAAGCCCTTTGAAATAATCCCTAGGGCCTCACATGGGGAAGGACCTTGCTGTATCACAGGCCTTGCACTGGAATAGAAGAAACAAGGGACAGTTCAATGAATGGCACCACCAACCACCAAGCCAGAAATTTAGAATTATCCTTGATTTCTCTCATGTGCTCAGCCTTCATGTCTAACCTACCGGTAAGTCCCTTTGATTTTACCAAAAAAATGAATGATAAGTCTGTCCTCTGTTCCCCATCTCATGTCTACAACTCCAGTGCCAGGCTCTCTAGCTCTTGCGTGAATTGTTACAGGTTTCCTGTTTCCCAAATCCAGCTATTTCTCCCTAAAGTCCATTCTCTGCACAGTAGCCAGCACAATATAAAACATAAATTAGGTCACACAACTCTCCTATTGAAATCTTCAGCAGCTTCTGATTTGCCTCAGAATAAACTAAAAATTACTGATTGTGCCCTTCAACATCCTGTACCTGCCTCTCTTAGCACACTCCACTTGCGCTGGGTTCCTTTCCATGCCATGAATACACCAAACTCTGACACTCCTCAGGAGACTTTGTATGAGCTGTTTCATTCTCCTGAAAATGTTCTCCTCACTGTGCTTCATAGATGACAGCCTTTCATTTTCCAGGGCTCAATTTAAACATCAGCTGTTCAGAAGATCTTTCCTTTCTCATCTTGTCTAAGGTAGTTGTATCCCACTCCTTTGATTCCCTGCCTTGGTCACCTGTTTCTTTCTCATGTCTTACCAGTATTTATAATTATTTTAGTTTATTTATTTTTCTTTCCCTCTGCTAGAGCAGGAACACTTCAAGAACAAATACCCAGTCTATCTTGTTTTATTCAGGGATGTGTCCCTAGGTCTTTGTCCACTGACTGACAAATACTGAGCAGACAACAAATATTTGAACGAAAGAATGAATGAATCCAGTCTTGCAGACTGTACACGAATGCAGAGCCCTTAATGCACACACACAGGCTGTGCTCCCTTTCATTAAGAAAAGTCATCATATTTGGGGATGTTTCATTTTCAGAATCCTTTAAACTAAACTTTTCAAATAAATGTCAAACCCGAACATCCATTGCCCTTAGAGTTTGTGTTGTTGACTGAAGTTTAACAGGGGAGATCTGGCTTACCACCAACCGTACCAAAAGAGTAAAGAAAGCCCTTTGAAATAATCCCTAGGGCCTCACATGGGGAAGGACCTTGCTGTATCACAGGCCTTGCACTGGAATAGAAGAAACAAGGGACAGTTCAATGAATGGCACCACCAACCACCAAGCCAGAAATTTAGAATTATCCTTGATTTCTCTCATGTGCTCAGCCTTCATGTCTAACCTACCGGTAAGTCCCTTTGATTTTACCAAAAAAATGAATGATAAGTCTGTCCTCTGTTCCCCATCTCATGTCTACAACTCCAGTGCCAGGCTCTCTAGCTCTTGCGTGAATTGTTACAGGTTTCCTGTTTCCCAAATCCAGCTATTTCTCCCTAAAGTCCATTCTCTGCACAGTAGCCAGCACAATATAAAACATAAATTAGGTCACACAACTCTCCTATTGAAATCTTCAGCAGCTTCTGATTTGCCTCAGAATAAACTAAAAATTACTGATTGTGCCCTTCAACATCCTGTACCTGCCTCTCTTAGCACACTCCACTTGCGCTGGGTTCCTTTCCATGCCATGAATACACCAAACTCTGACACTCCTCAGGAGACTTTGTATGAGCTGTTTCATTCTCCTGAAAATGTTCTCCTCACTGTGCTTCATAGATGACAGCCTTTCATTTTCCAGGGCTCAATTTAAACATCAGCTGTTCAGAAGATCTTTCCTTTCTCATCTTGTCTAAGGTAGTTGTATCCCACTCCTTTGATTCCCTGCCTTGGTCACCTGTTTCTTTCTCATGTCTTACCAGTATTTATAATTATTTTAGTTTATTTATTTTTCTTTCCCTCTGCTAGAGCAGGAACACTTCAAGAACAAATACCCAGTCTATCTTGTTTTATTCAGGGATGTGTCCCTAGGTCTTTGTCCACTGACTGACAAATACTGAGCAGACAACAAATATTTGAACGAAAGAATGAATGAATCCAGTCTTGCAGACTGTACACGAATGCAGAGCCCTTAATGCACACACACAGGCTGTGCTCCCTTTCATTAAGAAAAGTCATCATATTTGGGGATGTTTCATTTTCAGAATCCTTTAAACTAAACTTTTCAAATAAATGTCAACAGACACAGTTTAGAACCTTATCCATTGCCCTTAGAGTTTGTGTTGTTGACTGAAGTTTAGAACATTCCAGGGCTTCCCTGGTAGCTCAATGGTAAAGAGATCGCCTGCCAATGCAAGAGACACAGGTTCGATCCCTGATCTGGGAGGATCCCATATGCTGTAGAGCAACTAAACCCATGAGCCACAGCTATGGAGCCGGCACTCTAGAGTCTCAGAGCCACAACTATTGAGCTCATGTGCCACAACTGTTGAAGCCCATGTGCCCTAGAGGCTGAGTTCCACAACAAGGGAAGTCACCACAACATGAACCTGCTCACCTCCACAAGACAGTAGCCCCCATTCCCTGCAGCTAGAGAAGAGCCTGCAGCAGCAGTGAAAACTCAGAATAGCCAATTATAAATAAATTTAAAAACTTAAAAAAAAAGAACATTCCAGTCACAAAGCTATTAGATCACAGACTGCATCAAAGCCCTGATCACTCCTGGACTCACAAAATAGATGCTTTTATCATCTATTAGAATTTGGCAAATGAACATAAAATGAGTGTTGATGAGGCCTTCTATAAGCAACATTCATCAATTTAAAAATGACTTACTTGTGGTTTATAATTAAAAATAAAACTGATAGGGTGTACGGACTTCAAACATATCTTCTGTTGGGAGAGACTATAATGGAGGAGTGGTGGGGGTAGAAAATTTGAATTAGATGGTGCTCCAAAAAGTTTTAAATAAATATTTGAATTAAGGTAGTTGTATCCCACTCCTTTGATTCCCTGCCTTGGTCACCTGTTTCTTTCTCATGTCTTACCAGTATTTATAATTATTTTAGTTTATTTATTTTTCTTTCCCTCTGCTAGAGCAGGAACACTTCAAGAACAAATACCCAGTCTATCTTGTTTTATTCAGGGATGTGTCCCTAGGTCTTTGTCCACTGACTGACAAATACTGAGCAGACAACAAATATTTGAACGAAAGAATGAATGAATCCAGTCTTGCAGACTGTACACGAATGCAGAGCCCTTAATGCACACACACAGGCTGTGCTCCCTTTCATTAAGAAAAGTCATCATATTTGGGGATGTTTCATTTTCAGAATCCTTTAAACTAAACTTTTCAAATAAATGTCAACAGACACAGTTTAGAACCTTATCCATTGCCCTTAGAGTTTGTGTTGTTGACTGAAGTTTAGAACATTCCAGGGCTTCCCTGGTAGCTCAATGGTAAAGAGATCGCCTGCCAATGCAAGAGACACAGGTTCGATCCCTGATCTGGGAGGATCCCATATGCTGTAGAGCAACTAAACCCATGAGCCACAGCTATGGAGCCGGCACTCTAGAGTCTCAGAGCCACAACTATTGAGCTCATGTGCCACAACTGTTGAAGCCCATGTGCCCTAGAGGCTGAGTTCCACAACAAGGGAAGTCACCACAACATGAACCTGCTCACCTCCACAAGACAGTAGCCCCCATTCCCTGCAGCTAGAGAAGAGCCTGCAGCAGCAGTGAAAACTCAGAATAGCCAATTATAAATAAATTTAAAAACTTAAAAAAAAAGAACATTCCAGTCACAAAGCTATTAGATCACAGACTGCATCAAAGCCCTGATCACTCCTGGACTCACAAAATAGATGCTTTTATCATCTATTAGAATTTGGCAAATGAACATAAAATGAGTGTTGATGAGGCCTTCTATAAGCAACATTCATCAATTTAAAAATGACTTACTTGTGGTTTATAATTAAAAATAAAACTGATAGGGTGTACGGACTTCAAACATATCTTCTGTTGGGAGAGACTATAATGGAGGAGTGGTGGGGGTAGAAAATTTGAATTAGATGGTGCTCCAAAAAAGTTATTTTGGAAGAGTACATTTGTCTTTAGGTGTATGTGGAAGGGTAGATTTTTCTTACTCTCCACACATACTCTATTCTGCCACTTTACTCCTGATAGGAAAGGAAAATTTTAGCTTAATAACTTATGACCTACTGTCAGCCAGTATAGATAGCTATAAGAAATCACCCATACATCAAGGCTGTGTATTGTTACCTTGCTTATTTAACTTATATGCAGAGTACATCATGCGAAATATGGGGCTGAATGACTCACAAGCTGGAATCAAGATTGCTGGGAGAGATATCAACAACTTCAGATATGCAGATGATACCACTCTAATGGCAGAAAGCAAAGAGAAAGTAAAGAGCCTTTACTGAGAGTGAAAGAGGAGAGTGAAAAAGCTGGCTTAAAACTCAACATTCAGAAAACTAAGATCTTGGCATCCAGTTTCATCACTTCATGGAAGATAGATGGGGAAAAAAATGGAAACACTGATAGATTTTATTTTCTTGGGCTCCAAAATCACTGTGAACAGTGACTGCAGCTACAAAATTAAGACACTTGTTACTTGGAAGAAAAGCTATGCCAAACTTAAACAACATATTAAAAAAGTGGAAACATCACTTTGCTGACAAAGGTCCATATAGTCAAAGCTGTGTATGGTCTTTCCAGTAGACACATGGATGTGAAAGTTGGACCATAAGGATGGCAGAGTGCCAAAGAATTGTTGCTTTTGAATGACGATGCTGGAGAAAACTCTTGAGAGTCCCTTGAACTGAAAGGAGATCAATCCATTCAATCCTAATGGTAATCAACCCTGAATTGGAAAGATTGATACTGAAATTGAAGTTCTTGGCCACCTGATGTGAAGAGCAGACTCAGTGAAAAAGACCCTGAAGCTAGGAAAGATCAAAAGTAGGAGAAGAAGGGACCAACAGAGGATGAGATGGTTGTATGGCAACACTGATTCAATGGATGAGTTTGAGCAGACTCCAGGAGATGGTGAAGGATAGGGAAGCCTAGCATGCTGCAGTTCATAGGGCTGCAAAGAGTAGGACACCACTTAGTGTCTGAACAATGAACTAAAACATTCACGGACTTCAAACATATCTTCTGTTGGGAGAGACTATAATGGAGGAGTGGTGGGGGTAGAAAATTTGAATTAGATGGTGCTCCAAAAAAGTTATTTTGGAAGAGTACATTTGTCTTTAGGTGTATGTGGAAGGGTAGATTTTTCTTACTCTCCACACATACTCTATTCTGCCACTTTACTCCTGATAGGAAAGGAAAATTTTAGCTTAATAACTTATGACCTACTGTCAGCCAGTATAGATAGCTATAAGAAATCACCCATACATCAAGGCTGTGTATTGTTACCTTGCTTATTTAACTTATATGCAGAGTACATCATGCGAAATATGGGGCTGAATGACTCACAAGCTGGAATCAAGATTGCTGGGAGAGATATCAACAACTTCAGATATGCAGATGATACCACTCTAATGGCAGAAAGCAAAGAGAAAGTAAAGAGCCTTTACTGAGAGTGAAAGAGGAGAGTGAAAAAGCTGGCTTAAAACTCAACATTCAGAAAACTAAGATCTTGGCATCCAGTTTCATCACTTCATGGAAGATAGATGGGGAAAAAAATGGAAACACTGATAGATTTTATTTTCTTGGGCTCCAAAATCACTGTGAACAGTGACTGCAGCTACAAAATTAAGACACTTGTTACTTGGAAGAAAAGCTATGCCAAACTTAAACAACATATTAAAAAAGTGGAAACATCACTTTGCTGACAAAGGTCCATATAGTCAAAGCTGTGTATGGTCTTTCCAGTAGACACATGGATGTGAAAGTTGGACCATAAGGATGGCAGAGTGCCAAAGAATTGTTGCTTTTGAATGACGATGCTGGAGAAAACTCTTGAGAGTCCCTTGAACTGAAAGGAGATCAATCCATTCAATCCTAATGGTAATCAACCCTGAATTGGAAAGATTGATACTGAAATTGAAGTTCTTGGCCACCTGATGTGAAGAGCAGACTCAGTGAAAAAGACCCTGAAGCTAGGAAAGATCAAAAGTAGGAGAAGAAGGGACCAACAGAGGATGAGATGGTTGTATGGCAACACTGATTCAATGGATGAGTTTGAGCAGACTCCAGGAGATGGTGAAGGATAGGGAAGCCTAGCATGCTGCAGTTCATAGGGCTGCAAAGAGTAGGACACCACTTAGTGTCTGAACAATGAACTAAAACATACTTCAGAGAGGAAGTCTTGCTTATCTTGTAGTTGTTTTACATAGAAGAAGCTGAAAGATTGCAGATAATGCCTACTGAGTACTTAAAGGAGTTACTGACTGAAGGATTCCTCATAGTTTCTCTGTCCTCAGAATGGGCAGGGAAAATGATCTTTGTGGTAAAAACAAAGGGTGAAAATCATGGATACACTGAGACAGTGGGAGAAGGTGAGTGGTCAGAAAAGGAGAGAATATAGCATGTGCAACTCTGCTCAGTGATATGTGGCAGCCTGGATGGGAAGGGATTTAGGGGAGAATGAATATATATATATATATGTGTGTGTGTGTGTGTGTGTGCGTATACATGGCTGAGTCCCTTTACTATCTGAAATAATCACAACATTGTTAATTGGCTATACCCTAATAGAAAATAAGAAGTTCAAAAGAGAAAAAAGGAAAAGGAGAGAAGATGGGTCAATCAGAGGAAGAAAGGATTCTTGAACATCCATCCTGGGCTGACTCACTCAGAGTTAAAATTGACCCCATATGATCTAAGGAAATATTCTGGCCATCTTTCATTTTTCATATTTCAGAAGAGCTTGGATCAATTCATAGTAGGAAATTTTTCTCCTGGCGATAGACAATTTTCCACCACTCTGTGCCCTTCTGGATATTTTAGGAGGGTTTGGTTGAGAGAGATAAAGTTGAATTTACATCAGAGTTTTATCTAGAATCTCATTAGCACAAAGGCTACCTCTGCCTAATACATTTTTCAAACTGACATTTGGAAATGCAAGCCTCAGCTGCATTATCATTGAGGCCCCTGCCCCAACTCTGTGCATAAGTGACATCATTTTATCTTTTTACTTTCTATTCTTTTAAAGTTGATTTAAGATCTTTTTAATGTTTGGTGGAAAAGCACAAAGATTCTGGCAGGATGCACTTGAACGTAATGTAGCTAATAACTCTATTATGCTGTTAATGCAAAATTTGATGATGATATCTCAGCTGGTATGATTAGCATTTAATCATTTTTTATAATGGTGATACTTCATTTATTGCCTTTCAGCTTTGAAGATGTCAGCAATCTCCTCTATTCCTTTAGAATTTTATGTGTTGGAGAGTTTGGCTTTTGAATTTTAAAGGTTTGAAGGCATGAAGATTTAGAGAAAATTATCTGCATGTCTACAAACCACAGATGATTCTTGGTTTCAGGGTCCTCAAGCTGTTTTGAACAGGTTAGGGAAAGAGCTTTGACACCTTCTGAACCTTAACACAGGTCTGTTAGCTGCATTAACTCATTGTGGCTCAACTTATTCTCCTTGGCAACTGAAGATAATAATATCTGAACACTCTCTCCTGGTTATGGTTATGAGCATTGGATGAGAGGTCTATGAAACTAGCTAGAAAACCCGTAAACTATTAAATGAATTAAGATTGGTTTCATGATGTTTGTCATCATTGCCATGGAGGCTTAGAAAAGTCATAAGTGATTATTTGTTAGGCCTGCCTTTGACAAAATTCTTCACCATGAGATTTCCTTAATTTGTGAACACCCCCAGGACTTTTATATCTGGATTCAATTCACAGGAAATGTTTGAGGAAGAACAGTTGTACAAAGGAAAGTACTCCTATTAGGAAACACAAAGTGATTCTTCATCAGGGGGTGACAAAGCATTATCATGTAGTTGCCTAATTTTATCTTCTTTGGGAAATATAAGACAGGTGATATTAAACCACTTTGATGTAAGAGAAAGCTTCAGTATAATGAAGCTAAATAAAAGGTTCAAAGTATCTAAACAAGCAGAATACCCTATTAGGATGGACACCCAAGTAAGAGAACAGGACTTCATGCTACTTAGGGGGAGTAACGAGAAGGACGTGTACGAATTGGGTACATAAAATAATCCCTTCTGGAGGTCTGGACTCCTCAGATAAGTGCTGTTTTTTTTTTTTTTTACAGATAAGTGCTATTTTTTTTCTGATTACCAGATTATCCTCTAAACTAGTTGGAATATGCAAACCTTAATAGTGCTGGCTGAGGCAAATGGATAATTTTGTTTGAATTTTAGGTGTTATCTTAAAAAAAATTAGTGAGTCACTTGTGGATGGGAAGCTTTAGCTCCTGAATGCCCAATCTGCTCCAAATGACTCTAGGTCAAACTCAATTCACATGACAAACAGAGAGGGTGAGTTTTCTTTATGGCAGCCTGGTGCACGGGTCATACAGCAATGCTGACCATGTGGCTGACAATGACACCTTCTGAGGACCACTGATGCAGGCACTCTTCCTCCCATCTCAAGTCTGGAGCAGCTTATGTTTCTTGGGGGGCACTCACTTGGTGGCAGGGCCACCACTGGGTCATGTGGTACATTTTTGAAAATTAGGAAAAGTTGTAGATTCTGCGTCAGTGCAGCTTCACAGGTATGTAGAATGACAAGCATATACTATCTGTCAGTAACAGAAGAGACATTTCTTCATCTGGGTAGTTGTGGTCCTGCTAAGGCTAGGTTTCATCCCTTAATCACCCCTTCAGCCAGGGAACTGAAGTTGTTCAGTTCACAAACTGCACAACTGTACATGTCAGCCCTATGTGGAAGAGCTCTACCTTCTTCTTTTCAGATCGCCTGCTTATAACAGTGACATGTGCAACCTTCCCCTTACTCTCCTCTTTGACTAAAGATTTTCTACTTTTCCCTCCTTACTAGGGAGAATGAGAGGGAGTGTTTATATTTCCTTTGACTTTACTCATCCTGGGAGAGTCTGTATTCTCTGGGTAAAAAGGCCCATGTATTTAGAGAAAAGAAGTTGTTTCCAGCTCCACCCCTTATCAGATCAACTCAAAGGAAGAGGTAGTTCCTGATTAGTTTGGGGGAACCAAACTAATTTGGATAAGTTCCTGGTCAACATGGAGCCTAGGGAATAATGGTAACTACTAGACATAGCTACCCTTTGGTGGTTTGTGGTTTACTTGCTAAGTTGTGCCTGACTTCTTGAGACCCCATAGGCTGTAACTCACGGGATCTCTCAGGCAAGAATACTGGATTGGGTTTTGCCATTTCCTTCTCCAAGCTACCCTTAACCTGATTACCAGATTATCCTCTAAACTAGTTGGAATAAAAGTGCTGGCTGAGGCAAATGGATAATTTTGTTTGAATTTTAGGTGTTATCTTAAAAATTAGTGAGTCACTTGTGGATGGGAAGCTTTAGCTCCTGAATGCCCAATCTGCTCCAAATGACTCTAGGTCAAACTCAATTCACATGACAAACAGAGAGGGTGAGTTTTCTTTATGGCAGCCTGGTGCACGGGTCATACAGCAATGCTGACCATGTGGCTGACAATGACACCTTCTGAGGACCACTGATGCAGGCACTCTTCCTCCCATCTCAAGTCTGGAGCAGCTTATGTTTCTTGGGGGGCACTCACTTGGTGGCAGGGCCACCACTGGGTCATGTGGTACATTTTTGAAAATTAGGAAAAGTTGTAGATTCTGCGTCAGTGCAGCTTCACAGGTATGTAGAATGACAAGCATATACTATCTGTCAGTAACAGAAGAGACATTTCTTCATCTGGGTAGTTGTGGTCCTGCTAAGGCTAGGTTTCATCCCTTAATCACCCCTTCAGCCAGGGAACTGAAGTTGTTCAGTTCACAAACTGCACAACTGTACATGTCAGCCCTATGTGGAAGAGCTCTACCTTCTTCTTTTCAGATCGCCTGCTTATAACAGTGACATGTGCAACCTTCCCCTTACTCTCCTCTTTGACTAAAGATTTTCTACTTTTCCCTCCTTACTAGGGAGAATGAGAGGGAGTGTTTATATTTCCTTTGACTTTACTCATCCTGGGAGAGTCTGTATTCTCTGGGTAAAAAGGCCCATGTATTTAGAGAAAAGAAGTTGTTTCCAGCTCCACCCCTTATCAGATCAACTCAAAGGAAGAGGTAGTTCCTGATTAGTTTGGGGGAACCAAACTAATTTGGATAAGTTCCTGGTCAACATGGAGCCTAGGGAATAATGGTAACTACTAGACATAGCTACCCTTTGGTGGTTTGTGGTTTACTTGCTAAGTTGTGCCTGACTTCTTGAGACCCCATAGGCTGTAACTCACGGGATCTCTCAGGCAAGAATACTGGATTGGGTTTTGCCATTTCCTTCTCCAAGCTACCCTTAACCTTGTATTGTATGCATGCATACTATCACTACCTTATGACAATAGATGAGAAAACTTTGCCCAGGAGTGGACATGATCAGATTTTGTTCCCTTCCTTCCTTCCTTCCATCTTTCTTTCTTTATCATTCTTTTTTTAAAGACAAAAAGCCTCTCTGAATGTCTGTTCAATTTTCAGGTATATGCAAGCCTGTAAAACCTTCAAATATGTGTATCCTCAAACTGTTCACCTGACATATTCTACTATTTCCAGAAAGCTGCTCGCATTTCTTTAAATGTTAAATATTGAGGCATATCAGCCTTAGTTAAATACAACAAATTGGGAGTTACTAATACCAAATTCCCAGTATCCTAATTTAACATTCAGGGGCCATCAGCCTGACCTTGAGCAAGAATTTTCACATACAGACACCAAAGCTTCCTGCTGGGCGGAGAGGGACATTTTTTTCAGCCAGTGATCCCCATGCAGAGACCATCCCCTACTGTTGTAGGGGCTGGTGGTGTAGAAGCAATATGAATTATTCATGCAAGGAAGACAAATTAGAGTCAGAACCAGGTGCTCTGTCTTCCCTTGTGAGGACTCTGCCAATTAGGATAAAGAAGGATCTCTCACTCCATCAAACCACAGTCTCACTCTGTTATACTGTGCTTAACCCAGATTCCCAAAATGGGTTTGGAAATGGATTAGCGGATGATGAGCTTGTTTTAAAGGTGATACAGTCTTCAAGAAAGAGGGAAAGTTAACTCTACCAGTGGTTTTAAAAGTAAAATGCAAGGTTCAAGGGAATTGTTTTAATAGCGTTTGCTATGGAAAGCCTGTTAAACATCCGAAGTTCATTTTGGAGAAGCAACTATTGCTTTCAATTATAAAAATTGCCACTCAGACACATTTTCAGACCTAGATATACCTTACGGGGGTCCCATTGTCCTAGACAATGCTCAAAAGGATAGAATTGCAAGGGACCTAAGGGTTGATAGGTCTGATTTGCAGAAGTTATTCCAAGGCCATTCCATCTTCAGAAAGCAAATAAATTTTTATTGTTTCGGCAGCTTTAGTAAGAGCAGTTGTGGTGGTGATGACCTCTCACCTCTGCTCTGTAGCCACCCCAGGGGTGGGGAGGGTCTTGAATAAACATTACTGGCAAGGGTATAGAACAGACTGGAAAGTCACATCTATGTTAAGATCATCATCTTTTTGCCCTGCATTTTCAGCTATTTTCAGAATATGTCTTAAGGATAGAAACACATTAAACTAAACAGCTTTCATCTCATTTTCGAGGATAGGTAACCTTTCAGTTAGCAAACATTTATTCAGCACTTACTATGTGGCTCAGATGGTAAAGAATCTGACTGCAACGTTGGAGACCTGGGTTTGATCCCTGGGTTGGGAAGAGCCCCTGGAGAAGGGAATGGCAATCTACTCCAGAATTTTTGCCTGGAGAATTCCATGGACAGAAAAGCCTGATGGGCTACAGTCCATGGAGTTACAAAGAGTTGTAACATGACTGATTTACTAACACTTTCACGTATATACTAGGGAGAACTGCTGCTATCCTTAAGCTTGAAAGATACGGTAAGCTGCTGAGACTAGTAGCCATAAGAGGAGGCTTCCCAACAGGAGCTGTGGACCTCGGGAGAGGAACTCTGCCACTGGCAGCTCATGGCCAGGCAGAAAAAGACCTGGCAGAATGAATATCCCGAATTCTCCTTGCTCCCATTGATTGAAACCAACAAAAGCCTGAGAGCTAGGAAGCTGGCTAGTATAACCCACACTATCTCAGGGCACGAAGCAGGGTAGAGAAGTAGGGAGAATGGATTGAGGGAGCAAAAGAGAGCACACGGCACACATTCCTCATGGAAAAAGTTCCAAACACTTATCATTCTTCCCAAACTGTTTGCTTCTTAATTATCTATTTTTCTCTTAGAACACAATTGTATTCCATTTTTTTTCCTAATGGAGATAAGAGGCATTTCTTTTATTTTTCACTTTATTGTTCTCTATTCTTAGATTCTAATTGTCACCATATTACTCCTTTCCCTAACCTTCTGGCTGAAGAGATGTCCTGTCTCAAGGCCAAAATTGATGCCCGTAAAACAATACACGACCCTCTGGAGCCTGCCACAGAAATTACTGTCGTTCTTTCCTGCATCTTCAGTTTCTCCCAATGATTTGGCTCTGTTTTTAAGTTTAAAATCACAGTCAAATTTCTTCCAACCCAAACCAAACTTTTTTATGAATGATCTCTTCGCCATACATCATTACCATATCTGTTTTCTCCGTTTTGCTAATTATCTCCTGAAATAGAGTTTGTCCTATTGGCTCTAATTCCTCACTAGTGCCACTTGTAGTCTGGATTCTGTCCCCTCCCTGTCTCCCATCCCATTGAAAACACTTGTTAAAGTCCCCAATGACCTCTATATCAAATCCAATTTTCTAATTTCAAGCATTGTCCTTCTCCTCTGAAGAATTTAACTTGAAGGGTGGGGAAGAATTAGCCAGATAAAGAGGGGGAGGGACTAAGCAAGAGACTGAATGCCTCAAGTGTCTAATTCAGGTTTCACATTCCAGATTCTATTGCACAGTGAACAGATGTGAAACAAATATTTGTTGATGGATAAAGAGAACAAATAGAAAATCTCCTGTGTTTTGACGTTAAATAAGCATATCATACATGTAAACAGTGAAAGAAGTAATAACTGCACTCTAGCAGCATAACAATGAAAAAAAAATCAATGAATGAACCTCAAGGAAATTCTGGTACAATGTTTTTGGGTATCATTAATGGAAAAGAAAGTAAACAGACAATAAAAAGAATTCAGACAATTCAAGATGCTCAGGCTGAGACAAATGACCAATCTTCATGAAGACAATTTATTTTGCTGAAAATATACTAAAAAAACAACGCAAGTCAACATGAAAAATGTACACATATTGCCAATCCTAGGAGATCAGTAGTAGCATTCCAGTGCTACTGTAAACTTATTTTACAATGTATGACATACTACAGGTCAGAGTAACCTTAAGCGTGCACAGAATCAATATTGTTAACATCACAGACAATAGTGGTTTATATAGAAAAGGATGGGCTTCCCAGGTGGCTCGTGGTAAAAAATCCACCTGCCAATGCAGAAGACACAGGTTTGAAACCTGGGTTGGGCAGACCCCCTGAAGAAGGGAATGACAACCCACTCTAGCATTCTTGCCTGGGAAATCCCATGGAAAGAGGACCCCAGTGGGCTATAGTCCATGGGGTCACAAAGAAGTGACCATGACTTAGCGACTAAACAACAGCAACATAGAAAAGGAAAATTAAGTTGCCCCCGAAGAAACAATGCCCCTCTACATAAATTAAAAACTGACTTTACTCTTCAAAAGATATTCGACATTACTTTTCCAGGTATCATGCATATAATATGTCTTTTGAATAGTAAATTCTAAATAAGAACTCTGATAAATTTTAAACATAACTCTTCTGCCCTTTTGTGTTCTTAGCAGTGAAAACTGATCATTATTATTCTTCTGTATCAGTTGAACTGGGGAACTTGCTAAAGGATAATATGCAATGATTTGTTATCAAGATTACGAGTGAGAATCTGAGTAATAATTGAAAGCACTGATTTCCAAGTTCATAAAGTCTTTTTCTAAGAGAGATTTCAGTCCCTAGAATGACCTCAGCTGAATCATGGATAGTAGGCAAGCCATTATATTATAATTCACAAATAAAATGTTTTTATGCTGAACTTTAATCTTAAACTCTTTCCTATTGCCTGATTCTAATTAAAACAATATTACTCACCACACTGAAATTTAACTTTTGTTAACTTTCTAACGTATTTCTTGGGATCAGTGAAGAAATTGGAAACTTGTGTTGTGACCTTTCCAGATTTCTCTAGCAGCCTCGTGAAACAGAGTGTAACAACATTTTTACTCTGAGAAGGTGATCTGTCTATTGTAACTTCTGCTGAAATTACTCAGTCTTATCACATCTATGCTTTTAGATTCTTTCCAAGCCTATGCCTTAACATGGGTTAGTTCTTCCCCAAGATGGTTTCCTCGTTAGGTCAAGAAATTTAACATGAATCCACCTTAAGCGTGCACAGAATCAATATTGTTAACATCACAGACAATAGTGGTTTATATAGAAAAGGATGGGCTTCCCAGGTGGCTCGTGGTAAAAAATCCACCTGCCAATGCAGAAGACACAGGTTTGAAACCTGGGTTGGGCAGACCCCCTGAAGAAGGGAATGACAACCCACTCTAGCATTCTTGCCTGGGAAATCCCATGGAAAGAGGACCCCAGTGGGCTATAGTCCATGGGGTCACAAAGAAGTGACCATGACTTAGCGACTAAACAACAGCAACATAGAAAAGGAAAATTAAGTTGCCCCCGAAGAAACAATGCCCCTCTACATAAATTAAAAACTGACTTTACTCTTCAAAAGATATTCGACATTACTTTTCCAGGTATCATGCATATAATATGTCTTTTGAATAGTAAATTCTAAATAAGAACTCTGATAAATTTTAAACATAACTCTTCTGCCCTTTTGTGTTCTTAGCAGTGAAAACTGATCATTATTATTCTTCTGTATCAGTTGAACTGGGGAACTTGCTAAAGGATAATATGCAATGATTTGTTATCAAGATTACGAGTGAGAATCTGAGTAATAATTGAAAGCACTGATTTCCAAGTTCATAAAGTCTTTTTCTAAGAGAGATTTCAGTCCCTAGAATGACCTCAGCTGAATCATGGATAGTAGGCAAGCCATTATATTATAATTCACAAATAAAATGTTTTTATGCTGAACTTTAATCTTAAACTCTTTCCTATTGCCTGATTCTAATTAAAACAATATTACTCACCACACTGAAATTTAACTTTTGTTAACTTTCTAACGTATTTCTTGGGATCAGTGAAGAAATTGGAAACTTGTGTTGTGACCTTTCCAGATTTCTCTAGCAGCCTCGTGAAACAGAGTGTAACAACATTTTTACTCTGAGAAGGTGATCTGTCTATTGTAACTTCTGCTGAAATTACTCAGTCTTATCACATCTATGCTTTTAGATTCTTTCCAAGCCTATGCCTTAACATGGGTTAGTTCTTCCCCAAGATGGTTTCCTCGTTAGGTCAAGAAATTTAACATGAATACACCTTTAAGGAAAGAATTAAGGTGAGTTGTTTTAAAATTTCCTGTAAAATCAGGACTAATGACTGAAAAAATGGCAGGACTTCGTAGGTTTGTGATAAGAATTTCAGAAAATTTATTTTGGAAATTCAAGTAGTAGCATGCTCATGGATTCAGAAGCTAACTGAAGAAAATAGCTATTCTCTTCCCTAAAAGAAAGGGGAAAGAGTTATCTGTGGGACAAAGTTAGCTCTAAGTTAAAAAAGTTGTTGAGATGTAGGTCTGAAGTATTGGAGTCATCTGGAAACAGAAACTTGAAAAAAAAATTTTACTTAAAAGTTACTGATTCAGGGATGGTTGATTAAATTTTGACTCAAAATATATACTTGTTTGAGTAGCTATTCCTAGACCTTTCTCAGAACCTTTACTTTTTAATTTCCTTTTTGGCTGTGCTGTGTAGCATGTGGGATCTTAGTTCCCCCAGGGATCAAACCCGTGCCCTTTGCATTGAGAGACCAGTGTCTTAACCACTGGACCACCAGGGAAGTCCCCCAGAACCTCTTTTTAATATGAAATACTTGAACTATAGAAAAAAAGTATAAAGGATAATATAGCACCAATTCCCCCATCTATATTTAAGTTCATTTTGGGTCTTCTTAGCAAAGCTCATACTTCTTTTCTATTGTATGTAAATATTCCATAAAATAGGAACAATAGTGTCTTAAGAGTTTTCTGAAAAGAAAGTCAGGGGTCGACCTGAGTCTCCTGCACTACAGGCAGATTCTTTACCATCTGAGCCACCAGGGAAGCCCCCCAGAATTATTACACTTCTTTCCTTTCCCACCTTCTATTTCATTGAACGTATTCAGTGTCTCATCTTTTCCTCTCTACAGTCTGAAGTACTCTTTTATTTCTATGTTTTATATTAGTGATTTAAAAAATACTTAAAGTGAAAAAAAACCTCAATAATTTTTTGAACAATAAATAGATCTTAAGATGCTTAAAATTTGAACTTCCTTTTATATTTTACATTGCTTCTGTTTACAGTTTTAGGTACATCTTGGATTTAGTCCCTTCAATTTTAATCATTGTTATTCTTTTTTTAGTCATTGTTATTCTTTTTTTGATAATTTTTTTATTTTACTTTTTGCTTTTACAGAGTTCTATTAATTACAGATATGTATGATCCCAGATTAGTCATGTTTTTATTCTTAACAATAGTCAATTCTTATTTAATTTGCCAAAAATGCATCATTCCTTTACTTGATATTGTTTTGTGTACATGGCTACATGTGTCTCATGTACATGTGTTGCAGCTATGATTAGTTAACCATTTCCAGCTGGTCTATTCTTACTCTTAAAGACTAGTTTAGCTAGATATAGAACTCTTTGTGAGTAGGTATTTTCCCAAGGCATTTGAAGATGTTATTTATGGCTCCTGGCATATATACTGTAACTTAGGCCTCCTGAGGAACTCATTGTCATTCCTTACTCTATGTTCTACCCTGTCCTCTTTGATATCTTTTAGGATTTTCTTTTAACATCTTTTAACATTTTCTTGATTTTCAACAGTCACATTGAAATTGTGTCTAGGTGTGGAGTTAATTTATCTGGCTTAGGACTTGGTGAACCTTTGTTGTCTAAGACTATAGCTTTATAGGGGCTTACAGATTATGGGGTAGAGACCATACTCACATGCCTTACAGGATCTGATATAATCAGCCAAACATATGAAAATTGAGTGGAAGACAGTTGACCCAAAGTACAACCAAAGAATGATTTGTGCCTCCATAGACATAGCCATCTGGGCCCATTTCCAGCCACGGTAGCACTTGCTTGATCGTCTCATCTAGTAAGCTTCTGATACGCGGGCTTCTTGTACGTGTAGGAAAACAAGATGCTCATTTCAGTACAAATACTGGGTTGCCTTGACAGGCTGGCAGAGGGACCCAAGGCCTACTGCAGGGTCAGGCATTAATGCCTTTAGGATAGATCTGACATGTCCTAGGAAGCAAGGCTGGGGCAGTTTAGGAACACTTGGAGGCTTGGGGCAGAGCTTTTTACCACTTCGTGCAGAATAGCTTAGTATTCTAAGGACCACTTTGCTGGTGCACATACATTAAAAGTCAACTTGCTCTACACTATTTTGCTAGGTCAGATTTTAAAGTGTTCAGATGTAGGAGCTAGAGTTTTGCACTAGCATGGTGACCATAATTTGTCAGGATGCCTACATTTCTAAATGTTAAAAGATAAAAAGGAAGGGAAAAAAAGGAAGGCACTGGGGAATGTTTATCTTTTTGTCATACATATGCACATAACTTTGTGGTTTTCCAGTGCCCAGGGCATAATCACCTTTGCGCTTTTCTCAATGTGAGCTTAGAGTAGCACAACTCCTCTGGGGCCTTCTTAGACACTGGACTCTTTGTTTCCTGGGCTCTCTGTGGAGGTTGCTTGCTCACCTCTCTGGGTTATGGTCTCTTGGCTGATGCCTCATTTCAGTGGATCTCTATGGACTTTCAGAAAGGGGAAATGTACAGCTGTCTGTATTTGATAATGTGACAAGCCAACCAGTGGTGACCCCTGACAATCATCAAGACAAGGCATTTATTCGGTAGCCTGGAGTCAAGATGGGACTATTTAGAGAAACCTAGTCATTCTGTTTTAATACTTCTTGGGAAGGTTAACTAGTTTTTTTCTGACTGGATCTCTGTGAAATCATATGGAGGCCTTGCAGTAATGTCCGGGTCTGCCTGAGCTTGAGTCTACTGATGCAGATTCTTGTGATGAATAAATTTTTTTTGTTCCTTTATCTTCTGGAATATATCATCATTCTCTTTTGTGTCCTTCTTTCTCTTTCTCCTTTATTTCCTTTTTCTTTAAGTTCTGTGTAGTGAGTATCATTTCCTGTATTGGATTAGAAGCCATCAATGAGTTAATTCACAAGGAGGCTGCTTATAAATCTGTGTGTGAGATGCATATCACCAATTGAAAGATACTGTGCAGCCCCAAATGCAACCTGTTGAGGCCTCATTCAGTAGAAACTCTCCTGAATGAATGACTCAATTAAGAGACTTAGTACTATTTAGGATATGATTCAGGATAGCTTAAAAAAACTAAAATAGTTCTGTTAATGTGAGGCATCTTTCAGAAGATGCTACCTAGCAGGATAAATCCATTCTGGATGAAACAACACATGTGAATCAACAAGGATAATATTGGAGGCTTGGGGCAGAGCTTTTACCACTTCGTGCAGAATAGCTTAGTATTCTAAGGACCACTTTGCTGGTGCACATACATTAAAAGTCAACTTGCTCTACACTATTTTGCTAGGTCAGATTTTAAAGTGTTCAGATGTAGGAGCTAGAGTTTTGCACTAGCATGGTGACCATAATTTGTCAGGATGCCTACATTTCTAAATGTTAAAAGATAAAAAGGAAGGGAAAAAAAGGAAGGCACTGGGGAATGTTTATCTTTTTGTCATACATATGCACATAACTTTGTGGTTTTCCAGTGCCCAGGGCATAATCACCTTTGCGCTTTTCTCAATGTGAGCTTAGAGTAGCACAACTCCTCTGGGGCCTTCTTAGACACTGGACTCTTTGTTTCCTGGGCTCTCTGTGGAGGTTGCTTGCTCACCTCTCTGGGTTATGGTCTCTTGGCTGATGCCTCATTTCAGTGGATCTCTATGGACTTTCAGAAAGGGGAAATGTACAGCTGTCTGTATTTGATAATGTGACAAGCCAACCAGTGGTGACCCCTGACAATCATCAAGACAAGGCATTTATTCGGTAGCCTGGAGTCAAGATGGGACTATTTAGAGAAACCTAGTCATTCTGTTTTAATACTTCTTGGGAAGGTTAACTAGTTTTTTTCTGACTGGATCTCTGTGAAATCATATGGAGGCCTTGCAGTAATGTCCGGGTCTGCCTGAGCTTGAGTCTACTGATGCAGATTCTTGTGATGAATAAATTTTTTTTGTTCCTTTATCTTCTGGAATATATCATCATTCTCTTTTGTGTCCTTCTTTCTCTTTCTCCTTTATTTCCTTTTTCTTTAAGTTCTGTGTAGTGAGTATCATTTCCTGTATTGGATTAGAAGCCATCAATGAGTTAATTCACAAGGAGGCTGCTTATAAATCTGTGTGTGAGATGCATATCACCAATTGAAAGATACTGTGCAGCCCCAAATGCAACCTGTTGAGGCCTCATTCAGTAGAAACTCTCCTGAATGAATGACTCAATTAAGAGACTTAGTACTATTTAGGATATGATTCAGGATAGCTTAAAAAAACTAAAATAGTTCTGTTAATGTGAGGCATCTTTCAGAAGATGCTACCTAGCAGGATAAATCCATTCTGGATGAAACAACACATGTGAATCAACAAGTTATTGCTGGCAATACAAGATAAATTATGACCCAGTACTCCTGTCTTCAAGAAACCTACTAATTGGGGTACCAAGGATAGGTCCCATGAAATAGCCAAGGAACAGGACATAGCAATGAATTGTGTTAAATATCATGGATGACTCTAAGGGCACAGGAGTGTGCGTGTGTTTGAGTCTAACTGTACATTGCTTCCATAAATAGTTACTGGGCAGTTTCTCTATTTAAGGCTCCCTGTTAGTTGTCATGTGGGACCCACATGTAAATAAAAGCTGACTTTGCCTTCAGGAAGCTTACAACTGCTTTAAGGTGACAAATAAATACACTGGAAAGAGAATAACCCTGCAGCACCTCTTCTAGACTTCAAGCACTTTCATGCCCAGAGGAAATTCTTCTTATTTCTTTTCTTTGGTTTGTTTCTTTTTAGTTTGAAATTGAAACAGCAAAATAAAGTGGTTTGGCTGAAACAAAACATTTATGGGGAAAAATGTTGAGTCTTTATCAGTTAAAAACCAACTCAGAGGGCTTCCCTGGTGGTCCAGTGGGTAGAGAGTCTGCCTTGCAGTGCAAAGGGCACTGGATCGATCCCTGGCCAGGTAAGATCCCATGTGCTGTGGAATGACAGGACTAGTGTGTCCAATTATGAGCTAGCTCTGTGGAGTGCATGCGCCCAGAGTCAGTGCTCAGCAATGAGAGAAGCCGCTGCAATGGAAGACTCACACAGGCCAAAGAATAAAGACGGATGAAAATAAATAACTGAAAAAACAACAAAAGAGGGCAAAATTAAAAAAAAGACCATCAATGAGTTAATTGACAAGGAGGCTGCTTATAAATCTGTGTGTGAGATGCATATCACCAATTGAAAGATACTGTGCAGCCCCAAATGCAACCTGTTGAGGCCTCATTCAGTAGAAACTCTCCTGAATGAATGACTCAATTAAGAGACTTAGTACTATTTAGGATATGATTCAGGATAGCTTAAAAAAACTAAAATAGTTCTGTTAATGTGAGGCATCTTTCAGAAGATGCTACCTAGCAGGATAAATCCATTCTGGATGAAACAACACATGTGAATCAACAAGTTATTGCTGGCAATACAAGATAAATTATGACCCAGTACTCCTGTCTTCAAGAAACCTACTAATTGGGGTACCAAGGATAGGTCCCATGAAATAGCCAAGGAACAGGACATAGCAATGAATTGTGTTAAATATCATGGATGACTCTAAGGGCACAGGAGTGTGCGTGTGTTTGAGTCTAACTGTACATTGCTTCCATAAATAGTTACTGGGCAGTTTCTCTATTTAAGGCTCCCTGTTAGTTGTCATGTGGGACCCACATGTAAATAAAAGCTGACTTTGCCTTCAGGAAGCTTACAACTGCTTTAAGGTGACAAATAAATACACTGGAAAGAGAATAACCCTGCAGCACCTCTTCTAGACTTCAAGCACTTTCATGCCCAGAGGAAATTCTTCTTATTTCTTTTCTTTGGTTTGTTTCTTTTTAGTTTGAAATTGAAACAGCAAAATAAAGTGGTTTGGCTGAAACAAAACATTTATGGGGAAAAATGTTGAGTCTTTATCAGTTAAAAACCAACTCAGAGGGCTTCCCTGGTGGTCCAGTGGGTAGAGAGTCTGCCTTGCAGTGCAAAGGGCACTGGATCGATCCCTGGCCAGGTAAGATCCCATGTGCTGTGGAATGACAGGACTAGTGTGTCCAATTATGAGCTAGCTCTGTGGAGTGCATGCGCCCAGAGTCAGTGCTCAGCAATGAGAGAAGCCGCTGCAATGGAAGACTCACACAGGCCAAAGAATAAAGACGGATGAAAATAAATAACTGAAAAAACAACAAAAGAGGGCAAAATTAAAAAAAAAAAAAAAGACTTTCTTTCTAAAAAGAAAAGAAAACAACTCAGAAACTGTAAACCAGCTACTTTACCTCCCTTAGACAAAGTAGAAAACAGATTAAAGGGGAAAAGACACAGTAGAAATCAGAGTCAGTGATAGCATGTTTGCAGCAAAGGCCAACTTTCAAGCTTTCTTCAATTACTGATTAAAAAATGGGATTGTATTTAAGTTGAGGAATAATCACAGACAGACCAACACCTGACCCACTAGCATCCACTCCATCCCCAGCCTGCTTCCAAAAAGTAGAAGAAACCAAAAAAGAGCTGGGTGGGGAGGCTCATGAGGGAGGGGATATATGTGTGTGTGCTAAGTCACTTCAGGTGTGTCCAACTTTTTGCCACCCATTGGATTGTAGCCCACCAGGCTCCTCTGTCCATGGGATTCTCCAAGAAAGAATCCTAGAGTGAGTGCCATCCCCTCCTCCAGGAGATCTTCCTGACCCAGAGATCGAACTGGAGTCTCTTATATCTGCTGCATTGGCAGGTGGCTTCTTTACCACTAGTGCGACCTGGGAAGCTCCTGAGGGAATATATATGTGTATATAATTATGACTGATTTGCAGTTATGTAGAGTAGAGACCACCATTACACTGTAAAGCAATTATTCTCCAATAAAGAGAAAATCCTTGGAGAAATTTGAAAAAATGTTCATATAAATAGACAGTATTTGGCTTCCAATGAGCTTTAAACTTCTTGAGGACAGGAAGTATGTCTCCTCCATTTGTATTTGCAAAGTTTAGCTCAGCCTACACATACTGAAGAGCCAACTGAATGGGGGACAGACATACTATTAGGTGGTAAGCAGTGGTTCTAGGAAGAGAAAGGATTCTGATTTTCTAGAGAAGGGGGCAGGGGAGGTCCAACTAATAGAACGATCTTTAACCAAAGTCCAGAAGCCAGAATGTGAGTGAGTTTGGGAGACTGTGAGGAATCAACTGATATTTTAGAGAAAAATGCCATCAGGCAAGTGGGGCCAGATTTTGGAGGATGTTCTAGGCCAGAACTGGCCACCTGAGCAACCTCTTTTTATTGAATGATAAGGTCCAGCCACCACTTAATGTTCAAGTGCTGTCAGATAAACATGTTACCTAACAGTCACAAAGTCCCCACTGACTCCAAGATAACATGTATATTAATAACTATATAACATTTGATTCAAGTGCATTAATTTTGACTTCTCAGAGAGATTGTAAGCATCTCTGAAGGCAAGAGTTGTCTTTTAAACTCCTTGGTCATAATTGCAGTTTGCAGCAAAGGCCAACCTTTCAAGCTTTCTTCAATTACTGATTAAAAAATGGGATTGTATTTAAGTTGAGGAATAATCACAGACAGACCAACACCTGACCCACTAGCATCCACTCCATCCCCAGCCTGCTTCCAAAAAGTAGAAGAAACCAAAAAAGAGCTGGGTGGGGAGGCTCATGAGGGAGGGGATATATGTGTGTGTGCTAAGTCACTTCAGGTGTGTCCAACTTTTTGCCACCCATTGGATTGTAGCCCACCAGGCTCCTCTGTCCATGGGATTCTCCAAGAAAGAATCCTAGAGTGAGTGCCATCCCCTCCTCCAGGAGATCTTCCTGACCCAGAGATCGAACTGGAGTCTCTTATATCTGCTGCATTGGCAGGTGGCTTCTTTACCACTAGTGCGACCTGGGAAGCTCCTGAGGGAATATATATGTGTATATAATTATGACTGATTTGCAGTTATGTAGAGTAGAGACCACCATTACACTGTAAAGCAATTATTCTCCAATAAAGAGAAAATCCTTGGAGAAATTTGAAAAAATGTTCATATAAATAGACAGTATTTGGCTTCCAATGAGCTTTAAACTTCTTGAGGACAGGAAGTATGTCTCCTCCATTTGTATTTGCAAAGTTTAGCTCAGCCTACACATACTGAAGAGCCAACTGAAAGGGGGACAGACATACTATTAGGTGGTAAGCAGTGGTTCTAGGAAGAGAAAGGATTCTGATTTTCTAGAGAAGGGGGCAGGGGAGGTCCAACTAATAGAACGATCTTTAACCAAAGTCCAGAAGCCAGAATGTGAGTGAGTTTGGGAGACTGTGAGGAATCAACTGATATTTTAGAGAAAAATGCCATCAGGCAAGTGGGGCCAGATTTTGGAGGATGTTCTAGGCCAGAACTGGCCACCTGAGCAACCTCTTTTTATTGAATGATAAGGTCCAGCCACCACTTAATGTTCAAGTGCTGTCAGATAAACATGTTACCTAACAGTCACAAAGTCCCCACTGACTCCAAGATAACATGTATATTAATAACTATATAACATTTGATTCAAGTGCATTAATTTTGACTTCTCAGAGAGATTGTAAGCATCTCTGAAGGCAAGAGTTGTCTTTTAAACTCCTTGGTCATAATTCATTTTTATTATTCAGCCAACGTTTATTGAGAATTTACCATGTGCTTGGAGCTGTGACAGATATAAACAAAGGATAATGAGACACTCCTGGTTTGATGAGGGTGACACCAATAAACAAATATTATAACGTCACATGTAAGTGCTCTCCTAGAGCTATTGAAGTGGTGTTTAGGAAGCTTAGATGAAGAAGTTATAAATTATCTGCAAGGAGTCAGGACAGAATCTCAGAGGTAATATGAGCTCAGCAGACACCCTCCATTTATGACTGCAATTGAGGAACCCCCTCTAGGCATCTTTTTGATTTAATTTTGCTTTTACAGAGTTTAGTTGTTTACAGCTCTATATAATCCCAAATCCGTCATAATCACATCCTTGATCTTTCCCACCCAAGGCCCTCTCCCACTCCCCCCATCCCACCCCTTCAGGCTGCTGCCCAGCTCCCCTGTAAGACCCCTTAGTTCCACAGTGCACTCACAGTAGTTATCTCTTTTACATATGATAATGTAGGATTCCATGTTACTCTTTCCAAACTTCTCACTCATCCTTCCCTTCCCCTCCACTGTCCATAGGTCTGCTCTCTGTCTATTTCTCCATCACTGTTCTGCTTGTGTATTTATCAATACCATTTTACTAGATTCCATATATATGTGTTAGTATAGTGTATTTGTCCTTTTCTTTTTGATTACTTCACTTTGTATAATGGATTCTAGATTCATCCACCTCATTAGGATTGATTTTTCTGCATTTCTTTTTATGGCTGAGAAATACTCCATTGCATATATGTACCATAGGTTGTTTTGTTTATCCATTCATTTGCCGATGGCCATCTAGGTTGCTTCCATGTTCTAGCTGTATAGAGTACTGTATAGAGTATAGAATGTATATTGTATAGAGTGCTGCAATGAACACTGGGGTACAGGTGTCTCTTTCAATTTTAATTTCATAAGGGTATAAGCCTAATAGTGGGATTGTTGGGTCATATGGTGCTTCTATTATTAGTGCATTAATTTTGACTTCTCAGAGAGATTGTAAGCATCTCTGAAGGCAAGAGTTGTCTTTTAAACTCCTTGGTCATAATTCATTTTTATTATTCAGCCAACGTTTATTGAGAATTTACCATGTGCTTGGAGCTGTGACAGATATAAACAAAGGATAATGAGACACTCCTGGTTTGATGAGGGTGACACCAATAAACAAATATTATAACGTCACATGTAAGTGCTCTCCTAGAGCTATTGAAGTGGTGTTTAGGAAGCTTAGATGAAGAAGTTATAAATTATCTGCAAGGAGTCAGGACAGAATCTCAGAGGTAATATGAGCTCAGCAGACACCCTCCATTTATGACTGCAATTGAGGAACCCCCTCTAGGCATCTTTTTGATTTAATTTTGCTTTTACAGAGTTTAGTTGTTTACAGCTCTATATAATCCCAAATCCGTCATAATCACATCCTTGATCTTTCCCACCCAAGGCCCTCTCCCACTCCCCCCATCCCACCCCTTCAGGCTGCTGCCCAGCTCCCCTGTAAGACCCCTTAGTTCCACAGTGCACTCACAGTAGTTATCTCTTTTACATATGATAATGTAGGATTCCATGTTACTCTTTCCAAACTTCTCACTCATCCTTCCCTTCCCCTCCACTGTCCATAGGTCTGCTCTCTGTCTATTTCTCCATCACTGTTCTGCTTGTGTATTTATCAATACCATTTTACTAGATTCCATATATATGTGTTAGTATAGTGTATTTGTCCTTTTCTTTTTGATTACTTCACTTTGTATAATGGATTCTAGATTCATCCACCTCATTAGGATTGATTTTTCTGCATTTCTTTTTATGGCTGAGAAATACTCCATTGCATATATGTACCATAGGTTGTTTTGTTTATCCATTCATTTGCCGATGGCCATCTAGGTTGCTTCCATGTTCTAGCTGTATAGAGTACTGTATAGAGTATAGAATGTATATTGTATAGAGTGCTGCAATGAACACTGGGGTACAGGTGTCTCTTTCAATTTTAATTTCATAAGGGTATAAGCCTAATAGTGGGATTGTTGGGTCATATGGTGCTTCTATTATTAGTTTTTTAAGGAATCTCCATACTGTCTTCCATAGTGGTTGCATTAACTTACATTTCCACCAACAATGCAAGAGTGTTCTCTTTTGTCTGCACCCTCTCCAGCATTTATTATCTGTAGATTTATTATTATTATTGTTATGTTTAATGTTGGCCTCTTTCATTGATGCGCTGCAGAGCACCCACTCTGGGTGCATGCACTCCACAGCGTTGGCTCATGATTGGACACACCCGTTCAGCTGCTCTGCGGCATGTGGGATCTTTCCTGGCCAGGGATCAAACTGGTGCCCCTTGCACTGCAAGGTGGACTCTTTACCCACTGGACCACCAGGGAAGCCCCTATTATCTGTAGATTTTTTGATGGTGGCCATTCTGACTGGTGTAAGGTGACATCTCATTGTAGTTTTGATTTGCATTTCTCTAATAATAAGTGACACTGCACATCTTTTCATGTGTTTTTTGGTCATCTGTATGTCTTCTTTGGAGAGATGTCTCTTTAGGTCTTTTTCTCATTTTTTGACTGGGTTGTTTTTTCAGTGTTGAGTTGTCTGAGCTGCTTGTATATTTTGGAGATTAATTCTTTGTTGGTTGTTTCATTTGCTATTATTTTCTCCCATTCTGTGGGTTGTCTGTTCACCTTGGTTGTAGTTTTTTTCACTGTACAAAGCTTTTCAGTATCATTAGGTCCCACATGTTTATTTTTGCTTTATTATTTATTTATTATTATTTATTATATATTTATTTTTCCTCTATTATTCTAGAGGGCAGGTTACTCCCTTTAGGCATCTTGATAGGAAGTCTTCACATTTCTTTCAGTGTTGTTCCTAGCGATATATATATATATATATATATATATATATGTGTGTGTGTGTGTGTGTGTGTGTGTGTGTGTGTGTGTGTGTATTTATTTATTTATTTCTCTGTCTTGAACCATTATCTTGGATAGAAAGATATTTTCTATAAAGTTATTTACTGTGTCTCTCCCTGCAATGTTAATCCATTGATTCCAGTTCTGGAGTTCTACAGAATAAGCTTAATTAAAAGAGATAACTTTGCAATTTCCTAAGAACATGTTCAGTTCTTTTAACCATTCTTCATTTGAGCTACTCTCCAAATATATTTTGGACCTGTTATTTTGGGTTCTTTGTTCCATGGCATACTTACAGAAATGCTGGACATCTCGATATTTGCATTCGTAAAAGAGTTTTTGAAGCTCAACAAATGAATACAGTTAATAGCTTCAAATATTATGCTGCTTCCGAGAAAAGAACATGGGATGAGTACAGTGGTGTAGCCATTATGTCAGCCCCAAAGCACTGCACGGAGTTGTGGCAAATCTACTGGAAGGGGACTTGGAGATGTACCTGACCAATCTCCTCAAGTACAGATGGTGAAGCTATGATCCAGACAGATAAAGTGGCTTTAAAAGTGCACACAGTTAGTTTATTCCCTTGATCTTTGTGTATTTCTAGTTGGTATTTGAAGATGGGGCACGGGAGAGTTTGGGAGCTCATTGCAAGATGAAAGTGTAGTAATTATTTATCCTAATTAAAAGGGAATCTAAAACACTTGCTTAAAGCACTTTCCAAGTAACTGTTTATATAATTAATGCTGTAGCTTTTTCTCTCTTTCCACAAAGCCTCAGGGATTGGCTACTCTGACCCACAGCTTTATCTGCTGTGGACAGTCTTGTATGTCTGTGGTTTATTGGGTAATGATTTATATTTGCAAGGGAATGCTTGACTGGCATGGGCTGGGCTAGCTCAGCTAGAGAAACTTGCTAATGAAGCCAAGGTTGAGGGGTTTGGTCCCTATGAGCCCCTTAGCTTTACTGTGATCCTTAGCTGCAGCCGATACCCCTAATCCCCACTCGTCATCTCACATGTGTGGGCTTTTGAAAGCAGTAGGGTGAAGAAAGATCATTCCTTCCAAGTGCTCACCTACAGTGGAAAGTTGCGTGTGTAATAAATAGTAATGATGATGATTAGAGCTACTGCTTATGGTGCACTAAATATGTTACTAAAATCACACAAGTGTACTTATACAGGTAATACTTGATTTAATTCTCGTAACTGTATGAGTTTTTTTTTAACAAAAGTAGGTTTCACTGTGTCTCTCCCTGCAATGTTAATCCATTGATTCCAGTTCTGGAGTTCTACAGAATAAGCTTAATTAAAAGAGATAACTTTGCAATTTCCTAAGAACATGTTCAGTTCTTTTAACCATTCTTCATTTGAGCTACTCTCCAAATATATTTTGGACCTGTTATTTTGGGTTCTTTGTTCCATGGCATACTTACAGAAATGCTGGACATCTCGATATTTGCATTCGTAAAAGAGTTTTTGAAGCTCAACAAATGAATACAGTTAATAGCTTCAAATATTATGCTGCTTCCGAGAAAAGAACATGGGATGAGTACAGTGGTGTAGCCATTATGTCAGCCCCAAAGCACTGCACGGAGTTGTGGCAAATCTACTGGAAGGGACTTGGAGATGTACCTGACCAATCTCCTCAAGTACAGATGGTGAAGCTATGATCCAGACAGATAAAGTGGCTTTAAAAGTGCACACAGTTAGTTTATTCCCTTGATCTTTGTGTATTTCTAGTTGGTATTTGAAGATGGGGCACGGGAGAGTTTGGGAGCTCATTGCAAGATGAAAGTGTAGTAATTATTTATCCTAATTAAAAGGGAATCTAAAACACTTGCTTAAAGCACTTTCCAAGTAACTGTTTATATAATTAATGCTGTAGCTTTTTCTCTCTTTCCACAAAGCCTCAGGGATTGGCTACTCTGACCCACAGCTTTATCTGCTGTGGACAGTCTTGTATGTCTGTGGTTTATTGGGTAATGATTTATATTTGCAAGGGAATGCTTGACTGGCATGGGCTGGGCTAGCTCAGCTAGAGAAACTTGCTAATGAAGCCAAGGTTGAGGGGTTTGGTCCCTATGAGCCCCTTAGCTTTACTGTGATCCTTAGCTGCAGCCGATACCCCTAATCCCCACTCGTCATCTCACATGTGTGGGCTTTTGAAAGCAGTAGGGTGAAGAAAGATCATTCCTTCCAAGTGCTCACCTACAGTGGAAAGTTGCGTGTGTAATAAATAGTAATGATGATGATTAGAGCTACTGCTTATGGTGCACTAAATATGTTACTAAAATCACACAAGTGTACTTATACAGGTAATACTTGATTTAATTCTCGTAACTGTATGAGACATATACCTTTATTATCTCCATTGTAATGATTAGAAAGTGAGGCTTGAGATAGTCAAATAAATTGTTCAGGTTTCACTGACTAGGAATAGGGTCTGTCTAGGATTTTAATTTGAATCTGACTGACTCCAAATTCTACAGTCTAACTGCAAAACCCATCACTGGTGTGAATTCTTGGTTACGCATTGATGTGTCTGAGCTCCAAGTCATGTATTCATTTGTTCTATCTTACTACTAGCATTAGAATGTATTGCTTAAAAGGCTGGATTCTGAGACCAGAAATCTTGTGTTCAAATTCTAGTTACACTGTGTATTGACTTTGTAACCAAGAACAAGTTATCATTCCTTTTTGTGCCTTGTCTTTCTAACCTGTAAAACAGGAAAAATAATAGCCCCTACTTAGAGTTCTTCAGCATGGGTTAAATTAGTTAATACAAATAGAGGGTTTAAACAGCACCAAGCATTTGGTATTATTGCCTGACAACCTAGGACGAAGTTAACAGCAGCATCTTAACCTTTGAAAAACGTGCTAATTTACATTAGCACCACTTTTATTATTTGGGAGCACCACTCCCAAAATGCAAGTCTGCATGCTCACAAAGAGAGGCCAAGAAAGCTGGGCAGGAATGAGGAGCCACTGGGGAATGTGACTCTTGAAATCAAGCAGGGATCACTAGCAACAACAACAAAATTCCAGAAGGTGCCCATGTGAAAGTTTGACTTGCCTCACTTCAGCCCCTTCCCTCTGCTTTGAATGCGCCCAGAGGTCATCGGCTATCAGAGAGGGTTGTGCAGCATCCTCTGCTGGGAACACAGAACATGTATAATGTGATCCTTTTTTGTGGCCATCCCACTCTCAAGCTTATAGTCTGGCTCCAACCTTCAATTAACAGAATCCCCGGGGAAGAGTAGTTCTCTTATATTAGGTAGTAATGCTCTTCTTAATGATAAATTGATGAGCTGTTTTTTTACATGAAGTGAATGGTTGTTTTATTTTTTTTTTTAAACATTTATTTATTTATTTGTGGGGGCGGGTTGAGGGGGGTGGGTGGGTTGTAGGGGCTGGGCGGGCCACTTCCATTGGTCTTTCATTTGTCTATTTTCATCCGTCTTTGTTCTTTGGCTCTTGTGGGCCTCCCGTCGCAGTGGCCTCTGTTGTCGCAGGGCACCGGCTCTGGGCGCATGCGCTCCAGAGCTCCGGCTCGGTAATTGGACACATGAGTCCAGCTGCTCCGCGGCACGTGGGATCTTCCCAGGCCAGGGATCGAACCGGCGCCCCTTGCACTGCAAGGCGGTGTCCTTACCCACTGGACCACCAGGGAAGCCCTGAATGGTTGTTTTTGATAATGGTATGGGAATCAGACCAAGGGCTTTATTCTATTTTGCTAAGAGTGAGAACTACCTAAAATATTTTTTTTTCTTATCTGTCGTTAGAAAAAAACAAAGTCAACGCATTTTGACTTTCCATTTCAATAAAACAGCAACTCTGCATCTGGGATAAATTGTTTTGGTCCTCTTTTCTTTTACATTGTCATGGTATGTGGTGAGTTTGAAAATAAATCTTAAGGGTTCATCGTAAGCCACGGCCCATTGCAGGTCCCACAGAGAGCAGTTGGCTTGAGCAGTAAGGATTATGCTTTTAACTGGTTTTTGAATCTTCTATACTGAGGAGTAAAATTACCCTCTCCAGGGAGGCCCTGTGATTTGTTTTATTTTAGTATGTCTGTTGTCAGGGTAGCCTGACTCTAGAGAAAGAGCAGAGTTCTGGATGGCCAGTTGAACTCTCAAATGGCTGTTGAGAGTCTTTGGAGTCTTACTAACACTCTGAACAACTTGGTCTTCACCTCATCTCCAAGTTGGGAAAGAACAAGATCAGCTTCTGGGGCGGAGGGAGAAAGTCCTCTTTTCCAAGACCACGGGGTCCCATGGTTATGGAAGCCTTGTTTGTCACAGTTATCTAAATAGAGGCACACTTGGGGGCCAGAAGAGCTTAGTTTTATAGCCTTCTTTGTGAACAAAGAGTCTGTTACCTTAGGATAAAAGTCACTCATAATTTCCTCCAAGGATTTACAAGGAGGAGTTTTGAGGAAATTTGTTAAATTTGCTTTCCAAATGACACCAAGTTCGAAACCAATCAAGTAGCACTGGCTTGTTGATTTAGACCCAAGGTTTGTATGAACAAGCATAGTCCCTCTTTGACATAAATTAGTAAAAGCGGGTACTTTGAATATACTCAATATAGCACACACATTTTAAAAAATGTTTGTGTTCTATTTTAGTTGAGTGTTTATAGGTTCATAAAAAGTTGTGTCTTTGTAAGATTTTGTAACACTTATTTAGTGTTTTTTCCCCAAACTATTTAGGAAAGAAGTCCTGGATAAGAGTCTGTTTCTGGTAGAAAAAATCATTGGTTGAGTACCTGCTGTATGGTGGGCAATGCATTAGGGGTTTTATATAAACTATTTGTTAGAATAAGTTCGTGAGGTAAATTTTACTCATTTTACCAATTAAAAAAGGATAACAGTTATGATCAGGTGGTTGATACATTGTTGAACTGGGAGTCTAGCCAGTCTGACTCAAGTTCACTATGCAGTGTTGCATTGATAAATCAGAAGTTGAACTTGAGGCAGGGTTTGGGAGTTGTGGGCCCTGGACAGGGTGCTATGGACAGGGAACTGCTGCAGAGCCGACTTAATCAAGTTCTCAAATTGCACCCTTTGCATGAGTTGCCTCAGGCACAAGGCGGCTAGGGATCTTATTTTAGCAGAATTAAATTCTTTAATGGATTTTCCTCCCCATGCCCTGAGAGTATTTTAGCCTAAGAGATATCTTCCTTTTTAGGAAAATCTGATCCCTACAATAGACGACAAGCAAAATGTATTTCTTGTCTCATGAAAAAAAAAAAAAAAAAAGTTAATTAGGCTTTATTTTTGCCATGTCTGGCACACTTTTAAAAAATGTAGTTCTTACCTCTAACTTGACATGAATTTAGAATTTTGCATGAAGTGATTGCACTAGGAAAAAAACCAATGAAAGCAATGTTGGTAAATGTTGGTAACACATTGATAATTGGACATGCAATTCTGCTTGTCAAACTTCTTGAACATACATACTACAGCGCTGACTATGTATTTGAAAGTGAGGGCCTTCCCTGTTCCTCCTTTTAATACCTGGAGCTTGAATATTAATATTTCAGGTGAAATATGAGGTTCAGACTTGCAAATTTTTGTCACAAAATCAAAAGGAATAGAAAATTGTAAGAGGTGGGCGGGGAATAAGAGGACCTCTTGGTGTCAGCTGAATGGAAATCAACAAGATAATGAGGATTGCCAGAGTAAATAATTTCCATTTCATCCCCAATAAGAATATTCCCTCCCTCACCTTTCAAATTCCCTGCTCACTTGCTGTGCATTCGAAACAAATGATTATCTACTCTTCATTCCTGAAACAAGCCCTGAAGTAGGTGAAGTTATGGAATTCTGAAGTGTTTCTCTCTAGGGCCTTCTGTCTTAAGCTGGTCGACCGTGGCCATTAACATGTATGTCGGTTTTATATATGTTTTGCAAAACCCAATTTGTTCTTATCATTTGAATCTGTGAGCGTGGTAACACCTCCCCAAGTATATTAGATATTCTCATCTTGGGGATTCACAGATAACTCTTGAATTTTTGCAGAAAAACAAGAGATTCTGTATAATCTGTCCAGTTAAAGCTAGCAGAAACACAAAATGAAATGGGTAGGTTGTGCATACTCCTCCATCTTGAAATGACGTTCTATTTTTTTTGTCTCATTTCACTTGGACAAATTCTAGCACTTTGGTCACATCTCAGAGAGGGTCTTGTAGCACTTACTCAAGTCACACTTCATGTGTCTGGCATGGGTTTAGCTCTTTTTTTTTTTTTCTTTTACCGGGAAAGATTCAAACAACTGCACCAAGTGAGTCAAACTAACCATGAATAAGCACAAAGAAAAGGATTCTCTTTTTTTTGCCATTCATCTTTAGTGACTGGTGAGGACCACTTGGATCTGCTTTCCATCAGAGGACACTCGTCACCGCTGGTTTGGTGTGAAAATGAACTTCACCATGTAATAGGCGTGCCTTTTCTTCTTTCTCTTTTAGGTGTGTTGAAGGTGCCTGAGGTTAAGATCAGATCAGCATCCAAGTGGAGCTAGTGGTAAAGAAACTGCCTGCCAATGCAGGAGACTCAAGAGATGAAGGTTTGATCCCTAGGTAAGGAAGATCTTTTGGGATAGGAAGTGACAACCACCGCAGTATTCTTGCTTGGAAAATTCCATGCAGAGAGGAGCTTGGTGGGCTACGGTCCAAGAGGCCGCAAAGAATTGGACACTACTGAGCAACTGAACACAGCTCATAGAACCAGTACTTTCTGGGACAGGCATCAAAGCAAGGCTCTGGCAGTCAGACCTCAATAAAGTATAAACTGCCCCTATAAGTTCTCCTGCCCCTGCTTTCACCCTCCGCTGGTGGCTTTAGAAACGTGAATTGATGTACCTTACTATCATAGATTAGCACTTGAAAACAAGAAAGATTTACAATCCTCGGTATTATTTATTGGAGAAGTATCTTGCATTCATATATTTTAGTGGCAGAATCACTAAAAATAAGAACCTGTTCTTCTTGATGGCAGACTCTAATCAAGAAGGTAACATGGTTATGTCAATGTTGCCCTGGGAAGAAATGATGGATTATCCAACAAGAAAACATGATTGCCTAAGACACTCTTTTATTTTTCCTAGAAAGTTGCATACGATCTCACACTTTAGTTGTGTATTCATCCCATCTTATTGTGCAAAGAATTTATAATGGCTTATTATTGCTTACATGTGGGGATCTTTAAGTTTTTGTTTGATTTTGTTGAGAACAAAATCTGGTTCTTTTTCTGTCTTTGCTGGATTGTACTCAGGGAGTGTTCAAGCATGTGTTTGCAGTCATGTCCTCAGCACTTGAAACTGTGCTTAGCGCATAGGAAGTAATCTATGAATATTCATTAATGATATGGTTGATTAACAAAATATTATGTAACAGAGACAAAT